>JAPPVO010000032.1:26697300-27297300 GCA_030407325.1 Camellia japonica
TCTTAAAGAAGAAATTAATTATAAAAGAATTGATCAACAATTAACTGATCCTGTTATTATTTCTCAAATTAATGATTTTCAATTAAAACTAGAATCCACTGTCTGCTCCCATCTACCTACTGCATTTTGGCATAGAAAAAATCATGTAGTTACTTTGCCATATATTAAAAATTTTAATGAAAAACACATCCCTACTAAATCTCAACCTATTCAAATGAATTATGAATTACTTGAAATGTGTAAAAAAGAAATTAATGAATTATTAAAAAACAGAATCATTAGTCCAAGTAAATCACTATAGTCTTGTCCTGCTTTTTATGTTAATAAAATTACTGAATTAGAACGAGGTGTCCCTCGCTTAGTTATTAATTATAAACCACTCAATGCTGTTTTAGAATGGATTAGATATCCTATTCCTAATAAAAAAGATTTGATTAAAAGACTTAATCAAGCTGTTATTTTTAGTAAATTTGATTTAAAAAGTGGGTTTTGGCAAATACAAATTCACCCTAAAGATCGATATAAAACTGCTTTTAACACACCCTTTGGTCAATATGAATGGAATGTAATGCCATTTGGTTTAAAAAATGCTCCTAGTGAATTTCAAAATATAATGAATGATATTTTTAATCCATTTAGTCATTTTTCTATTGTTTATATTGATGACATCTTAATATTTTCCAAATCCCTTAATGAACATTGGAAACATTTAACTGCATTCTTTTATACAATTAAAAGTCATGGTTTAGTTATCTCAGCCCTAAAATCAAACTCTTTCAAACTAAAGTTAGATTCTTAGGATATGATATTCACCACAATACTATTCTGCCAATTAGTAGATCAATTGAGTTTGCATCCAAGTTCCCTGATGAAATTCTTGATAAAACCCAGTTACAAAGGTTTTTAGGTTCCCTTAATTACATTGCTGATTTTTACAAAGACCTTAGGAAGACTTGTCAACCATTGTTTGATAGATTAAAGGATAATCCTCCTCCTTGGTCATCTGTTCATACTTCTATTGTCCAAAACGTCAAACAATATGTTAAGTCTCTCCCTTGTCTTGGTATTCCTACTGAAAATTCATTCAAAATTATTCAAACTGATGCTTCTGATATTGGTTATGGTGGCATTCTTCTCCAGAAAGTCACTCCTCAATCTGAACAAATTGTTCGTTATCATTCTGGTGTCTGGAATAAAGCACAATTAAATTATAGTACTATTAAAAAAGAAATTTTATCTACTGTTTTATGTATACAAAAATTTCAAGATGATATTTTAAATCAAAAATTTTTACTTCGTGTTGATTGCAAATCGCTAAATATGTTTTGGAAAAAGATGTTCAAAATCTTGCTAGTAAACAAATTTTTGCTCGTTGGCAATCTATTTTAAGTATTTTTGATTTTGATATTACCTACATACCTGGTTGTCAAAATTCCCTTCCTGATTTTCTTACCCGGGAATTTTTACAGGGGGGTAAGGGATGAGTGCTACTCCACATATTCCATTTAAAAACCCAAATTACCATTACCAAACCCTGATCAACAAGTAACCGCCGAATTAACCACCTTAAATCGACCAACTACTAAACGAGCCCATATCATTCACCAACAGCTTCAAGCTCGTCGTATTCTGCGACATAATTACTACAATAATTTGCATTACTACCAGAATTATTTAGATCTTCTTTCTGGTTGTTAATTGCTACTAATCATTGTTTCTTGTTTCAACAGATGTCTCGCCCAAGGCCTCCTTCTAAGGCTTTGGTTCTTCTAGTCAACCTTTTGTTCCTCCTCCTTTGGAGTTAGTAGGACAATACCCTCAACCCATTCAAATGATCAACCGTTACCAAATCCTTGGAAATATCCCCAGGCCTAATTACTCAACTGCTTTGGCTACTGATCCTTTTGCTCCAAGCCAATCAGTCTCAGTTACTCCATTCCCTGCTAACCCAGTCAGGTCATCTCGATCTGATTATACCAAATCACACACTACTAATCTGTTCTATATAGAACCCAGTCACCCTAAAGGCCAAGTAATCCATGAAATTGCTAAATCCCATTTTGGCTCTGGATGCCATTTCATCCTCCCACATCCAAAAAAAACACTCACCTATTACAAAGATATTTTGATCCATCATCAATCAGTCTTGATTAAACCCATTTATGATCGAACCTATGCCAGCAAGGTTCTGTATCATTCTATTTACATCCATAGTATTGTTGCTCAAGCTGAATGGGGTCCTCCTTATCAGTTTCGAGATTTACCTGGTCATTCCATCCAGTATAATTACCATGATTATGTTGATGCCTGGTTCAAGATTTTCCTGTACCAAAATGAAACTTTTAGTCACTCCTGGTTCATCTCCTTTGATCAAAAATTCAAATCCAAGTTTCCTACCTGGTTTCTGAGATGGTGGACTCATTATGGTGCCATTTCAGACATCCTTCCTGGTGATCTCATTGAACTAGTTAACTATTTATCCTCTGTTTACCCATTCACCACTCATCAGAGACAATTTCCATCTTTGTTAATTTTTATATCCAAAAATAAACTCCCATGGATATTTAAATGGCATTATGGAATTGATGGTAACATAATCACCCGTCAACATTCAGTTAAATGGTGGGCTAAGTTCAATGTGCCCAGAATTTTGAAATTGTTCAAGAAGAATTCCCATTGATCAATGTGCTCCAACTCCTTCTATGATCAAAGCCCAGCAGAACCCAACTGCTGCAATCAGCCAAGGAAGTCAGCCCAGTCTTCCTCCAATCAACCTTGGAAGCCCCTCATCTAGTGGTTCCAAGCCCAAATCATCCAAATCCAAATCAGTTCCAACCCAATCAAAATCCAAGGTGAAGTCCAAAGCTCCTGCATTCCGGACCAGCCCAAGGAACATTCACGGCCCAAATCAAAATCCAAAGCTAAGGCTAAGCCCATTTCACCTCCTGCTCAGCCCAAAGCTAAATCAAAGGTCAAGCCCAAGTTATCCGAGATGAATTGCTCCAGTTAGCCCGTCAATTAACAGAGCAAGCTGAAGAAGCTCAATCACCAGTTCAGAAAATTCAGAAGACAGTTCAGACCAGTCACAATCTTCTGAAGGATCAACTACTCAACCATCTCATATGGCAGATCGAGTTCCAAGATGCTCAGGACCCATATGCCTGATCAACATAGGATTCCCTATAAATATAAATTAGCTTCAATCAATACTCTTTTGAGAAAAGCTGCTAATTTGTATCTATATTGATTCCTATATTCATGATCCACCAAAAGTGATGAATAGTAAAAGTTACTGTTCACTTTTACTGTTCACCGTCACTATTCACCCAATCAACTTTTGTTAAAGCTGCATGTTCGTGCTATCACTCCACCGAAAGCAACCGACAGCATTTGCTTTGCCTTACAAGCTGCCAGCTGCTTTCATCAATCAAAGAAGTCACATGATTACTGTATTCAAGGAAGTCACATGATTACTGTATTTTCCTTTTCTATATATTGTAATGTATTCATTCAGAAAGCTTCAAGTTTTTCATTCTTCAGTCTTTAGAAAAAAAACAGAGAGCTCTGAGTGACAATTACTCCTTCCACTTGTAACCCAATTAAAGATCCTTGCAGTTGCTACAATTGTAATTGTAAGTTATTTTCTGTATTTTAAATTATGACGTTTTAATATTTACTTTAATTATGTGCATTCCAAATCTGTTGTTCAATTTGAGTCATATTTGATTTCATAATCCATGTTCTTCATTCTACTTTTTTCCATTGTTTATTTGATTAATCTAGTTTTCAGTTCATCTTAACCACCCACAAGCTCGATCCGTGTTGTCCACCTTGTTACGTTTATTTCACCTGCGTTTAAGTCACCCACTTCTTCCCAGTCCTGAGTAAGTCCTTAGATTTAGGCAGTGTCGGACTTAGGGGCCAAAAGATAGGGTATGTATGTATGTATACACACTGCCAGCATTTTTTAAACCAAATGGCATTACATTCCATTCATATTGACCAAAAGGTGTATTAAAAGCAGTTTTATATCGATCTTTAGGGTGAATTTGTATTTGCCAAAACCCACTTTTTAAATCAAATTTACTAAAAATAACAGCTTGACTAAGTCTTTTAATCAAATCTTTTTTATTAGGAATAGGATATCTAATCCATTCTAAAACAACATTGAGGGGTTATAATTAATAACTAAGCGAGGGACACCTCGTTCTAATTCAGCATTTTTATTAACATAAAAAGCAGGACAAGACCATGGTGATTTACTTGGACTAATGATTCTGTTTTTTAATAATTCATTAATTTCTTTCTTACACATTTCAAGTAATTCATAATTCATTTGAATAGGTCGAGATTTAGTAGGGATGTGTTTTTCATTAAAATTTTTAATATATGGCAAAGTAACTACATGTTTTTTCTATACCAAATGCAGTAGGTAAATGGGAGCAGACAGTGGATTCTAGTTTTAATTTTAAATCATTAATTTGAGAATAATAACAGGATCAGTTAATTGTTGATCAATTCTTTTATAATTAATTTATTCTTTAAGAAATGATTTGCCTAGTTAAGCGATTAATAGTATGGGAAATAGAACAATCTTTTAACAGTTTTAATTCAAACATTTCAGGCGAAATAAAAATTTAAAAGTGACAGGTTGGCCTAAAACATGAGTGGTAATTCCTTCAGCAGATGTAGTAAATGGATAAAGTAAATGTAAAATGGGGTACCTAAGATTTTATCAGTCATGTTTTTTACTAAACGAATGAGGTTTTGAACATACATTATCTTGACAAACATGAACGTTAGGTAATTTATATTTAATACGCATTTACTACCATTAGCAGAGGTTAATTTCTCATGGCTTTTTCATAGTATTTAGTAGGGAGCAAACCTTCTTGTACACAGTTTAAATCAGCACCAGTATCTATTAGAGCAATTAAGTTTAATTCAAAATCATTAATAACTATCTTTATTCGTGAATACCATTTTTTGCATATAGATTTTATTGATTAGATTTAATCTTTTATCGTCAAGAGTATGGGATTGTGATCTATTGTCAAATATTAATTTATCAGGATTAGTGTGATCAAATCAGGGTCAGAATTATGTTCAGATTCATTAGAGATTCATGGACCTGAGTGTGGAATTATCTAAACTTTTATTAAGTTTTACTGTAATAATGTCATCTTCTAATTTTCGATCTTTTTGTCTTTAATTCATTAATAGTTTGTTTGATTTGATTGATTTCAGATTGTAAATCTTGAAGTGTAATTTCTTTAGTTTTATTTTTAAATCTTTCTAAAGTCTTAGATAAACTGATATAGGTTATCAATCTTAGGTTTATCATCAGAATGAATTAATAAAGATTTTAATTATCAATATATTTTGTTTTAAATTGGGATCATCTAATTTGCTAATTAATTCAATAAGGGCAGATTCTTCTTGGGTGTTTTTAGTAAGAACAGTTATTTGTTTAACTGGTTTACAGCAGACATCATTACATCCTAGATTAATATTATTGTCAGAATCGTTACTAGGTGAATGATAATCAGATGAAGTTTTTGGATGATCAGAAGAGGAGTCGCTAACAGATTGATTTAATTGGAAGATTTCAAATAACTGATTTTTGGAATTATCATCAATTCACTACAAGAAATCTAGGCTATTGTGACAAAATTTGGTGACGAAATTTTTTTTGTCTTAAAATTTAACCCAAAGATGACGAAATATTAATTTGTCGTTTGTTTTAATTTTTCTCAAAGTATAGGAGACGAAAATAAAATTTCGTCTGCAAAAATGAGGCGCCAATTTCATTTGCATTGGCGCGAATTATATTAGCTCATTGGAGACGAACATTTTTGTCACAAAAAAAAAAAATTTTTTGTGACGAACGTAATTCGTCGCCAATAAATTCCATACCTATTAAACGATGTCGTTGCATATTTCCATTTATTAGGCGACAAATATATTTTTTGTCTAGAAAGGATAAGTAATGGAATACGAAATATTTCGTCACCTATAACACTCCATCATGCAGACAATGTCATTTCATCTTCCTATTAAATAGGCCACAAATATATTTTTGTCTCAGAAGAATAAGTTGTGGAAGACGAAAATATTTCGTCAGTAATAAATTCTAATTGATTGCGTGACGAATATATTTTTCGTCTCATAAGGTTAAGTTGTGGAAGACAAAAATATTTTCATCACCAATAATAAATTCTTTGTTCTGGTATTTAGGATACAAAATATTTTATCACTAATCATTTGTGAGAAAAAAATACAGAGAAACAATAATAAAAAATTTGAATTTTCAAAATTAATAGAAAACATTACCTTATTTAGTATAGAGTTTTCAATAATTAATTTTTTAAAAATTGGTATAAATTTATTTTCGTTTTAGAACGTATCCCAAACATGACCAAATATTACTTTTGTCGTTTCTTTTAATTCTTCTCAAAACTATAGGAGAACGAAAAATAAATTCGTCAGGAAAAAAGAGGCGCCAATTATTTTAGTTTCAATGGAGACGAACATTTTTGTCACAAAATTTAAAGATTTTTGCGACAAAGGAATTCGTCACCAATAATTCCAAACTTATAAGACGATGTCGTTTCATTTTCTTATTTATTTGGTGACAAATATATTTTTTGTCTAGGAATGATAATTTATGGGAGACGAAAATATTTCGTCACCAATAAACTCTTCATGCTCATTTTATCTTTCTGTTCATTAGGCGACAAATATATTTTTGTCTTGGAAGGATATGTTTTGGGAGATGAAAATATTCGTCACTAATAAATTCTCCATGTGTCGTGTTGCATTTTGATTGATTGCGCGACGAATATATTTTCGTCTCATAAGGTTAAGTTGAAGGAGACGAAAATATTTCATCACCAATAAATTCTCCATCCCCACCCAACGTTATTTTGTATTTTTGTTGATTAGGCAACAAACATA
Source organism: Camellia japonica (assembly GCA_030407325.1). NCBI lineage: Eukaryota > Viridiplantae > Streptophyta > Magnoliopsida > Ericales > Theaceae > Camellia > Camellia japonica. The sequence goes on from JAPPVO010000032.1 coordinate 26,704,258, forward strand.
TGAGTTTGAGACGAAAATATTTTATCACTAATTATTTCTCTTTATTAAAATGTCGTTAGAAACTAAGAGACACTCTCACCTTAATCACTTACTTTTCTTTTACACACACACAAATACTAAATCGTGACCCGAAAAGACACCCTCTACAACCCTTCATTTTTCTCTCGCACTTGAGTCTCCCCTCTCACAAGTATTGAAGCTGTGACTTGAGAAACAATCTGTATAAACCATCTCTTCTATTTCGCACTGAAGCTCCTCCATTCTCTCTCACATTTCGCCGTTTGTGCATGCAAACATTATTATCGAAGAAGACATTTTGTGCAAAGCTACTATTCTTTCTCACAGTAAACCCCTCTCTACAAAAAGAAAAAATAATATAATAATTAAACAAATTTTTTTTTTTGTATTAAAATTTAACCCAAAGATTGACAAAATATTAATTTTGTCGTTTGTTTTAATTTTTTCTCAAACGTATAGGAGACGAAAAAAATTTTGTCTCCAAATTTCAAGCGCCAATTTCATTTGCATTGGCGCGAATTATTTTAGCTCATTGAAGACGAACATTTTTGTCACAAAATATATATATTTTTGCGACAAACGTAATTCGTCACCAATAAATTCCCTACCTATTAACGATGTCGTTGCATATTTCCATTTATTAGGCGACAAATATGTTTTGTCTAGGAATGATAAGTTTATGGAAGACGAAAATATTTCGTCACCAATAAACACTCCATCATGCAAAAAGACAAAAATATTTTTTATCTCATAAGTTATGTTGTGAAAGACAAAAATATTTTATCACTAATCATTTGTGAGAAAAATACAGAGAAACAAATAATAAAAAATTTGAAAATTTTCAAAATTAATAGAAAACATTACCTTATTTAGTATAGAGTTTTCAATAATTAGTTTTTAAAAATTGGTGTTAAAATTTATTTTCGTTTTAGAACGTATCTCAAACTGACCAAATATTACTTTTGTCGTTTCTTTTAATTCTTCTCAAAACTATAGGAGACGAAAAAATAAATTCGTTAGGCAAAAAGAGGCGCCAATTATTTTAGCTCAATGGAGACGAACATTTTGTCACAAAATTTAAAGATTTTTGCGACAAAAGGAATTCGTCACCAATAAATTCCAAACTTATAAGACGATGTCGTTTCATTTTCTTATTTATTTTGAAAATATATTTTTTGTCTAGGAATGATAAGTTATGGAAGACGAAAAATATTCGTCACCAATAAACACTCCATCATGCAAAAGACAAAAATATTTTTTTATCTCATAAGGTTATTTGTGAAAGACAAAAATATTTCATCACTAATAATAAATTCTATGTTCTTGTATTTAAGGAGAAAAAAATATTTTGTCACTAATTATTTCTCTTTATTAGTATGCTATGGTTTTGTGATTCGGAGCACTGAAACCGTGACCCCAAGAGACACACTCTGACCCTTATCACTCATTTCTTTTTTTTGGGTTTTCTTTTTTTTTTTGTGGTTAAAATTTACAAAAGATAAAATAGATTAAAATAATTAATAAAATAAAATTTCACATCAAAATCCATAATCATTATTTCATTTTTTTTCTCATAAACATCACATTTAACTACAAAAAAATCCAATCATCTTCTCAAACACAAATATTTTAGCCTATTAAAATAGCTAACTTTCCAAACTCAATTCAAATTCAATTTTGGGTGCACTAGAAAAAATTGTGTTTTTTTATCTTTTTATTTTTAAGTCATATCATTTCTCTATTTTTTGCATATATTTTTGTAAAAATTAAAAAATATACTTATTTAAATTATCTCAAACAAGCTTTTATCCTCCAATTTTTATTTTTATTTTTTATGAAAGGTGCTTAAGTGTCATGCAATAGGTGAATTTTAAAATTTAAAATTAATTAATTTTTTTTAAATAATATGATAGATATCACATTAATTAATAATTAATAAAAAATTGTAAATTTAAATTTATATAGTTTGCCAATGACTGACGGAGACACTAAAGTTAACATAAAAATAAAATTTTAGAAGATATATATAAAAAAAAGATAAATTATAAATATATATTTTAAAATTTACTTAAATACAAATTATCCTTTAGTTTGAAAATTATAAATATTTTTTTTAAAAATCTTAATTTAACAAAAATAATAAAAAAATAAAAAAGAATACAAAAAAATAATAGTATGGCCGGGGGGATTTTTGGAGGGAAGAGATAAAAAAATACAAAAAATTTCGAGTTCTCATCTCTCTTTTGTTCTCTAAAACAAACACACCAATATCAAATATCCACCGTCCATCCTCACCACGTCACCGATCCGTGCTGTGTCAATCTGACGGCCACCAATTCTCCCGCGTTTCTTGCCGCTTTTGACACGCGGGCTCTGCTTTTGAGTCGGCTTGCCGACAAAAGCAGCCCCCTCGATTGGCAAGCTTACCTCGACCCTCTCCCTCTCTTTGTCCTTCTCTCTCGTCTTCTTCTTCTCTTTAGTATCTTCAGTATCTTCAGAGATTTGTGCCTTGAAGGCTGAAAACAAGGAGCTGAAGGCTGAAAACAATGAGCTGAAAAGACACTCCACCTCTATGGCCCGATTTGGGGCATCTTCGTACCTCGCCTTTGATGGTCGGCGGGGAGTCGACTCTTTGGCGGAAACACTGTGGTCGTTCTTGGTGGAAGTACGGGAGTAGGGTCTTCGAAGATTGACGACAAAAGAGCGACAAAAAGTGGAAGAGCTCGGCGACGGAAGAGCCGAGTAAGTAAAGTGCGTGGCCGTCACCGGAGTAGAAGGAAGAATTTCAGTTTTGTATCTCAATGGCGTGTACTGGCACATCACTCTTTTGTAGTCTCTGTATTTTTTGTGACAATGTGATTTCAATGTTATTTAGGAAGTGTTAGCGGGCACAAGTGTATTATTCAACATATTTGGATTCATGCGAAAATAAGGAAAACAAAAAGCTACAAAAACACATTAAGAGGACAAAGAACATGAATATTATGGAATAACAACAAAAAAAAACAACATGAAAAGTTTCGAGTTCTTCATCTCTCTTTTCTTCTCTAAAACAAACACACCAATATCAAATATCCACCGTCCATTCCTCACCACGTCACCGATCCGTGTCGTCTCTCCCTCTTTCTCAATCCTATCTCTCATCATCCCTCATCTCTCCCTCTTTCTCAGTCCTATCTCTCATCATCCCCCTTCTCTCTCTTTCTGTCAAGCTTTGCTTTTTGTGCCGACAAAGCAGCCCCCTCGGTTTGCAAGCCTACCTCGACCCTCTCCCTCTCTTTGTCTTTCTCTCTCGTCTTCTTCTTCTCTTCAGTATCCGCCTTCTTCTTCTTAACCATTCTCTCTTCTTCTCCTTCTCCATTACTCTTCCATCTTCCTCTCCATCTTCGCTTCCTCCGCCTTCTTCTTCTCTTCTCCCATCTCCTCTTCTTTTTCTTCTTCTATTTTCTGCCACTCTTCTGTGACTGCCTTCTTTCCTATTTCTTCCCATACATGGCTTCGTCTCGCCATCTCTATCTGTTTCCGGATCTTAATGATCCATCGAGCTCCTCTGGGCCAAGTGCCCCTGCTCTTACTCATCCCAGTTTTCCTACACTACAGTTGAGCAAGTGATGGCTGCTCCAAACTGATATTGATGCTAACCACCTCACACTGAAGTCGTGTATGGAAACAGTGGCCGCGGTCACTAATTTGTCTCACCGTCTGCAAAACAGGACGAGTGAGCTACATCGGTTAATGCCCAACTTAATCTGCTTCAGCAGATGTATAGGGATGCACGAGCGGAGGTTTGTGCGCTGAAGCAGAGAACAAAGAACTGAAACGGAAGACTACCTCCATGGAGAGTAGAGAGGTAAAACGACAGACCATTTGTCTGGACCAATTCGGAGCGCCGGCGTACTTTTCCTTTGATGGTCGGCGAAAAGTGAACTCTTTTGCCGGAAACATTGAGGCAGGGCCTTCGAAGGCCGATGACAAAAGAGGAAGAGCTCGGCGACGGAAGAGCTGAGTAACTGAAGCTAGCATGTGGCCGGCACCGGCGAAGAAGAAGAAGAAGAACAATGATCTGTTTTTTTTATTTCTTTTTAAAGACTTTGTATTTTATTTTATTTATTTTTTATTTTTCTGGGTTTGTTTTTGTATTCTTTGTTTTTTTTTTTTTGTATATATGTTTTTTTTTTTTTTTTTTTTGAGTCTCTGTAATCGGGGATGTCCTCCCCTAACTTCAATGAAATCAGTTTCTTTTTATATTTAATGTTTTACTAACAATTTTTTTTCCAACTATTCCATCGTTGATCTAGTGGTCATGCCCATAACATTTTAAGCTAAACTATCTACTACAATGATGACATCTTCTTTTTCCAAATGGGTACTTGAAAATTTAAGTTAAAAATATATTTAAATTTTTTTAATTAATTTTTAATCTTATTTAATTTATTTTTGCCACAAATAATTAGATCTCTAAAATATTTTTGGTAAGATTATTGTAGAAATAAATAAGAAACACCAAAATTTGGGGGGAAATTTGAAACCTAGAGGGGGGAAATGAATACCAATTCGTAAGAAATGAGATTATCCATTCCCGCCACTGCCATTCGGGAATGGCTCTTTCGTTCCTCTCAGTCTCAGGTCGGCCATCGGCCTCTCTCATCAGCTCCGCCGCCACCAAACCCTATCCAACGGTGCAGTCTTCGATCGACCAAACTCTCTGATTAATTACTCTACAAAACAGTGTCTATTCATACAGAAATTCACATTTTCCCCTCTTTTTTTTTTTTCTTCTATAAAATCCTAACTCATAGAGAATCAGAACCCCAAAAAATTTCAATGGAGTTTTACGGGCGGAGCATTGGGAGAGACGGGTCGGAGTCGGGTTGGCCTGTGGGGTCCGAAACTGGGCTCAAAGGTGGGTTCAATTGTCTGGCATTTGAATTTCATTTTTCATTGCATTTTGATTTCGATTGCTCTGAAATTTCTAGGGTTTTCGCAATGCAATGGTCTCTGAGCTGTGTTTTCGTTTCGATTTGCTTTTTTCTTCGAAGCAGAGTCAATGCAACGGTTCGGGTTGTGGAGCAGAGAATTGCCGTACCCGGAGCGATCTGGCGTGCCCGACTGTGCTTTCTACATGCGAACTGGGTCCTGTGGATACGGTTCCAAGTGTCGTTACAATCACCCTCGCGATCGTAGCTCGGTACGCCCTCGATCATCTCCTTTTTCTTTGAATTCAATGTTTTTGAGTTTTTTTATATAATTTTTTGATATGGGTTTTTTGAGTCCATCTCTATCTCAGTACTAAGAGAATATGTAATTGCAAAATATAGAATTTATATTGTTCCAGAAGTTCTATAGTAATCGCAAAATGGTGTTGCCCAGTTGCATAGTGACATTTTAAAGTCTGAGTTATTTGCAGACTATGTCTCTATATGGCCTAAGAAGTTCCAGAATAAAACCAATGGTATTACTCCTCACAGATGACTTTGATTTTGTAGCCCTGAACTCAGCCACATCATCACCAAACGGTTAAAAAATGATCAATGGGTGACCAACCTTGACCTACTTGTTCAGAAAGTATGTACTAGAGATGATGTTCAGATCATATTAACAATTATCTGTCAAGTGACAGGTGTAAGCATTGACCCAAATAGCCTCTTTGACTTACAGTTCCAGCGGATCCATGAATATAAAAGACAGCTGCTAAATATTCTGGGTGCAGTCTATAGGTACAAGAAGTTAAAGGTATCATAAACTTCTTTGTGTTCAAACTATTAATCATGTAATTTTTATGCTTAAATAACTTTACCTTGCTAACAAAATTTCATTACACCTACTGCCTACACACACTAAGTTTGTTGTGTCAATATATTCTCCACATACACATATATCTGGTTATGTCAACAGAGTTCATAATTCATAAATGTCAATGCACCTGACAGTCATATAATAGATAATTTGGTCTGGTCTTCCTTTTTTTATTATGGTAAAATCCTGAAATGATTATAATCTTTTACAAGCAATTAGTTCAATGAAGTTAAGCTCCAGTCTTCAAAGTATATCTTTCAATTTAGCAAAAATTTAAGAGTGATTCGAGTAGTTTTGTAAATTGAGTACTGGGCTGTGCATTGATTGAACAAGCAGCAACAGAAAATATTAGATTGCTTTCTATTAGATTGCGTTTGGATTGGGGAAAATAAAAGAAATGCATTTCTTTTTATTCATATCACCTGTTTTGATTAATAAAGAGATAGAGATGTGGTGAAATGGAAGGAAATGGAGAGACTTACTCTTAAAATTCCCATTTTGAATCTCTCTAAAAGTGAAGAGAGAGAGAAAAATGTTACTAACAAATTACTATTTTTTTTTCTATTTCATGATACTAAAACTGTCCCTTTAGATGTAGAAGAAATAAAAATAAAATTGACTCTTTGGTAATATTATATGAGAGTTTTTCTATTCTGAATGGAATTGTAGATGGCTGGTCAGATCAAGATCTATTGACTGAATTGTGGAATATAGATTGAATGTTGGATTAAAAAACATATAACAGTGAATCAGTATGAGAAGCTGTCTCCATTCTAGGATTGATTCGTTGGAAACTCTTGTGAAGCCCTCCTTCCTAGGGAGAGGAAGACAGAAAGAGAAAAAAGGTTCAGTTTAGTTCTCATTCATTGGCGGGGGGATTTGTTCTACACAGCTTCTTGAGAATCTCGTGACATTACCAAATCACTTGTTGTACAGTGATGTTTCATGTATTATTGATGAAATGTGAATTCATTACATAAAAGATTTGTCCATAAATGAGTATTGCACCCTAAGGGAAACAGATTATAAGTTGATTGATTTCAATCTTGTGTATAGAAATTATCTTCTTAATTTTTTACTTAACCCCACATCATTTTGTCCTTCACAGATATCTCAAGCCTTTGAGGAATATTCTATGTGAAACGCAGGTGGCCAGTCTAGCTGCTGTTCATCTCGACAAAATGGTTGGGTTCCAATTTCTCTATTTCGTTTATTTTTTAATTAATTTTATTTATTTATCATGCTTCTCTGATAAATTTTCCAATTCTGTTTTTATTAGGTGCCTTACATCACTAATGCTTTGATGGATGCGAAGCTTGGCACGGAAGGGCGCAAGGATCTTTTTGATTGGCTATCAAGGCAACTTAGTGGATTAAGCAATTTTCCTGATGCTGTAAATCTGAATTATGTATTGTTTCAAATTGTTATGCTAGATGGATGTGACTTGTGAATGAAAACTTAGAATAGTTGTATTGTGTCCAATGTTAATGAATTATGTATTGTGTCAAATGTCAAATGTTAATCATAAGTATACCCTCAATGTGTGACGAATTTTTTTTGACATTGTTTCATCATTTTAATGATGAATTTGTTTTTATCTCTATTGGTAGCTTTTTGACAAAAAATTTTCGTCTTTGTTTATATTAAACGTGACATTATTTCGTCTCTATTTCTTATATTTATGAGAAAATATTTTTGTCTCTAATTTATTCCTTTAATGACAAAATATTTTGTCGCTAATTACTTACAAGTATGTTCCCAACAGAGTGTATTAGAGACAAAAAAATTCGTCACAAATTTATCATTTTTAATGATGAATTTGATTTTGTCTCTATTGGTAGCTTCTTTGACAAAAAAATTTTCGTCTTCGTTTATATTAAACGTGACAAAATTATTTCGTTTCTATTTCTTATATTTATGACAAAATACTTTTGTCTCTAATTTCTTTCTTTAATGATAAAATATTTTGTCGCTAATTACTTACAAGTATGTTCCCAACAGAGTGTTTTGGAGATAAAAAATTTCGTCACAAATTTATCATTTTTAATGATGAATTTGTTTTGTCTCTATTGGTAGCTTCTTTGACAAAAAAATTTCGTCTTCGTTTATATTAAACGTGACAAAATTATTTCGTCTCTATTTCTTATATTTATGACAAAAACTTTTGTCTCTAATTTATTCTTTTAATGACAAAATATTTTGTCGCTAACAGAGCATATTGGAGACAAAAAAATTCGTCACAAATTTGTCATTTTCAATGACGAAATTGTTTTTTCGTCTCTGAGACCTTTTAGCGACGAGGCTTTGGCAACAAAACGGGTGACGAAAAATTTTCATCGTAATTAGTTTGGGTGACGAAATATATACATTTTGGGACAAATTTGTTTCGTCTTTAAATCTCAAATTGTTGTAGTGATTTGAAGTTGGTTAACTCTATCCTTTAATTTTTGCTTTTCTTTACATTTATTTGAATAATGTCCTTTTTGACCGCAATTATAGCAGGTAATGTCTTTATTGAATTTAGATTTGGGATGTGATTTTTTATAATATTTCTTTTTGGGTTTAGTATAAAATTTATCATGAGATTTGGAAGGTGAATAATCTTTGCGATATTTATTAGAAGAGTATTTGGATTTATGTTTATGTTTGGAGTACTTGTGTGATTTCCTACGGGAAGGTGCAATAGGAGGTAGACCATATTGTTCACAGAAATTTCCTAATTCATATTTAGCTTTATGTTTATCTTTATTAGCTTTTTGATTAAGTTTTATGTCTATGCACATTTTTAATCCTTCTTTTGAATAGTGTTAATTATATCACCATAGGTTAAATTGTCATATTCAATAACACCAGTAGGTTGACTAAGAACATCTCTAATTTTGTGAGCAAATAGACTAGGTAATCCATTAATGAATTTTTCTTTCCAAAATGATTTAGTACAGTCTTCACGTAACATAACTCTAGAGGTAAATACATCTTTATACCATCGAAAATCACTTAAAGTTGGGCAAGTAAGGTTACTAAGCTGATCATGTATGCGAGAATAAATATTAGTAGGTGTACCAATAAAATGTCGAACAATAGTACAAATTAATGTATTAATACCATCAGGGTGGCAACATCCAATAGTTTCATCAAAAATAGGGAGACCATTATCATCAGTTTGATTAGCATATATGATGGAGTCTCGTTGATCTTCAGTTAAGTATTTTTCCCACCAAGATTTAAGCATACCAGTAAAACCAGAAGTAATTAAGGAAACAATTTCAGATTGAGAATATTGGGGATAATTAGAGAGGTAACTATTTGAAACCATAGATAAATGATTTAATTTTTGAAGTATTTGATCTTCACTAAGACCATCAATGTTCCATTCGTATAGTTTTTTAGCAGAAACAGAAAATTGGTTACTAATATTATTTTCTTCATATTGGAGGTCAGGTGGAGTAGGTCGAGAATACCAGTTTTTAGTAGTTTGAGGATTAACTTTGGGATAATGAATTTTATTAAGATTAGAAGATTGGAATTGTTGGGCTAATTGATTTATTCCATCATCAGCAGTGTCAGTTTCAGATGTGGTAGAAACAGTGTCAATATTTGGTTGTTGATTTAAAACAGTAAGACCTTTATCTTTAGAAGGTGAGGCATTATCAGTGGTAGATAGTTTAGTGAATAATTTTTCAATAGCTTTGACAATAGATTGATCAGTGGTTACCAAACTAGTTCTTTTGGAGCGATGACCAGGTAGATTAAGTAAAGGTTGATCTAAAGGTTGTGGTTTAGTAGATGTAACAGATTCTAAATTTGTCTCTATTTTATCTAATTGTTTACCAATGGTGTTTAAACATTGATTAGTATAATTATTTTGTTCAATGACTTTTTGATTTCAGTATCATCGCCAGGTAATTTGAAAGGAGAAGCAGGAATGTCAGAACCTTGTTGTTTGATAATTATTTTCTCAAGAGGAGGGTGACTAGAACTAATAGTTGTTGATTCAGAAGTTTTCCATTTGTATTTGGTGATTGTATTTAGCTTTTTGTAATATTTTTCAACATATTCCAAGAGAGGTAATTCAAAACTATATTCAATCATAAAATTGTACCAATGTCTAGTGATTCTGGATTGGTGTTGTTTATCATAGGTATCATAATAAGCATGTCGGAGTTTTTTATTTTTAAAGGACTTAAATTCAATGAATAATTTATCAAGATTAGGTTTAAAATCCTTTTTAATGGTCATAAGTTGAGGATTGACTGGAGGTATAAATTCTTCAAAATCAGTTTGAGTTGGAGAATTATTAGAAGCGGTTTCTTCTTCAGGTAAATGTGTGTGTGTAGAGTAAACAGGTTTACTAATTTGAGAAGTAGCAGTATTATCAATACCTTTTAATTTAGAGGTTTGTCCTAAATGAATTTGACTATTTTTCCGAAACAGTGGAGTATTAAATATTTCATTTTCAGTTTCAATCTCAGAAGGTACACTAGAGGTGCTATGTCTGGATGATTGACTACGATTAAATTTAATATGAACTGTACCATCATTGATTTGTTGAATGTCTTGAATATCTTGGATAGATGATTGTTGTTGGTTGTGTTTGTAATGTTCATTGACAGTGATCCATTGATCGGGTAAATCTACATTTTTCCATTCAATCATTTGGGGAATATTTATATGGGTATCAGTACTACTACTTTGGATTAGTAAAGTTTTATCTTTAGGGGACTTGTGCAATGCGTGAACATTTAAATTAGTTTTCATGCACTTATAATGAACACGATAAATTAAAGCAATATTATGGGTTTTATTCATCATATTGGTAAATGAACCATGTAATTGTATATTTAATATTAATGCATGTAAAATATTTGGATCTCGTAAACTAAGAGTAAAATCAGGAAAACAATTAAAATGTACTGGACCTTTATGAAGACCAGTTTCCATCATACCCATTAAACTATCATTGTAATTAAGAAAACGAGCATCTCTTAAACATAATAAAACAGAAGTATTTTTTCCTTATTGAGTTAATGGTTTGACACCGACTTGAATTAAACCTATGTGAATAAAATTGTAATCACTTTTTAAATATCTTTTTATGAGATTAGCATCAAATAATTGACAGGTTTCCCTGGGTTTTTCTAAAGCATATACTTGTTCAATTGTCTTAACATGCAAGGTGATTTTGAAAGTATTCTGTATAAAAGAAGTTTTATAAATGTCTTTAATTGGCAATCTTGGTATATTCCAGTCTACATCAATTTGATCATTTTGTATTTCAACATCTTCTTCATTAATTACTAATCCTTGATTAGGTATTGAGGGCAAAGTGGTTGACCTAGAACTGACTGAAGAGTTACTTCTAAATAATCGATTCATTGTTCTTTTTTAATTAATCAGTTTTACAGATACCTTAATACATACCCTATTCTTATCCAATTTATCACATACCTTGTAACTTCACAGACCTGGGTATACATACATACCCTATCTTTTGGCCCCTAAGTCCGACACTGCCTAAATCTAAGGACTTACTCAGGACTGGGAAGAAGTGGGTGACTTAAACGCAGGTGGAATAAACGTAACAAGGTGGACAACACGGATCGAGCTTGTGGGTGGTTAAGATGAACTGAAAACTAGATTAATCAAATAAACAATGGAAAAGATTAACTAGAAGAAACAAAAGCAGTTAGAAACAGGACACAACATCACTTGGCTCTAAAATGTGAACAGATGAACATTGGAAATGATATTCACCACAATATTGGTGAATATTGGAAATGATATTCATCTGAAATGTGAACAGATGAGTGCTACTCCACATATTCCATATTTAAAAACCCAAATTACCTTTTACCAAACCCTGCTCAAACAAGTTAATCGCCGTATTAACCGCCTCAAATCCGCCAAACCAACTACTAAAAGAGCCCAATACATCATTCACCAACAGATTCAAGCCCGTCGTATTTTACGACATGATTATTACAACCATTTACATTATTTCCAGAATTATCTAGATCTCCTTTCTGGTTGTTAATCTCTGCTACTGATCATTGTTTCTTGTTTCAACAGATGTCTCGCCCAAGGCCTCCTTCTAAGGCTTTGGTTCCTTCTAGTCAACCTTTTGTTCCTCCTCCTTTGGAGTTAGTAGGACAATACCCTCAGCCCATTCAAATGATCAACCGTTACCAAATCCTTGGTAATATCCCCAGACCTAATTACTCAACTGCTTTGGCTACTGATCCTTTTGCTCCAAACCAATCAGTCTCAGTTACTCCATTCCCTGCTAACCCAGTCAGGTCATCTCGATCTGATTATACCAAATCACACACTACTAATCTGTTCTATATAGAACCCAGTCACCCTAAAGGCCAAGTAATCCATGAAATTGCTACATCCCATTTTGGCTCTGGATGCCATTTCATCCTCCCACATCCAGAGAAAACACTCACCTATTACAAAGATATTTTGATCCATCATCAATCAGTCTTGATTAAACCCATTTATGATCAAACCTATGCCAGCAAGGTTTTGTATCATTCCATTTACATCCATAGTATTGTTTCCCAAGCTGAATGGGGTCCTCCTTATTAGCTTCGAGATTTACCTGGTCATTCTATCCAGTATAATTACCATGATTATGTTGATGCTTGGTTCAAGATTTTCCTGTACCAAAATGAAACTTTTAGTCACTCCTGGTTCATCTCCTCTGATCAAAAATTCAAATCTGAGTTTCCTACCTGGTTTCTGAGATGGTGGACTCATTATGGTGCCATTTCAGACATCCTCCCTGGTGATCTCATTGAACTAATTAACTACTTCTTCCCTGTTTACCCCTTCAACACTCATCAGAGACAATTTCCATCTTTGTTAATTTTTATATCCAAATATAAACTCCCATGGATATTTAAATGGCATTATGGAATTGATGGTAACATAATCACCCGCCAACATTCAGTCAAATGGTGGGCTAAGTACAATATGCCCAGAATTTTTGAAATTGTTCATGAAGAATTCCCCATTAATCAATGTGCTCCAACTTCTTCTATGATCAAAGCCAGCAGAACCCAACTGCTGCAATCAGCCAAGGAAGTCAACCCAATCTTCCTCCAATCAATCTTGGAAGCCCTCATCTAGTGGTTCCAAGCCCAAATCATCCAAATCCAATCAGTTCAACTGACCCAATCAAAATCCAAGATGAAGTCCAAAGCTCCTGCAATTCCGGACCAGCCCAAGGAACATTCACGGCCCAAATCAAAATCCAAAGCTAAGGCTAAGCCCATTTCACCTCCTGCTCAGCCCAAAGCTAAATCAAAGATCAAGCCCAAGTTATCCCGAGATGAGCTGCTCCAGTTAGCCCGTCAATTAACAGAGCAAGCTGAAGAAGCTCAATCACCCAGTTCAGAAAATTCAGAAGACAGTTCAGACCAGTCACAATCTTCTGAAGGATCAACTACTCAACCCATCTCATATGGCAGATCCGAGTTCCAAGATGCTCAGGACCCATATGCCTGATCAACATAGGATTTCCTATAAATATAAATTAGCTTCAATCAATACTCTTTTGAGAAAAGCTGCTAATTTGTATCTAAATTGATTCCTATATTCACATGTTCCACCAAAAGTGATTGAATAGTAAAAGTTACTGTTCACTTTTACTGTTCACCGTCACTATTCACCCAATCAACTTTTGTTAAAGCTGCATATTCGTGCAATCACTCCACCAAAAGCAACCGACAGCATTTGCTTTGCCTTACGCGCTGCCAGCTGCTTTCATCAATCAAAGAAGTCACATGAATACTGTATTCAAAGAAGTCACATGATTACTGTATTTTCCTTTTCTATATATTGTAATGTATTCATTCAGAAGTTTCAAGTTTTTCATTCTTAAGAAAAAACAGAGAGCTCTGAGTGACAATTACTCCTTTCCATTTGTAACATAATTAAAGATCCTTGCAGTTGCTACAATTGTAATTGTAAGTTATTTTCTGTATTTTAAATTATGACGTTTTAATATTTACTTTAATTATGTGCATTCCAAATCTGTTGTTCAATTTGAGTCATATTTGATTTCGTAATCCATGTTCTTCATTCTACTTGCTGCTTCTGCGTTTTTTTTGATATTATTTTAATATAATAGAGAAAGAATATGATATTTGTTAGGAGAAATAAATGAAAAAGTGATTCCTAAATATAGGAAATGAATTTTTTAATAATATATTAAGATAAAATTTAGATAAACTGGTGAGAATGCTCTAACACTCTCTCTCTCTCCAGATGGGTTTGTGGGTTGGATGCAATTTGTTTGCGCTGTTGAATCTTGTCCTCCAACAAACCCATATTGGATGATGCGACTTCTTCCAAGGGAAGTGGGTACCCGAGTCTGACCCATCATCGTACCCGGTCTATAACTCCACCACATGTCCATTCATAGAGAGAAAGTCCAACTGCGAGAAAAATGGACGCCCTGATCGAAACTATCTCACTCACACTTGGCGACCCCTTGACTGCAACTTACCAAGGTATCCAATGTATTATTATATGTAACCTTTCTTTCTTTTTCTGTGATCATGTACTGCTCGTCTATGGTACCTTTCTTGCTTATGCATCATCACTGTTGAGGCCCCCATTCTCTAATTTATTAGCTTCCGTTTGGGAAGTTGGTTTGTAGGTTATTTTGGTTAAAATAGTTACAAAAATTTAAAAAAATTTAGCCTAATAAGACAAAACATCACATTCAACTCATAATCATTACATTTTTTCTCTCACAAAAAAGTCAAAAGTCCTTTTCAAATCAAACTTTTTGCCCCCAGGTTAAAATGGTTAAAAAGGCCAAAAAGCTAACCCACTTCCCAAACAGGAGTGTTACTTCATTTTCATCATAAATAGGGACAAATTTATGATGCACACTTTAAATAAGCAGAAAAGCTAAGGGTTGTTTGGTCATTGGGCTAAATAATCAAGGACAAAAAAAAGTTTAAAAATCACAAAAAAATCAAAAATCACAAAAGGATAAAAAAAAAATTCATCATTCCAAAGCTAATCAAAAATATCAAACGAAAAAAAAAGTCCCAGGCCAAAAAAGTTTAAAAAGCCAATTAAAAAAGTCATTGCCAAACGAAAGCTAAGTCTTGGAATTTGGGAGTCAGAATTAGAGGTTAAAAATTAAATTGATGAAGTGTATGTACATACGAAATGAATGAAATTTTATATAATTTCTGAATTTTTATGTCTAGATCCCTAATATATTCATGTGAAATTTTAGATAATTTTTGAATTTTTATGTCTATGTCTAGATCAGTAATATTACTATAAATATAATAGCAACATGATAAAAATATTATAAATAAATTGTAACGATTTGAAATATTAAAAAATTAAAATATATTATAAAATGTTAGGATTATATTATTGGTGGTGCAACACGCAATATATGTTATGATATTTTTATTTTAAAAATATAATTCCATCTATTATATAAATTATAAAAATTTAAAATTTTTAAAATTATATTATATCATCTGTTTATATACTAATTAATATATCTATAAATACATATAGCATTATTTTATAATAATGTGTAGCGGCTCCATTAAATGGGGACAACCCAGTGGGGACCATGGACGTGCTGTCACATTTTGATTATTTAAATTATTATATTATAAAATTGGTTGATTATATTATCAAAAAAAAAAAAAAAAGTTTAATTAAACATATGTAATACCATTATCAGACCCTGATTATTTTTAAATAAAAATAATCAAAATTATATTAATTATTTATTTTTTTAAAACGTATGTATTCAATTAATTTAATTTTTTTATATATAATCTACTCAATAACCGATGCAATATAAAAAATCAAATCATGAAAAAATAGGTTCGAAACATGCCTCAGCCTCATAACACCAATCCTACTTCGAGTGGGGGGTTGTGGCTAGCATTATTTTTCATTGGAGAGTGCTTTTATATTTGCAGTAGTAAAGCTGTTCCTATCACGGATAAGAAATCAGTGAGGTGGAAGAGAGAGAGAGAGTAGAGAAAGATAGACAGAGGAGTGTGGGTCTCATCTTCACATGAATACTCTCTACATCATTAAAATTGCATTAAAGCTCTCAAATTACAGATCTTAAACATTGTGGGTGTTTGGGAAGTGAGTTTTTATGTAGATTTTAGTAGATGTAGGTTTTTATGAGATAAAAAATTTTTAGTATTTGAGAAGATAGTTGAGTTTTTATGTGGTTGGATGTGATGTTTGTGAGAGAAAAAGTGAAATGATTATGGGGTTGGATGTGATATTTTGTTTGGATGTGTTTTTTTTGGTTTTGGGCAAAACTTTTCTGTCTTTTAGTGGTTTTTATGAGATAAAAAATTTGAGATGTTGCTTCCCAAACACCACAGAAAGTCTTGGCTCTTGCCCAGAAAGTCCAGTTTTAGATTCGTTAGGTGATTATTTGTTAATTTAGTTTTGGCGGGACAAGTAGATCTTCACAATTAGTTTAATTGAATTAAAGTAAGGGTGAAATACTAATAAATCTTAAAATATGATCTTATTAATTGTTTAGTCCTTTCTCTTTCGTTTTTTTTTATAAACCCAAAGGTCCCATTAAAGTAAAAATTATACAAAAGAGTAGTCACTTAACATGTTTGGGTTTAATTTTCTAAGGATAAAAGTGGATTTCTCTAAATGTAAAATTACATATTTGGGCAATTCACATTATAGAGGTTTTGGATTTTCCCTCCTAGAACAAATCTCACATTACGAAAAAAAAAAAAATGTAACACTCTAATAACATAACACTCTAATGTAATACTAACGTAACATCAAATGTAAAACACTAAAAAACTCTTTGGTGCACTTTTTATAAACGTAATAACGTAACACTCTAAAAAAAACTCATTAGTGGACTTTTTCCAAACGTAACACTCCAATCAATGTAACACACAAAAAAAAATTTATTAGTGTACTTTTTCCAAACGCAACACTTCAATCAATGTAGCCCCAAACGTAACACTCCAATGTAACACACACAAAAATACTAAAAAATTCCTTAATATAATTTTTCTAAACGTGACACTCACAATTTGAAATTATACATTTGTTCAAAACTTACTAAGAAATTTTTTCACATCCTTTTGGAATGGTTTAAAGAATCACATATACTTTTTTAGGAGTGTTACATTAGAGTGTTACACTTAGAAAAAGTACTCAAAGAGGTACTCAAAGAGGTTTTTTATGTGTTACATTGGAATGTTACACTAAGAAATTTTTTTAGAGTGTTACGTTTGGAAAAAGTACACTAAGATTTTTTTTTTTTTTAGTGTTATATTAGAGTGTTACATTTGAGTGTTATGTGGGAGTGATACAGTTTGAAATTATATATTTGCCCAAAGTTTACTAAGGGATTTTTGTAATACTTTTGAAATGTTTGAAGAATCTCACATCATTTTGGAATGTTTGAAGGATCCCATATTTTAAGTTATTTTTGTACTCCTTTTTAAATGTTTTCTAAATAAAAAAGATTCTCATATAAAAATTCATCCCAAATTTGATTATCAAAGATTGTGTACATTACCTTTCTAGAAAAGAGAGAGAGAGAGAGAGAGAAACATAATAAGGGTATAACTGTAAATTTAATTTCTAAATAATATATTAAATTTACCTTTCCAAAATCAATGGAACTAATTCATCTACAAGAAAATCCTTGGGACTAAGACTCCGTTTGGCAAGAGCTTTTTTAGCTATTTTAGTCACAAAAAATAAAATAGACTATTTTAACCGTAACAAACAAAACATCACATTCAATCCATAATCATTACACTATTATCTCATAAAAAAAGTTAAAAAAGTCAAAAAGCCAAAAAGCCAACCCACTTCCCAAACGGAGGCTAAATGGATTATCATTCCTCAAAATAGGATTTATAGGTAAATTTTATATACAAACAAAACCAAAAAAAAATTACCGATAAATCCCAAATCAGGGAATGTTATTTCATTTGGTCCTATGTTTTTTTCTTATGAACCATTTGGTTCTATTTAGTTGGGGAGAAATCTTTTTATTTGATTTGATATTGGTAGAGTTTACATATTTATCCCTTTTTTTATGGGATTCACACGTTTCTGGTGCTGATGTGGTTTTTGTTTGGTTGGGTAACGTATTTTTACATTGCCTGATTTATATATATGTATATATACGATTTAGTGATTTGCGGTGGAATTGGTTAATTTGTTGATGTGGAGTATTAGTTGTGGGATTTGATTTTGTTACTTTGGGAACTCTGTCGTGGTGTTGTGGGTTCCCGTTGTTGGCGATAGTATGATCTTTTCTTTCACAAGGTGAGTGTGTGGGCGGAGTGATGTGTGTATTGGGTTGTTTTGTTGTAATAACCCTCACCACCGATTACTGAAAACTACTGATTACTGCTAAACTGAGACTGATCTTGATAATTGACTGAAATCTGAACTGATTGACTGACTGTATCTGTTTAAGTGCATTTCTATCTGTTGACTGTTCAATGATCTGTTCATGTTTTATGTTGAAATTGCGAATTGAAGGCCTTATCGACGGCCGAATCTGAAATTGATTAGTGTTTTATGATCATTAGAATTTATGTACTTTTATGGCATATTTAATTAAAAAGTGATTTGGTATGGTTAAATTAGATTAAATATTGATAAATTGCACTAATTGGCTTTATTTACAATTATGCCATAATAGTGGGCCACTTAAGTCAAAATTATATTTGATCTTGTTGAAGCTTGTATTGCATCATTCTTGTTCATCACTCTTTTGTGAGACAAAACCGATTGAAAGAGAGAGGTGGAGAAACTTGGCTTCATCTTGAATTTTTGCTTGGAAATTTGAAGGAATTGAAAGATTAAGTGCATATTTGAGCTTGTATATCTTGCATCCTAGACCTAAGGTAAGAACTCATCTTCTTGATTGCTAAATTAAGTCTTGTGTTGCATGGTACATGGAAGTCTAGAGATTAAGGTCATGAATTAACTTAATTTGGTGAGTTAAAGCTTGAATCATGCATGCATGTTTATATCCTAGCATTTTGAGGTTGAATACATGGAATTTGGTACATGCATGTTCATATTTTTGCATTGGACCATGAATTCATCTTGGTTTTGAAAGAATTGGCTCATTTGAGCTAGTATTTGAAGCTTTGAAGTTGTTGAATTCATGCATGTTACACATTCATCATGTTCTTGAAAGTTTGGTTTGAAATTGGATTTAATTGAACTACCTTTGGGTTTTGATTTTTCAAATTGATCTTTGAAACATGTTGTATTATGAGTTTTGAAGTGTTTTCCAGAAAATTAGCCCAAAAGGATCGAATTTGATGCTTTGAAATTGAGTTTTGAGTTTGAGGTTCAAATCTGGAAATTCCAGAATTTGGACTCACGCTCGAGCGGGGAAACTGGCGCTCGAGCGTGAAATTCGTGCATCCAGCATTTTGTTCTGTTTTACAGTACGCTCGAGCGGAATAATGGACGCTCAAGCGAGTAGTTGAGTCACACGCTCGAGCGGGGATCGAGCGCCCGTTGAGCGTGATTTTCACACATCCAGTACTTTTGCCCTGTTTTGCAGAATGCTCGAGCGGGAAAGTCTACGCTCGAGCGGATACCTTTGTCTGCATGTACGCTCGAGCGGGAACCCTATTTTCTGAAAATTCTGAAAATGCTTTTAAAGTGCATCTTTGCATCCTCATTTCACCCTAGGCATTCTTAGGCCTAGTTTAAGGCATCTTGATGAGGATACTGATGTAGAACCGCATTGAGTCTAAGTAGGGACTGAGTCTTTAATTCCCGAATGTGTAACTTAGTGTGTGTTCGTTCTGTAACTGTTTAGGGTTGGCATTCGGAGACGCACTCTAGCTGCTTATAGCCCAGAACTCTGTGAGTAACAAATGTTGTAAAGATATGTTCAAAATAATTATCTTCTGAACAATTGAACTGTACTGTTTTTTGAAATGATTCTGTTACTGAATGAATGATGTCCTAATTGTGAACTGTATTGTGGCATCCTTAGCAATCTACTGTTACTGTACTGTACTACTACTGTCACAGAGATCTCTATCAGTTCCCATGTTGGAACTACCACTGTTTACTGATATGATAGCCATTAACTGACTGTTCGGTCTGTTTAGACCTACTGTATTGTTTGCTATTGGATGTACCACATATGACTGCTATGACTGAATAATTGATATGCTGATTGAATGATTGTTTTCAATACTATAGGGACATTTATTCTTAACCTCTTTACGCATTATGTTATTCACTGGGCTTTAGCTCACTGCTCATATATATGTAGGTGTACAGGCACCGGACCGATGCTAGGAGCGTTGGGTTTAACTCCTTTTTGTGAAGCCAACCACTGTGCCTCTCCTTGAGGTTCCAAGCCTGACCGAGCCAAGGTTGTTTGGGGTGTTTTAGAGTCTCCTTTTTGTATCTGTTTTTGTAATACTATATAGACCGAATGATAATGGTACCGTACTGTTCTAATAGGGATTAAGTCCCTGTCCTGTATAATTGTAAATATTGTGTACACTGTTTGGTACTGACTGTATATATGTTATGAAAAGTCTTTTTTGCATACAGACGGTCACGGCTTATTGGACATCTTTTATTACTGTTTTGGCTTCCGCTATGCCCCTGTACTCTGTATTACTGTTTTACTGTTAAGCAGGCCTTCGGTAATCTCGGATTACTGACCGGTTATGGTGCTAAACCCATAGGGGCGGGTTTGGGTCACGACATTTGTTTTTGGAAATGGATTTGTTTTGATGTTTCCGTAGATGTCTTTGGTGGTGTAGGTATTGGGGCTCTTAGTGCTCTGTTTTTAACTTTTTTTGGTTAATCTTTTTTTGGTCGCCTGACAGTGGGGATTTGTTGGGGCTGTTGTGTTGGTTTCATGTTGTATCAACTAGTATGCTTATTTATTTATTTTCTTATGTATATTTGTGTTTAATCTTTTGTTGTGTGCCTAATGTTGGCCCATGGGGGTGTGTTTGTTGTGCTTTGTTTTATTACCCGAACACAGGGTTTTTGTCCGTAACGTTTGTGATTGTCGACGCAGAGAACGCATCAAACTGGGAGTGGTTTCTTCGTCAGTTGTTAGAGGTTGTTGATCGCAGTCGGACATTGACATTTGTATCGGACTGTCAAAATGTATGTTTTATGCTTATTGTGTTCAAAACATTTTTTTTTTAGCAATGACAAAACCATCCGCATAATGCAACCACATTTGTAGGCTATGTTCCATAATGTGTCATTTGGCATTGCACATTGGCGCAATGTGCGGATATCTGTTTCATAATGTCGACATTATGCATGTTTTTCATGGGCAAAAAGTCTATAACATTAGCATTAACAAATGGCAACAAAATCATCGTAACACAGGATGCACTCACTCACGACATTCAACGTAAACAAACATAACACACAAGACATTTAAGGTAGACAAACATAACACACAACGTGAAACTCCGGAATTACATATTCTATCAGCTGTTATCCACATAGTACATCACAGCCATCCTCGCACTAATTTCATTCTTAGTTTTTTTTTTTTTTTTTTTTTTTTTTTGTGAACATATATCATTCTTAGATTCTGTCAATCTGTTTTTTGCTCAGTTTATGGGGCGTACATTGTTGAACAACTGGTACAGGACGTTGGGTTTTAAACAAATGCTCAATGTCTTTGGGATGTCAGTGTGTTAATCATCTTAGCAGTGTTATGCACAGGACATACAACATGGTTTTTGTCACGACCCAAACCCGCCCCTAAGGGTTTAGTATCGTAACCGGCCAGTAATCCATGATTACCGAAGACCTGATTAACAGTAATAACAGTAATACAATATAAAGGGGCTGGCGGAAGCCAATCAGTAATAGAAAGGTGTTGTAACAACCCTCGTCACTGTTTGCCGAATAAGCACTGATTACCAATAAACTGAACTAATTATGACTGATAAGTGAACTGAATAAATTACTGAACTGACTGACTGAAACTGGAACTGAATTGATCAAGTATACCTATTGTATTGCATTTCTATCTGTTTGATTTATTTGATTATCTGTTCATGTTTTGTGTTTAAACTGCTAATTGAAGGCCTTATCGGCGGCCGAATTGGAAACTGATTAGCGTTTTGTGACTGTCATAATTTATGTGATTTTATAGTATAGTTATCTGAAAACTGATTAGGTATGATTAAATTAGATTAAAATAAGCTTAATTGCTAGTATTTGACTTATTTACCAAAAAGCCATCTAGTGGACCACTACCTAGGCATATTGAGCTACACCACACTTGAATCAAAACATTTCCTCAGCCTTGTTTGAGAGCTCCAACCGACCATAGAGAGAGGGAAGGAGAGTAAGAGAGATTTGGGCTCAACTTGTTGAATTGGCTTGTAAGACTTGAAGAAATTGAAGGATATTTGCATAATTGAGCTCCCTCACTTCTAATTCTACACCTAAGGTAGATCATTCATCTTCCTAAATGTGTCTTTAAGTTGATTCTTGCATGTTTCATGCTAAAATGAAGAATTGAGCCTAGAATTGGTATAAATTGTTGCATTAGAAGCTTAATCTTTGCATGCATGGCATACTCTTGCATTTTGAGCTTGTTCTTCATAAACTTGCCACATGCATGTCCATGGTTTGAGAATGGACAATGATTTCATCTTGTTCTTGAAGATTTGAGCTCATTTGAATTAGCATTGAAGCTTAAAATTGTTTAAAGTGCATGCATGTCATGTTTGAACATTGTTCATGAAAATTGGGTTTGAAAATGAGTTTTAATTAAAACACCCTTGGGCTTTGATTTCTCAAATTGACCTTTGCAACATGTTCTATGAGTTTACTTATGTTTTCCAGAAAATTGGCCCAAGAGGATCGAATTTTATGCATCTAAACTTGATTTTGAATTTGGGACTCGAATTTGGAATTTCCAGATTTTGGTAGTCCGCTCGAGCGGGGGAAGTGCCGCTCGAGCGGGAAAATCGAGCTCCCAGTACTTTACACTGTAGTACAGTCCGCTCGAGCGGGGGAAGTGCCGCTCGAGCGGGAAAAACAAGCATCCAGTACTTTACACTGTTCATCAGTCCGCTCGAGCGGAGAAATGTACGCTCGAGCGGAGTATTGAGAGACACGCTCGAGCGGGGAAGTTGACGCTCGAGCGGGTACCTTTGTTTGCTTGTCCTCGAGCGGGGAAACCTGCGCTCGAGCGGGACCCTGTTTCACTGAAATTTCTGAAAATGTTTTCTAAGTGCATCTTTGCATCCTCTTTTCATCCTAGGCATTCCTAGGGCATATTTAAGGCATCTTAAAGAGGATGATGTAGAACACACCGAGGCAAATTTAGGGATTTAATTATTATCTTTCCCAACCGTATAGCTTAGTGTGTGTTCAATCTGTTAACTGTGTAGGGTTGGCTTTCCCGAGGAGACGCTCTAGTTCACTGTAGCCCAGAACCCTGTGAGTAACGATTGTGTAAAGATATGTTCAAAATGATTATCTTCTGAATACTGAACTGAACTGTTTACTGAACTGATATGTTTTGAATGAATGTATGTCCTTTATTTCTGAACTGTACTGTGGCATCCTTAGTACCTACTGTTTACTGTTACTGTTACAGAGATCTCTGTCGGTTCCTCGAGGAACCACTACTGTTTACTGATTGATGGCCATCATTACTGTTCGGTCTTTCAAGACCTACTGTTACTGTTATGCCAATGGATGTACCACATATGACTGCTTTTACTGTACTGAACAACTGATATACTGATTGAAATGAACTGTTTTCATTACTGTAAGGACATTCATTCTAAACCTCTTTACGCATCATGTTATTCACTGGGCTTTAGCTCACTGCTCATATATATATATGTAGGTGTACAGGCACCGGATCAAAGCTAGAAGCGTCGGAGTAACTCCAGTTTTGCCAAGCCAACCAATGTGCCTCACTGCGAGGTTCGAGCCTTCATGCTAAGGCTTAGGGGTGTTTTAGCATTTCCCCCCCCCCCTTCTGTACTGTCGTACTGCTTTGTACAACCGAATGGATTGTATAGACTGAATTTTACTGTACTGTTAAGTGGGGATTAAGTCCCTGTACTGAGTGTGTATATATTGTACATACTGTTTGACTCTGACTGCTTGAATGTATGAAAAATCTCTTTGGCATACAGACTGTCACAGCTCATTGGACATTATTTACTTACTGTATCGGCTTCCGCCAGCCCTGTACTCTGTTTTACTGTATTACTGTTAAGCAGGCCTTCGGTAATCTCAGATTACTGGCCGATTACGGTGCTAAACCCATAGGGCCGGGTTTGGGTCGTGACAGAGTGGTATCAGAGCGATACTTAACCACGAGTTATACCGCACACACGTGTCCAAATGAGCTATAGGGTGTCCTAGAAAAGTAATAGGGCATTACATGAGCATGAAAAGTGTGTGGTTATGATATGACTGATTATATGCCAATGTGTTAACTGTTTAAGGAAATACTGTCTATATTGATGACTGTTATAACTTCATAACTGCTTATAGTGAAATGGATAATGCAAACGCTACTCTGAACCTGAATCGTCTGAGGCAAATGGCCAGACTGGAAAGGATGTTGGAACGATAACTGAAAGACTAGATCAACAACAGAACCAACAGCCCCACCTCCTCCTCCGTACAGCCGGAACAGAATGTCAATGTCAATGTGAATGTACAGAATGTAAATGTTGATGACGGGGACATAATAGCTCTCACCCATAAGTTCAACAAGATGAAACCGCCATCCTTTCAGGAGGCCTTGAACCGTTGAAAGCTGAAGCTTGTACTTGAACTGAAAAGCTATTTGAAGTGTTTCCGTGTCTCGAGGCACATAAATACTGTTGGCCACCTTTACTCTGCAAGAAGAAGCTAGAAGGTGGTGGATGCTTATCCGAGATGAAAATACTGTTATGACTTGGGCTCAATTCAAAGGAGCCTTTTGAGAAGTACTTTCCTCAATGTGTCAGGGATAGAAAAGTGACTGAATTTGAACAGCTGAGACAGGGCACAATGTCTGTTGCTGAATATGAAACGAAATTTACCGAGCTTGCTAGATATGCGCCACATATGGTGGACACTGATTATAAGAAGGCCAGGAAATTTGAAGGCGGCCTTAATGTTGCAATCCTTGACAGAATAAATGTTTTAAAGCTACCGACTTATGTGGGTGTTCTTGACCGAGCATTGATGGCTGAGTCGAACATCGAAGCTGTGAAACAATCTGAGACGCCGGTATCTGAATGGCGTGGTAAAAGACAGAATTTCAAATTCAAGAAAGGCAAGCACAATCAATTGAACAAAAAGCAAAATACAGGGTCAACGACTACTTCTAGTCAAGGAAACCGTCCCTTTCCGCCCTGTTCCGAATGTGGCAGAAACCACAAGGGAGTTTGTTACAAGATATCAGGAGCTTGCTTAGGTGTAGCAAAAGGCCACATGGTTAAAGACTGTCCCTCTGCTCTCCACAAGCTAGTAGTAAAGCTACACGAGTGCAGCAGCATCAACATTGCACCAAAGCCTAACCCCAAAGCTACCGGGAAAGAGCCTATGAGGCAGGGCCGAGTATTGCCCTAGTACCGGGAGACGTGCAAAATACTGAAACCGTTGTGTCAGGTATCCTCTCTATTTGTGCTCAAAATGCATATGTACTGATTGATTCGGGGTCTACACATTCTTATGTATCGCATGCTTTTTCACAGAAATTGAATAGACCCTTAGAACCCATGAATTATCTGCTAGCTGTATCATCACCTGTTGGGGGATCCATGACATGTGCATATATGTATCCTACTTGTGAAATTATTGTTGGGGATATGCATCTGTTTATTGATTTACTGCCATTGAACATTGATCACTTTTGATGTAATATTGGGGATGGATGGTTACAAAAATATCATGCTACTATTGACTGTGTGACAAAACAAGTTGTTTTCCGTCCACCTGTTTACCTAATTCGTGTTTAATGGGGTTGGAGTAGTACCTCCTCTGTATTTGATTTCTTCGTGAAAGCTGTTAAATTGATTAGAAAGGGTGTAAGGGATATCTGTGTTCGTACTGACTGTATCTACTGACTGATAATGTTAAAACTGATGTGAACTGTATTCCTATAGTCAGAGAATTCCCAGATGTATTTCCAGATGATCTGCCAGGGGATTTGATTGACAGGGAGATTGAGTTCACCGTTGATGTGATTCGGGTACACAGCCAATATCTAAAGCTCCCTACAGAATGGCTCCGACTGAACTGAAAGAATTGAAAGTACAATTGCAAGAACTATTAGACAAGAAATTCATTAGGCCCGTACTTCACCGTGGGGCGCACCGGTTTTGTTTGAAAAGAGAAAGATGGCTCACTGAGACTGTGCATTGATTACCGTGAACTGAACAAGGTAACTGTGAAAAAATATCCATTACCGCGTATTGATGATTTGTTTGATCAGTTACAGGGTGCCCAAGTGTTTTCCAAGATTGATCTCAGATCGGGGTACCATCAACTGAAAGTTAAACCGGGAGACATTGATAAAACTGCTTTCAGAACGAGGTATGGACATTATGAATTTTTAGTTATGCCTTTTGGAGTTACCAATGCACCTGCAGCATTTATGGACCTCATGAATAGAATCTTCAAACCGTACCTTGATGACTTCATTGTGGTATTTATTGATGACATATTATTTACTCCAAAAGTATAGAAGAACATGAACATCATCTGAGACTTGCCCTGCAGACCCTAAGAGAACAGAAACTGTATGCTAAACTGTCTAAATGTGAGTTTTGGCTTGATCATGTTATGTTTTTGGGCATGTTGTTAGCAAAGATGGATTTCTGTTGATCCGCAGAAAATTGAAGCTGTAGTGAACTGGCCTAGACCAACAAATGTGACAGAAGTCCGAAGCTTTTTGGGATTGGCTGGCTATTACAGAAGATTTGTCAAAGATTTCTCCAAAATTGCCTTACCATTGACTCAACTGACACAGAAGGGGACATCATTTGACTGGACTGACCAAAGGGAATCAGCATTTCAAGAATTGAAAACCCGACTTGTGACTGCACCAGTTCTGACTCTACCTTCAGGTACGGATGGTTATACTCTTTTTAGTGATGCTTCTCATAAGGGTTTGGGATGTGTTTTAATGCAGAATGGGAGAGTAATTGCTTATGCTTCCCGACAACTGAGGCCTCATGAAAAGAACTACCCAACCCATGACCTGGAACTTGCTGCAGTAGTATTTGCACTTAAAATCTGGCGTCACTATCTGTATGAGGCAACATGTGAAGTATACACTGACCACAAAAGTCTGAAATATTTCTTCACCCAGAAGGAATTGAACATGAGACAGCGGAGATGGCTAGAATTGATCAAAGACTATGACTTACAGATATTGTACCATCCGGGAAAAGCCAACACCGTTGCCGACGCTTTGAGTCGAAAATCGATTGGGAACTTAGCCTGTTTGCTTATCGGGCAGAAGGAGTTGCTTCGTGACCTTGAAAAATCTGAAATTGAAATTGTTTTGCGAGAACAAGGTGGAACCTTAGCTGCTATTTCTGCTCATCCGGCTTTGATTGAAGAGATTAAAGAGAAACAGCAACAGGATGACTTCTTGAAAAAGATCATCGATGAGCGAGAATCTAAACCGAGACCGGGGTTCAAGTTTGAAAATGATGTACTGAAATTTCAGTAAAGACTGTGTGTACCGAATGATTCTGAACTGAAAAGAAGAGTTCTGCGAGAGGGCCACAACTCAAAATTTTATATTAATCTGGGGAATACGAAAATGTACCAAGATTTGAAATTGAATTTCTGGTGGCCGGGAATGAAGAAAGAAATTGCCGACTTTGTATCGAAATGTCTTCATTGCCAACAAGTCAAAGCTGAACATCAACGACCCGCAGGTTTATTGCAACCCTTACCAATACCGGAGTGGAAATGGAAACATATTACCATGGATTTTATCGTTGGATTGCCTCGCTTCGGTAAAGGTATGAACTCAATTTGGGTTATTGTTGATAGACTGACTAAATCTGCTCACTTCTTACCAGTTAAGACAATTTATAATGCGGACAAATTGGCTATACTCTATATTGATGAGATTGTTAGACTGCATGGAGTGCCTGTGTCCATTGTTTCTGACAGGGATTCGAAGTTTACATCGAGGTTTTGGCAAAGCCTACAGACTGCATTGGGAACTGAACTGAGACTGAGTAGTGCCTATCATCCTCAGACAGATGGCCAGTCAGAAAGGACCATCCAAACTCTGGAAGATTTATTGAGAATGTGTGTCCTTGATTTTCAGGGAAATTGGGAAAGTCATTTGCCATTGGCTGAATTCGCCTACAACAACAGTTATCATTCAAGTATTGGTATGGCGCCTTTCGAGGCATTGTATGGCAGGAAATGTAGATCTCCGATTTGCTGGGCAGAAGTTGGAGATGGGCCTTTGCTTGGGCCTGAGATTGTTTATGAAACGACGGAGAAAGTGAAACTGATACAGCAGAGACTGAAAACTGCACAGAGCAGACAGAAAAGTTATGCAGATGTCAGAAGACGAGACAGAGAATATGAAGTGGGTGATCACGTTTTTGTGAAAGTGACACCGATGAAGGGCCAGACTCGTTTTGGAGTCAAAGGCAAGTTAGCGCCGAGATATGTCGGGCCGTATGAGATTATTGAGAAAATCAATCCGATGGCGTATCAAGTTGCGCTTCCTCCTGAGATGGAGCATATGCATAACGTCTTCCGCATCTCTATGTTGAGAGACTATCTCCGGGATCCTTTCCATGTAATAGAGCCGACTCGTGTAGTGCTTAGTGATGACTACACTTACGAGGAACGGCCTATACAGATTGTGAACAAACGGATCAAGAAACTGAGAAACAAAGAGATCCCATTACTGAAAGTCGATTGGCAAAACCATGGTGGTGTGTATGCCACTTGGGAAAGGGAAGATGACATAGCCAAGAGATATCCTGAACTGTTTCCACTGAATCCTGTTTTCTTCCAGAATGAAGGTAACTCGAGTTTAGAGGACTAAACTCCTTTTTAAGGAGGAGAGACTGTAACAACCCTCGTCACTGTTTGCCGAATAAGCACTGATTACCGATAAACTGAACTAATTATGACTGATAAGTGAACTGAATAAATTACTGAACTGACTGACTGACTGAAATCTGGAACTGAATTGATCAAGTATACCTATTGTATTGCATTTCTATCTGTTTGATTTATTTGATTATCTGTTCATGTTTTGTGTTTAAACTGCTAATTGAAGGCCTTATCGGCGGCCGAATTGGAAACTGATTAGCGTTTTGTGACTGTCATAATTTATGTGATTTTATAGTATAGTTATCTGAAAACTGATTAGGTATGATTAAATTAGATTAAAATAAGCTTAATTGCTAGTATTTGACTTATTTACCAAAAAGCCATCTAGTGGGCCACTACCTAGGCATATTGAGCTACACCACACTTGAATCAAAACATTTCCTCAGCCTTGTTTGAGAGCTCCAACCGACCATAGAGAGAGGAAAGGAGAGTAAGAGATTTTGGGCTCAACTTGTTGAATTGGCTTGTAAGACTTGAAGAAATTGAAGGATATTTGCATAATTGAGCTCCCTCACTTCTAATTCTACACCTAAGGTAGATCATTCATCTTCCTAAATGTGTCTTTAAGTTGATTCTTGCATGTTTCATGCTAAAATGAAGAATTGAGCCTAGAATTGGTATAAATTGTTGCATTAGAATCTTAATCTTTGCATGCATGGCATACTCTTGCATTTTGAGCTTGTTCTTCATAAACTTGCCACATGCATGTCCATGGTTTGAGAATGGACAATGATTTCATCTTGTTCTTGAAGATTTGAGCTCATTTGAATTAGCATTGAAGCTTAAAATTGTTTAAAGTGCATGCATGTCATGTTTGAACATTGTTCATGAAAATTGGGTTTGAAAATGAGTTTAATTAAAACACCATTGGGCTTTGATTTCTCAAATTGACCTTTGCAACATGTTGTTCTATGAGTTTACTTATGTTTTCCAGAAAATTGGCCCAAGAGGATCGAATTTTATGCATCTAAACTTGATTTTGAATTTGGGACTCGAATCTGGAATTTCCAGATTTTGGTAGTCCGCTCGAGCGGGGGAAGTGCCGCTCGAGCGGGAAAATCGAGCTCCCAGTACTTTACACTGTAGTACAGTCCGCTCGAGCGGGGGAAGTACCGCTCTAGCGGGAAAAACGAGCATCCAGTACTTTACACTGTTCATCAGTCCGCTCGAGCGGAGAAATGTACGCTCGAGCGGAGTATTGAGTGAAATGCTCGAGCGGGGAAGTTGACGCTCGAGCGGGTACCTTTGTTTGCTTGTCCGCTCGAGCGGGGAAACCTGCGCTCGAGCGGGACCCTGTTTCACTGAAATTTCTGAAAATGTTTTCTAAGTGCATCTTTGCATCCTCTTTTCATCCTAGGCATTCCTAGGGCATATTTAAGGCATCTTAAAGAGGATATAGATGTAGAACACACCGAGGCAAATTTAGGGATTTAATTATTATCTTTCCCAACCGTATAGCTTAGTGTGTGTTCAATCTGTTAACTGTGTAGGGTTGGCTTCCCGAGGAGACGCTCTAGTTCACTGTAGCCCAGAACCCTGTGAGTAACGATTGTGTAAAGATATGTTCAAAATGATTATCTTCTGAATACTGAACTGAACTGTTTACTGAACTGATATTGTTTATTGAATGAATGTATGTCCTTTATTTCTGAACTGTACTGTGGCATCCTTAGTACCTACTGTTTACTGTTACTGTTACAGAGATCTCTGTCGGTTCCCTCGAGGAACCACTACTGTTTACTGATTGATGGCCATCATTACTGTTCGGTCTTTCAAGACCTACTGTTACTGTTATGCCAATGGATGTACCACATATGACTGCTTACTGTACTGAACAACTGATATACTGATTGAAATGAACTGTTTTCATTACTGTAAGGACATTCATTCTAAACCTCTTTACGCATCATGTTATTCACTGGGCTTTAGCTCACTGCTCATATATATATATGTAGGTGTACAGGCACCGGATCAAAGCTAGAAGCGTCGGAGTAAACTCCAGTTTTGCCAAGCCAACCAATGTGCCTCACTGCGAGGTTCGAGCCTATCATGCTAAGGCTTAGGGGTGTTTTAGCATTTCCCCCCCCCCCCTTCTGTACTGTCGTACTGCTTTGTAACAACCGAATGGATTGTATAGACTGAATATTTACTGTACTGTTAAGTGGGGATTAAGTCCCTGTACTGAGTGGCTGTATATATTGTACATACTGTTTGACTCTGACTGCTTGAATGTATGAAAAATCTCTTTGGCATACAGACTGTCACAGCTCATTGGACATTATTTACTTACTGTATCGGCTTCCGCCAGGCCCTGTACTCTGTTTTACTGTATTACTGTTAAGCAGGCCTTCGGTAATCTCAGATTACTGGCCGATTACGGTGCTAAACCCATAGGGCCGGGTTTGGGTCGTGACAGAGTGGTATCAGAGCGATACTTAACCACGAGTTATACCGCACACACGTGTCCAAATGAGCTATAGGGTGTCCTAGAAAAGTAATAGGGCATTACATGAGCATGAAAAGTGTGTGGTTATGATATGACTGATTATATGCCAATGTGTTAACTGTTTAAGGAAATGACTGTCTATATTGATGACTGTTATAACTATCATAACTGCTTATAGTGAAATGGATAATGCAAACGCTACTACTGAACCTGAATCGTCTGAGGCCAGAATGGCCAGACTGGAAAGGATGTTGGAACGAATAACTGAAAGACTAGATCAACAACAGAACCAACAGCCCCCACCTCCTCCTCCGGTACAGCCGGAACAGAATGTCAATGTCAATGTGAATGTACAGAATGTAAATGTTGATGACGGGGACATAATAGCTCTCACCCATAAGTTCAACAAGATGAAACCGCCATCCTTTCAGGGAGGCCTTGAACCGTTGAAAGCTGAAGCTTGGGTACTTGAAACTGAAAAGCTATTTGAAGTGTTTCCGTGCTCCGAGGCACATAAAGTACTGTTGGCCACCTTTACTCTGCAAGAAGAAGCTAGAAGGTGGTGGATGCTTATCCGAGATGAAAATACTGTTATGACTTGGGCTCAATTCAAAGGAGCCTTCTTTGAGAAGTACTTTCCTCAATGTGTCAGGGATAGAAAAGTGACTGAATTTGAACAGCTGAGACAGGGCACAATGTCTGTTGCTGAATATGAAACGAAATTTACCGAGCTTGCTAGATATGCGCCACATATGGTGGACACTGATTATAAGAAGGCCAGGAAATTTGAAGGCGGCCTTAATGTTGCAATCCTTGACAGAATAAATGTTTTAAAGCTACCGACTTATGTGGGTGTTCTTGACCGAGCATTGATGGCTGAGTCGAACATCGAAGCTGTGAAATAATCTGAGACGCCGGTATCTGAATGGCATGGTAAAAGACAGAATTTCAAATTCAAGAAAGGCAAGCACAATCAATTGAACAAAAAGCAAAATACAGGGTCAACGACTACTTCTAGTCAAGGAAACCATCCCTTTCCGCCCTGTTCCGAATGTGGCAGAAACCACAAGGGAGTTTGTTACAAGATATCAGGAGCTTGCTACAGGTGTAGCAAAATAGGCCACATGGTTAAAGACTGTCCCTCTGCTCCACAAGCTAGTAGTAAAGCTACACCGAGTGCAGCAGCATCAACAGTTGCACCAAAGCCTAACCCCAAAGCTACCGGGAAAGAGCCTATGAGGCAGGGCCGAGTATTTGCCCTAGTACCGGGAGACGTGCAAAATACTGAAACCGTTGTGTCAGGTATCCTCTCTATTTGTGCTCAAAATGCATATGTACTGATTGATTTGGGGTCTACACATTCTTATGTATCGCATGCTTTTTCACAGAAATTGAATAGACCCTTAGAACCCATGAATTATCTGCTAGCTGTATCATCACCTGTTGGGGGATCCATGACATGTGCATATATGTATCCTACTTGTGAAATTATTGTTGGGGATATGCATCTGTTTATTGATTTACTGCCATTGAACATTGATCACTTTGATGTAATATTGGGGATGGATTGGTTACAAAAATATCATGCTACTATTGACTGTGTGACAAAACAAGTTGTTTTCCGTCCACCTGGTTTACCTAAATTCGTGTTTAATGGGGTTGGAGTAGTACCTCCTCTGTATTTGATTTCTTCGGTGAAAGCTGTTAAATTGATTAGAAAAGGGTGTAAGGGATATCTGTGTTCTGTACTGACTGTATCTACTGATGATAATGTTAAAACTGATGTGAACTGTATTCCTATAGTCAGAGAATTCCCAGATGTATTTCCAGATGATCTGCCAGGGGATTTGATTGACAGGGAGATTGAGTTCACCGTTGATGTGATTTCGGGTACACAGCCAATATCTAAAGCTCCCTACAGAATGGCTCCGACTGAACTGAAAGAATTGAAAGTACAATTGCAAGAACTATTAGACAAGAAATTCATTAGGCCCAGTACTTCACCGTGGGGCGCACCGGTTTTGTTTGAAAAGAAGAAAGATGGCTCACTGAGACTATGCATTGATTACCGTGAACTGAACAAGGTAACTGTGAAGAATAAATATCCATTACCGCGTATTGATGATTTGTTTGATCAGTTACAGGGTGCCCAAGTGTTTTCCAAGATTGATCTCAGATCGGGTACCATCAACTGAAAGTTAAACCGGAGACATTGATAAAACTGCTTTCAGAACGAGGTATGGACATTATGAATTTTTAGTTATGCCTTTTGGAGTTACCAATGCACCTGCAGCATTTATGGACCTCATGAATAGAATCTTTAAACCGTACCTTGATGACTTCATTGTGGTATTTATTGATGACATATTAATTTACTCCAAAAGTATAGAAGAACATGAACATCATCTGAGACTTGCCCTGCAGACCCTAAGAGAACAGAAACTGTATGCTAAACTGTCTAAATGTGAGTTTTGGCTTGATCATGTTATGTTTTTGGGGCATGTTGTTAGCAAAGATGGGATTTCTGTTGATCCGCAGAAAATTGAAGCCGTAGTGAACTGGCCTAGACCAACAAATGTGACAGAAGTCCGAAGCTTTTTGGGATTGGCTGGCTATTACAGAAGATTTGTCAAAGATTTCTCCAAAATTGCCTTACCATTGACTCAACTGACACAGAAGGGGACATCATTTGACTGGACTGACCAAAGGGAATCAGCATTTCAAGAATTGAAAACCCGACTTGTGACTGCACCAGTTCTGACCTACCTTCAGGTACGGATGGTTATACTCTTTTTAGTGATGCTTCTCATAAGGGTTTGGGATGTGTTTTAATGCAGAATGGGAGAGTAATTGCTTATGCTTCCCGACAACTGAGGCCTCATGAAAAGAACTACCCAACCCATGACCTGGAACTTGCTGCAGTAGTATTTGCACTTAAAATCTGGCGTCACTATCTGTATGAGGCAACATGTGAAGTATACACTGACCACAAAAGTCTGAAATATTTCTTCACCCAGAAGGAATGAACATGAGACAGCGGAGATGGCTAGAATTGATCAAAGACTTATGACTTACAGATATTGTACCATCCGGGAAAAGCCAACACCGTTGCCGACGCTTGAGTCGAAAATCGATTGGAACTTAGCTTGTTTGCTTACCGGGCAGAAGGTTGCTTTGTGACCTTGAAAAATCTGAAATTGAAATTGTTTTGCGAGAACAAGGTGGAACCTTAGCTGCTATTTCTGCTCAACCGGCTTTGATTGAGAGATTAAAGAGAAACAGCAACAGGATGACTTCTTGAAAAAGATCATCGAAGAAAATCTAAACCGAGACCGGGGTTCAAGTTTGAAAATGATGTACTGAAATTTCAAAAGACTGTGTGTACCGAATGATTCTGAACTGAAAAGAAGAGTTCTGCAGAGGGCCACAACTCAAAATTTTATATTAATCTGGGAATACGAAAATGTACCAAGATTTGAAATGAATTTCTGGTGGCCGGGAATGAAGAAAGAAATTGCCGACTTTGTATCGAAATGTCTTCATTGCCAACAAGTCAAAGCGAACATCAACGACCCGCAGGTTTATGCAACCCTTACCAATACCGGAGTGGAAATGGAACATATTACATGGATTTTATCGTTGGATTGCCTCGCTCGGTAAAGGTATGATCAATTTGGGTTATTGTTGATAGACTGACTAAATCTGCTCACTTCTTACCAGTTAAGACAATTTATAATGCGGACAAATTGGCTATACTCTATATTGATGAGATTGTTAGACTGCATGGAGTGCCTGTGTCCATTGTTTCTGACAGGGATTCGAAGTTTACATCGAGGTTTTGGCAAAGCCTACAGACTGCATTGGGAACTGAACTGAGACTGAGTAGTGCCTATCATCCTCAGACAGATGGCCAGTCAGAAAGGACCATCCAAACTCTGGAGATTTATTGAGAATGTGTGTCCTTGATTTTCAGGGAAATTGGGAAAGTCATTTGCCATTGGCTGAATTCGCCTACAACAACAGTTATCATTCAAGTATTGGTATGGCGCCTTTCGAGGCATTGTATGGCAGAAATGTAGATCTCCGATTTGCTGGGCAGAAGTTGGAGATGGGCCTTTGCTTGGGCCTGAGATTGTTTATGAAACGACGGAAAAGTGAAACTGATACAGCAGAGACTGAAAACTGCACAGAGCAGACAGAAAAGTTATGCAGATGTCAGAAGACGAGACAGAGAATATGAAGTGGGTGATCACGTTTTTGTGAAAGTGACACCGATGAAAGGCCAGACTCGTTTTGGAGTCAAAGGCAAGTTAGCGCCGAGATATGTCGGGCCGTATGAGATTATTGAGAAAATCAATCCGATGGCGTATCAAGTTGCGCTTCCTCCTGAATGGAGCATATGCATAACGTCTTCCGCATCTCTATGTTGAGAGACTATCTCCGGGATCCTTTCCATGTAATAGAGCCGACTCGTGTAGTGCTTAGTGATGACTACACT
The DNA here is from genome assembly GCA_030407325.1 of Camellia japonica. NCBI lineage: Eukaryota > Viridiplantae > Streptophyta > Magnoliopsida > Ericales > Theaceae > Camellia > Camellia japonica. The sequence goes on from JAPPVO010000032.1 coordinate 26,740,176, forward strand.
TACGAGGAACGGCCTATACAGATTGTAACAAACGGATCAAGAAACTGAGAAACAAAGAGATCCCATTACTGAAAGTCGATTGGCAAAACCATGGTGGTGTGTATGCCACTTGGGAAAGGGAAGATGACATAGCCAAGAGATATCCTGAACTGTTTCCACTGAATCCTGTTTTCTTCCAGAATGAAGGTAACTCGAGTTTAGAGGACTAAACTCCTTTTTAAGGAGGAGAGACTGTAACAACCCTCGTCACTGTTTGCCGAATAAGCACTGATTACCGATAAACTGAACTAATTATGACTGATAAGTGAACTGAATAAATTACTGAACTGACTGACTGAATCTGGAACTGAATTGATCAAGTATACCTATTGTATTGCATTTCTATCTGTTTGATTTATTTGATTATCTGTTCATGTTTTGTGTTTAAACTGCTAATTGAAGGCCTTATCGGCGGCCGAATTGGAAACTGATTAGCGTTTTGTGACTGTCATAATTTATGTGATTTTATAGTATAGTTATCTGAAAACTGATTAGGTATGATTAAATTAGATTAAAATAAGCTTAATTGCTAGTATTTGACTTATTTACCAAAAAGCCATCTAGTGGGCCACTACCTAGGCATATTGAGCTACACCACACTTGAATCAAAACATTTCCTCAGCCTTGTTTGAGAGCTCCAACCGACCATAGAGAGAGGAAAGGAGAGTAAGAGAGATTTGGGCTCAACTTGTTGAATTGGCTTGTAAGACTTGAAGAAATTGAAGGATATTTGCATAATTGAGCTCCCTCACTTCTAATTCTACACCTAAGGTAGATCATTCATCTTCCTAAATGTGTCTTTAAGTTGATTCTTGCATGTTTCATGCTAAAATGAAGAATTGAGCCTAGAATTGGTATAAATTGTTGCATTAGAATCTTAATCTTTGCATGCATGGCATACTCTTGCATTTTGAGCTTGTTCTTCATAAACTTGCCACATGCATGTCCATGGTTTGAGAATGGACAATGATTTCATCTTTGTTCTTGAAGATTTGAGCTCATTTGAATTAGCATTGAAGCTTAAAATTGTTTAAAGTGCATGCATGTCATGTTTGAACATTGTTATGAAAATTGGGTTTGAAAATGAGTTTAATTAAAACACCATTGGGCTTTGATTTCTCAAATTGACCTTTGCAACATGTTGTTCTATGAGTTTACTTATGTTTTCCAGAAAATTGGCCCAAGAGGATCGAATTTTATGCATCTAAACTTGATTTTGAAATTTGGGACTCGAATCTGGAATTTCCAGATTTTGGTAGTCCGCTCGAGCGGGGGAAGTGCCGCTCGAGCGGGAAAATCGAGCTCCCAGTACTTTACACTGTAGTACAGTCCGCTCGAGCGGGAAGTACCGCTCAGCGGGAAAACGAGCATCAGTCTTTACACTGTTCATCAGTCCGCTCGAGCGGAGAAATGTACGCTCGAGCGGAGTATTGAGTGAAATGCTCGAGCGGGAAGTTGACGCTCGAGCGGGTACCTTTGTTTGCTTCCGCTCGAGCGGGGAAACCTGCGCTCGAGCGGGACCCTGTTTCACTGAAATTTCTGAAAATGTTTTCTAAGTGCATCTTTGCATCCTCTTTTCATCCTAGGCATTCCTAGGGCATATTTAAGGCATCTTAAAGAGGATATAGATGTAGAACACACCGAGGCAAATTTAGGGATTTAATTATTATCTTTCCCAACCGTATAGCTTAGTGTGTGTTCAATCTGTTAACTGTGTAGGGTTGGCTTCCCGAGGAACGCTCTAGTTCACTGTAGCCCAGAACCCTGTGAGTAACGATTGTGTAAAGATATGTTCAAAATGATTATCTTCTGAATACTGAACTGAACTTTTACTGAACTGATATTGTTATTGAATGAATGTATGTCCTTTATTTCTGAACTGTACTGTGGCATCCTTAGTACCTACTGTTTACTGTTACTGTTACAGAATCTCTGTCGGTTCCCTCGAGGAACCACTACTGTTTACTGATTGATGGCCATCATTACTGTTCGGTCTTTCAAGACCTACTGTTACTGTTATGCCAATGGATGTACCACATATGACTGCTTACTGTACTGAACAACTGATATACTGATTGAAATGAAACTGTTTTCATTACTGTAAGGACATTCATTCTAAACCTCTTTACGCATCATGTTATTCACTGGGCTTTAGCTCACTGCTCATATATATATATATGTAGGTGTACAGGCACCGGATCAAAGCTAGAAGCGTCGGAGTAAACTCCAGTTTTGCCAAGCCAACCAATGTGCCTCACTGCGAGGTTCCGAGCCTATCATGCTAAGGCTTAGGGGTGTTTTAGCATTTCCCCCCCCCTTCTGTACTGTCGTACTGCTTTGTAACAACCGAATGGATTGTATAGACTGAATGTTTACTGTACTGTTAAGTGGGGATTAAGTCCCTGTACTGAGTGGCTGTATATATTGTACATACTGTTTGACTCTGACTGCTTGAATGTATGAAAAATCTCTTTGGCATACAGACTGTCACAGCTCATTGGACATTATTTACTTACTGTATCGGCTTCCGCCAGGCCCTGTACTCTATTTTACTGATTACTGTTAAGCAGGCCTTCGGTAATCTCGGATTACTGGCCGATTAAGGTGGCTAAAACCATAGGGCCGGGTTTGGGGTCGTGACAGGTCCAATGAGCTGTGAAAACCTGAATGGGAAAAAATTTTATGGACAACCACATTCATAGCCATATACTTTTATATCATTTACTATCAAAATACTAACACAGTAGCTTATAGATTAGGACCTAATCCTTCACCATAACTGTACAATCAAGTCTTAAACATTCATTACATAAGAGAGACAAAAATGGTGAATCTAAAGCACCCCAAAAGCCTTGGCTCGAGCAGATACGAAACCTCGAAAGGAGGCGCAAAGGTTGGCTTGACAAAACATGAGCTTAATTCGACGCTTCCAGCTTTGGTCCGGTGCCTGGCCACCTACATACATATATATAAACAGTGAGCTAAAGCCTAGTGAATAACAAATGTGTAAAGGGGTTAAGAATGAATGTCCTTTTAGTAATTAAAATAGTCATTTGCATCAGTAAATTAGTTATTCAATCAGTGACTCATATTTCAAGTCAGATCAGTCATTTAGGAATCATAACAGTCATAAATGGTACATACAATAGCAGAACAGTACAGTAGGTCTTAATAGACCGAACAGTCAGTTGATGGCCATCAATACAGTAACAGTAGTTCTAATGATAGGAACTGACAGAGATCTCTGTAACAGTAACAGTAGCAGTAGCAGTAACAGTAACAGTAACAGTAACAGTCAGTTGCTATAGATGCCACGAGTACAATTCATAAAATAGGACAAACATTCATTTAGTAAACAGTATCATTCAGAAAACAATACAGTTAATCATTCAGAAGGTAATTACAATTGAACAAGGCTTTACAACATCATTACTCACAGATTACTGGGCTATAGACAGGCTAATCAGCGTCCTTGGGTGCCAAACTTACACAGTTGCAAAACGAATACACACTAAATTACACACCCGAATATAATAACTTAATCCCTTTTCTTGTTTTGGTGTGGTTCTATATCATTATCCTCATTATAATGCCTTAAACATGGCCTAGAAATGCCTAGGATGGAATGAGGATGCAAAATGTACTTGAAAACATTTTACAAAACTTGCTAAAAATAGGGGTCTCGCTCGAGCGTAGACTCCTTTGCTCGAGCAAGCTTACCGAATGAGAGAGGTCGCTCAAGCATAGACTCCCTCGCTCGAGCGATCTGCAAAAATGTGAAGAGTACTGGTTGCTAAAAAGCTCTGCCCGATGCTCGCTTGAGCGTGAGACACCGTTCTTCGCTCGAGCGTAGGTCTCATCGCTCGAGCGTGCATCTGCACACCCAAAAACCTGAGAGCTTGCAATTTACGCTCGAGCCAGCACTCCATCGCTCGAGCGAAAGTCTAAAAACAAAGGTGGTGGCTCGAGCGTGCGTGGAATCCTTCGCTCGAGCGAGGAAGCCAAATTCTAGGTTTTCCAGATTTGCTTCCAAACTTCAAACCATGAATCAAACATGCCAAAACTCATCCTTTTGGGCCAAAAATTCTGGAAAACACTTAGAAACTCATAACACAACATGTTTTGAAGGTCATTTCATAAAATCAAAGCCCAAAAGTGTGACAATTGAACACAATTTCAATGTAAGTTTTATGAACAATGCAAGAACATAACATGCATGAGTTTTTTAGAACTCCATTACCTCAAAGCATGATCAAATGCAAGATTCAACTCAAAAACATGGTGAATTCTTGGATTTTAACTATGATAAGAACATGCATGTGTGAATTTCATAAAAATAAACTTCAAAACTCCATGGTATGGACATGCATGCATGAATTGATTTAGCTCCTTAGAATTCTAGCTCAATTGTTCCATGAATTCACCTATTTCATTCATATACAAGTCCTAGATGGCTCCATTTCAAGATTAAAAGGTTAAGCTCTTACCTAGGCTCCTCAATCAAGCTTCTCTTAAGCAAAGTTCTTGAGCAAATGAATAATTCTTCAAAGTTCTTCAATTCCTTCTAAATTCCAAGCTAACCACCTAGTTGACTCAAAGTTTCTCCTACTCTCCTCTCTCTCTCTCTCTCACGTTTTTGCAAGGAGGTGGATGAAGAATGATGTGTCAAACATATGTAAATTAGGGCCAAAACAATGGTTTTGAAGGTGGCCCACTCAATGGCAAATGTGTAGATAACTTACATTCAATTAATTTAGCATTATTTATTCTAATTTAATCATTCCAAATCGAATTTCAATTAAACCTATCATAAAATTATATAAATCCTAATTAGCACATAACACAAGTCAATTTCTGAATCGGTTACCGATAGGACTTTCAATTTGCAATTTGAACTCAAAACATGAACAGACCTTCTTATAGCAACAAATAAGCATGCAACTAAAATAACACACTCATGCAATCAATTTAGGATTTCATCTCAATCATTTACTTATCATGCTTAATCATGAATTTACGCTAATCATAGGTAAGGGTTGTCACAGTTTTCCTGCGCGTGACGTGTGTGTTGTTTGACGGCTTAGTTCATGGAACATCATGATATGTCAACTTTGTAAAGTGGAATGGTGAAAAGGACACCATTTTTTTACATTCTCTACTTTAATGTTTGGGTCATAATGCCAACCAACTCATCAGGCACACGTCAAATTTTTAAAGCGAACTGGAATGTGTATGTGATATTATGATTGGAGCCCATGTGGGCTGTCCAATTATAACATCATCATCTATCACACAATAAAAATGGTAACACAGTTACATTACAGCACTTAATGTTGTAACATGGCGTAACAGTAACCCCAAGTGTACAAAACACTGTTAGCGAACACATATCATCTCCATCACACAGAACATAAATGTACCAAACTCATATATGTGAATTGCACATTAGGAAAACAACAAACAGACCAACATTTAGACCATGATCCCATCGTATTATAATGTCACTTTCTCACAAATTACAAGGTAACCCGACAACATATAAAACCAAAATATTATTCGTCAATTTAAACCATAAATAAGTTGACGTAAACAATACCAACCACTACATTCAGTCATGTCCAAAAAATAAACACTAACACAATTTGCAAAGCCAAAAATATATATATATATATATCAATTAGTCACATTGGAAACTGTGCTTAGTGACATTGGGTGCTATCAAAGAACTCACAATATCCTTGCACGCAGTCCCTTGCTTGGGTCGTTCAGGAACATTTTCACCATCACCGAGCGTAAAATAGGTGGCGACAGCCCATCTATCATGTTCTTAACCTCGATGCCATGTACGTAATGGTGGATTATGTAACAAATAAAAATCCCACAATCTGCCCTGCAATATAATACGCCACGGGCCACGTTATTTTCATTACAATTCAAGAAAAGCGAACCTCAAACATAACTCCAAACATCACGCGTTATTTTCTTTCGATGTAAGACGTCACTCAATATGACACACTATGCAATTTTCACACACTACCCAATATCACACAAACTCAACCAAGGGGGGGACCAAACACAACGACAAATCCAGTTAAACACATTAACATTTGTATCGTATTTCAATCATATTGACAATAACAATATTACATTTTCAACAATATTGATTTCCTAATTAATCCACATCAAACACACCCCAAGACAAAATTGGAACACCAAAGGCATATGTGAAACACTAAAACAACACAACATAACCATCAACAACATCATAACATAGCATCGGATACTAGCAGAACAAACCCCCCACCCCTAAGTGCCACTAAATGACACTGAACTAGACCCATTTCGGATGGAAACAACATCACTGTGCAGTATCCAACATCAATTGACAATCACAAATTCCAATTTAACATCATTACAGTTGTAGGAAACCCTCAAAACAACATCGTCATAACCATACCTGAGGCCATGGGTCACCAAACACAACCGGCGGTCACCGTCGAAGGTCGTATGTGAACTTGTCGGCCACCCCTCCCTAACGTTGCACGTAACGTTAATTGATTCAGTGCTCGCTCTGAGTTGGCGATGGAAATATGATCGCAGCAAGGGTTTCTCCTATTTCTATGGTTCAACATGAATATGGATGTTAAAGTTGAATGTTAAATTAGGGCTCCGACATTACCAAAATCAAATGACACAAACGTTGAAATACACAGAACCTTCCATCTTCGTCCCTTCCGTTTCGATCGGTAGGGGAAACCAAAAACCTCTATAGTTTGTTGTCAGGATACATTCGTAATTTCCACATCACCAAAATGCCCCATACACCCCTACTATTTGGGTGATGCGCGTTGAAATTCTGTACATTAACACTACATTGGGACTTATGGGTTTAAAAGATAAAAAACAGGACTAATTAGTTCTCAAGTTCCTAACTTAGAATTTATTGGTGTTTTCTCCAAAAAAAAATAACATACACAGTGATGTATTAAGTTTGTGTTGATTTATTTTAAATCAAAAAACCTATTCAGTGTGTTTGGTTTCATTTTTTAAATTCAGCTTTCTGAAAATTAAGTTTTTTTGTTTTTTTTAATTTTTTGTTTTTAGTGAATATTTTTTAAATTTTAAGCAAATTTTTTTACTTTTTTAGATGCACCTTACTTAAATGTATCTAAATAGTAAAATATTTGTGAAAAAATATTTTAAAAGATTAATAAATACACAAAAATACGAAAAAATGTACAAAATTTTCCTCTTTTTTTTTTTGTATTTTTGATATTTAGCGATTTTTTTTAAAAAAAAATCACAAATATTATACTTTTTAACTGTATTTATGTTAGGTGTGTCTACAATTAAAAAATTTTCTTAAAATATTTAAAAGGGTAAATTACACAAATAGTCCCTATAGTTTGGGACTTGTGTCACTTTGGTCCCTGACTTTTCAATTGTGACACATTTAACCCTGAATTTTGAATCTTGTTCCAAATAAGGACAATTGAAGATATCATTAGATTTTTCAAGGGTAAAATTGTCAATTTGATAAAATATAAACTAATATGACAAAAATAAATGTCAAACAAATATTTTTGAATTTTTAAAATTTATTTCTATCCACTAAAAATAAAATTATGTAAAATTGATAAATCTTTTAGACATTTATTTATTTATTTTACCAAATTAATTTTTATTATGTGTTTGGATGATGATCATGTAAAATTAATTTTAAAAAATTAATCATGTAATTTTTATTAATTTTACATAATTTTATCATTGGTGGATAAAAATAATTTTTTAAAAATTAAAATATTTTTTTGACATTTATTTTTGTCAAATTAATTTATATTTTATCAAATTGACGATTTTATCCTTGAAAAATCTAATGATATTTTCAATTGTCCTTATTTGGAACAAGATTCAAAATTCATGGTCAAATGTGTTACAAATGAAAAGTCAGGGATCAAAGTGACACAAGTCCCAAACTATAGGGACTACTAGTGTAATTAACCCTATTTAAAAATTTATTGAAAACAAAAAAATACAGAAAATAAAAGAATTTTCTAAAAGTGTTTTATGAAAACCAAACCAAAACCAAACAAACTGATTAAGTTTCAAAAAAAATAATCATACCATTATGTTAATTTATTTATTTTCTTTATAAAATTTATGTTTATAAATCATTTTTCAAGGACAATCACTACAAGAAAACTGGGTATATGAGACGGAACTATTTGCGACGGCGCGCTTGCCGTCGCAAAAAGTCACTTTTTGCGACGGTAAAAAAGCCGTCTCAAAAAAATCAGAGTATTTGCGACGGTAAAAAATACCGTCTCAAAAAACAGAGATTTGCGACGAGTAGAAAATACCGTCTCAAAAAATGAGAGTATTGCGACGGCAGAAGATACCGTCGCAAATACTCTCCTTTTTTGAGACGGTATTTTTTACCGTCGCAAATACTCTGATTTTTTGAGACGGCATTTTCTACCGTCGCAAAAAGTGACTTTTGTGTTTTTTTTTTTTAAGTGAAATTTTTTAATTTTTAAATATTTTTTAGATGCACTTTACTTAAATGTATCTTAAAAAAAATTTATGAAAAAATATTTTAAAAATTAATAAATACATACAAATTTAAAAAAATGTATTGAATTATTGTATTCTTTTGTATTTTTGGATTTAGTGAATTTTAAAAGATTTTTTACTTTTTAGGTGTATTTATGTTAGGTGTGTCTAAAAATTAAAAAAATTACTTAAATATTAAAAAAATTCAGTAAAAATAATATAACAGGAAACAAGAAAATAATTTTCTCAAAAAGAGTTTTTGGAAAACTCTAACCTAGCATAGTGATTGTGGTTTTGAGACAGCTTCATATTATACAGTCACAAAATAGTTTGAATAAATTCAACAGTTTTTTCTGTCGCAAAAAAATAAAATAAAAAAAATGATGTCGTCTTACTCTTTAATATAACATCTCTTTCATTCTTTTTCATCTTCCTGTTTCTCTGTATTATCTCTCTCTGTTCTCTTTATCTCTTCATTCATCACTCTTCTTTCTCTGTCTGTCTGTTGTTTCTCTCTCTCATTTCTCTCTGTGTCTCTCGTATATCTTTCTTCTCGCTATCTCTTTCATTGTTTCTCTCTCTATCTTCTCGTCATCTTTCTTCTCCTATCCTTAGTTATTTTCTCTCTCTCTCTCTCTCTCTCTCTCTCTCTCTCTCTCTCTCTCTTATTTCTATCTCTCGCCCATCTCTCTTTTTCTGTGTCTCTCTCTCTCGCTCATCTCTTTCACTCTATTTCTCTCTCTTTTTGTCTATTTTCGCTCTCTTGTTTCTCTCTCTTTTTCTATCTCTCTTTCTTCTCTCTCTCTCTCTCTTTCTCTCTCTATCTTTTTCTGTCTATCTCTCTTTCTTCTCCTTCTCTCTCTCTTCTCTCTATCTCTTTTCTGTCTATCTCTCTCTCTGTCTCTCTCTCACTCATCACTCATCTCTCTCTCTGTATGCTTGTCTATTTGTGTATTTCTCCCTCATTATGTTCGCCTTGTTCACTCTCTCCCTCTCATATTCTCTATTTATCGAGCTCCTTCTCGATTTATCTATCTTTTCTCTCATCTCTTTTCTCTCTCTGTCTCTTTCGTTCATCTCTCTCGTTCATCTCTCTTCTCTCTCTGTCTCTTTTCTGTCTCTCACTCTCTATCTTTTTCTCTCTTGTCTCTCTTCTCTCTTCTCTCTCTCTCTCTAACTCATTACTCTTCTCTGTCTGTCTATCTGTCTGTCTCTGTCTCTCTCTTTCTCTTTTGTCTCTCACTCATCTTCTTCTCTCTATCTCTCCCATCTGTCTTCTCTCTCTGTCTCTCTCACTCATCTCTTCTCTTATCTCTCTCTGCTCTCTCGTTTATCTATTTTCGCTCTTTCTCTCTTTGTCTATATCTTTTCATCCATTTTTTCATCTTCCTTTCTCTTTCTCTCTCTCTCTCACTCATCACTCTTCTCTCTTTGTCTGTTTGTCTATCTGTCTCTCTTCTCTCTCTATTTTTCTGTGTCTCTCTCTCGCTCATCTCTTTCACTCTATTTCTCTCTCTTTTTGTCTATCTTTCGCTCATCTCTTGTTTCTCTCTCTTTTTCTATATCTCCTTCTACTCTCTCTCTCTCTCTCTCTCTCTCTCTCTCTCTTTTTCTGTCTATCTCTCTCTCTCTGTCTTTCTCTCACTCTCACTCTCACTCTCACTCTCTTTCACTCATCACTCATCTCTCTCTCTATATGCTTGTCTATTTGTCTATTTCTCCCTCATTATGTTCGCCTTGCTCACTCTCTTCCTCTCATATTCTCTATTTATCGAGCTCCTTCTCGATTTATCTATCTCTTCTCTCATCTCTTTTCTCTCTCTGTCTCTTTCGTTCATCTCTCTTCTCTTATCTCTCGTTCATCTCTCGTCTCTTTTTCTGTCTCTTACTCTCTATCTTTTTCTTTTTTGTCTCTTCTCTCTCTTCTCTCTCTCTCTCTAACTCACACTTTCCCTCTCTCTCTCTCTCTCCTCTTTATCTCTCTCGTTTATCTCTTTTCGCTCTTTCTCTCTCTTTTGTCTATATTTTTCATCCATTTTTTATATTCATTTCTCTTTCTCTTTCTCTCTTTCACTCATCACTCTTCTCTCTCTGTCTGTTTGTCTGTCTGTCTCTCTGTGTCTCTATTCATCTATCTCTTCTTTCATCTCTTTTTCATCTCTTTTCTCTCTCTGTCTCTTTCGCTCATCTCTCTTCTCTTTGTCTCTCTCGCTCATCTCTTCTCTCTATCTTTCTTTCTGTCTCTCTCGTTCATCTCTCTTCTCTTTATGTCTCTCTTGCTCATCTCTCTTCTCTCTATCTCTCTCTGTCTCTCTCGTCCAGCTCTCTTCTCTCTATGTCTCTTTTCTGTCTATCACTCTCTCTCACCACCCATCTCCTCTACCACCTTCACCACTACTGCAAACACCATTCCACCACCACTATTACTTCTATTGTCGCCACTTCACCTCTACGACTACCATTACTACTACTATCGCCACCACTCCACTACCACCACTACTACTACTGCCACTACTACTACCATTACCTCTCTTTCACCCCTGCACTCCATTTACACTACCACTATCAAAACTTCACCACTAATCTCTTTCGCCATCACCATCACCACCAGAAAAATAGGCCGCAGAAAAATATTTTTCATTGATTATAGAAAATTAACTTTTTATTTTAGTAAAAAATATTTTCATTAAAATATATATTACCCCTACTTCTACAAAATAAAAATAATAATATTTATTTTCATTAAAATAAAAAAAAAAACAAATAAATTTTCAATCTTAATAACTAAAAAGAAAAAAAAATTTAAAAAAATTCATTAACTACAAAAAAAAAAAATATTTTTTAACAAAAACTAAATTTATTTAATTATTTTTTTATTTTTATTTTTATGTTTCATTCCCGCCCCTTTATTTTTTTCCATCCCCGCTCCCCCCTTTTTTTCCCCAAATTTTCCTTACGCCTCTTGCCCCTTTTCTTTAGATCTTGCCCTAATTTTTTGACAGACCCAACAAACAAACAAACCCAACACACACGTAGAGACTCTCTCTCTCTCTCCTCTCTCTCTCTCTACCCTACCCACCCATCATCCGACGATCTACACTGACGATCACACCGACGATCTACACTTCCGAACGGCGATCGATTTGCATTGAGCGACGATCGATCTACACTGAGGTACCTCTCTCTGTATAAATAGATGTACTCTTGAACTCAATCTCAGGTTTTGGAATCAGATTTTGTTGCTTTTACTCGATCCAAGAACATCAAGATTCAAGAAACAGAGCTGGGTTGTTCGATTTAGATGGGTTTGAAGGTGCTGTACCTGTACTGATGTACTCTTGAACTCTAGATAGAAGATATATATATATATATTGTCACTGAGGTACCTCTCTCTGTATATATATGAGTCGTGTGCTTTAATATAAATAGATGTGTGTGTATTGCAGTGGTGAGTGTGTACACGTATGAATGATATATTTTGGTTCAATTTATATTGATTTTGATTTTAATGGTGAGTGTTTAATTTTTCCAACAAGTCATAACTTGCTCATGGCTGGTAGTTCATATATATATATATATATATTCACTATCAATGTGAAGAGTTTTGTAGTAAGGCTTAATTCACTATATATATTCACTATATTAGGAGCAGCTGGTTTGTAGTTTGTTTATCATTGTATATCCCAATTTCAATCAATATTTGGAAGCTCAGATATTACATTTGTTGTTCCAGGTACCTCCACACTCTGTGTGTTTGACTCAGAAAAGGCTGACAAGTTGAAGCAAAAGCAATCCCTTCCTCCAGGTTAGTTTTTAATTATATTTAAATTAATTAAAACTCCTTGGTCAGTGAATGTGAATGAAAATTCACATATAATTAGTTATATGATTCTGAGGACACTTGTTTAAATAGCTGCTGTTATTGAATTATAAACTTATAATTGTTAAGATGAGCAAAACAGTATAGTTTACTTTCTGTGACTATTAAATTGCTTTCTGTGATTAATTATAAACTTATATATTCTTAGGGCCTTTTGATGGAATTCTTGGCAGCAATTTGCTCTTTGGATGCTGTGGCCTATGAACTACAACCATGCCATCTGTGTTGATTTTTCTTATGGAAGATCTCTTTATTATACATCACATTCACATGGCACTCTTTGTTTTTTTATTTCATGCTCAGTAACTTTGTAAATTGAGTAATAATTAAAATATATATTACTTTGTTCATTTTGCATGTAATCCTAGATGCCAAGATGTTCCTTGGAGGATTGCTTGAAGCAATTCTTTGTGGCAGAACGACTTGAGAATTACTGCTGCAGCCACTGTTGGCATGTTGCTGCAATGAAGTACTTATCTTCAATGGCTGAAAATGAGGTAATCTTCTGTTACGAATGCTATTATTTTTTTACTACTCAGTCCTCAGTTCATTACTAGCTCACTTGCCAAAACCACCTTATGGCACTTGCATGATATGGTTTACATTGAAGGGTCTTTACTTCTTATTATCCCATTCTTTTGTATAACTGCATCAAGTCTGGTCCTTTTATTGAGTTCCTAATTTTCTTGAAATAATCTTGAGCTTTTTCTAAATTATAATGGCTTTCTGAGGTTGTCTTATGTGGTTTTGGTGCCTTTCTTGTCAGACAGATATTGGAAAACTTAGGCGGTGTTGTGAGCAAGAAGGTTCTTGTGACTGCAAAATCTTCCTCTTCTTGAAGCACTGCCATGGTCAAACAGTTTTTCACATACTTTCAAGCAACTAAGTATTGCACGTAGTCCGAAGGTACAAAACGTATTCTTTATAGTTTTTAAACTTCCTCTCATAATTTCTACTTTCAAGTTCATCTTGAATAACCATGTTCTTACCAAAACAAATTTTCTGATTGATGGAGTAATTAAGCAAATTGAGACTCTCAGATATATAGTTCATGGAATTTCTACTACAAAGAGACTCCTTATAGGGAGAAATCAAAATACACAACCATGCTCATCTCTAATTTCTACTATAAAATAACTAGAATAGGAGAACAATTATATGGAGGACATAGTTTGGCAGTATTCTTCGGGTTCGGGGTTCTCGCGACATGTTATGTCATGTTTTGCATTATTATAGCCCTTGTCTGTATACTATTATTAAAAATCTAGTGTATCCTGTTGCATTTGTTTTTGTGGTAATTTGATTTATTGGATATTTGAGTCCTTTGCTTTTTGATTTTGGCTAAAATGAGTCACTGCCTCAATGGAAAATGGGAATCCCTATCTGGTGTTTCTGGGAGATTATGCTTGTTTTTAATTAATAAAACAATTGTTTTATTAATTATTGGCTTCTCTTCATTATAAGGGCATTCCTTAAGAATTCTAGTTTTGTAAATTTGTATAGCCCAAATACAATTTCTCTTTGTTTCATTATGATCTTCATTATGTATTGAGTCCTTAATATACAAATTTTTCTGGTTTCAGAATAAAAATTTCCTTACACAATCTCCAGGTTTGGAATTGCCCACTGAAGCAAAGGCCAACCTGTTGGAGTTAACCCCTCGTACCTAAGTTGGAGCAGCAGTTGAATTGGCTAGAGCAGTTGATATGGCTGTGAATTCAGTGAACAGACTAAGATATTGGACTGATACTGAGAACAATTGCAAGTAATTTACCAGTAATATGGATTTGTTCACATTCAAAGATTTACCCTGCGTTTGTGCAACTCTATAATTGAGGAAAATGATAATTGAACACAATCAACCCTGATTTTGGAGGAAAACTGAGGGTTGAATATTTTGTAACCAATTTTCATAGTACAGATTTGTATCGTGGTGATGAAACATCCGACCCTCCCTCAAGCTTGCATGTGAATTGAATATGTGAGATTGTGTTTATTTTTTTCATTTCTTTTATATTTTTAAATTTTATCGAGGATAATTATGGAACATTATGTAGTGGGATAATTTTGTTGATGTGTAATTATGAATGGAAGAATATTTTATTATGTAGAAATTGTTATTTTTATACAGGAATTTTTATATTATTATGGAATTATTATAGAGAAATTTTAATATTTTTAATAATTTTATCAGAGGATTTTTTTTCTTTTTTGTGACGGCACTACACTGTCGCAAAAAACAGAAAATTTTGTTATTTTTATTGATTTTGTTACAGGTTTTACTTTTTGCGACGGCATTAAACTGTTGCAAAAAATAGAAATTTTATTATTTTTTAATACTTTTTTGCGACGGTATTACACTGTCGCAAAAAATAAGAATTTTCATATTTTTAATACTTTTTGCGACGGCACCACACCGTCGCAAAAACAGTGCTTTTGCCGTTGCAAAAGAAAGACTATTAGCGACGGTATTTTTTGCCGTCTCAAATAATATTTTTAGCGACGGTAAAATAGGGCCGTCGCAAAAAAGTCAAGAAATTTCAAACGTTATTAGCGACTGTACGGTGCCGTCGCAAAAAAGGCAAAAATGCCGTCGCAAAACATTAGCGACGGCACTTGCCGTCGCAAAAACTCTTTTGCAACCCCTGCAGTTGCGACCCCCTGTTGCCGTCGCAAAAAGTCATTTTACCGTCGCAAAAAGTATTAGCGACGGCATTAGGAGTATTAGCGACGGTATTTTACCGTCGCAAAAAGTCCATTTTTTTGTAGTGAATCCATTTTCACATCACATCTGTTGTATTAATAGTTATAAGTGCGCCACATTAGATAATAAATAAAATTTGATTAAAAAAATTGTAATTATTTTAACATTATTTTTTATGTGCATAAAAAAAATTAATTAAAAAATAAATAGAACATTCACACGTGGAATGAGTGTTATAGATTTTTTTATGATTGATTTGTGTGTACTTAAATTTAACATTTTTTTAATTATTTTATTTTATTTTCGTGTGTGTATTTGGTGGTATTATGGCCCATACTCAAGTAAAGTGTGACTAATCAGTAATTCACCGAAAAGAGAACTGTTTTCAAGAACACATTCCTTTATTCTTCTTTATTTATTCGGACTCTCTCTCCCTGCATTCTTTTTTATTATTTTTGCTGTTCGTCATTTTATTTTACAAGGGAAGATAATCCATAAAAGACAGTCTCTAATCACACATGAGTCCCTTAATTATTCTATTGCTAAAAAAGTTAAAAAAACAGTCTCTAACCCAAAAAAAGAGTCTCTTATTTTACTAGTCTTTATGTTAAAAAAGGGTAAAAATCATAAATCTATTAAAATCGGTTTCAACTGTATAGTTTAGTCTACGCTTTGGAGAAGACGATTTGGTTCCAATTGTAAAAAATTAAGAATGGTTGATTACATTCTATTTTCTAATTGAGGCTCAAAATTAATTTTGGTGGTGTTATATGTATCAATTAGTGTGTTAATTAAATTATAAATATCAAAAATATCTTAAATTATGCAACATCATCAATTAATACACTAGTTAATACACTAGACTAGATAATAAAGAAGGAAAGAAAATGGTATACAAATTTGTTAAAATACGAGAGAGAAAAACAAAAGATTTTAATCAAGTTAAGTATATCAAGAGAGAGCATTCTAAAGTATTGGTGAAGGATGAAGAGATTAAGGAAAGATAGAATAACTATTTTGTGAAACAATTAAATGAGGAATATGGAGGTACGACAATAGGGGTAGAAATGACTAATAATACAATAAATCAAGACTATAGGTTTTATCGCAGGATTAAGAACTTTGAAGTGGAGATTGCACTTAAGAAGATGAAATCAAATAAGGCTTTAGGACCCGATGATATCTTTATTGAAGCTTGGAAGTGCTTGGGTAAAAAAGGAGTTGTTTGGTTGACTAGGTTGCAAAATTTTGTTGATTAGGAACATGCCAGATGAATAGAGGAAGAGTATTTTAGTGCCAATATATAAGAATAAAGGTGATGTCTAGAATTGCAACAACTATAGAGGAATCAAGCTAATGTGCCATATAATGAAAGTCTGGAAGAGGGTGATAGAACGCTGATTGCGAGATATAACAGAGGTGTAAGAGAATCAATTTGGGTTTATGCCCGGCAGGTCAACAATGGAAGTGATTTATCTTTTAAGGAGAGTAATAAAAAAGTATAAAGAAATAAAAGAGACATTCATATGGTGTTTATCGACCTTGAGAAAGCATATGATAGAGTGCCCCGAGATATAATATGGTGGGTGTTAGAGAAAAAAAGGGTAACAGAAGGTTACATTGATGTGATTAAAGACATGTATGAAGGAGTGGTGACCACTATTAGATCACCTATTGTAGAGACAAATGAATTTCCTATCACTGTTGGGTTACATCAAGAATCTACCTTAAGCCCTTATCTTTTGGCTTTAATTATGGATGATGACGTTGAAAAATATTCAAGATGACTTATCATGGTGTATGTTTTTTGTAGACGATATCATGCTAGTGGATGAGACTAGAAAAAGAGTTAATACAAAGTTTGAGATTTGGAGAAAAACTCTTCAATCTAAAGGTTTCCAGATAAGCAGAAATAAGACAGAATACATGGAGTGTAAATTTAGCAACAGTAACAATGAAAGTAGAGAAGAAGTGAAGATTGAGAACCAAGAATTGCCTAAGAGTGAACATTTTCTTTATTTATTGTCGATTATCACAACAGCAGGGGAGATTGATGCGGATGTGACCCGTAGGATTAAGGCGGGATGATGTAAGTGGAGAAGTGCATCTGGAGTACTGTGGGATAACCGAATACCCACTAGACTAAAAAGTAAGTTTTATAGAATGGCTATTAGACCAACGATATTGTATGGGACGGAGTGTTGGACAACCAAGAAACAACATATAGATAAGATGAGTATGGTTGAGATGAGGATGTTAAGGTGGATGTGTGGCAAAACTAGACAAGACAGAATTATGAATGAGTGTATTCGGGAACGGGTAGGAGTAGCACCGATAGAAGATAAGTTGAGAGAGAATCGATTGAGATGGTTTGATCACATTCAACGGAGACCAACAGAGGCAATAGTGAAGAGATGCGATGCTATAACGGTAGAGGGGAGTGTTAAGGTAAGGGGTATGCCTAAATTAACGTTGGCTAACGTTGTAAATAGAGATATGGATCTACTTAATTTGACTAACGAAATGACCTTTGATAGGGCCGCGTGAAGAATAATGATTTATGTAACCGACCCCATTTGATGAGACTTAAGGCTTGGTTTGGTTTGGTTTGGTTTGGTTTGGTTTTATGCGCAGAGTGTTCTACTGCTACAAGATGCTTAGGTAGCGTTTGGTAGAGTTTTTTATGATTTGATAATAGAATTGTCTTTTGAGTTTGTGAGTTTTGGAATTATGATTTAAGTGTAGAAAATTTATTTGATTATGATATTTGAATAGAGTGTTGAATTGAGTTTTTAAAAATTTGATGTGACATGTGAAATAAGAAAATTTGTTTGGTTATGAGTTTTGAAAA
This sequence comes from Camellia japonica, assembly GCA_030407325.1. Lineage (NCBI taxonomy): Eukaryota > Viridiplantae > Streptophyta > Magnoliopsida > Ericales > Theaceae > Camellia > Camellia japonica. Next base: position 26,758,203 of record JAPPVO010000032.1, read on the forward strand.
AAAATTTCAAAACTTAATTCCAAAAGCTATAACTCATGATCAAACATACAACTCAAAACTCTATTGAAATTTTTGATCAACAGTCATAACCAAACTTTTTTTAAATTCAATTCAAAAAATTAATTATTAACAAAAAAATACTGTTAACCAAACTCTTTTTTAAATTCAATTGAAAAAATTAATAATTAACAAAAAATAGCAGTTATATCCAAAAAAAATTTCAAATTCAACTCAAAAAATTAATTATTAACAAAAATTTAAAAATAAAAAATTTTTGTATTGAAAATATTATAAACAAAATAATTTGAAGGTCACAATAAATATTCAATTATTGATCAAACCGAGCTTATGATTGTATATTTGATTCGGATTATGTTTTTTTCAATATTTTTCAGTTGAAATATTTTTATATTTTTAATAATTACTGTTACCAATCATTTGCTAGTTATTATATTGTCATTTTCAAATAAATGGCTATAAAATTTATCAATATTATATAGGAAAATTTACCCATAAGTCCTAGTTTTGAAACGTTGAACCATTTAGTCCTAAAAGTTTTCTTATGCTCCATTTAGTCCCATTTTTACATCAGCATGATGTAAATGATGTAAATGATCTGATGTTTCATTCTATAATTTCAAAATTTATTAAATCTGATGAACATTAGATGTTTTCATCCTATATTTTCAAACATTATTGAAATTTGATGAACATTAAATGTTTAAAATCTAATGTTTGTAACATGACTCTGATGTTATTAACATTGTAATGGGACCTTTCAGTCTATAAGAAAACTTTTAGGACTAAACAGTGCATAAGTTATTAATTTGGAATTTATTGGTGCATCCCCCGTTAAACAAAAATTAAAATATCATTTGATTAGTATCTACACAATTTATCATACATAATTTAATATTATTGAAATTTTTTTATTTATTAAATTTTATCACTTTCGTGAAAAATCTATGAACCTATACCGTCCTCACCTTTATTATTGTGGCTCACCCATAAACTTCTGTATCGTCTATATTATTATGCCTGTTGATTGATATATTTGATATTGAAATAACTAAATCATCCCTATTTTATGAAATGTTAAATTGATATGTTAGTCAAAAATAAAAAAGACAGCATCGTAATTTCACTCCGGTCAGAGCGTCACTCGTCTGCAATACCTCGGTGGATCAGTTGGTCAGTTTTTGATGGACATCTCCAAATTTCAATTATGTCCCCCTTCATTCTTCTTTTTCTTTTTCCTTTTTTCTTTTCTTTTTTTCACATGAGAAAAGAAGGTAGGACCCATAAGGAAGTCCCACTTCATTCTTCTCATTCACAAAATATTTGTTGTCTTTTCATTATTTATATAATTTTTACACTTCTTGTATTATTGAAAATTGTGATGCTCATACGGATTATCAATTTTTATTCAATTAAATAGTTTAAATAGAGTGATTAATTTATTGTTAAAAGTAAAGCATACATACAAAATTGAGATTTTTGTTTTACTCATGTGTTTTGTTTTTGAAAATATTTTTTGTATTTTTTTAAGTATTAACCAAATAATTTGTTATGATTTAGATATATATGGATGATTTAAATTTTTTTTACATTTGAAAAAAATTAAATATTTAAAATAAAAATGGCAAATTATATATACCCATCGAGGTTTAGCTAAATACAGATACCCTTCTGAGGTTTCGGAAATTCCCGCCCTCTAAGGTTTATATTCGCGTAACAGATTGACCCTTACTGTGAACTACACTGTTACAAAAGTGTGCTGACGTCACCAAAATATATATTGATGGACCATATTACCCTTGGGATCTCAGGGGTATCTGTAATTTAGCTAAATCTTAAGGGAGTATATGTAATTTGTTTTTTTTTTTTTTTTTTTTGAACACAACCAAACAACCTGATTTAACCTAATATAATTAAAATCTGTTAATTGATTTGATAATTTATTAATAAAATGAGCGATTTGTTATGAAATTAGAAACCTCAGAGGGTGGAATGTAATTTTCAGAACTACAGGGGACGATTTGTATTTTAATCAAACCTCAGGGGATGTATTTGTAATTTACCCTTTAGGTTATGTATGGTTTGATCTTTAGAAATTTTTTTAAAAAATGAAAATTAATTTGGTTAAGAAATAAAAGATAAAAAATAATTATCATATTTATATAATTTTATAGGTGTTTGTAAGTTTTCAAACCACAGGGGGTTATTTGTACTTTAAGAAAATCTCAGGGGTGTATTTATAATTTAACCTAGCCTAAAAATCAAACCAATCAAAGGGCATTTTAGTCAATTTACTGTCTTGGTTAATGGAGTTAATTGTCAGGGGACGGGATGTAATTTCCGAAACCTCAGGGGCATCTGTAATTTGGCTAAACCTCGAGGGGGTATATGTAATTTGCCTAAATAAAAATAAAAAATATTTAAAATAAAAATATAAAATTTGTAAATATTTAAAAAAATAAAAAAATATATTTAAATTTTTCTTAAAATAACTTTTGTCTAAATTTTTTTAAATGATTTAAAAATAATAAAATATTTGTTTAGAAATAAAAATAAATAATAAATATTTTTTACAAGAATAAAAAGTAAAAATTTCAAAAAATAAATTAAATAAAAAATTAGTTTCAAAACTCATAAATAAGTTTTCAAAATATACAACTCAAAAACTAGTTTCAAAACTCATAACCAAACAAGTTTTTTTTTTTAAAACTCATTTTAAAAACTTATCTTTTAAAATACAATTCAAACTCAAAATTCATTTCAAAACTAATGTCTCCTGTGAATCTTTCTTTTACACTAAAAAATTTAAAAATTAAACCATAGCATGAGATAGTTCCACATATTTAAAATAAATGTAGTAACGCATTGTTTTTTAGATTTTTTTTTTTTTTTTTTGGTATAGGTATTTTGAATCTCTAACAGAGTTGGTCGTCCATTAGGCAAGCTTAAAAACCACTGAAGACCCTATAATTGAGAAGGCTCCCAAAATTTTAGAATACTTATATATATTGTTGTATTAAGCAAATGCAAGTAATGGGAAAGCTCAAAATATTTGTTATTTGTTCGGGCTTAAAAATAAAGTTGATGAAACCTCACATATATTTGTTTTCTTCTATAAATGGATTAGTTCAAATAAATAAACGGCACATGACATGTTGAAATGTTATAGATAAAATCATTTTTGTTCAATTTAGGCTGCAAAATAATGATGTATGCTGCTAGAAGCCTAATATCAATCAATTATATTAACATTTCTTCTCTAAAGTGAATTAAAAATATTTTCAATATAAAATATAGGGTAAATTATCAATAGTTTCTAATAATTAGACTTAATTCTCATTCAGTCCTATTGAAAGTTAGTCATAATAAAATCATCGCTAAAGATAATTTTTTGTGATGATTTTTTTATATGTCGTTAAAAATTGACAATTAGTGACTTTTTTGTCACAATTTTTGTAAATTGTCCCTAAAATTTAAGATTAGTGACATTTTTCTGTGATGAATTTTTTGAATTATCGCTGAAAGTTAAAAAATAGTGACATTTTTTGTGATAATTTTCAAACTGTTGCTGAAAATTAACAATTAGTGACTTTTTTTTAATAGCATTTGATGAAAAATATTATTAATTATTACAAAAATTATTAGACAATAAGTTCACTTATTATGACCTATATGTAAGTACCCAAAAAATATATTAGAAAAATTTCATTGTAAGAATTTAATTAATAATTCTGCATCATGAAAAGTATTAAAAAAAATTTAAATTAAATAAGAAATTTAATATTTAAAAATTAAGTGATAATTATTTAAATGTTTTTTTTTAGATGGTAATAATTATTTAAATGTTAAAAGACCTCCATTCAATACTTCACCTAAGACCCTAAAAATAATTAAGTTGTCCCTAATCTCTAAGAGCATCCTCATCAAACTTGATAAACTTGGTTTTCTAGCTAAATTAGTGATATAAACTTAAAAAAATCAACTCCATCAGTCTCGCTTGCAACACGTTTCATTTTGTGATTGCTATAGTATCTCGTTACAACAAGCGAGGTGTTGTTCATCGCTACAACAAGCAGAAGAACAAGTAGATTAGTGTTACCGAATGTCGGCCCGATCAGTTGGTCAATGACAATTTTTTTTTTTTTTTTGCTTTTTTAAAGAATTATTTGGTTGACACCTTATCAATTCAATAAAAAAAGAACAGAAAAGAATAACAAACACAATAAGAAAATAATATATTAATAAGATTAAGTTATAATAGAGAGTTTGATGCAATAGGTAATAACGAGGTGATTAGCTAAAATAGCAAAATAGGTTTTTAAATTCTAATTTGACTAAAAATTTAAAGAGACTGGTGTAGATGCTCTAACACTGCTCTTTACATATAATAACTCTAAACATATCTAGATCATCACATTTTTTACTTTTCAATGAAGCTCACTTTTTAATTAAGCCATCATTAGTTGCGGAATTAGAAATTTAATATAAGAGACACCTATTAATTATAAATTCAAAATTTTTTTTATCCAATCAATAACAATAACATAATAATAATTTTTTGTGCTAATATTAAGAGTAATGCTATATGTACCAATTAATATATTAATTAATGTATCAATTGATAATGTGATGTAATTTAAGATGCTTTTAATATTTATAATTTGTATAATGAATGGAGTCAATCATAAAATCATAACTAATATTATAATACATTAATTAATACATGTAACATTACTCTAATATTAAAACACAAAAAATTAATAATCATTGAAAAGTCAGTGTCTCGTTCGGGACTGTGTGTCCCCCGTTTAGCTAAGATTAAAAAAAATATAAAAAGATAAAGTTAGAACGTGATTAGAACGTTATGATCCAACCTTATTCTGTCGAGCAAGTATCCTTTAGAGTTTTTTTTTTTAAAATTTCTTAAAGTGGTGTATTGTATGGTTGAAATTTAATGACAAGTCACATCAATTTTTTAATATTAAATCTCAACTACACATACACCACTTTAGGAAACTTTAAGGAAAAAAAACTCTAGAGGATCCTTGGTGTATTTGTCCCCTAAAAAGAAAAGTAAAAGTTGTTAAATAATTTCATTTGATTATAATCTCTCTCTCTCTCTCTCTCTCACAACTGAGAGAACTTGTAAAAATGTTCTTCACTCGGCTTCTTGCTTCAGTTGCTATAATCGTTTTCTTGGCTACTTTAACCTCCGGAGCCACTCCACTTCCCTCTTCTGAAGGTATATATATACACATATACATATGAATATAAGATTAGGAACACCAACAAGGGTTGGTTCAAGACTTTCGAATTCCTCACTTAAAATTTGGGTTCGAATCTCCATAACCTCTTAAGATTAAACATACTGTTTAGTGTCTAAAGCATGCAGAGCCTTAGTTTTGGTCCGACGTAAGTTCGGTGGGATTCTGGGCCTATGCACTGCGAGTACTAAGGATAATATTTCGGTGTCTCGGCGGTTGTTCGGTGTTTGGGTTGTCAACGTTGGAGCTTCTGCAGTGGGTGTGTTCGGAGTTTGGATCGGAAAAGAAGATTTGTTCCGACCATGGTAGTGGAGATGGCAGCGGGTCTTGTTCGGCTGTGGCAGTGGGTTTTGATCGTCGTTGGGTGTGTTCGGTTGCAGTGGGTGTTCGGAGCTTGAATCGGAAAAGAAGTGCTCTGACCATGGAAGTGGAGATGGGTGTTTAACGGTCATGGGTGTTTATCGGTCTTGGTAGGTGTGGCGGGCGGAGAGGTAGGCGTGGGAGTCTCTGGTTAGTGTGGGTGAATAAAGCTGTGAAAAAGTATAAAAATCTTGATTAGAAATGAAAAGTGCTTTAGCTTTTGGTGAAAACGAGGTTTGCAGTATGCGTCTCTTTGTATTGGATTTTGTGGGGGTAATTTTGTGGAATTTGATGTGTTTTACTTGAGTTCTTGTCATATTCTGTTATTATTATTATTATTATTATTTTTTGTTTAAAAAAATTTTTTTTTGTGAGATCGAGGGGTTAGTTTTATGAGGTGAATAGCAGTAGTAAGGGTAATTTGTAATCTCTCTCAATATATGACATCTTTCTGTATTTTTAATTTCATGTTAATAAAAATTTTCTTTATTGATAAAAAAGAAGAAAAAAGAGTAATATTTCGGTGACGGATATAAATTAATGTGGGTTTTATTTTTGCAGTGCAAGCTCTGAAGGAAATAGCGAATACGTTGGGAAAGAAGAATTGGAATTTCAATGTAGATCCATGCAGTGGGGAATCGGGTTGGGCCAACCGGAGTGAGCCTAACGGGTTTCAAAATGCTGTCACTTGTGGTAACTGTACCTCCGATAACACCACCTGCCATGTTGTCAGCATGTAAGCTCTCTCTCTCTCTATAGGATAATTTACATGGAAGAAAAATAACTTTTTATATATTTATGTATTTATTAATGAGTTAAACTAACAAACAGACGTTTAATAATTATCTATAAATTGCTAGCAACAAAAAAAAAAAAAAAAACCCTATAAATTCAAACCTCAAACATCTTCTTAAAACCTAGAATGTTATATATTTTTAAGTTTTCTTTGCTTGTACTTGTAGTAGGTTTAAACATGAGAATATAAAATATTGTTTCAAGATTAATTTTTCATATGAAAATTAAAACCAATTTCTATTTAGTCTTAGGATTGCCTTCTTTTTTTCTTTTTGTTTGTTTGTTTGTTTATTTGTTTTGTTGTTGTTTTCTTTTCATATCTTGATCAAAACACAAAGTTCAAGTTGTCCTTGTATGCACAATAAATGAGAAATCTCAACTTTCTATTAAGGGGGAAGGAGGTGACATAAGGGGGAAGGAGGTGACATTGGGCCCGTGAGATCTACCATAAATTCTATTTCAATAATCTAAATCGTTTAATATGTAGAGCTCGTTAAGTATTTTATTTCTATAAAAAATTACGTTAATCGAATATCGATAGCTACTTGATCGGATTAGATTTTTGTCAACAATTTATTTTGAAAATTATATTTACCGTTGACAGAAATTTGATCCGATCAAGTAGTTATCGATATTCGATAAACTTCATTTTTTATGGGGATAAAATACTCGACGAGTTCTACACATTGAATGGTTTAGATTATCGAAATGGGACTCGTGGTGGGCCTCCACCGGCCCAACAACACGCTCTAATCTGATCACAAATTGGAGAGAAGCTTGCCCCTTTTATTAATCATCGTTTTTCAATCATTTAGATGAAGTGATATGAGAAATAGCTGACAGTGCTATTTTTATAAATATAAATTATTTTTATGAGTGTTTTATTCATAATTAAAAAAATTCAATATAAAATTATTTATGAATATTCTATTTATATATTAGGAGAAATTATAAAAAAATAAATAAATAAATAATGTTTAAGTTTTATAACAAAATAAATCTTAAATTTTTTAATTTTATTAATTTAAATCATAATTTTTTGATTTATTTTCAATCTAAACTATTTGCTTATTTTCTTAAATAAAATTGACCAAAAGCTGATATGTTAGTCATTATAGTCCATGTAAGTGTTTGAAATATGTTTAAAACATCTATTTTCATTGAGTTTAATGGCTAAAATACTATTTTTCTAATAATTTTACTTAACAAAAATAGACAAATATTTATATTAAAAACAAATCAAAATATTAAGTTTAAATTGATAAAAATAAAAATTTAATATTTATTTTATTAGAAGACTCAAACTTTAAAATGTATTTTATTATTACTCCTTTTCAAGACATTATTTACATAGTAACAGTAAGAGGTGCCTTTTCAATTTGTTGTGTCGGTGGCTCTTATCTGCTCACAAAGGAGGTTTCATTACCTTTGTTTGGTTGGAATGTTAGGAAGGGAGGGGCTTTTGAAAGAATTAAACCAGACATTGTTTTGTAATTTCATGCATGACTACTTGGATTTTTTTTCCTTTTTTAAGTTAGCAGTGTACATGATCCACAAATTATTTATATCATTATTAATAAATCCTTCGAAAGCATCATCAACACTATAAACTATACTAATGATTGGTCCTATTTTAATTAAACATTAAGTCGAGAATAATGTGGTAATGATATTTTAAAAAATATAAACTATTTAAATATTGTTTTTTAAAAATGATAAAATTAAAATTTACTGTATCATTTTATATTAGCTTTATGTATTTAATTATTTATTTATTTATATAATATATCATTTATTTCATAGAATCCATCCGCTTTTATTTGGTGGGGGTAACCTAAAAGGCCACTCGTTAAATTGGTGAATATTAAAAGCCCTCACCGACATGTGATTTTATTGGGTTAAGAAAATAGGCATGACTCACACACCATTGTAAAAATAAATAAAACAAAAATATTGGGGACTCCTTTTAGAAATGATCTCCAATATATGTGTAGGACTTACTCATGTATGTGTAGGATGACATCATGAATGATCCAGATTTATGGAGGTGAGAGTCTTAATCATTACTCTAAATAAAATTACTATATTAATTTTTTTATGTTTTTAACCTAAACCTTTTTTTTTAACAGGTTTTTAACCTAAACCTAAACCAGAGTAATTCTTTGCACGTAACGTGGCAAATTTTAATTCAGAGAAATTTTAATTTTCTCTGGTTTGAATCCAGAGTAATTCTTTGCACGTAACGTGGCAAATTTCTTTGGTTTGGAGAGAACTTCTCTAAAAAGTCCAAAGAAATTGAAGAGAATTTCTCTGGAAAGAATTTCTTTGATTTAGAGAGAATTTCTCTAGGAAGTCCAGAGAAATTCTTTGGATTGATTTGAGGGATCGTAGACATTATAAAAATATTGGATATCCTTTATGTTATAAAATCTTAATATTAGGGACCCTAAAAAAAACCTCTAAAATAAACGCCCTTCAAAATTTACTAAATATGTTGAATATATATAGTTTGAATTTTTAATGAGTTATTTTAAAAGCCATATTTAATACCATTCAAACGGTAACTTATCATTTTAACACAATTAAATTTCACATTTAACATTATTTAATTCATTTCTGCATAGCAAACTTTGGTAGAAAAAGACAAGACAATTGAGTTTTTAGCAAAACAGGTGATGTGATAAAAATAATTGAACCAATAACCCAAGACAATTGTCCGGTTTTTAGTCATATTTTTTCATACAACTTAAAAAAGGCAATTCTAAATATATTTAATTTTTTTCATCTTATAAAATAATTGAACCAATAACCCAAGAGAATTGTCCAAATGGTCATGTTAAGGACACTCAGGTATCAAAATGAGTGAAATTTCATACTTCGTCTATAGAAAAATATTAACTTGCGTTGAAATTTAAATATATACATATTATCTGTCATCTTGGAAATAATAATAATAATAATCAACCCAGTTTACATATATATATATATATATATATATTTGTGTACGGAAGAAACACATTGGCCTTGTTTAGGAAGATAGTTGGATTAAAATAACCCACTAAAAGATAAAATAGGATAAAATAATCAATAAGACAAAATATCACATCCAATGTATAATCATTTTATTTTCTACTCACAATTATCAAATCATCTACAAAAAAAAAGCTTACTAACTTTTCAAACACAACTTTTTTATCCAAGATAAAATAATCAAAAAACCAAATAATCAATTAAAATAAACAACCTAAACAAAGCCAATATAATGAATATTTCTATCCTATTAGTTGGCCCCCGCGCGCGTAGTCACAGGTTGGTTGGGACATCATGTTTAGACTTGAGATATTATACAAATACATGAAAGGTGTGAAAATGTACTCGAGAAATCTTTGTACACACATTTATTCTACACTTAAAAATAAGGGTTTGTCAACTAACAAAGACTTAGAATGAAATTTGTAAACATTAAGGTAACAAAAGAATATATTATTTCAGATATTAGAGAATGTAGAATTTTTCTATCTTTTCTTTTTCCTCTTTTAGTTCTAACTACATAAGAAGGCAAAAGTGACAATCTAGTGGATTTCATACATAGGCTCAATTTCTCTGCATTCATTTGAATCAACAATATTGATATACTACTTCAAAGAATCTTAGATTTCATTCCCCTCTAGATACACTTGTCAATGTCCATGCGTTCATATGGTATAACACTTGCTAATATTTTCTACAAGCAATCAAGGATTTCATGTTCACAGTTCACACACTTAGGATCCATATGACAGTGTAGTGGTTTCTTATTAAAGTAGTTTTTGAGAAGAGCTTTTGTAGAAGTAAAATGACATGTAACCAAGAAGAGATTTTAGGTCAAGTTTGGCAAGTTGAAAAAAAGTCAAAAAGTTATTCAAAAAGTTAAAAAAATTATCACTATTCACCAAAAGTCAAAAATTACGGCTGTACAACTCCCAATTCTTATTTTTCCCTACACACTAATTTATTCAATTTTTTAATACACATTTTTTTCATAAAAAGTCAAAAAATTAACCCAAATATTCATATTTTTTCCTCAATTTTTTAGTCTAAAAAGACAAAAAATACACTTATTTAGGACACCCCAAACACCTCTTAGTCACTATTCCTTGTTATCTCAAAGTGATTTAGTGCAACCAAGAATACATAAAGCACTTTGGTAATCAAGAATTGCACTCAAACCACCGCAACAAAGTACCAGATGTGCCCTTAGTGTGACATCATTAATTATTTTATAGAAATCCATAGATAATCAGTTCCATATATGCTGGCAACATACCAATGAAACATGTATTAGAGCATCTCCAACGGTGACTCAGATTTTTCACCAAATCTGAGTCAAAAATGACCCATTTTATCAAATTTGATACCACTCACTCCAACGGTGCACTAAATTCATGAAATATGCTTCGGGAAAACCGGGTGGTCGACCGGCCGGTCAACCGGTTAGAAGAAATTTTTTTTTCTTTTTTTTAAATTGTTTGAACATTTTGCTGAACTGCCTGAACCTTTTCCGGGACAACCGGTTGGTCGACCGGTGTAAGGAATTTTTTTTTTTTTTTTAAACTGTCTGAACACTTTTTTGGAACTGTTTGAACCCTTTTTTGGTCGACCGGTTGGTCAACCGGGTGGGCAACCGGTTGGTCGACCCGGGTCGCCCCTCCAACGGTCCGCAACAGTGTTTTGATGAATTCAGTATTCCGTCCTCAATCTGATGAAATTTTTGATGAAATCTCAATTTAGTATCACGTTTGGTGAACCGTTAGAACTGTGAATAGGACCATTTTCATCAAAATTTAAATTTAATATCAATTTTACTGAACCATTAGAGATGGTCTTAGTGCTTTCGTCAAGTGGAGTAGAGAAGTCACCAAAACGGTTAATTCCTTTTCAATCACCAAGTGCCTGGAGTAAAGCTTGCGTTAACCAGTAAAAGTTTGCGTTAACCAGTAAAGTTTTAAGACCCAAATTTTAGACCCCCTTGGGAAGTGGATCAGTTCATTACTTTGTACATAGCATATGGACATACAATTCAACATATAAAAAGAACAAAAAAAAAAAAAAAAATATCACCAAATTAATGATACAAAATCAGCAATAAAAGCAATTCCTAAAACCCTAAGATGATCCTTGATAAGCAATTTTTAACAAAAATACAATACACCATTTTTTTTTTCTTTTGATCGGCAAAGAAAATTTTTATTAACAACATGAAATTAAAGATATAGAAAGATGACATACATCGAGACAGATTCGAAAGTACAAATTATCTCTCTGCTACTACTCACTCCATCAACAACCACCACCTCACACAATTTTTTTTTTAAAACAAAAATAAAAGACAAATAAAAAAAATAAAAAAAAATTAAGAACTTAACTAAAAAATAAAATACATGAAATCCCACAAAATTAACCCACACAACCCAAAGCAAAAACACCCATGCGGATACTGCACTCCTCTTTTAAACCAGCCACACCCTTCTTTTCAACCCAAATCACTTTTCATTTCACCGACCCACACTTTTCTTTTCCACCAAAAGCTACAGCACTCATCTTTTCAATAACCCGCACAAACTAAAGACAAGACCCACGCTTGAAGAACACTGATCATAGCATCAAAAATCGTGTCGCATGCGTAAGGAACACTGCCACCATGCTGTTCCGCTGAACCAATCGAGAACTACCATCACACCTCCCATGGCTGGAAAATAGAATATTAATTAGAAAGGAAGATAGCATGGAAAATAGAATGTTCACTACTACAGCTTTTGTGTTGCATCACATAAAAGGAATAATGATTAATCAATTTCAGGAGGTTACCGTTCCAATGCCAAGTGCAACATCTTCATTTGAGTGATGATCATCAATATGAATGTCGCCAATAGCCTTCACATGGACATCAAATAACCTGTGAGAAGCAAGTTGCTGACATAAATCCAAACAAGAAAAAAAAAATTACATCAGCTTCAAAATAGACAATGGTAAATTGACTACCAAAAAAAAAAAAATTGGCAAAGAACACTTCAAGAATGAAGGAGCAGAATAAGGCATTCCAGGTCTCCATTCTGTCGTCTGGACAATCCATGTAATGTAGTAGAATAAAGTCCTTAACGGGTTGGGAGATTTGGAGAATGATTTGGAAAGGAAAATGAAAAAGGTAAGTGAAATGTGAATAAAATATATTTACATTTCACATAATTTCACACACCTTTTTCTCTTTACTTTTCTAAATCCTTCCTCAAATCTGCCAACCAAACACAGCATAAGTGTTTGTTAACTAACTTGTTAGTTGCAGTCTATAAATAGGTGATGTAAATGTAAGATTTCTGAATAGCTTTCTGTATCTCATATATTCAATGTGTCAAAGATTACAATCAGATCTTAGATTATATAGCCCTAAATCCTAAACCAAATAGGAAAATAGAAATACAATTATGTTTCTAATAGGATTCTAACACAATAACACAATCACGCCTCTAATAGGACTAACATAATCATGTCTCTAATAGGACTCTAATTTGTACAAAACACACAAAAATATATTCTATATTCTCACACCCCCGCTCAAACTCAAGGTGTTTTAGCAGAAAATACTGAGAGTTTGCTAAGAAGAAACTGAAACCGAGCAGTAGTGTGAGTCTTGGTGAAGAAGTCCGCAAGTTGCAAAGCCGAAGGGATGAAAGGAAGCGAGATAGAGGCAGACTGCAGATGCTGGCGAACAAAGTGACAATCAATTTCAATATGTTTTGTCCGCTCATGAAAGGCAGTATTGTGGGCAATCTAAACAGTACTGCGGTTGTCACAATAAAGAGATGTCGGAGAAGACTGAGAGACACCCAAATTAGACAAAAGACAACGAAGCCAAACAATCTCAACAGTGGCATGAGCCATAGCACGATACTCAGCTTCGGCAGTAGAGCGAGCAACGACTGGTTGTTTTTTACTTTTCCAAGAGATCAAGGAATCTCCAAGAAACATACAGAAACCAGACGTAGACTTACGATCAGTAACATCATCGGCACAATCAGAGTCAGCATAAGCCACTAAGTCCACAGAGAAAGTAGAGGACAACAATAAGCCCTGAAAGATGGTACCCCTGAGATAGCGAAGAACGCGAACCAAAGCAGCCCAATGGGTAGAGCGAGAAGCAGAAACGAACTGACTAACCACATGAACAACATAAGCAAGATCAGGGCGAGTGACAGTCAAATAAACTAAACAACCCACAAGCTCGCGATATAAAGTGAGATCATCCAGAGGGACACCATTAATAGAGTTAAGCTTCACATTAAGCTCAATAGGCGTATCAGAAACCTTAGTATCAGTAAGACCAGCACGATGAATGACTTCATTAGCATACTTGGCTTGAGACAGAAAATAGCCTTTGGGAGAAGAAGCAACCTCAATACCAAGAAAATACCGTAATGGACCCAAATCCTTCATTTCGAAGGTGCGGAAGAGATGCTGCTTGACCTCAGAGATAGCAGAAGAGTCCGAGCCAGTGATGATCATATCATCCACATAGAGTAAGAGAGCAACAAAACCAGCCGAGGTATGTCGTAGAAATAAAGCAGAGTCGGAAGCAGAAGGATGAAACCCGAGCTCGGTAACAGCAGTCTAAAATCGATCATACCAAGCACAGGAGACTGCTTTAGACCATACAGAGCACGCCGAAGACGATAAACCTGACCAGAGGGATGGTGAAGGCTAGGGGAGGACGCATGTAAACCTCCTCAGTGAGATGGCCATTAAGAAAAAGCATTCTTAACATCCATCTGATAAAGAGGCCAAGAACGAACAGCAGCAACAGAGATCAAAGTACGGACAGTAGTCATTTTGGCAACATGAGCAAATGTCTTCTCATAATCAATACCATACTCTTGAGAGAAACATTTGGCAACCAGACAAGCTTTGTAACGCTCAAGAGAACCATCAGAATGAGTCTTGACTTTGTAGACCCATTTGCAGCCAACCAGATTCTTATCAGCAGGCAAAGGAACCAACTCCAAAATACTAGTTTTTTGTAAAGCAGACAATTCATCCTCCATAGCTTGAACCCAATGAGGATCCTAACAGGCCTCCTTGTAAGACTGAGGTTCTACAAAAGAGTGAATAGCAGACAAAAAGGTACGATAGGAAGCGGAAAAACAAGTATTAGACCAACCCAACCTGTTTGGAGGATGACGTGCTCGAGAAGGATATCGGTGTACAGTAGGATCAGAGTCGTCAAAAGCAGAGGGAGCAGCAGCAGCAGGGGTAGAGACAACCGGTGGAGGAGGAACCTTGCGACGGGAATAAACTAACAACGGATGAGGAGAAAAAGCCGAAGGAAGAGAAGAAGCCGAAGAAGGAGAAATAGCTAGAGGTATAGGAGGAGAAGATGGAACAAGCTCAGGGGGAACAGTAGAGATATACTCATCAAACGAGACCTCAGAAGGAAATGGGTCAATGTGAACCAAATCTTCTTTGGAAACTGGAGCAATGAGAGGGGGAAGCTGGAAGTAAGATAGACGTTCAAGAAAGGCAACATGGCAGGAGACATAAAGACGACGGGAAACAGGGTCGTAACACCGATAATCTTTCTGAGTAGGACTATAACCCAAAAAACACAGAGGACAGACCGGGCACTAAGTTTGGTTCTATCTTTGCGGGGAAAAAGAACAAAACAGGCAGACCCAAACACACGAAGGAGGGAATAGTTAGGAATTTGGGAGAACAAAGCCTCATAAGAGACCAACCAGAAAGAATGGGAGTAAGCATGCGGTTAAGAAGAAAAGCAGCAGTAAGAACTGCCTTCCCCCAGAATGGAGCCAGAACTGAGGCAGAGAGAAGAAGAGACCTAGCGGTCTCAAGAAGATGACGGTGTTTACGCTCAGCTCAACCATTTTGGGCAGGTGTATCTATACAGGAAGTTTGGTGAATGGTACCCAAATTAGCCAAATACTCACAGAACTCATTTTTAAAATATTCCCCATCCAAGTCAGACCGTAACACTTTAATTGTAGATCTAAACTGAGTAGTAATCATAGACTGAAAGGTACGGTATATCTGATAGAAATCAGACTTATGAGTCATAAGATAAATCCAAGTGTAACGGGTGCAGTCATCAACAAACGACACATAGTATGCAGAACCCCATTTGGTGAGAACTGGAGAAGGGCCCCAAACATCAGTATGAACTAAAGAAAACGGTGTATCAGATATAGAAGTACTTTTACGAAAAGATAAGGCTGTCATTTTGGTAAGTTTACACCCCCGACATTCAGTAAGTTCACTAGGAGAAACTTTACCCAAAATACCTGACTGAGCTAAAGACCGTAAGCGGTCAGCGAACAAATGCCCTAATCGATAATGCCATAAGTAGAAAGGACTAGACAGAGAATCTAATTGAAAAGAGAAAAAGGCAATCAGAGAGGCAGTCATAGGCAGATGCAAGCTCTCCACCACATAAAGGTCTCCAACTCTACGGCCAGTCCCAATCTGCTGCTTGGACATTCGATCCTGCACATAACAGATAGAAGAAGAAAAGATAACATCAAAACCAGAGGCATCAAGTTGACTAATAGATAATAAACTGACAGATAACTGAGGAACATATAAGACAGACAGAATAGAGACTCAGACATAGCAGACGGTATGACAGACCCAACAGATATAACTGACATACCAGACCCATTAGCAGCATTAACAGTAATAGGAAAGGGAGGGGGAGTACAATTTTGAAGTAAAGAGAGATGAGGAGTCATATGATGAGAGGCACCAGAGTCAAAAAGCCAGACAGACGAAGAAATACATGAAGAAGACCCAAGCAAACCTGAATGAAGAGAGGAAACAACTGAAGCAGACAGGGATGGCTGGAAGGTAGACAGTATATGCTGAAGCTGGCTAATTTGAGCACTCAAGGAAACCAAGTCAGGATCAAGAACCAGAGCAAATACAGTAGAATCGGTGGGAGGCCGAACGGTACTCAGAGGAGAAGCGCAGAACTTAATCGGCAATTGCTGAGAAAACGAGGCAAACACAGACAAAGCAGACAAACATCCCTTCTTGGGACAATGATACTTCCAATGACCTCTTTGATGGCAGTAGGCACATTCATCCGAAGCCAGAGACATCATAATAACTAGAAAACTAAGGGGTTCAAGTGTACCCAAAATTTTGTAGGGTTAAAATGCAATAACAGATAACTGAGTGGCCAAAGAAGAGTCCATTTATTTATTTATTTTATTTTAAGAACAAACAAATAAGAGAACTGAACCAAATAAGATCACTGAACCAAATACAGAGAGAGAAAGAACTAGAGTCAACGATGAACCACACGAAGCCGACAAGAGTTGCGATAAACTGAGATGAACAGAGAGACTCGCGATTCGCGATGACCAGAGGTAGCCGACAAGTCGCGATGACGCCAACGAGAACGAGAGAGACGCAGCAGATAGGGTGCGACAGGGAGTCACGATCGAACCGAAACTGAGAGGCAGAGGGTTCTGGGTTGGGGATGAACCAGATGAAGCAAACCCACTACGGCTAGGGTTTCGAATCTGAAGGCTAGGGTTTGAAACCAAGCTCTGATACCATGTAAGATTTCTGAATAGCTTTCTGTATCTCATATATTCAATGTGTCAAAGATTACAATCAGATATTAGATTATATAGCCCTAAATCCTAAACCAAATAGGAAAATACAAATACAATTATGTCTCTAATAGGACTCTAACACAATAACACAATCATGCCTCTAATAGGACTAACATAATCATGCCTCTAATAGGACTCTAATTTGTACAAAACACACAAGAATATATTCTATATTCTCACAGTAAAAACCATTGTACTTACTTTTATTTTTCCCCCAAAAGAATATAGATTTGATTAGAGCAGAGTGCTCTGGTTTCTCTCTAATTTATCTCCAAATTGGGGATTTCCTCACTCTCTTGATTTGAATCTGATTGCAACTATTGGTTGCATGACAAAGTTACCTTTCCAATGCAATATGAGATTAAAACACTAAGTGGGAATCTCTCATTCCTACACCCTCATGTGATTCTAAGAGTAAAAAAAAATAAGGGCCTATAATATTTAAAATTTATTATTTTCCCATGAGCAATTCCTAACTAAACCAGACACTTTGAAAACTATTAACATAAGGATCATATTACTAAAAATGGGTCTACGCAAGTTGTAACAGGATTCCCATTAACCAAATCCTAGGATAAGCTCAGTTGTTATACTGAGAACTAAGAGATATAAGATTTGAAATACTATTTTTTTTCTTCTCTTTTTCTACTTTTTGAGCAACCAAACAGAGCATAAGCCTGTACTCATAATCCTAATTCAATGGGTGGTTTATTTTGAGTGGAAATATAATATATGTATTCACTGAAATTGGTTAGAAAATATATCTTTCAAAATTTCCTCAATCATAGAACACAGAGTAATTAACTCAATGAAATAAAAGCCATGAATCTTTTTTCTCACATGGAACAATAAACTCAATTGTATTCAAAACATTATCTTTCCTATATTTCTCTCTATAAATAAAATCACCTTATGTTAAAGGAAAATACTTTCCACCATGTCCTGCAATACCATGACCTTCAATAAACTATCTACAAAAACAAAAATTCAACTCTGATCCATCTATTGCATAAAGATGGTTGTGTATGGATTGCTGACATGCTGCAAAACCTAATGCCACATTCAACATTCTCTTTATTCACAAAATGAAAAATTCAATAACAACAATCCAAACCACAAATTAATTGTATTAGCAACCATGCTATATGGTGGCTGAATACACCCAACCATACAATTATTTAAAGTTACTAATCAAATCTCCCACCAACAATGATCACCTATTAATATTTTCTAACACTGAAAAAAGCAAAAACACATTTTAATTTTAGTTCCCTTTTGTTTATATGTACTAATATTATCGAATCTACCAAGGCCTGGTTCTTATCGGTATTTGAAGAACCAAGAATCAAATTTCAAATTACGAATATTAGATAGCTAGTAGAACCAAGAAGCGAAAAAACAAATAGACAATTATGAAAATGAAGATACTACCTAAAAGAAAATCAACAATAAACTCTTAGCACTTCAACTTCAACATAACCCATGTCGTATCCAACAATAACCTAACAGCACCAAATGAAGCAAATTAGAAATGAAGATTTGAAAAAAAAAATAAAAAAAGAATCATACAAAGAGTTGCAAGAAGAAAGCATCACATTCCTTTCGCAAACTACAAGCAACTGTTCCCAAAACCTCAACCTGAAATTTCTTAAATATTGCATGTGTATAAACTGTTGACAGCTGTTTCTCAAAAGGAGACAGAGATTTTAACACAGGCAGGTTGTGATGTGTTTCAAAATCAGCTCTGGCTTCCTCTTCACACCAATCATGCAAAAAAACTTTGTACTCATCAATAAACTCCTTCAACATATACTCCTTGTGTATGTATTTATTCAACAAAGACAAGACAATATATACTCAAATCGCTTAGTAGCTAGCACACATACATTCCAGCTAAAAAGGTAACCACTCATACAAGCAGGAACCCACTTCTTACGATTTTGATAGAGTGATTGAAGCTATTCATCATTCCTGAGCTCAAATTTGTCAACCATTTTCCACCATTTCTTTTCAAACTCTTCATTTGTCCAAGATTGGTAAATGCATTAGTTAAATTTCAACATAAAATTTTCAAACCTGTTCGCTATATGACTTAGATTTTTAGGAATTTTTCTCAACACATGCCACAAACAAAAGCAATGGCGTGTATCAGGAAACACCTATGTAATAACTTTTATAACTGAGAAATAATTTTTTTTTGTTTTCATCAGCAATATATATATAATATATAGTTAGAACTTTGAACATGAGAGTACACGATGAGTACCACACAAATATATCAATAAAGATCCAAAAGAATATAGCATGTCATCAAAGCATGTTTGAAATAAGGTAGCAAACAGCTTCTACCAAAAACAAAGTAAATAGTCAAGGGTAAAAAAGAAAAGAAAAAACATAACGAACGTTCTTATAGGAATTTTAGCGAATACCTGGCATGCTTCCATTGATTGGGTCAACGAAATTAAGAATCACTCTCTCCAAAACCTTACTAAAGAAAAAGGAACAAATGAAGTACATACCAGAGGGGAGAAAGATAAATCAAAAGGTTTTTCCCTGAATAGAAGCTTTGTCACAATTGATGGAAGAGGGGTTTCGCACGCGAATGATTGAAAACGAATTCATGAGCCACTGCCAGGAGTATGTAGAAAATGAATTCCAAACTGTAAGCATAGCATACCGGTGTATATATATTCACAGCCAAAACAGAAGCTTTCCAGAGCACAAATGGAAGCCCTGGGTTAGATTCATTAGCAGTTCACTGACGTGTAGTCTGTCAACTACCAGCACCGATCCACCGCTTTCGATTGTAGCACAAAATTTTTGGAGAAGCCATTGAGCCAGCAAACAAACAGAGGCCAAGCGCTTCAATTTGTCCGTTGCAAAGCATTAGGAAGCAAGTAGGAGCAAGTGGTTGGGCCTTTCAACTCTTTTTTTTCTACAACTATTATATCAAAGAACAAAAGCAAGTAGGTGATGCTATATAAAAATAACAAAAGCAAGTAGGTGATGCTATATAAAAATTAAATCATAGCATGAGATAGTTCAGCAATTAAAATGTGGTGTTTGTCCTTTTTAAAGAAAAATTCTATTTATACATAAAATGTACACAATTTTTTTTTTATAAAAATGATGTGATACTACTATTGTTATAAATAAAATAATCTTGATGATATTTTGTTTTAAAGTAAAAAGTCCTCATTAAACTACACCATTATATATATATATATACATATAATTAATTCCTTAAAAAATTCTCACTATCATCAATAATCAATAATGTGTTCTCAACAACTAAAAAAATATATATATATCAATAATGAAGAGGAATAGATGATGGTTAGTGTTGAGATAAAAGGTCTTGTGGGTGTTGATTTCTGACCTTACAACCAAATATGGAACTTAGAAAGAGAGCACGTGGCAAAATAGATTAAGTCAACCACCTGCTAATAAGAAAATGAGAATACCTCGGTAGCTCGTCCATCCGGGGACACTTCGACGATCAAATCAGTCAATCTTATCTCTCAAGATATCAAAAAAAGTACTAAACTCACAAAATAAAGCATACCTTCGATCCATGGGGGTGTCTATCTTTTATAGCCTCTAGTGCCCTTGTCCCCCTAGAAGTCTCACTTCATAGGACTCAAGCACAATGCTTATTTCAGACTCTTAGTTAAATATGGATAAACCACCATGTGCCTTATCCTTATCCGAACTAAGTGCCTCTTTTCATCTAGGACTCTTGTCCTCTGTCTAGATATCTCGGATTTCGGTATTGCCATACCATATCTCGGCAACACCGTAACCACCTCAGCAAGCTCGCCTGCGTGGCACCTCAGCCGACATCTCAATGGCACCTCAGTCGACATCTCGATAGCACCTCAGATGTGTGGCGCCATTCCCGAAATACCTTCCCACAACTACCCCCTAGGTTCTGTTACCTCGGCAACTTGAGGTAATGGAACCTACATCATTTCATCTTCTAACATGTCGGCTAAACAACATGGTAGAGACACTTAGGTACCCATTTCAGAAAGAGTTAAGAATCAAGTTTTTTTTTAACATCTCCACCGAGATCACTTCGCTAGCCGAGGTCTTTGCTCCACTAGTTCAAGAATTTCAAGAATCTCAACTACGCATGAGCTGTCATACACAATGGCCTCAACCATTTTATCCACATGTCCTTTCTCTATTGCTTCGTATCCGTCACATATCAGATTTGTCCTTTCACTTCTCTTCTACACCGTCTGGCAGGCACGTCGTCCTAGGCCATTTTTGTCGCCTTTTCAAATTTCAACAAAACTTTCCCCTCACTTCTG
Source organism: Camellia japonica (assembly GCA_030407325.1). NCBI lineage: Eukaryota > Viridiplantae > Streptophyta > Magnoliopsida > Ericales > Theaceae > Camellia > Camellia japonica. Next base: position 26,779,620 of record JAPPVO010000032.1, read on the forward strand.
TCCTTTTATTTTCGCATTCATCTCATTCTCTCTCTTCACTCAGATCTTTTCTCTCTAGACTCCATAGCCAAACCTTAAAACCTCTCTGCGACCGTTGATGTTCATTGTCTCCAACGATCAAATCGACAGTCCGTTTTGGCCAAATGCATCTACTGACTCCAGCAAACACATCTCCAGTGCTTGTTTCCTTACTTATATTCTGTAAGTCCCTGATTTCTCTTGGTTTCACTTTCGGTTTTTCCTCCTTGTTCTTGAATATTTTTCTACTTTTAACTATAGCACACCACACACATTACACTTGTAGTTGCATTTATATCACCATTTGATGGCCCAAACTTGTGTTCTGTTGTTCTACATGCCCTTGTATATGTTTTTCGCACATCTTCTCTCACTCTTGCACACCAGTATTGAATCACATTTTCTTGCTCTGAATTCATCAAATATGCTTGAACATGTTTTACTTTTTCCTGAGTTCTTGAACCATCTAAAATCTGTGATGTTTTTCCCTTATTTCAAGCTTTGAACCTTGTTTTCTTTGCTTGTTTGTCCTGCTTTGAGTTTCTGCTTGCATTGTTGTGTTTATTTTTCAATTCTAAATCCTTATTGTTCGTACATTTCCTAGATTCTTTCCTATTCTCCCAGTGCTCCTTAGATCTAGGCTTGGGACTTGTTAGAACCGTATACACTAAGAAAATTGTAACAGATTTTGCCTTCAAGCCTTTTCCAGGATCCTAATATCCTTAACCCTTTACTTAGTGGAACCACGCCGAGGTCCCTAAACCCACTCAAAACCCTTTTTCTCTCAGAAATGTCAAAAAACCACTTAAGCCGAGATCATAGGTATGCACAAGTAGAGGGTAGATAGTCCTGCCCAGATAGAAGTCTTTCGTCGAGAGTTTAACATCATTGTCGATGTCCATATTAGACTAGCTGGAAACGATGACTCCATAATGCCAGGAGAAGACTATATGCCCTTCCTTGTGGTGTCCATCCTTAAGGGGGTAATTAGGTTTCCTCTAGATATACTGTTTAGAGAAATGCTCCACTTCTATAAGCTGAACCCTATGCAACTAGCTATCAGTACCTTCCGTGTAATCAACGGAATAGCCCAACTTAACTGCCGACATAGAGCCCAACTCAACCTCTAAGACGTCCAATACTGCTACACTATGTGTACCATTAAGTCAAAAAATGGCATTACCTACTACCTGAAGCTGAGATCCACAGCATACAAGTTGATTGCTGACCTCCCTGATTCTAATAAGGGTGTTGGGGAGGACTACCTTATTGTCTCAGGCAATTGGGAGTTTGCTCAAGATGATGTTCTCCACATTTTCCCACTCCCCAGAAGCATCCTAGGAGATCACAAGAGTAAGTCATCTTCTAGAACATGCACTTTTAGCACATCATCCGTTTAGGCTCTCTGCTTCACTGTTTTATTGACCATACATTATTTTCTTGTAGCTCTTCCTCAGTCCGACAAGAATTTTTGAAAAGTATACATTCCCAAAGCTAATCTTAAGAGGCTCTTTGATTTGCCCATCAAGATCAGAAAAGCTCCTTTCCTTTTGAACTATACAACAACTTGTAAATCACCTCTCCCGACACTCCATGAAGAAGCAAGACTCCTTCTACATCAACCTTAACTGCCTCTCCCCAGGTAGATCAAGGTTCCAACTCCCAACCAGCCAACCAACTGCCAACGTCAGCTCCATCATAGAACATTCCGCCGTCAAAGCGCAAACGACGCTAATGTCCCTTTGATGTTCCTGCAGGTAGAACCATGAGTAGGAGATGCCTCAATCAGCCAGTGTACGATCCCGCCAACCCGCCAATTGCTCTTCCTGCCTTCAAACTCGGCCCCGGTGTCACCATTGCCATCCTATCAGAGGAAAGGCACCGAAAACCTGCCATTGCCGATGATTTGCTCTCCAGTCTACCCGACGTGGTGACCGCTCAATCAACCCTATCTCCTTCCTCCGTTCAGAAGCCCAAAATGGGTAAAAAAGGCCAAGGCCTAGGCTAAGGTCACTGTCACACCGTCTTATAAAGAGAAAGATCTTGAAGATGAAATCTTGATATCCAAACTTGTTGAGGCTGAGAGGAGGCAAGCCTCTATTAACTCCGTCGATGTCCCGCCACCAAAAAAGCAAAAGTCCTTTGTTGCCGATGACTTTTCTGACGTATTCATCCCTGACATTAACATTGATGGTCTCCCCATCAAGCTAAGTAAGAGTGCAGCTTGCCAGCCTGAGATTGTCGTTGCCTTGTCCTCAACCATGCTTCTTTCCATTGATATGCAGGCCATCGGTAACTTTAATGAGTACGAGCACTTTGCCTACATAATGCAGAACTCCATTATGGTAAGTGCTTTTCCTATTTTCAGTTTAGTATTTTCCATACTTAGAATTATTTTCACTGCTTTATTAATGTATCTTCTCTGTTTTGCAGTCTATGCAGCATGCCCATGCCTTTGTTTACAAGGCTAAGTTAATGAAGAAAGATCTCCTGAAAAAGACCCAAGAGGCCACTGATTACCTTCACCGTCTTAACCAAGCCGAGACGACAAGGGCAACGTTGCTGGACAGGTGTAACTTAGCTAGAAGGGCTAAGCAAAAGGCAAAAGCTGAAGCCAAGGCATCTGTCGAGAAAGTCACCAAGACCGAGATGGCTCTTGCCAAGGCTCTCGCTTCCAAGGATGCCGAGATCAAAATAGTTGATGAAAAGGCATATGTTGAGGGCCAAGCTAATATCGAAGAACAGTACAAGAAGCAAGTCAGCCAAGCCTACAACCATGGCTTCTTCCTTGGTTGGTCGGCGGCTTTAGAAAAACTTTTAGTGCTCAAGGATTCTCCCCTGCGGGATTTTAGCTAGCTTTAAGTTCCATTCCCTCATTTCCTAGCCCAATTTGAGGAGGAAGAGGAAGAAGAAGAAGTAAAAAAGGAGATCAACACTAACGCCACTGTTGAGGCTAAGTCCTCTAAAGTTGAAGAGGCAAATGTTACTGGGTCCAAGTCTCCAATGCTTAACGATCAGGTTTTGGACCTGACTAGTGAGGATGAGGACGAGGTCTCCATAATTCCTTTACCATTGAAGGCCATCTCTGGAGCTAAGGTTAATGCCGCTGGCAAGAGCCTTGACGAGACCCTATGGGAGATTGATGCCGAGATCAAGGTCGATGTTGAGGTCAAAGAGTCTGCTATCCTGTCCACCCAGGTTGACACACAGCCAACTGCCAAGGTGGAATAGACCAAGAACAATGCCCTTAGATCCAATTCCTGAAACCCTTTCTTTTTTATTTTTACTTTTTTGTTTGAACAGTTGAAAATATTGCCTTGTCTTGAATGCTTTTGTTTTTGGTGGCCGAGGTGCCTTGGAATGTACTTTAAACAAGATTTCTTTTCGTTTTAAATGCAAGTCCTTGTTTTCTAAATATTGAATGTATACTTGCTATTTCTTCTTGTGTCGCTTTATGCCTTGTTTTTTTTTTTTTTTCCCCGTGTTTTAACTCTTTCACATCCTTCTAAGTATAACAACTTGGATGCTTATCTCAGATCAATCATCTCGGATTATTATATGTCAGATATAACTTAAGCTATCTCGGATAACTTCAACTTGTAAAATTTTGATTTTTTTTTTACAAGTGTTATATTCACTTGACTTATTCATGCCTCCAGCTCCTTAATGTGAACCTAAGTATTACTTATGTTCACATTAAAAATGTATCATCTGGTTCTAGCCTAAGTCTAATTTAGACACTCATGACCAAGGTCATCATGTTTGGCTCGCCCAAACTAATCACTTAAGGCTTGACCTTAGTGTACCGAGTGTACTATCTACCTCGGCTTTTCGCACAAACTAATCAAAACATGGCTAGTTTCATCTTGTTTCATATTGAAACATCGCCTTGTACTTAGTTCAACTATACTATCATGGCAAGTCTAAGTTAATTGCATTGTTCTCCATAGGAACATCGCTTTAAGACTTTCTTAGTCTTGTCTCACAATCATAAATTTCAACAACATTTTGTAAAAGATAAAATCGAACTAGTATTTTATTTGTACTTCGGCTAGAAATTGTTTACATGAAAAGAAGAAAAAAATAATGATAAAAGAACTTTAAATTGCTGGTATTCCATGGTCTTGGCAATTCCTTGCCATCAATGTCTTTATGCCGGTATGCACCGTTGCTGGCGACCGAGATGAACTGATATGGTCCTTCCCAATTTGGGCCAAGGTTGCCCTCCTTGGGATTCTTTTTATTGCCGATGACTTTTCTTAGGACGAGGTCTCAAACTTGAAACTTCCTAGGATTGACCTTCTTATTGTATACCCTGGCAAGTTGCTGCTGGTATGCCCTCATCCGAATTGCTGCTCTTTCTCTTCTTTCTTCAATTAGGTTTAGATCTCGGGTAAGGAATGCCTCATTTGTTCTATTCTCCACTCCCTGGGTTCTGATTCCAGGAATGCCGATCTTGAGTGGAATGATTGTTTCAGTGCCATAGGCCATGGCAAAAGGAGATTATCCAGTAGATCTTCTCGGTGTCATGTGATATGTCCATAAGACATTTGGCAGTTCCTCCACCCACTTGCCCTTGGCAGCTTCTAGTCTTTTCTTGATTCCATCTAGGATAGTCTTGTTAGACGCCTCGGCTTGACCATTGTTTTAGGAGAAGCTGGTTAAATAGTAGTTCTTGATTAGCTTGCTGTCAAACTGGGTGCCATTGTCTGCCACAATGGCTCTTGAAATTCCGAATCTAGTGATTATGTTTTTCTAGATAAAGTTTTTTACATCTACATCTCAGATTTTGGCAAGAGGTTTAGCCTCTACCCACTTTGTAAAGTAATCAGTTACTACAAGCAGGAACTTCCTCTGTCCAATTGCCTTAGGCAATTGCCCAATAAGATCCATGCCCCATTGGGCAAATGGCTAAGGACTAAACACTGGATTCAGATCACCAACAGGCTAGCGTATCAAAGGTGCAAATCTTTAACACTTCTCGCACTTTCTCACATATGCTTCGGTATCCTTTTGTATGTAGGGCCACCAGAATCCCCGCGATATAGCTCTGTAGGCAAATGACCTGCCCCCTGTATGGCTTCTACACGCTCCCTTGTGGATCTCATACAAAAAGTCTTTTATATGGGAATGATGCACACACCGCAGTAAAGGTCCAATAAAAGATCTTCTGTACAGATGCCCTTCTATTGACAGGTAAAATCTAGCCGACTTTAGTCTTGTCTTGTGAGCTTCCTTTCTGTCTTCTGGCAGCTTGCCATCTCTGAAGAACTTAACTATGGCGTCCATCCAGCTTGGACCCATTTGTATACACATTACTTCATACTCTATTATTAGAGGTTCTATATTTGGGCCTGATAGATAATCCACCATGATTGTTCTTGGTTCGTCTGACTTTATGGCACTGACTAGGTTTGCTAAGGCGTCAGCATAACTATTGTCATCTTGGCTAACCTGCTACAGTCGACAACTTCGGAATTATGCTAGTAACTTGATGACCTCCTTGACATAGGCAATCATCCTCTCATCTCGAGCTGTGTATTAACATGTCACTTGATTGACAATGAGTTGGGAGTCATAGTAGACTACTATCTCCTCGACTACAACTGCTGCTACTAGTTTTAGTCATGCAATTAGTGCTTCATACTCTACTTCGTTGTTTGAGGCTTTGAATCCTAGATGGATTGATTGTTCTATCATTTTTCTGTCTAGCGAAACCAACACCACTCATGCCCTGCTCCTTATCGGTTTGAGCTGTCATCGACAAAGAGGCAGAAGGAGTCGTCGATGTAAATGTTGCAAGGCTTTGATTTTTCCTGGTCTTTCTTTTTTTCCTGCTGGGGTAGGGTTCTGTCATCCCAACTGTGTTTCTTCCAGTTGTCCTAGGCATCCCAGGCTGAGGTTCACAAGCATCGGCCTAGGGCATGCTTCTGGTGTGAACTCAGTGACAAAATTGGCCAAAACTTGACCCTTTATTGCTGTCTTTGGTCTGTATTCTATGTCATACTAACCTAGAACTACAGCCCATCACACTACTTTGCTTTCAGATTTTTGTGTTGTAGTAGAGACTTTAATGGATGCTCTGTTAATACCACAATCTAGTGAGCTTGAAAGTAATGGTTCAATTTCTTTGAATCCATTACTAGAGCAAGCGTTAATTTTTCCAAAGGCAGGTACCTGGTCTCTACATTTGCCAAGGTCTTGCTCACATAGTACATTGCCTTCTGCTCTCATTCTTCTTCTTGGACAACCACGACACTGACGGCGTGGTTCGAGACTACCAAGTATAAAAATAGTTCGTCTCCTGTAACTAGGTGTGACAACACGGGTGGGGTTGTCAGGTATTTCTTCAAGTCGGCCAAGGTGATTTCGTATTCTTCCGTCCACAGGAAATCTATGGTCTTCTTTAACAACTGAAAAAAATGGTTTACACTTGTCTAAACTCCAGTTGATGAATCTGTCCAGAGTTGCTGCCTTACAATCTAAAATTCTTTCGCTATTGTCGAGCTCTTCAGAGCAAAGATGGCCTTGACCTAATCTGGGCTTGCTTCAATTCCTTTCCTAGTTACTAAATACCCCAGAAACTTACCGGATCCTACCCCAAATACGCACTTTGAGGCATTCAGGCGAAGCCGATAGGCCTTTAATATGTCAAAGACTTCTTTTAGGTAGGCCAAATGATCTCCAGGTTCTTTACTCTTAACTACCATGTCATCGATGTAAACTTCCATGGTCTTCCCAATTAGGTACTTGAACATCTTGGTAACCAACCTCTGGTATGTCGCTCCTGCATTCTTCAGCCTAAAGGGCATTACCCTATAACAGTAAAGTCCTTTGAGGGTAATGAACGCTATCTTTTCTTCATTTGGGGCATATATAGCTATCTGGTGATAACCTTTATATGCATCCAGAAAGCTCATCCTTTCATGCCCCGATATGGCATCTACAAGTTGATCAATCTTGGGCAGAGGGAAACAGTCCTTCAGACAAGCTTTGTTCAAGCTTGTGAATTACACACAAACCCTCTATTTGCCATTCTTCTTCTTTACTACCATTGTGTTAGACAACCACGTTGGGTAGTTTACTTCTCAGATTGCTTGTGCTTCCAGCAGCTTCTCCATTTCCTCTTCAACTACCTACACATGGACCAAAGTAGGCCTCCTTACTCTCTAGATCACAAGTTTGGCCGACCTATCCACGTTATGTCTATGGCAGGTGACCTTAGGGCTGATTCCCAGCATCTCATAGGGTGTCCAGGCAAACACCTCAATGTTCTTTCTTAAGAAATTCTTCAATTTTCTTTCTTCTTCCTCGGCTAAACCCAAACCGAAGAGGAAAAATCGCTCTTCATCTCCTTTTTGTACTAGAACCTTTTTCAAAGGTTCTTCATTCTTGTCAGTAGGTTCTTTATTGACGTCATCCAAGACCTCTTGGTCTTTGTCTTCAATCTCTATTGTTTCTGTTTCTCTAATATTGCAGGTATACTTCATTGCTGCCATGGAGCAATTTTTTGCCTGCACTTGATCTCCCCTTACCTCTTCAATTTGGTACTCGGTTGGAAATCATAGCAATTGGTGCAATGTATAGGGAACAACCCTCATAGCATGCAACCAAGGCCTTCCAAAGATGATATTGTACGGAGATGGGGTATTTATCACTGTAATTTTGTAGTGACTATCTTGGTTCCAACTTGTACCTCTAAGTTTATGGTCCCCAGTGGCCATGTTGGGGTCCCATTAAATCTAACCATGAGGCTGTCGGATTGCTTCAAATCATCCTTGTGAAGGCCAAGTTCCCTGTAACATCTGATATATATGATGTCACAAGAGCTGTATTGATCAACCAAGATGCGCTTCACCTAGTAGTCTCCGATCTTCAATGTCACCACTAGAATACCCTTAATGGTTGCAACTTGTTGGTAACAAACCTGGCCACAAACATCTCAGCCAGGCCTTCCAAGGTCTTTACACATCCTCTTGGTAACTTGTGGAACCAATCTGACGTTATCTCCCCAAACGTTGATGGGAACACTTTGCACAATAACTACTCGTTCCTACTCCACAAAGCTGTTGCATTTAAGTATAATCCAGCATAAAAATTTAGGTCAGACTTACCATCATAGATTTGAAATTTCGGCATACTGAACCACTTTGGTGCCTCAAACGCATCCAGCTCCACCGAGAACAGGGACTTTGGCTGTGCGTTGGATGTGATCTTGACCTCGTGCTTCTTTCTCTGGAGGTAATCTTTCAGGCCCTCCTTTATCTGTTCAGGAGCTCGGCTGTCAGTCGATTTCAGCCTCTTTGGTGCGTTGCTTCCTGTGTTACGGTGGGTTCTTTTGGACTTCTCTATGTCCACTGCATCATCAAAGTAGAGATTCTGTCTCTGGACTTCTCTAGGTCCCTTTTGTCCGTGGTGTCCTTTGAGATTCTCCTTACCTTGACTCTGTCCGTCTGGCATCTCGTTATTGCCGATGTGAATTCCCCTGTCGCTTGCCATGTTGTGGGACAATTGGCACTACCTTTTGTCTTTCTTTTCAGACATCGACGTTGGCCGCTGGTGCCGGTGTATCTAGCAAGGGAAACGCTAATTGCATCATATTGTTCTGCATCATGAAGTTGACTACCGTCTGCAGGTCTGTCAACTTGTTCGCCATGTCCTTCAATTCCTCGTCTCTTCTCAAGCCTCGATCCTTCTATACCTGAATATTGCTTTCATGGTAGTACTCATCTCGGTTTCTTCTTCTCGGGCCATTTCAGCCCTTGGCAACATCGTTTGCCTCGGGATTCACTTCTTACACTTCTTTATCATTGCTTCCTCCTCGGGCATTAGGATTTGCATGTTCCTCCTCCTCACTGTGTATGTCGTTCCCGACTCTTACCTCTTGTCCGTTGTTGGTAATCTATTCTTACTTACTAAGTTCCCACAGACAGTGCCAAATTGTAGGTGTTGATTTCCAACCTCACAACCAAACAGGGAACTTAGCTAGAGTGCATGTGGCAGAATAGATTGAGCCAACCACCTGCCAACAAGAAAATGAGAATACCATAGTAGCTCTCGTCCACCTGAGGACACTCCGACGATCAAGTCAGTCAATCTTATCTCTCAAAATATCAAACAAGTACTAAACTCACAAAATAAAACATTCTTTCGACCCATGGGGATGCCTATCTTTTATAGCCTCTAGTGCCCTTGTCCTCTAGAAGTCTCACTTCATAGGACTCAAGAACAATGTTTATCTTAGACTCTTAATTAGATATGGATAAACCACCAATGTGCCTTATCCTTATCTGAACTAAGTGCCTCTTCTCATCTAGGATTCTCGTCATTTATCCAAATATCTCGGATTTCAGTATTGTCGTACCATATCTCAGCAACACCGTAACCACCTCGGCAAGCTCGCCCACGTGACACCTCGGCCGACATCTCAGCAACACCTTGGCCACGTGACACTATTCCCGAAATACCTCCCCATAGGTCTAACCCCAATTACTTTTCCGTTTGTATAGTTTGCTAGGCATTAATTTCAAAAAAAATTGAGAAAGTGCCACCTTTTCTTAGTGAAGAGTTTGTTTTAAAGATTTTTTCTTTCTTATATATTTTTTGGCGTTGAATGTCACTGATTTTTTTTTATTTATTAAAATGAAAAATGTTTTAAACTTTCAAAAACTAAAACTCATTTTTCAAAATCTCACAAAAGTGATCAATGCATTACCATTGCCACTGTCCAACCACCAACATTATTGTTATTGCCGCCACCACTTCAACACAATATCTTACCACCAATGTCACTGCCTCTACCATCTCACCATCCCACCTACCCCACTGTTTTACTTGTACATTACTGTCTTAACTGAAGCTCTATCACCATTACTAATATAATTACCTGTACATTACTGTCCTAACTGAAGCTCTTAAGCCATAAGACTCAAAGTAAAGATGATATACTTATCTGAGCTTGTTTCAAGGGTAAAATACATTGATTTCTTGTTAGGCTTATGAATTAAAAAAAAAACTAATTACTAATGTTTGTCTATTAACAAAAGGGAAATTCTACTATACACACCCCTTGAAAATGGTACACCATATTCTAGATATATCATTTTCTTATTTAGTTATGATCAATTTTTTCTTTAATTGTGACATTATTTTAAGTATGACCAATGAGATCTTTGGTTATGTCTCATGTGATGTTTGGATATAATCTTTTTTTAGTTGTGACTCAAAACGTATGGAGTTATATCACTTTATTATTTAATTATAAAATGCTAGTTTTTCCACTAATAAAATAATTATTTTGTGTTTCTAATTTTAATACTACAAGAAATGTAGTAAATAAATTACACTCCCAAAAGAGGGTAATTATTCAGTAATCACATAATATATACACGTGGTATTCTATAGCATTGTGATTGGTGGAGAATGTGGTTAGGTGAGGTATTGTGTTGGTAATTGGGAAATATGATGGGACATATTGAATGATGATTGGTTAATGAGTATATACACATGGCACTCCGGGAACATTGAATAATTTCTCCCCCAAAAGATGGGCATACAGATGATTTTATTTGCATACCAAATTTTGTTTGAGTACACATTATTTATATCGTTCGAATATTAACTTTCGAACAAAATACAAATATTTAAATATTTACTTTTAAACAAAATATAAATATTCAAATATCAATTGTCTAGTGAGATTTTTGTTCCATGAAATTATTAATTTTTATTTAAAAATTAATATTCAAACATTTTATTTTTATTTCAAAATTGATATTCAAAATGTAACAAATGAAGGGTAAATGAATTAGCCGGTACAAGCGGGAAATTCTATTTCCACACACTACTTCTTCTCTTTTCACATCTTTTCTTAATAAACACACTAAATAAATTTAAATTATTAATTTTCACTCAATACACATCCTACCATACCAAAAATACCCTTACCATCTTCATTCTCCAAACCCTAACCCTAACAAGCCACCACCGCTTTTATTTTTGAAGGTAATTGGTATTGAGTTTCATTATCTGCAGTGAAGAATGCAAACTTGGAATCTCAATCCGGTCGATCTGAAGAGGCAAAGGAAGTTGTTGTAACCCAACTGAATAAATCAAATACAGCTTCAAATAAATACGCTAGAGGTGCTTCGTGGCTAAAACAGTCGTCCTGGACCCAATTGGTTTGTGCGACAAACAGTTCATTTAGCATTTCCCAACTTTTGCCTGTCATGACTTAAAGACAAGAGCACTTTAAGCCTAAGAGCATAGCTGGAGGTGAATCCTCTGGAGGTGCTTCTAAAGCTTCGGGAATAGGCTATGAGGAAATCATTACTGCTAATATTTCCAATACTATTGCTTTGCCTACTGGTCGGGATTCTGAGCTGATTGAAGTGGATGAGGGGAGAGGCGGTGGCCATGGATGGTGATGGTGGAAACTGATGGTTTGAGAAAGTTTGAGTTAGGATTTTGGAAAAGAGATATTTTGGTAATTTAATTTTAGGATAAAAATATAATTAAAAAAAATCATTAAGTTTGTGGAAAGAGAGGAAGTAGTGTGTGGAAATAGAATTATCCTGTACAAGCAGTGTCAAATGATGAAATCACGATATTACCCCTCATTCTAATTCTTGAAATAACGACATTATTCCTCTCCCTCCACCGCCACAACCGCCACCGCCGACGTCTCTTCTGTCTTTTACTTCTTTTCTAGGCCGAAGCCCTTTTATCTTATGCCTCAAATCTGTCGCTCTCTTATCTCCACCATTTTGTGGGACTAATAGGTCTTCGGCAATTTCCCCACTCTTCTTTCCTTTGATGTATGTATGTATATATATATATATATACATGTATCATATTTGATTATGCTTGTTTTAATTTCAAATCTGGGTTTTGCTTGGTTGGTTGGTGATGTTGAGGGTTGCATGAAATCTGAATTTTTAGATTCCATTGATTATGTATGCAAATCAAAGCATATGAGGCAACATTCGAGGTTGAGAAAGTGTGTGGACGAACTGTTTGATGAAAATCCCAAGTGGGTTTTGTGCTTGTAGTCATCAACTCAAATCATGTGAGTGTTGATTTATAGAGAGAGAAGGGGTGACAATTGTACATAGGAGGCTGCTCTTTGCATGGTTTGTCTGGAATGGTGGTGTTTTTGTCTTGGTTGAGTGAGATACAAGGTTAAAACTGGCATTTAAAAAAAATTAATTGCTGACATAAACAAAATTCCTGGATTTAAGTGTTGACTAATGGAGGGTGTAATTTGCAATGCATCTATAAACTTCAAGCCGATGTAATTTTCAGAATGATAGGAGTATTCCTATATTAAATGTAAAGTTTAAGAAATATTATTATAATTTATCTTTACAATAGGAGATCCAACCAAACCGATGGTAAAAATTACATTGAGAAGTGATTTGCCCACCGAGAGGAAAAAGAAAGAGGTGTGTGAAGTAGAAATTATATATATATTTTATTTTTTCCTTTTTATTTATCCCTAACAAATTTCTTCATAAATTCATAATACAAACGCTGCAAGAAGGTGTGTACTTCAAAGGGAAACTAAAAAAAGGTTTTCCATGATTTCATCCTTATTGCCATATGTTGCAAGTAGTATGAGTAAACTAATTTTTGTTTTGAGGTGCAGAGTTCTCAAATCACAAAATCTTGGTGGCATTCTCCCTCCAGAATTGGTCAAACTCCCTCATCTCCTAGAATTGTAAGTATTTACTTTCCCCTTACAAGGTATCACAAACAATGGATCAGTAATTACAATGAGAATCAAATTCAACATAAAATACAATTACATGTACATTCCTAAAGTGGGAGAGAAATATCCTAACTAATACAAGGAAAGTAAGAACCAAATGCAGGTATATCGAACTGTTGACCTTCTAGTGAGGTGCTAGTGTTCTAGCCAATCTGGTCCATTGATAAAAAAAACTTGTAATTGCTTTTTCATTCTAAGCCAGCATATACAGTAGAATTGGCCATTATTTGCTGACTACTCTCTCTTTTGTGCAGTGACATTAGCCTTAACTACGTTAATGGTACTATCCCTCCAGAATGGGGTTCCTTGCCATTAGTAGACATGTATGTAAATACACAAATTTAATGAGACACATACATATATGTCATTTTGTGCTGTGTTTTTTTATTTATTTTTTATTATTTTATTTTATTTACGAATGGATTTGCAGATTAAAAAGAAAAGCAAAAAGAAAATTTTTATTTATCCTCTATAAATCAATTCACAATTTTAAGATTTAAATGCAACCTCGAACTTTTTCTATTCATGTTTCTAATACTAAAAATGGTGTTATTGTAGATCCCTCCTTGGAAACCGAATAACAGGTCCAATCCCATCAGAAATTGGAAACATCGCCACACTTAACAGCCTGTGAAATTCTAATCACTCATATCTTTTTATTTTTAATTATTTTTTATTCTTATGCATATGAAGAATTTCACTCACGCTCTTGTTAAGATTGGGAGTTTTGATGCTTGTAGAATCCTTGAGTTCAATGAACTGTCTGGAGACCTTCCTCAGGAGCTTGGTAACCTGTCCAGCATTACAAGACTGTAATACCTTTTTACTTGCTTTTATTCCCCATTCCTTTCTAAATATGTTACGTCATAAAGTTGTTAAATAAATGTGCTAATCCTAATAGTGTTGAAATATACGTTACAACTCATGCCCTACTCTAATAGATTGGGCTTTTGGAGCATCCATTTGTTGGCACCCGAAGTTAAGGACAAGTGATCCTTTCGATATGTGTATATATATATATTTTAACTCATATAGTGTGTCCAAGTCTTCACCCCAGCTAATTCTCAATTCCCGGTGCATGTAGTCTTCCATCCTGCATATACACTCAGTAATTACCGGCCCTAGGCCCTGGGGTGGCCTCAAAGGAGTGGGAAATGAACTTTTAACGTCCATCAATGAGGATTGAACACATTACATTGTATATGAGAGTCATAGACCCCGCCAACTAGGACTACCCAATTGGTTGATTGATCCTTTGGATGAACTCTAAATTTTTTTTTTTTGCAGGTATTTAACCTCAAATAATTTTTCTGGGGACTTGCCGGGAACACTAGCAAAGTTGACCACTTTGAAGGACTTGTGAGTTTTTATGAGTTTTGTATTTTTATTTTTTTGTGGGATTTTAATATTCCTAAACTAGTGACCAATGTTTATATTTTGAAATATGTTGTTCAATTATTGTTTACCACAACACAGTCGGATCGGGGACAACTTCTTTACAGGAACCATACCCAATTTCATCCAAAACTGGATACATCTTGAAACTTTGTGAGTCCTTGACGTGTTTTGATGTCACTTGTTTTCCATTCAACAACATATTTAAATAAATATATGGTAATGGCAGATTGATTCAGGCTAGTGGTTTGGATGGTCCAATTCCTTCTGGCATTGCCTTTCTGACTAATATGACCGACTTGTCAGTGAGAACTTTCACTCTTTCAGATTTTATCCATATTGTATGCATTCGTGGTGATTGAATAATAATTTTCTTGGTAACCGATGTTTCATTTATTTTGTTCTTGGTTGAAATACAATATGTAGGAGAATTAGCGACTTGAATGGAAGCAAAGTGTCTGATTTTCCATCCGTCAGTAACATGACAAAACTGACTAGACTGTAAGTTGGATGCTTCTATATCATAGCCTTAGAAAGAGTATGAAAATGTCTTCTTGGTGACTTGAACTCATGTATTCTTGATCGCATTGCAGGATGTTGAAAAGTTGCAACATTAATGGAAGCTTACCAGTGTATCTTGGGACATTGACTAAATTAAAAACTTTGTTAGTATATTTTTATACCTTTCCCCCATCATCTATTAGCATGTGCAATAGTAATAGTAAGTTCTCTTATAAGAGCTTTTTGGTCCTTGCTTGTCCAAGGGTAACTTAATGTCATGTCTCGTAAATTAGCTATCTTGTGTTGGTATGTAATGTAACTTTTTATGGTAGTGAAACAAACCCAGTTTTTGACCCTGTAGATCAGATATCTGATAATTGAAGGAACCTCGTGTAGCGTGTGTATGTACAACTACTAGTAGTAGTGATGATAAATTCAAATGTTGAAGGATTTTATAGAATTTAGATTTATAACAAACCAAATAATGAAGAAATGAAACCTGTATTAGCAATGTTTTATGCTACTCCACTTTGGACAAATGTCTTATAATTTAAATTCAAAGATAAAGGTAGCAATTGATCAACTGAGAATTTGTTGTTCTGCCAAATACTCCATCATGTTGCAAAAATGTACAATTACTTCTGTGGGGTTGAAAATTTCAATTCATTGTATTGACTATCTGAAATGAAATTGTTGTGAAATAAAAATTATTCTGAATAGTCATTCTAAACTTTTTTCTTTATGATTTCTCTTGCAGAGACCTTAGCTTTAACAAACTAAGTGGAGAAATTCCAAGCAACTTTGATAATCTAAACGCTTCAGATTCCATGTAAGCACTCTTTTTCTTGTTTTTGATTTCAGTTGAATTTTGTAATAGGGCAATAAGATTGAATATAGAGAGATAATAGAGACAGAAAAGAGAAAAGTAAAAACACAAAGGTTTAACGTGGTTTGGCCAATATTGGTTTACATCCACACACACACAAAGCCCTAAAGGGCTACACTAAATCTTTCATTTACTCAACTTGATACTCTTGTTTACATGATATACCATATATATAGAGTGGGAGATAAAATCAAATCTCTTTAGTTAAGGAATTGAAATAAATTAAAGATACAGAAAGTAGCATAAATCATGGGATCTCCATATATTCTAATATCTTCCAAATCTTCTGATATCTTTAATAATATAATCTAATCTCCAACACTCCCCCTTAAGTTGGAAAACACGGAACGGTTAAAGTGAAATGTCCAACTTGAACTTGAAAATAGTATGATCATTACAAACAACTACAATGAAGTTGCCAAAAGACAGCAACAATTGTAATAACTCCCTTCAATGACAACTTCATTGAACATAGTAAGGAATCAACATCTTGGAACAGACAAACGTGCATTGAATCAATCATGATGGCAGTAAGAGAAATCAATCGAGAGAGAGAAAGCAACAAGGCCGAAGCAACAACAAATCACCACAAACAGAAAGGTCGAAAAACAGCATCCCACAAAGAGTGTTACTGAACACACCAGTAGCCCAAAGATAAAAAATAACTAAATATGTTCTTACCACATTAGCATAGGGACCCTAAAAAGGTAAAGAAGTAGTCAGAAAACTCGGCGTATCACAAAATAATGCTATCGAACTGACCAGCAGCCTCGAAATAAGTAAAAATCATATAGTTTGTTTACCACAACAACAAGCAAACTAGCAGTCAACTCAAGGAAGAGAGAAAAACACCTTGATAACAAAAAATGTGGAGTGAGAGAGTTCTCCATAGAGAAACATGCCTAGGATTCAGTAGGCTCTGATACCAAGTTAGATTTCGTAATAAGACAGTAAGGTTGAATATATAGAGATAATAGAGACAGAAAAGAGAAAAGTAAGAAGGTTCCACCAATATTGGCCTACATCCATACACACAAATCCCTAAAGGTCTACATTTTTCATTCACTCAACTTGTTTACATGATACACCATATATATAGAGTGGGAGATACAATCAAGTCCCTTTAGTTAAGGAATTGAAATAAACCAAAGATACAAAAAATCATAATAAGCATAAACCATGAGATCTCCATATGTTCTAATATCTTCCATATCTTTTGATATCTTTGACAATATAATCTTATCTCCATCAGTTTCCTTATGCGAAGTTTTGGATGCTGATTATCAAAAGGCACCAAAAATCAAATTCATTAAACGATGAACCTGAACAAATTGGCTTGAAATTTATTGACTTAAATGAATGTTAGATTAACTCTCGAGTCTTGGATATGAAACCAAGGAATTTATTTGGGTATAAAGCAAGACAATAATTTGGCCCAAAGATTCTTCTCATGTGGTACTATTAGAAAGGAAGCAAGAAGCAGACAAACACGCACCTTGTAACCCTTTGGACTACTTGAAACAGTATGTAACAAGGGAAAATTTCTTGCTTTGCATTGCAAAGAAGAAAAAGAAAAGACTACTTTTTATCTCTAATATTTGACCATAGTTGTCAAATCAGGATTCGAATTGTAAATCGAAATGGAATTGTACTGAATCACAAATTGAATCGAATTGTGAATCATAATGATTCGATCACATTTTTTAAATTACACAGAAAAATATATTTGCATACTTAGATATTTAATACTGGTGGAAAAGTGAGAAATATTTGAAGTCATTAAAATACATCAATAAAAAAAAAAAAAAAAAAAAAAGAGTTGTGCTTTCACTCATAATATTTGTTAATTATTATTTTAAATTTTAAATTTTAAAAATTGTAACTTTCCATTTTAAAATTTTTTCATTAGGATTTTGATATTTACCAATTGAGTGGGTTTGTTAGGATATTGGCTTTTTTAGTAGTGTTTTGGCTAAAATGTGAGATAAAAAAAATTGAAGTGTTTGCTAGTTTTCAAGTGTATCTACATTAAAAAAATTCAAATTCAAATTCAAATTCTAATTATGCTATAGTTATTAGTAAACTTGTATATAAATGTTTCTTAGCCTAAGTTTAGTTGTTGATAAATTGTCTTGTTTAGTGCTCAAATCTCATAAGTTGCTTGACTTGTGTTTTATTTATTTTTAATTCATAGATATATTTTTCAAAATTTTTAAAATCAAAATAAAAAAAATGCATATTGTTTTTTACATATTAATTTGTTAAACTTCAAATAAAAATTTGGACAAAATCTGTTTTACCTCCCTGTGGTATGGCTTGATAGCACTTTACCCCCTATCTTTTAAAACAGTGGCGATACAGACCCCCTCAGATTCCCACCCCCACACACGTGGGGATTGGTGAGTGGGGGAGAAGCAAAAAAAAAAAATTTTTTTTTTTTGGACCAATGAAAGGCAAAGGGGGTCGTGGGGGTTACTTCCAAAAGGGGGTCTAAGTCTTTTTTGCTTTTAAAAATAGCCATATGCCTCCCATCATCCCATGTGAGTTTAGACTAAAATATAACCGTTAACACCATTAACTATAGATGTGAAATGACTTTAATACCCTCAGACCTTATATTTTTTATTATCTTCTTTCTCTCTCATTTCCCATACATATATTTATAATGTATAGTATTAATACAATTAAATCACAGTTAATTATAAATTCTTAATTATTTATTGTAATTCTTAAATTTTCATTCTAATTTTAATTTAATTATATTTTAGATTACAATTAATCCTAAATATTTAACTATTTATTGTAATTACTAACTTTTTAATCTAATTTTAATTTAATTACATTTTATATCAATTCTTAATTATTTTTTTTACATTTTATTTAATTATATTTATATTTTAGATCAACTTTTAATTATATTATATTATATTTTGATTAACATATTAATCGAAATTTAGGTTTGGACAAAATGTGGGTAAAATTATCTTTTTGTTGTATTCATTTCATTCTAATTTTACATAAAACAAAACCCACTGTAAAAAAATAGTGTGTGTTACCTTCTGTTAGTTTGGATGGAAAAACAAACGGTAGCACTTTAGTCCAAAACTACATGGGGATTTTCTGGTTATATTTGAACTATAAGGGGTAAAGCACTCCAGTCCCAAACTATAAGGGGGTAAAACGAATTTAATCCTAAAATTTTTATAGATTTATTCTTCAAATATGATCAATATCGATTTTATGAAATTTGTAAACTTTAATTAATATATAATTACATTTGAAAAACCTATTATGGATCAAATCAAGTTAACCCATGGACTCTGTTCTATCTAAGAATGTAGTCAAGAGTAATGATATGGTACTTTGTAAAAATATTTGTTAATTATTATTTTAAACTTAATTTTAAAAAAATTAAATTTCCACTTAATTTTTTTTCAATGGAATTATGATATTTACTAATTTGATTGGGTTCGATAGGGAAATGGCTTTTTTAGTGGCGTTTTGGCTAAAATATGAGATGAAAACAAATGAAGTATTTATTATTTTTTAAGTGTAAAAAAATTAAATATATCTAAAAAATAAAAATATTAATTAAAATATTTTTAAAAAAAACTCATGGATTTTGAAATTTTCAAACCAAACAAAGTGATTGAATTGGTAAACCTGAAATTCATAAAACAAATTAATGAACTCAAGCGTACTTAAAAATACTTGCTTTTAGAATTTAGTGATAAAAAAGCAATTGACAAATGAATAACATGACAAAGTTTTGCAATTATAATAGTATATAGATAGTATGTAGATAGATTCAAAAATTGATTTACTTTCCAAATTAAAGTGATTTAATGATTATTACCATATGAACCAAATAATTAATTATTAATTACATTTGAAATACAATAACCAATGATTGAATGACATATGTATTTATGTATTTTATAAATTAAAAAAATTAAAAAAATTTGTGTTGAGAGTTTCAAGCTCAAAGTGGGTAGAACGTTTTTGCTTATATTATATAATGTCTAATAAATATAAACATTTAGACTTAAATCAATGAAAATGTTGTTTTAAATGATGATCATGTGGTATAAGTAAGAAATTAACATGGGTTCCCATGTTTACCACTTCCTTTTTTCCCTTTTAGATACTATTTCTTATCAACCATTCTTAATAAAGAAAGCAAACAATAACAAACTTTCAATTTCCAACTTTCAAGTAACAATAACTCAACAACAGTGTTTTTAACTTTTTACAAGATTAAAAAACTAAAATCTTCAAACTTTTTTAAAAATCTCACTTCTAAAAATTCATTTTGTAAATGCAAGTATTTAGATAAAATTGAATATGTAAGACCAAAATATTATAGAGAGAGAGTTCATTTTTTTCCACTAAGCTTTTAGTATTTGAGAGTAAATAAGGAGGGAGAAAGTCAAAAGATGGCATATAGTAATCCTAAAGACTTTAAAAATGCTGTGTAAACCCTTTTCCAACAATAAAAAATCAAAAAAGAAAGCCAAATATCGATTTTAGCAAATCAAAATGTTTCACGATTCACTGATTTGGTTCAACGACTCACCGATTCACCTACGATCATAGCTATTTGCGATTCACACAACCTGTTCGTATCGATTATCTACTAAATTGAATTGCAAATCATACAATTCTAATAACAAAGTATTGGACTGTGTGAGACTAAAATTAGGCTTTATTCATAGTTTGATGAAAACATGGATTGTTCTTTTGTGTGAGTTATGTAAGAGGAGGAATGCATTCTTTCTTTGAAAATTAAACTTGAAAAGGTCACATTAAAATGAGTTAGTTGCTAACCATAGACGTTTTCTTCATTCTCTTCTAATTAATTGAAGAATGTCTTCCTTTCTAGAGGACAGGAAATATTAGCAACAGTTTGATTTCTACGGGCCAAAAATTGGATTTTCACTTCAAAATATCAAATCTAGATTTAAATTCACTTTTATAATGTTCGAGGGTGCAAATGTCATGTGATCCATTTTGAAAAGCTCAAATTTTGTATGGCCCCCATTACTTTGTGTGAGATTCTTGGCTGTATTTCTTGTCACAATACTAATGCTCCAGTTGCGCAGAAATCTAAGCGCCCAGACTAATTGATGATATCGCTTTCGTTTAGTTATTTAACTGGTAACTTGCTCAATGGATCTGTGCCTACTTGGATTCTGGATAGTCTGGATAGTAACCTGAAGGTGTCAATGTAAGTTTTTCTTCCAAACCCTTAATAAAGGTGTCAATGTTATGTAAAATTGTCTAATCTCATTCCTCATGCAATGAATCATTAATCTACTTTGATTATTAGTTCTTTCCATGTTGGTTCTTGTGTGCTTTTGTTTGCATGATGTGTGAAACACTTGGGCCGAATGCGATTTGTGCCGGGCATGCCAGGATCGAATGCAATCCAATTGGAATAAAGCATGACTTCTAATCAAGATTGATTGTGTGTGATTAAGAGAATGGACCACTTGGTTTGGGTTTTGTCTCGATGAAGAGGACTGCTAGAATTTTGTAACTGTGTGAAAATAAATGGAATTGAAATAACTGCTGGAAAATGAAGAAAATGGAACTTGCATTAACTGGTAATGAAATACAATTGAAATTGAACATGAATTGAAATTGAACATGAATTGAAATTGAAAGATAAGTACGGAAATTAAAAATAAATAAATTGGATAATTGAAATGATACGAGTTGATCTTGAGTTGTGTTGGTGCTTGAACTTTTGCTTATTGCTGCTTGACGTCTTTATATAGTGTTCCATCCCACTAACAGCTAGAAACATCTTTCTCACATTCTGCTCATTAGTAGGCCGACCAAACCATTCTAATTGCACCAAGTGGACAACCCTTGTCTCCCACTAACCTAACAATGCTATGGTCTCTACTGCAAATCAAGATTGCTCATTGGATGGTAATACTGCCGTATGGTACCACCGTTATGTGAGTGCAAATTCTTAATTTGTCATTATGATGTCAGTTGCAAGCTAGAGCACTTTCCACATGGAAAAAAAGAAAACCTCATTAAAAATTTGACTTCCAATGCCCTTGAACTTGGAACTTGATTATTCATTCATGCCACCATCCCGGGGGGGAATGGAAAAAAGGAACGAGAACAAGATGAAAGTTTTCTTGCTGGAGTTCATTCCTTGATCCTTAGGCAAACAACAGTTTTCTATTTTGCCCAAAAACCTATTTCCAAATTCCAATAGCATATTGTACCACAAAAATGGTAATTTATCAAAAATAAATTAAAATTTTGGACAACATAAATGGTTAAATGCATAGATGGTTAAAATATTCTTCTTAGTTAGGGGTGTTGTGCTAATTTGTATGTTTAAATTGAAGAAGAAAATATCTCAAAATCTTGTGTACTTTATTGAAACATCTAATGTGTAATAAGTTTATAGCTCTAACAGATCTTCTTATTTAGAATTTAGACTTTTCATTCAAGTTTATTTCCTTCATCTTCAAAATGCAAATAAAAATTGTGAGTTGGCACCTGCCAGCGTGGGGTGAAAAAATTCTACCTTCCATTTTCTGTTGCACAATTACCTAAAACAAAAGAAAAATTGGCCATCTCAATGTTAGAAGGCATCGATGCATCATAGAATTTTCCTTCATTGGAGTTGAAGATGTAGACATTATGCCACAATCAGATGAACAAATTAGCTACTAGATGCATCCCTTAAGACTCTTAACAACTGAGTGGAAATAAAACTCCCATGTTTTGGATTGTCAGATAGTTACGGCTTTTACCCACACACACCGGGGAAAAAAAAAAAAAGGGCCGAGATAAGTAAATTTTTTTTAATAGTTTAACTTCACTTCCAACTAGCATGCATGAAACATAGTTTTTACTTTTATATTGCATTCAAGATAAGATGAATCCTAATGTGAATTCTGTGTGCAGCGATCTATCCTATAACAACTTAAGCTCGTCAGTTTATTCAGTCAACACATTATGCCAACGCCAACAAAGTAAATTGTAAGAATACTTTTGTCCTACTTAATAACTACTACCATAATCTCTCCAAAAATTTATGTGTATCCAGCTCAACTTTTCACTCTCTATTTTCTACAGGAACTTGTTTGGAAGCTCTTCAGAGGACAATGCTTTGTAAATTTCTGAAACTTTGGAAGAAGTTCATTCATAATATTTTTTTGTTGTTTGCATAAATTATTTGGGCAGTGTTTCAGTTTATTTCTTTCTTATCTAACCTAAATTCTAATATAATATGTTGCTGTCTGGTTTATGATCTCATGTTGATCTGTCAGTGGAATTCATACCTGCACTGATTGTCAAGGAAGTAAGTAGAAATATTATTTATTTCCTTGTGTTGATAGTTTGACCAGTTAACTCTCAGTCATACTATTCTTCTTTTTATTTTTTTCCGTCTCCTTTTTACATCAACTTATCATTGCCATGTAAAGCAATTTACCTGTTTTTAAGGCTTACACACTGAAAATATGATGTTGGGATTCCATTGGTCTTCTTTCCAGGTGTAACAAGTGGATAAAAAATGGTGGCTTAAAGAAGATTTTTTTCTAGAAAAAAATGCTTAGCGTCTTTTAGATTAAAATCACAAATAAGCATAAAAATGTACTTGATTGTTTATTTTTTGGGGGGTTAGGGGGAGGGTGTTATCGAGTAATTCTTTCCTAGATCTGGTTATCTTTCTTTTTATTTCAAAGGTAAATAATCTGGTTATGTTTTTGTTTCAGATTTTTCCTTCTTCCATATAAATTGTGGTGGAAGCAAAGTAGTAGCTGTTGATGGAAAAACATATGAAGAAGATACAGATCCAGCTGGGCCTTCAAGGCTTTTCATAAGCCCAACTAATTGGGCATTTAGCAGCACTGGTGACTTTGTGGAAAATGACAGCCCTACATACATTGGGAAAAATACTTCGAGGCTCTCTATGAAGAATTCCGAGTTGTACATGAATGCACGGCTTTCTCCCCTATCCTTGACTTACTATGGTTTCTGTCTACTAAATGGAAACTACACAGTAAACCTTCACTTTGCAGAGATCATGTTTACTGATGATGAAACATATTCCAGCGTTGGAAGACGCATATTTGATGTTTACATTCAGGTAACATTATACTTTCACACCTATAAAATTTGATGTAGAAAGGTTTCTTTTTCTCGTATTATGTTTTTGTTGGTAACTCATTTTGTACTCTTAAAGGAGATGATGTCCATGTTAATGGCCAAGTATTTAGCATTCGATTTTTCATCGATTGCCATAAGAAATGAGTTATTATTAAATTTTTTTTGGCAAGCTTAACATAACAGATCCCTGCCAAAGTGAAATTTAAACAGTTGCCTTCTGCATATGGAGTTCATTTGTGATTAGATTAAGTTGCTGCAGGGAAAGCGGGTGCTGAAGGATTTTAATATTGAGCATGAAGCAGGTGGGGTTGGTAAGGAAACCATACAAAATTTTACAGCAGAAGTGACTAAACGCACATTAGAGATACGGTTTTATTGGGCAGGAAGAGGGACAACTGCTATCCCTTTTAAAGGAGTATATGGTCCTCTCATTTCAGCCATTTCTGTGAATCCTAGTATGTTGTACAACTTCTACTACCTTGTTTTTTCTTGTGTTAATGATTCGGGATTGACCTCATCTGGCCACTACGAACTTAACAAATTTCACATTATTTCTACATCATGCATCGATTGTAGTAGACCACAGAAAATGGAATTACCTATTTATTATAATGAGTCTTCCCTTTTCACTAAATGTTTAGTAAAGAAATGACCTCATTTTAAAGTATCAACCATAGTTACTAGGAAATCTCTTTGATGGAGGAACTTGTTCTATGAAAACTTGATTTTTGAAAGGAGACAAACCCAACATGAATTTTAAAGAACTTGTCATAAGCTCCTAGGAAATGTTGGAAGAACTTCCTAGAAACACTTTTATCATAACTTTTTCTATTTTTCATGCATGCAAAGCTTATTTTTTAACAACAATATGTAACTGTTCTTGCAAGTTTCTTCTGTTACATGATCTTGGGTAGAATTCACCTCAAAAGCTAGCTTTTAAGGTGAGGGTGCCCTCATGCTTATATGCTTGATATTACTTTAGTACTCAAGCGATGTGGGACTTCGCTTCACACCCTCCCTTACGCCCAGCGTGCTCACTCGGCAGCACCTGCGGCGTGTAGGCCAGGGACACGCACCCTACCCATCCTTGAGTACTCTGGCTTTGATACCATGTTACATGATCTTGGGTAGAACTCACCTCAAAAGCTAGCTTTTAAGGTGAGGGTGCCCTCATGCTTGTATGCTTGATATTACTTTAGTACTCAAGCGATGTGGGACTTCGCTTCACATCTTCATATATTGTTTAACATTAGTATTTTAATAGAGTATGAAAGTAGTCAAAGGCTTTATATTGTTATTTCAAGGCTTCTAAAATATTTGCTTTTACATATTCTACTCGATCCTATATGACCTATCATTTCTAGTTTCCTATAATATTTTTTCGACCATTTTTCACGTTTCTATTTCCCGTATCTATTTCTCATAATGACAATTATGATTTCAACTATCGGCATTAGGTGATTACTCCTTTACCTTTATAACTCTGATGATTCACAAAATCGGATGCATTCATATCAATGCTGTTTCTGGAGAGCCTTCTAAAATAGTTAGGCAAACCATAATACTAGTAAATGGATTTTGATGATACTGAAATGTGAAAGGTTGAAAAAGAGGACAGTGCAATTGCTTTTATCACTTCTTTATGTTTGTTTTGATTACATTGCCAATGGAACAAATTTTCTTACAGGCAGCAAGATATCATTCTTCTATAAATAGAAATTGACATCGCAATGATTTTATTCATGTCAAAATGTGGTTATTTTTTGCCAGGCTTCTCATCTTTGATGGAGTTATTGTTGGGATAATTCCACATTCCAACTAAGCAAAATGATTTTACATTTATGTTCATTTACAATTGCTAGTTAATAAAAGTGATTCAAATTGTGGGAGTCCTGAGTTTTGACTTTTGAACAAGAGTAACCATGTAACTACATGGTAATGGAATTATTTTAGTTGTGTCTTAGCCTTTACTGCAATGTCCGGCAAACCAGGAAATCAATAAATGTAAGCATGAGGTTTTTCTGTACATTTAAAATGTGAAGTTTAAAGAGAGAAAAGGGATAATAAATTATTGTCCTTTTTCCCTTTTGATTGTTTTTTGTTCACTTGGATCCCATTCATTAATCACCTTAACAATTTCATCTCGTTGGTGTATCTGTTTTTGATTCATGCAGATTTTCATCCATCATCTGTATTAGGAAATGGCAGTATAGTTGGAATTGTCGCTGGAGTAGTATTTGCTATCTTCCTAGTGATGGGTATTCTTTGGTGGAAAGGATGTCTACGACACAATAATACGATGGAACATGGTATTTTAAAATCAACTAACTCTGGATAATTATGATGGTAATGATTATCATACTCACCATCAATGGTTTTTTTTTTTTTTGGGGTGGGGGGGAGGTAGAAAAATTCAATGTCTGTTATGTTATTTACCCACATTATGTAAACATGTCATGGTTCAATAGTTTTTATTGTCCAGAACTTTTTTTAGAATCCAAACAAGTGTTTGGTTCACTGGAATAAAGGTTGGAATCGAATTGTCATTTGATTAGAACATTCATTCCCAAGTTTGGTTCGGTAAAACGGAAAGAAATGTACATTCCAAATTGACTCACCATTCACCAATTTAGGAGAATGGTCATTCCATTGGGAGGTCGATGAATAGCCATTCCATTCCTGCCCAAAATCATCAAGTCTACCAAAAACTGCCTTAGGAATTAGGATTAATGCAATACAAGTTTGGTTTGCTCATTGTGGGAGTGCTTTATTTAGACAAAATTACTATGTCCAGGTCAAGTGGGACTTGTTGATTTCTCCGAGCATAGAAGATGAGGATGATTTTTTTTTTTAATGCCAATTATTAGGAATGAGCCTCTTGACTTTATTGAATGTGCTTACTTATCTAGTTGAGCTTCTTCCACAGATCTGAAGGGTCCAGAACTACATACTGGTTCATTTACCTTGAGGCAAATTAAAGCTGCCACAAAGAATTTTGATTTTGCTAATAAGATTGGAGAGGGTGGTTTTGGTTTGGTGTACAAGGTATCTTGTGGTAGATTTACTTTTTTCCTGGTGTTAATAGTAATTCAACTATTCGTAATTGACATTGTTTTGAAATGAAGGGCCTTTTATTGGATGGCACTGTGATTGCTGTGAAGCAGCTTTCTTCCAAATCAAAGCAAGGAAATCAGGAGTTTGTGAATGAGATAGGCATGATTTCTGCCTTACAACACCCTAATTTGGTAAAGCTCTATGGATGTTGCATTGAAGGAAATCAACTGTTGCTAGTATACGAGTACATGGAAAATAACAGCCTTGCTCGTGCTTTGTTTGGTAAATTTCAACCTCATGTTTCACTCTATTGCATGCTTTTGGTATCAGAAAATAAACACATATTTGAGCATATTAATATTTTTGAGTTTTTAATCATTTGGCGATCTGAAGGACCTGAAGAACACCGGTTAACACTAGACTGGCCAACTAGGCACAGGATCTGTATTGGTATTGCAAAAGGTTTGGCTTATCTACATGAATCAAGACTGAAGATTGTCCACAGAGACATCAAGGCCGCTAATGTGTTGCTTGATAAAAATCTTGATCCTAAGATATCCGACTTTGGTCTTGCAAAGCTTGATGAAGAGGAGAATACCCACATAAGCACTCGGAGGGTTGTGGGAACTTAGTAAGCTGTCAAATTCTTATTTTTGTTAATGAATTATTTATATTATATTTTTGGTTGATAATGTTCTTGTTATTATCATTATTATGATTGTTGTTGTTGCAACCAATGAATTCACTGCCTAAAGTTCCCAAAAAAAAAAAATTAGTGTCATAATTTGTTTTCCCCAGAAATCCTCAAAGGCAATGACCTAATTTTAGGTATGCCCTTGTGGAAATAAAGCAGTGCATATTATTGACTACATTGAGGTATAAATATGACAACATGTCACAAAAACAATGGTGATATTTTATTTTGTATTTTGCAGTGGGTATATGGCACCGGAATACGCAATGTGGGGTTACTTAACTGACAAGGCGGATGTTTATAGTTTCGGAGTTGTGGCCTTAGAAATTGTCTGCGGGAGGAGTGCCACTAGTAGTTACAGGAGAAAGGAGGGTTCCTTTAATCTTCCTGCGTTGGTAACTCATAAATCTTGCTTTGTTATGTATATTGTTTGTTGTTTTAATTATTTGCATTGGTAGAAGTATATCAAGGAAAATTTTCTTTGAAAAGCTTGTGTTTGCATATAAAAAGGAGGTCAATCCTTTATCAATAAGAAATATATTAATTCTTAAAGATGGGAAAAATTGACTGACTTGGTTAATTAATTGTTATTTGGACGGCCTTTGTATTTGAGTGGTCCTGTTCATAATTATAGAACATCTTAATATAGTAATTAGCTTTCATAAATAATCTCCTTTAGCATAAAATGTGAGACTTCCTCATGTTTCGTGTGTGGAAATGTTTAGGTTTTCTTGAAATAATAAAATAGAATCTTTTAAACATCAATTTCGATAAATGGCTATTCTGCTTGTTGCGTTTTAGATATTGAATTTCTATATCAAAAGCTTGCAACTTTTCATTTTCCGTTAAAACAAACTGTCCTGTGTGTGTTTAGGCACTGTACTTAAAGGAGAAAGGGAATTTGATGGAGCTAGTGGATCAGAGGTTGGAATCAGATTTCAACAAAGAACAAGTGATGGTGATGCTTAATGTAGCTCTGCTATGCACTAATGCCAGACCAGCAATCAGGCCTACAATGTCTTTAGTGGTAAGCATGCTCGAAGGCAAAGCCGAGGTTCAAAGTGTTTCAATTGATGGTATAGAGCCTGAGAAGACAGATAACCGGTTCCAATACAGCGCTGAAACAAGCACGAGTGACAGCCATAGCCATGGTATCTCAACTGACAGGCCATGGACTGACTCTAAATCTGCCTCTGATCTTTACCCACTCAAATTGAGTTCTCAATAGCAAAAGAGAGATTGAAGTGTTTGTTACACATCCTCTCAATTGTGTTTTGCATATGTATAGACATTGCTGCTGTATGTCCGTTTGGTTATGTTTTTTTTTTTTTTCATGAATCCATATGAATGCATGTCACTCTGTAATGCAAGAGTCGTTATTTTATAGTCTTTGTTTTTGGTCCGACGATCTATTTATTAGTATATGTTGTGTTTTTTTTTTTTTTTTCGTGTCGTAGGCAGTTTGTTTTTGTTTTAGTTGAGGCTTACTTGGAAGATGGTCTTGTGTTTGTGATGAATCTTGATCTGTATGGTTATATTATCAAAAACTATTGTATCATCTTTATGGTTTTTTTTTTTTGATCGGCAAAGAAAAATTTCATTAATAGCATAAAATTAAAGGTACAGGAAGACGACATGCTTTGAGAGAGATTTGGAAGTATAAAAATACCCCTACTACTACTGCTACTCGCATCCATACAATCAACCCTTTGGTCTCACGAAACTTTTTTTTTTTTTTTTAAAATAAAAAAGTTAAGAAGGACTTAACTAAACACTAAAATATCAGAATCCCCACAAAATTAACCCACCAAACACCCCTGATCAACCCAATTACCAAGAATCCTCACCTATGCTCCTACAAACTCCCCAAGCCCACACCTACGCTGCTGTAGCTCATCTTTATGGTTATTGAAGTTCTTTTCTTAGCAAATGGCAATAATAATAATAATGAAGTGCATGTAATTTACAAAAAATAAAAATTTAAACAATCTTCAATATGTGTTGAAAAACACAAGTGCTCCTTGGTTTTTCGATATGTATATTTTTAAAAGTAAATTATTCATTTTTTTAAAAATAAACATAATAAAATAAAATAAAATAAAAATATTATGATTATTGGACTGATTTAAGTTTTTTGATGCATGATATACATGGATGGTCTTATAAAATGAACAATTCGGACTATTGAAACATGACTTGTGGTTGGTCTTGCAGGCTCCTCAACTTCTCTCAAATTCATATTTGAACTTGAGAGAAATTTAACCTTAAGGCAATATGACTTTATTTGGTTTTGATTGATTTTTTGAAAATTGAAAATTTTATTTTGTGTTTTTAGTAAATTTTTTTAATATTTTAAATAATTTTTTTACGTTTTATATGCACCTAATTTATATGTACCTAAAAAGTAAAATATTTGTGAAAAATATTTTAAAAAACCAATAAATACACAAGAATAAAAAATATATTATTTTTTGTATTTTTTAAAATATATTTTTGGTATTTAGCGAATTTTTAAAGTTTTTTTTTCATAAATACTTTTTAATTGTATGTATATTATGTGTATCTAAAAGCTAATTTTTTTTAAATATTAAAAAAAATTCATGAAAACAAAATAAAAATATAAAAATAAAAAAAGTTAATCTTCAAAAAAGAAGAATAAACCAAACAAGGTGAAATATGTTTGAAAATGATTTTTTTTAATTTTTTACAAAAAAAAAATATATATATATAAAAAGTACAGTGAATAGAAAGGAATTTTTGAATTTTTTATCAATTGATTTTTTTTAACTTTTTAATTAAAATGTACACAAATGAGGCCCAAAGGTGCGGTGTGATCCATTTTTTTCCTTTCCAGCGAAAGGGAATTATTTTTTTCTTTTTAAGTTATAAGAAAAAGATTGAGGCTTCGAATGTGGCTCGAATTAGTTTTTTTTTCCTTCTTTCTTTCTTTGAAACTGTGTTGGTTTGGTTGCTTTTATTATTATTTTTATTTATTTGTTGGGTTGGGTTAGTTTGGTTGTTTTTATTTATTTATTTACTAGCGTATGTCCGTGCCTAAAGGCACGATGTAAATAATTTTAAGATTAAAATGCAGTTATAATTTATACGTTTTATGTTGAAATTTATAAAGTTTGTGTCATTTTTTGATAAAGATACTAAAAAAATATATTGAAATATTTTTCTTCTTAAAGAACTTATAACAATTTTGCTTGTATTACACGCTCTACAAAACTCAAATAAAATAACAACCCTCCCTAATCTTAATGCAAATTAAGAAACAAACATATAAGATTTAAAGTTATATTGCATATCAAAATAAAGATTAAAAGGCAGTAAAAAAAAGTGTAAACACTGAACAATAGAAATAAAGTTATACTGTCATACACCAAAAGAGTAGGTTAAAACTTAACAAAAAGTGGGTTAAAGCTTTACAAAAGATGTATGCTTTACAAAAGATGTGTCACTAACATGTCATACACCAAAAATTATATTGTCATACACCAATAATATGTATGCATTACAAAAGATGTGTCAATAACATGTTTTCAAATATGCGTTTGCCCAAATTTCCTCCTCATTACTTTCCAAAAAGTCTTTGTATCAACTTTTATGTATTCCCAATGAGGAATACGCACAACAATCTGGTAATTTGTGGAAACAAAAAAAATATAGATTAATACATTTGTTGGAAATATACATGTCAAAATACTTTCAGATTGAAATTACCTTATTACATCCCCATCGAAGCAAGGTAGTCGTATTTCTCCTTTTAAGCTCCATAGATTTTTCGGTCCAATCCTACAAAAGTCCAAATTTCAAATTATTATTAAATTGAATTTTTTAAAAAAGTTATACAATCAACATAAATAAATCTACGTGATTACCTTCTAATAAAACGTCATTTAATCTGCATAGAATACTACAGCAACACTTCAGGATAAACACTATTTGTAGTAGAATCCAAATTATCTTTAGGGAGGAGAATACTTATACGATCAAAGGATGTACATATAGACAATGCCACATATAATTGCCCATGGCTAAACACTGGTATACGCAAATCAACCCCAACAAATTTCACAGATTGTCCTTGAGATTTATTAATGGTCAAGGCATATGCCAATCGGACTGGAAATTGACGTCTTGTCATTTAGAAAGGCATTTCTGAAGAAGATGATGTCAAAGATATCCTTGGTATGAATGCCAAATTGCCAAACTTTTCTCCAGTTAAAATTTGAGTTTCAATTATGCGAGTGCCGCACCTAGTAACCATCAATCTTGTACCATTACATAGTCCATCTTTCGGTGCAATGTTTCTTAACAATATTATAGGACAACCTACTTTCAACCCTAACTTAAAAGTTGGCAACCCAGGAGGATCCAATGAATTTAAATATTTATTAGGATATCTATTTGTAATGGTAGGATCGATTTCATTTTCTTCAGACATTTTATCTGTTGCAAGATAAGTATATAATCTCCCTGGAAAGATATTCAACACGGTAGTATTAATGTCACTGACATCATCGTTACACGCAGACAGAATTGTGCGTTCAGTTAAAAATGTTGGGGTTGACGTCTCTATCATATTCAATTGTGGATAAACTGTAGAGAGTAATTCATTCAAATCTTGACATTTGTGTATTGTTGATGGAAGGTTAACGATTTCTTGAGGATTGGTCCCAATCTAAAAAAAAATGAAATCAATAAAAAATTAAGTGTAAACACAATTTATTAATTTAAAATAATCTATATAATACAGGTTAAAGTAGTGTTACCTCCATCAAGAAATTTGCAAAATTAGCATTTTCATGGCCTTCATGATTCAAGCGCATATTCAAATCCAAAGTCAAGATATATATATGCTTCCATAGAACAGAGTATCTCAATGATGCATTCACAATTTGCTCACGAACTCCTTTGGGTATAACTGGTAAGATTTATCGAAACTGTCCTCCAAGAACAACAGTAATATCCCCAAATGGCTTTTCACTATCACAAATATCCCTCAATGTACGATCAACCGCCTCAACACAATGTCTATGTTGCATAGGAACTTCATCCCAAATTATGAGTTTTGTTTCTCTAAATAACTCAGCTTGTAATGATTGTTTGCTAAACCCACAAAGTGAATTTTCCAAGACATCTAACGGAATGGAAAATGTTGAATGTGCAGTGTGACCTCCTACCAGTAACAGTGATGCAATTTCAAGCGAAGCCACAGTAACAACGATATGCCCAAGGCTACGACATTTTAATGCAATCGTATTGTATAGAAATGTCAGAAAGAAAACAGTTCCTTCATTTTGAAAAACTGAAGAAGTGATTGTATTATAAGCATTCCGCTGTCCATTATTGAGATAATCAATAGTAATTTGTGGATCTACATGTTGTGCCTCACTCTGCAGTTGTTGATGTTCAACTATCAATCGATTACCAACTACTGCACTCCAATTTACAGTAGGTTGTTTGCCTGATTCATGAAGCATTTGATTCAAAAGATGGAAACCATAATCTTCAATTTGAGCCTCAGTTGGTTTAGAAATGACAAACAATGTACAAATCTTATGTGCAAGATTATCATATATATGCGTTGAAAATTGATTCCATAATGCACATGGATTTAGTGGAGAGCACTGGGTGAGAATAATACTAAGCAATCTCCTCAATTGACATCCAGTTTTTATGACTGCAGCCTCTTTCAAACATTGTATCCATTCTTCATCATCTTCTAAAAGCCCCCTTGCAACACATGCTAATTTAAATGTATCATGCACAACATTATCGACCGTGCGTAAAGACTGAAACGACTTTGGTCCTTTGACAACGGTTAGTAACAAACGTAGATAAAATCTTTCACCACAATTAGGGCTAGCAAAGTACATTCTACCAATTGCATATCCCCTTTCTCTTGATTTCCATCTCTTTTCTGACTTGAGCCAAACAAAATGTTGTGGAAATTCTTGATAAGTGAATGGACATTCATCTTCACTGGCAGCACAATATGCAAAGAAACCAGTAAGAGTTGACATTTGTTGACCAGCTCTAGATTGAATCATTTGTAATGACTCTTCTGGGTTAAAAACAACACGATGCATTCCAGGTAAATGAAGTGTCAATCGTACAACTGTTGGCATCTCTGCATGCAAAGGATGACCAAATATTCGCCAAGCAGCTTCTGGAGGTCCAATATACCTTGCATCGAGATATTGTTGAATCTCATTTATCATTCCTAACACCATCATTGTACGATCATAACCCTTATAAATGTACTTATGTATATACTTGACACATCTCATTCCGGCACAAACTTCCACATTTATATGACAGTTGAAAAGTTTTGAAAGATATGCATTGTATGGTACGACATCCCTGTTATCAACTTCTTGTCCTCTCACAGTATGTACTTGACCATTATTGCGACGACGATAGATAGGGTATCCATCTTGATCCATAGTTGTTGTTTCTGTGAAAGCTCAAGGGTATCTCGTAGTGCATCTACCATTTTCCCTACATGGTGCTTGCGGATTTCGAGCACCACATGGTCCATGTACCATACAACATTTGATAGTTTCAAAAAGCACAGGATCATCTTTTGGGTCTAGAAATTCTGCACAAACCAATTTGTCTACTTGAGCACATGTCCGAATTTTGTCTGGACCCTTGAGAAATAAAAGTGCATGCATATGAGGGAGGCCTGGTTTTTGAAATTCAATTGTAAAAACATGTGCAACTTTATTTCCAAACACTTTATTTGTTTCTATTTCCTTCATCAAACATTTTCTCTTCAACTCAAAAACACGGGCAATTAAATCAGGACGATCAATAGGTTTTTGATATGGTAATTATAGCGACCCCGGTCTTTCTCCATTTGGTTGTTGTATCCGGACTTAGGTTTCGTGGATCTTGTTGTTGTATATATCTTGTAGTCATCCTTTAATTCCTTATATTTGAGTTATAGGATGTGATAGGCAGGTTTGTTACAGGTTGGTAGTGAGTTTGAACCAAGTGTTGCTGCCTAGAATTTTTGTTCTTCGCTCGAGCGAGCTCTGTGTTTTGGCTTCTTGGCTCGAACGAGCGACTGCGTCTGGGTTTAGACCTGAGAGTTTCATTTCTTGGCTCGAGCGAGCTTTCCTTCGCTCGAGCGAGCGAGGTGTATGTTTTTGAGTTCTTCGCTCGAGCGAGCATGCTGTCGCTCGAGCGTGCTTCTGGGTTGCAGACCTGAAGCTTCGAGTTGTTGGCTCGAGTGAGACTTTCTTCGCTCGAGCGAGGGTTTCTTGTGTCTAGTCGCTCGAGCGACCACTTCTTTGCTCGAGCGAGCCTGTGTTATATCAGTAGGCAGCAGCGGGGAGAACTTGACTTTTTCATCCCCTTTTGTTTTCAAAACCCTAGTTTCGGCTCTCTCTCCTCTCTCTCTCTCTCTCTACACTTACCTTCTCTCTAGGGATTGATCTAGTTCTTGAGTGTTCCTACCCTAATCTCTTTGTAAGAAAGATAGAGGGTTGAGTGGGCTTCGTTTTGATCCGAAAAACTTTGGGATTGGAGCACTTCTAAGTTTTGCTCTTCTTCTCCTTGGGTTCTCCATTTGAGGTAGGGATTTCTTTGTTCTTTTTCAATACTTCGTCTATAGATAGACATGGTAAATTTGTATTGCATGAAAAATCATATCATGTTGAATTTCTTTGAAAACCATGTGAGGGAACCTAGGCTTGTTTGTTTGAGAATGGTTGTTTTATCATTGATAGTTCTATGGGCTAATTAGAGTGTAAATTAGCATGCTATAGTTGAAAGAAGAAAATGCCCAAAATTATATCTTGTTTTGGTAAATTAAAATGAAGGGTTGTTGACCAATGTTTTTTTTAAACCTCTATTGTTAATATGAGTTGGGTGAAGGTGTTAATGCCTAAGGGATTAATTATGGCTTTGAGGTTGTTTTGAAATAAATGTATTGAACCGAGTTGGTTTGTGGCTTTATTATCCATGGAATTGGTTTTGTAAGATAAAAAGAATGGAAATGGTTTTGTAAATGGGAAAAGTGTTTTTTTGGGAATAAGTGGTGTAACATGTTGACTTGGAAAGTTTATGAAAGTTGGCCTTGAAAATGGAGACTGAAATATTAACTCTATGTGAGTCTCGGAAAATGAATATGAGAATTGAATTATTGTATCATGAGTGTTGAATACACACATTTGGGGGTTTTACCTTTACCTATCATAATATAGTCGTTGTTGGGTTTAAGATCTCATGAGAGTTGAGTCTTTACAATAGGTGTATTAAAATTATGCATCTAGAGGTTTTATCCTTGTTATCGGTGGAGGATGACATGGTTGTGTTGAATTGTCGTGTATGCATTACACCTGTGTTGATTGAACATTGTACGTAGTGAAGTGCTATGATACATTATATATGTATCTTGATACTCTATGTGTGTGCATTACGCCTGTTGGTTATGCCTTTATATGTTGAGTTGGTTGATGTTATATACCGCACTTATAATGAGAGGTACCATTACCTTCCAGCTAGCGCCTGGAGAATGTGGATGGGGTACCATTACCTTCCAGCTTGTGTCTGGAGAATGTGGCTAGTCATGTGTCGGGAGACATATCCTTAGCTTACTGTGCTTATAGCCGGTAGAGCAGAGTTTTATTGTTATTGTCTCAGTGTATTTGAGTAGTTTCGGTTGTGACGGTTACAGTGTTGAAAGGCCGAGTTGCCTCATTTGTTGGTTATATGCATGTTGATGATTTGTTATCTCCCTTTTATTAAAGGCATGCATGTACAGATATAAATGTTGTGGGAACAAACCAAAATGTCATTTGAAACTTGGGAAAGTGTGACGGAAATTGAGTACTTGAAAATATGTTTTCAAAAAGGCAAATCTGTTGTAAGTATGGAAAGTGGGAGAAAAGTAATGGACTTAGTGAAATTGTTTTTCTAAGAAGTTGTCTTTGTTATGAAAGTTTGGGAACTAGGGCATGGAAAGAAAAGAAAGTTGAACTGCTTATAGCGTTGAATAAAAAGGTTGTTTTTGAGAAAAGTTCATACATATGTATATTTTGTATAAACTGTCACCTTATTATTCTAGTAGGAGGTTGGGTATTCATGATCATAGCTATCTGTAAGTTGTTATTGTTGAGGATCATGTTGAGATCCCTACTGGACTTTATGTTCATCCCACGTTGTTGAATCTTTTTCAGGTGATAGTCAGGATGTGCTACAAGATTTGGATCTTCTTATTTGTTGGCCACGGGGCCTCTTTTGTGTTGGCGGAATGCCATTGTTGTAAAAGGGTTACACTCTTCTTTTGATTATTTAATGTTGTAAGCCTACAGGCAGTTTATTTAGAATGCTCATGTTGTATTTAATTTGCATTCGAATGAGAGAATTATAATTCAATTCCACTAGTAGAATATTTGAGTTTATTTCCGCATGTTATCTCTGAACTTGAATTAAATTAATGGATTTGGTAATGATCTCGAGTAAATAAAAGTGGGGTGTGACAACTTGGTATCAGAGCAAGCCGGGTTTGAATACTTTGGGCTCGTGGGAAGTGGTTTTTACCACAGTGGGTTTACTACGTATGGTGAGGACGTTGCATATAGAGGACTTATGTGTTGCATTTATGTGAGCATAGGATTAAGTTTCCTGGATAGTATTTCATAGCCGGTGAACTTGCTTTGAGGTCGTCTTGGAAACACGCCTGATCAACGTGATTTATGATAGGAATTCCTTGAGAGTTCCGGGATGAGTGGCTATCTTTGTGGACTTGATTCGATTATGTCTTTAGATGTTTATATGCAATAGAGATGCATGTTTTAAGACTAGTACGTCTTTTGACTTAATAGTAGTAAGTGTGTGCCTCGGAGAAGGCTATTGTGTTGTGCACTGAGTGTGGTTTTGCTTTTGTGCTTTATAGGATGTCTACACGAGGGAGTAGATGACGGTTGAGTAGTAGAAGTGTCGGTAGAGGCACAGTGTAGACGTCCCCGAACGTCTCGGGAGGGAATCCCCCCCTCGTTTTGTTCATTGGGCTCACTACAGTTCAGGACTCAATGTCACGGTCCTGTATCTAATCTCGCAGAGTGCAATGCAAGACCGATGAATCATCAAAGAGTCCAAATCGGCAAATCGTTTTTTGAAAACAGATTTTTTTGAAAGAAGTGCCAAACATGGACTGCTTTGCCAGATACAGAGTCGCCACCTAAATATTTATTTTGGGGGAATTTAAGAAACCCTGACTCGTTGCCTAAGGCCACGTGTTCGTCATCACCAAAGTTGCCTCGGCTCGGGAACTTGGGTACGATTGGGGAAGGTCACTTCGTGAGCACCCCCGCTCGCCTGATCAAAGATCGGCCTCTACTAACCATGATATCTAGTTTTGAAAACATTATGCGTTCTTATTCCGGTTAGTAGCCTAGATTTACTATGTGATGCGCACAACATACAAGTATAGACTGGATCGCCTAAATTGGAACAAAACATTTCATGTTTGTTTTCGAAAGCGGTTTGCTACTTGCAAGTAGGCTTAAAATGCAGATTTTGCCACCCTCGGGTGGGCTTAGAAAACATGATGATTTGCCACTCTTAAGTGGGCTTAAAACTCATAGTCAATGCATTATCCCAATTCAGGTAATCCAACCTTCACCCACAGGCATTCAGGCAGATATAACACATAAGCACATAGCCTCATGGTAAGCATGCTATCATGGCAGTCACTCACACGCATGCAAGGATGCTAAAACATAAATAATTACCGAGTACTCAAAGCCAAAACAAAAGCTATGTTAAAAATCCATGCATGATCCTAACTATACAGAAATGCCTAATGCAACACACACAAGAATGCAACTACAATAGGCTCGGCTATTCTAAGATGGCATATGATGATGCTACAGCTAACATGTATTCAACTTGGAATTGAAATACAAATGCAGTTAGTATGATGCGCCGAACCCGGTGCATGCAATACAGATGAATGATGCAAACATGCTATCATAAGTATGCTAATTGAAACATGCCCTAATCTAACCATCATAAGCTGGTAAATAAAAGGGAGAAAGAAGTGGGGGTTGGAAGACATACATCACACACATGCACACTTATTACAACATTGCCCTCGCTTGGAGGGTCCGAATAAATGATTAACTACTCTAGTTAATTAAATATTACAAAATTCTAATTAATTAACAAATTAACTAGGAAAGCAGTAAACTAGTATGCAAATTCATGGACCGCCTCAGCTCTGTTCCGAATGATGAAAGATGCATGCTCGAGTTGCCTTGCGCGGAAATCCATTGCGATGCCCCGATTCGCCTCTGTTTGCGATTAATCCCGGAATGCTGTGCAAAGCTTTAGAAAGTTGCTGATTTCTGGTTTGCTACAACAGAGAGCAACAAAGGGGCATGGCAAAGTATTTTCACATATGTATGCACACCTCGATCCTCGTGCCACCATTTATGCATCTCGATGCACGATGGCCGAGTAGTCGAATTGCACGACTCTATGTGAAATGAATGCACA
Source organism: Camellia japonica (assembly GCA_030407325.1). NCBI lineage: Eukaryota > Viridiplantae > Streptophyta > Magnoliopsida > Ericales > Theaceae > Camellia > Camellia japonica. The sequence goes on from JAPPVO010000032.1 coordinate 26,818,599, forward strand.
TATAAACACAACAAGGCCTAGACTCCATCATGGGTAATCCGGAGTGTCGGCGACCGGGAATTGAGACACGTTCCGTCACTTGGAGTACGAAACGTCCCTCGTTTCCCGTGCTTGGGCTAACTCCTATCCCAAACATAATGCAAATGAGATGGCATACACAATGCGACTAACATGTAACCTAGCATACACAATGCTATGGACTAAAATGGAATACACAATGCACATGATGTAACATGGCATACACAATGCTTTAACATGCAACCTAGCATACGCAATGCTATGGACTGAAATGGCATACACAATGCACGATGGACTTACACCAATATGAGTGGACCTCAGCCACACTCACATCAGTGGCCATATGATGGAAATGAGACAACCGAAATACATGCAAACATGCACGGATGCAAAGGACCGATCCTAAGGCACAACATGCAACTCTAACTAAGCATAGCAGAGGATGAAACATGGCATAGAATGGGACATAATACAGCTCTGAAATGGCATAAAAGATGGTCCTGAAACATGCAACTATGGCATACAATGCAAGCTAGGGGGCCCGGGTACCGAAACTAGTGAAGTACGTTACTCTAGAGGTACCCAAAGCAATGCACTAATGGCAAAACCAACCCCAAACAGACCCTAGGCAGGTCTGAAATAGTGGGGAAATGGCCTAAAATGATGGCTCGAAATGCAACGAAATGGAGCTCATTCAATGGTCGGTAAATGAGGCATACAAGCCCGACTCTCAAACACATTTAAAGAGTATAAAACATGACAATATGGCATTCAAACCAGTTCTGAAATATGATGTATAATGGACCCAAAACATGAACACACCTCAGTATATGCATGTAATGGATCCCGAAACTCAAAGCTAAGCAAGTGTATTGAACCACAAGCATGCAAAACCAACACCATTTGACCATGAGACCCAAAAATAGAGCTAGGGCAGTCCAAAATATGCACAAAATCAGTTTAAGGAAAGGCCAAAATGTGCTAGAATCAAGGGTCAACAAAGCATGCAAAGAAAGCTAGTGAACCATGAGTTGCATTACAAGTATGTGAAGCACATGAGGGCTTACCGAACCAGCAAAAAAAAAAAGTATGCCATGCTAAAATATGCCCAAATAACCACTGAAACTCAGTCAATGCATGCAAAAATGATAGGCTCCTTTGGAGGGCCATGCAAGGGGTTGTTCCACACGTATATGACGAACATACAAAATGGCAAAATGGCCTCTGGAAAGAGGTTATGACAGCCCTAAAACTCACTGAAAAGGGCCTGAAATGGGTCAATGAAGCATGCAATGAAAGGTCCCCTTGAAAGGCCTTGAGGGGGATTGCTCCACACATGCATGATAGACACAAAATATGGAAAAATGGGCTCTGGAAGAGTCAAGGCAGACCTTAAAACTCACCAAATAGGGCTTGAAATGTGACTTCACAACATGCAAGTAGGGGCCCCTTTGGAAGGCCAAAAGGGCCAACAAACAAGACAAGGAGAGGGGGGGTCACCCCCCTCTGATTTTGGCTCTCAAAACAGTGTGCTATCCACTTAAAATCCATTGGATTTTAGTGGCTAGAAGGCCAAACAAAGCATGAAACAAAGGCCTAGATGCAAGGCTCAAAACAAGATGCAAACAAGCATACAAGGGGGTAGATGACCCCCAAAATAAAAATGCCCTTAATCAAACTTCAAGAGGGACTCAAAATAAGACTCTTTTCAGTTTATGACAAATCTCGAAAATGCTTGCAAGTAAGGCTAAGATAGGAAGCAAAATAAGCCTACAAAGAGGGATGGAGCATACAAGGAGGTAGATGACCTCAAACAGAAAAGTGTCATTAATCAAACTTCAAGAGGAGCTCAAAATAAGACACTTTTCAGTTTAAGAAGGAACCCAAAAATGCTTGCAAATAAGCTAAAGAATGAAGCAAAACAATGTCAAAATGGGAGAAATAGAGACTTACCCTTGTAGAGAAGACCTCCAGCAACTTCTGGACCAAGATGGTGAGCCTTCAACCTCTGCAAATCAGTTCCAAGATGCTTGGATGGATGGTGGAGGTGTTGTGCTAAGGGTTGGTGTGCAAATGGCCAAGAATAATGGAGTTTAGAGCTTGGGATGGAGAGATATGGAGAGTTGTATGCAAAGTGTCTTAACCAAATTCTTCAACCCTTGCAAATGGAGAGGAAAGCCTCTCTTATAGAAGACAAAGGGCCAAGGCTTCTTGGAGAAGCCTCAAGTAAAGGGTGCAAGCTTCTAAAAGAAGCTAACCAAAAAGGTCAAGCTTCTTGAGGAAGCTAGACCAAAGGGGTCAAGCTTCCTCAAGAAGCTTGACAAAAGGTCAAGCTTCCCCTAGAAGCTAAGCAAAATGGGCCAAAGCTTCCTTAAGAAGACAAACAAGAGGGTCAAAATCTCGGAGGATGGGTCAAATGCTTCACAGCTGGCACAGCTGTGTTGCATTCAGGAAGGCCAAAAAGCAGAAGGTAGGCCGACCAGTTCAAGTGGTCGACCAGGGTTCAAAAGGGTCAATGTGAAATGCTAGTCGGCCATACCAGAAAGGTGGCCTCCCAGATGAATACAACACAACTGTATGGTGGGAGACCAGAAATGGTGGCCCAGGAGAGAGAAAAACCAGCTTTCTAGCAAGGTTCAAAAGGGTCAGGAAGAAAAGCTGGTCGGCCTACCCATATTGGTGGCCTCCCAGATGAGTACAACACAATGGTGGTATGGGAGACCAGAAATTATGGCTCAAAAGTAAGGAAAACCAGCTTTCTGTCAACAAAATCGGCTGGAGGAGAGAGAAAATGGTCTCCAAAAGAATTGCTGGTCTCCCACTATAGTACCACCTTCCAAACAATGAAAATAGGGTCCATGCCAAAAATGAACCCTAACCGATGCAAAACGAGGGTTCGGGGGCCAAAACGCGCAGCCTGGGGCCCCGAAAACAGGCTGTTAGGCACCGAAGGTGGCGTGCGACCACGAAGGTGATCCCTCGGGCCACAGTGTCCCGCAAAAGAGAGGAAACAAGGTGTGTGCCAAAAATCGGAGCAAACGGAGGTAGTTAAGCGGTCCCGAACCAAGGCACACGACCGACGGCTTCGAAAATTGAAAACTGGTCTCCAAACGGGAAAAATGGCCTATGACCACGAAACGTAGCCTACAGCCACTGAGATATGGTCTACGAGACCTCTCCCTCCCTTCGGGAAGAGAAAACGGATAAAATAGGACCTGGTTCGCAAACCGAGGCAAAGCACAAAAGAGCTCCGAAGTCCGGAGGCAAGGCTCGCAGCCGAGACTCTGAAACCTCAGAATGAGCACAATATGCATCATCACCGAGTGCTCAATCGGTGACGTCTGAGTCTTAAGGTCGGTCAAAAATGGGGTGTCTACACACAGCGGTCCCGTTAGCACCTGCCGTTGCAACATCGGCTGTCGGCGAGGATGTTGCACATGAGATTGTGAGAGCAGTGCAGGACGCTCTGGCTCGCACTGAGGGTGACAGTGGGCGTATCCTCAAGCTTACTAAAGAGTTCTTTCGCTCCAGTCCATCAGAGTTTGTGGGGGAGGCTAAACCGTTGGAGGCAGAGAGTTGGTTAGAGTAGATTACCAAGACTCTTGATATGCTCAGAGTCGAAGATGAAGAGTTGAGGGTCTCTTTGGCGACTTTCCAATTGAAGGGAGACGCAAGTTATTGGTGGAAGTATGCTAAGAATACTGTAGGTAGCACGTGGGTTGCTTTTACCGAGGCCTTTTGGGCCAAGTATTTCCCTCCTTCTGCTTGGGAGAGGTTGAGGGAACAGTTTATTGAGTCGCATCAGGATGATACTCCTGTGGCACAGTTTGAGATGCGGTTTACCAGTTTGTCGAGGTTTGCTCCAGAGTTGGTGGCAGCAGAGGAGCGTCGTTGTTATGAGTTTGAAAGCCGGTTGTGTTTCGATATATGGGAGAAAGTAGCTGGATCCTTTTTGAAGGATTATTATACTCTAGTCGAGGCAGCGGCCCATGTGGAGGCCATGGTTGTGAGTGTTGGTCGGGTTAGGGAGGAGACCATCTCGGTAACTCCTACGGTTTGTAAGTACTCTAGACCCAGTAAGAGGTGGAGGCGAAAACTTGCTCAGTCCCAGGCTAAATCTTTTTCTTCGCCAGGGGTTTCGGACTCTTCTGTTGGGAGGTCCAGGGAGGTTCAGATTTCAGACTAGTCTCAGAGTAGGGGGTCTGTTGGTTGTTTTGGTTGTGGTCAGTTGGGCCATGTTAGGCGTTTATGCCCTTTGCGTGTGAATTCTGCAAGTGTTTCAAAACCTAGTCAGACTCAGTTGTACCCGTCCAGTCAGGGACGTTACCGGTACTAGAAACGTGCAGGCCAGGCTTCGAGAGCCTCGCGAGGGGCAACTTATTAGCTAGCCCTATAGTACTACCCTGGAGAGGGACTTTTGTATTGTTGGCCGGTGGTATAAGATGTGAAACATTTTGTTATTGACTGGTGTACTGTTGGATGCTGAGGCACCATGTTTATGTATCGCATATCTATGCATATTATTGTTTGTTTAATCCTCATGTATTGGGGTATGTATGGAATCTCGAACCCTCTTTTATATATTGAGAAGTTGTTAATGGGATCGATGATCCTAGTGTTGTTGCATGCTTGGTACTGTATATTGAGATAGTTATGTAATGGCCTGTGAGCCTTGTTCAGTTTATAAGTTGTTTGTTGAGAACGGGAGCCCGTTGGTGAATGTGATTGGCTTGGTGGTGTCAAGAGTTGTGTGGTCTTGGCATGGTTATGTGAGTTTCGTATCTCGGGTTAGCGGGAAATGGTACCAGGGTGTTGCTTGATGTTTTGGGTTTTTGCTTGTTATTGAATCCGTTGTGATCCCATCAGTTATGCATATGGATAGTATTCATTTTTGTGACCTATTATTGGTTATTGAGTATGGTTTGTGAGAAGAAAGAAAATTTCTTAAGTGGATGGTGGCGGCATTCTTTGAAAGGAAGAACAGTTTATGTTCTCGGGTAACGAGAGTAGTGTTGGTTAAAATTGTCCTTCGTGTTTGGGTTTGTGTGATTGAGGTTGACCATGTCGGTTTTGAGCTGAGGAGATGGGCAGGTTTGCTACGTAGCCATGGGGGGTGGTGATTCCCTTAAAAGCAGTGTTGGTGTGGTGCGATTTTAGGAGATCCGGTATCTGGGGTTTGTGTTAGGAACTCCGTGTTTGGGGTTAATGGTTTGAGTGGCACATCAGTGTTTGGTTTACTGAATGTAGTAGTTTATTGAGTTGATTAGTCAGCTTGTTGGCATTGGGTTTTGGTTGGCATTGGCCACCTTGGGGATAGTCTTGAATGTGGTAGACATTGTATGTTGATTAGGGAAAACTGAAACTAATCATCCGGAATGTGTCATTGAATGTGACGGTTAGAATAATACAGCAAAACTGTGTATTGATTAATCATTGTAGATGATAAGTATTTAAATACATCTTTTATATGTATATTGTTTTGGAGAAGATAGGGGATGGACTCCACTGATACAGCAAATATGTGTATCAATTGAAGTATAGAAGTGTTTTTATATGAGCTGTAGTCTCATGGAAATTGGTTGGCTAGATAATGCACCATGTTTATGATTTTAAATTGGTTGAGTAAAGGAAGGTGGAATGAAATTGCAAAACCATGAATTTCTTATGCCTTATGTGTTGATAGCACTGTTGTTATTTCTATTAACTATCATTATAGAAATGTTATGTTTTGTGTTAGTTGTGACATCACCGCTCGAGTGATGGTTGTTGCTAGTGTTATTTTGGGAAGAAATGGAAAACAAAATTTTCCTAGTGTATTGGCCATCTAAGGGCGTTATAAAAAAAAGGAAAATGTTGAGCAATTGATTTAATTCAGAGGTTTTGAGGAATTCCGAAGAAAAATTTTTTTTGGCAAATAAACTGTGGATGCTTATGTGTTTTGGATAACACTGTGTTTGTAAAAAATATTTACAAAACTTTTGAGTTTCGCATGGAAAATGCAAGATTTATTTCGGAATGTCAACATTGAAAATTTGAACATCTTTGTGAAATGTCTCATGAGCAAGAAAATGTTTTCTTTATATTTATACAGAAAATTTTTCTTGGTTGTTTCATATTATGATTCTTGATTAGTGACTTAGCTTGAAGCACTTGTCGGACGTTGGTAATTTGTTTCGGGAAAGGTTTGGTTTTGTTGAGGCTTTCGTGCCTAAGTGTTGTCTTTTGGAACGTGTTTCCTTCGTAAGCTTTTTCTTTCCTAAGTACTCAGGTGTTGGGTGCTTTGTGATCAGTTGGCCTTGTGTTTTGGCGTCTCCTTAATTTTGGGGACGAAATTCTTTAAGGGGGGAGGTTATAGCGACCTCGGTCTTTCTCCATTTGGTTGTTGTATCCGGACTTAGGTTCCGTGGATCTTGTTGTTGTATATATCTTGTAGTCATCCTTTAATTCCTTATATTTGAGTTATAGGATGTGTTGGGCAGGTTTGTTACAGGTTGGTAGTGTGTTTGAACCAAGTGTTGCTGCCCAGAATTTTTGTTCTTCGCTCGAGCGAGCTCTGTGTTTTGGCTTCTTGGCTCGAGCGAGCTTTCCTTCGCTTGAGCGAGCGACTGCGTCTGGGTTTAGACCTGAGAGTTGCATTTCTTGGCTCGAGCGAGCGAGGTGTATGTTTTCGAGTTCTTCGCTCGAGCGAGCATGCTGTCGCTCGAGCGTGCTTCTGGGTTGCAGACCTGAAGCTTCGAGTTGTTGGCTCGAGCGAGGGTTTCTTGTGTCTGGTCGCTCGAGCGACCACTTCTTTGCTCGAGCGAGCCTGTGTTATATCAGTAGGCAGCAGCGGGGAGAACTTGACTTTTTCATCCCCTTTTGTTTTCAAAACCCTAGTTTCGGCTCTCTCTCTCTCTACACTTACTTTCTCTCTAGGGATTGATCTAGTTCTTGAGTGTTCCTACCCTAATCTCTTTGTAAGAAAGATAGAGGGTTGAGTGGGCTTCGTTTTGATCCGAAAAACTTTGGGATTGGAGCACTTCTGAGTTTTGCTCTTCTTCTCCTTGGGTTCTCCATTTGAGGTAGGGATTTCTTTGTTCTTTTTCAATACTTCGTCTATAGATAGACATATGGAAAATTTGTATTGCATGAAAAATCATATCATGTTGAATTTCTTTGAAAACCATGTGAGGGAACCTAGGGTTAGTTGTTTGAGAATGATTGTTTTATCATTGATAGTTCTATGGGCTGATTAGAGTGTAAATTAGCATGCTATAGTTGAAAGAAGAAAAAGCCCAAAATTATATCTTGTTTTGGTAAATTAAAATGAAGGGTTGTTGACCAATGTTTTTTTTAAAACCTCTATTGTTAATATGAGTTGGGTGAAGGTGTTAAAGCCTAAGGGATTAATTATGGCTTTAAGGTTGTTTTGAAATAAATGTATTGAATCGAGTTGGTTTGTGGCTTTATTATCCATGGAATTGGTTTTGTAAGATAAAAAGAATGGAAATGGTTTTGTAAATGGGAAAAGTGTTTTTTTGGGAATAAGTGGTGTAACATGTTGACTTGGAAAGTTTATGAAAGTTGGCCTTGAAAATGGAGACTGAAATATTAACTCTATGTGAGTCTCGGAAAATGAATATGAGAATTGAATTATTGTATCATGAGTGTTGAATACACACATTTGGGGGTTTTACCTTTACCTATCGTAATATAGTCGTTGTTGGGTTTAAGATCTCATGAGAGTTGAGTCTTTACAATAGGTGTATTAAAATTATGCATCTAGAGGTTTTATCCTTGGTTATCGGTGGAGGATGACATGGTTGTGTTGAATTGTCGTGTATGCATTACACCTGTGTTGATTGAACATTGTACGTAGTGAAGTGCTATGATACATTATATATGTATCTTGATAGTCTATGTGTGTGCATTACGCCTGTTGGTTATGCCTTTATATGTTGAGTTGGTTGATGTTATATACCGCGCTTATAATGAGGGGTACCATTACCTTCCAGCTAGCGCCTGGAGAATGTGGACGGGGTACCATTACCTTCCAGCTTGTGTTTGGAGAATGTGGCTAGTCATGTGTCGGCAGACGTATCCTTAGCTTACTGTGCTTATAGCCGGTAGAGCAGAGTTTTATTGTTATTGTCTCAGTGTATCTGAGTAGTTTCGGTTGTGACGGTTACAGTGTTGAAAGGCCGAGTTGCCTCATTTGTTGGTTATATACATGTTGATGATTTGTTATCTCCCTTTTATTAAAGGCATGCATGTACAGATATAAATGTTGTGGGAACAAACCAAAATGTCATTTGAAACTTGGGAAAGTGTGACGGAAATTGAGTACTTGAAAATATGTTTTCAAAAAGGCAAATCTGTTGTAAGTATGGAAAGTGGGAGAAAAGTAATGGACTTAGTGAAATTGTTTTTCTAAGAAGTTGTCTTTGTTATGAAAGTTTGGGAACTAGGGCATGAAAAGAAAAGAAAGTTGAACCGCTTATAGCGTTGAATAAAAAGGTTGTTTTTGAGAAAAGTTCATACATATGTATATTTTGTATAAACTGTCACCTTATTATTCTAGTAGGAGGTTGGGTATTCATGATCATAGCTATCTGTAAGTTGTTATTGTTGAGGATCATGTTGAGATCCCTACTAGACTTTATGTTCATCCCACGTTGTTGAATCTTTTTCAGGTGATAGCCAGGATGTGCTACAAGATTTGGATCTTCTTATTTGTTGGCCACGGGGCCTCTTTTGTGTTGGCGGAATGCCATTGTTGTAAAAGGGTTACACTCTTCTTTTGATTATTTAATGTTGTAAGCCTACGGGCAGTTTATTTAGAATGCTCATGTTGTATTTAATTTGCATTCGAATGAGAGAATTATAATTCAATTCCACTAGTAGAATATTTGAGTTTATTTCCGCATGTTATCTCTGAACTTGAATTAAATTAATGGATTTGGTAATGATCTCGAGTAAATAAAAGTGGGGTGTTATCTCTGAACTTCAATCGATTTTGCTCAGTTGCAGCCCAAGCATCTACCAAAAACTCTTGAAATAGTTTCCCACCTCTCAAAATTGTTGAATACTCTGTGGGTCGTTCAAACAAACGATAACTATAAAAATTCATTTGAGTAAGTCAATCAGTTGAAGGTCGATCATACTGAACATTCCACAATTTCAACTCAGGTTCCCATCCAAGCTCAGCATATGGAAATAATAGAACATAATGTAATGGCAAGTATGCTGGGTGACATTCATTAATTTGCATCAACTCATTATTTCCTCGGAAATGTAAAATAATATCTCTCATTCCATTTACCTCTGTTCCATCACCTGGTATTACAATTGCAATCTCATCTGTAGTTGGTAGGTTATACCGACGTCGATCAGTTGTTGAACTGTAATGAAGATGAGCAGGTAGATTGTGTCCTGCCGAGTCTAATTGATGTAAAATGGCATGAGCCTGGCGATATTTATCTACAAATGCATTGACTTGCAACAAACTATCCTGAATAGTTTTGAGAACATCCCTTCTCAAGTTAGGATTTCTACGATTACGAATTTCTAAAGCTGAATAAGGGTCATAGATATACAGCTGAGCATAACTCGCATCCTGCCCTGGTTGTGGTTGTAGTGATCTGTTCGATGTCGCAATTCCCCATGAATTGTGAATGATGTAGGGCCCCTTCCACTGAGTACTCTAGGATCCAATGTAGCACCAAGACTCGTAAAAGCATTGGCTGCATTGTACACTCGAGTATAACTTCGAAAGGATTTTGATTGATCATTATTCCCATCATACAATGCCTGAAGTGGTGGAGGGGGTGTAATAAGTAAAGGTAGCCTAATCTTTCCTTCCAAACAGCAAGTTCCGAATAAGGGACGCTTTATAGATGATTTTGTCAATTTTTCATCCATCCAATGTAAGGCTGAACAATAAGGACATAATACATCCATCTTGCCAAGATAATGGCGGCAAGAATCTTTGTGTGCCCGGGCGTCAATTGATATACTCGTAGGCAGATCTTCTAATTCATCATCAGTACATAGATCTTGTTGAAGAAATCGATTTATAGGAGTAGACCTACGAATATTTGTGTATAAATAAAATTGTAAAACAAAACGGTATGAGTAAAAGTATGTATTTCAAGATTAGACACAGTAGTTTACCGATTCCTTTGTGAATTTGAAGATGTGCTTGGCATAGAAAACGAACATGTAGAATGATGGGTAACCATTGTTCGTTTTTGTGCCGACTGAGAATCTTCAGTTATTGTTTCCCACTCCAAGTGAGTGCGATCGCGACGAATTGGTGTTAAAGAACGTTGTCTTAGTTGAACACATTCTTCTAATCCCTCTTGCTCTCGTTGCAAGCATTGAATTCAATTTTTTCACGCTCTCGCCGTGCCCGTTGGGCCAATGCAGCTTTTGATATTACATTATCATTTTGTGCCTAAAAAGAAAATATTTTATCATTGAAGCAAAATATGTGAATATTTTGTGCTTAAATGAAACTATCTTCTTATTTCTTCCCTTTCTCTTAATTTTGTTTTCTTTTATTTTTTATACCTTTAATAGTGTTATCTTTATTTCTTTTTTTCGTATTTCTTCCCTTTCTATCTTCTTATTTCTTTCCCTTTCCCTTTCCTTTCCCTTTCCCTTTCTTTGTTTTCTATTTTATATATTAAATAAGAATTAAAAACCTATCTTATTTAGTTTCTCCTTTCTTTATATATTTTTTCTTTATTTCTTCGTTTCTTTTTTCCTATTCTCTTTATATAAGTAGCAACTTATGGATGGTACATTATAAATGCACATGTATCCATGCAAAATAAGAATAAATAAATTTGAAAAACACATACAAATAATAGCAAGTTACAGGAAAACATATTACAATCATTCTACAAAAACAACATAAAACAATAAATTCATTTTATACACTCATATATTTTAACTATTCAAAATTTTGATTAGTTTTGCATCATATTTTTAAAAAAGAATATATACCACTTGACATGCATTTGTCATTCTCTTGCCGGAAGGAGCCATCTTTTCTTTTCCTTTAGACATTGGGTTGACCTTTTCTTTATCTTTTGCCTAACAAATATAAATAAAATATTGAAAAGATTAAAAAAAATATAATCTTATATAAATAAAATACATACAATGTTTGACTTGATTTTGTACTTACCGCACGAACACGGATAACATTAAGGTCGTGCTCATCACGGATGACCACACCAACATTTCTACATGGAGTTGTAGGAGGAGGCCTACAGAAATAGATTGTGAACAAATTAAAATCTATATAATAAAGTGGTAATAGTAAGAGTAAAAAATTCAAGATTGTCTTGGGTAAAAAATTCTTTTTCTTTTTACCAATTTGGTGTTAAAGAAGGTTGTCTTGGGTTAATACATTCCTTCGATCTTTCTCTTTCTCGTTCTCTCGCAGGCGTTGTCCCAATTGGTATGCAGAACATGGCTTTTGATTTTTTTCACGTTCTCGCCGTGCACGTTGGGCCAATGCAGCTTTTGATAACACATTATCATTGTGTGCCTAAAATGAGAATATTATATAAGAAGGTGCATAAAATGTGAAGATTAACTAACTTGCTTCCCTTTCATCATGTATTTTTTCTTCCTTTTAACTAACTTTTCCTCTTCACTCGGTTAAGTTGTTAGTCATATAAGAACCAATGCATGTATTTATGAAATTTAAAAAGGAAGGGAAAAATAATTTGAAAACACATTAAGCACACAAAACTGCAAACTCACTATGCACGCACTTATTGGTTTTAAGACACTACCCATCTCTTTACAAAATGTACGTTGAAAAGGTAAATATTAGATCATTGGGTACGTAAAATGTGAATATTAGCGTGTAATGTCTTGTACTTTCCTTTTCTCTCTTCTTGTTGTTTCTGTTATATTAAAATGCATTTTTGTCTTTTTCTTCTTTCCTTAAGAACTTCTTATAAAAAAAAAAAATTAAAAAAAATTATATTATGTAGTTTCCTTTTCATCACATATTTGTTCTTTCTTCTTATTTTCCTTTTTCATTTTCTTCTATTATATTTTATTATGCTATGTTGTAGATGCAACATATTGTACAAATGCAACATATTTTTATCATACAAATAGACAAACATATTAAAAATTCAAATTAATGTTCATACAAATGCATTAGCATGTTGTACAAATGCTTACTTTAACATGCTTCAGAAAAACATTTCACATTCAATAAAAAGAATTGAATAAATTTTTGAAAAAGAAACTTTTGAAAAATGTACATAAAAAATAGTATATGACACTATGCAATTCCTAAAAAAATCTATATAATATTCGAAAAAGAAACTTTTAAAAATTGTTGAGAAACCATACCATGGGATGTGCATTTTCCTTTCCTTTGCCATAAGGAATAGCTTTTTTTGTTTCCTTTGATATTGCTTTGTCTTTTTCCTTTGCCTTTGCCTGTAAAAAATAAGTAGAATGTATTTATAAAATGATAAGAAAATACATGTCCAATGTTCAAGTGACTTTTAGGCTTACCTCATGAATGCGAATAGTATTAAGATCACGCTCATCGCGAATAACAACATTAACATTTCTTTCTTGAAAAAATCGAACCTATACATACAAAAATTTTAGAGTGATAAATAAAACTTTATACACATAAATAAGAAAATTAGTAAAGGGAGGTGATATTACGGTTCGGTGTAAGTCCCCATCCACCTATAAAGTATGAGGAAAAAAAATGATTAGAATAGTGATATTATCCATAACTGTTGTACTTAAATTTATAAGAGAGGTACTTAAATTTATATGAAGGGAAAAAAGAAGAAAAAAAACTTACTTGACCAAAAATAGTGATATTGTTCATAACTGTTGTACTTCAACCTAAAAATGTTTGGTTATATAATTTAAGACACAAAGAAACAAAAAATTAGCAATAATAAAAGTTAAATATGTTAGCAATGAAATGTTATTTCCAAATATGTTGCTACCAAATCGAATAATAAAATTCAAAATTTTATTTAAATAAATAACTGCCATGAATAGAAAATACTTAACGGGTTACAATCAAGAAAAAAAGAAATAAATAAAAATATAAACTTCTAAGAAAAAGAAAAAGGTCAACAGATACCAGAGGCATGTGCCTTCTCTGTTTAGAATGGTACAAATTTTTTTTTTTAATTTTTTATAACAAAATGTTAAATACATTTTTTTGAGTTGAGTTAAATACTCAGTGAATTTGATTCAAAACAAAACAGATTATGTTAAATACTTGCGTTAAGTTAAATACTTGTAAGTTTAATACATTTTTGTTTTCATGAAGACAACTAAAGTAATACGCACACACATAAGGATTGACCAGAATTTTTGAAATACAACATTAAATATTATATTCCCTTAAAAAGGTGCCAAAAAAAAAAAAAAACTCTCTTGCCATATTACACATAAATGTTAAAATGCCAAGTCTTTCAAATTTTTCTTTTAATTAGGAACTCTAGATATTCACAAAAAAATTAAATGAAAAATATTTATCATCTATACATTAGAATCACACAGCAAATAAATATTACATTTGAATGGTACAACTAAATAAATATATTACACAGAAAATAAAATGTTAAATAAATTTTTCTGAGTGTCAGTTTAATTTTTTTTGTTGCAGGAAGATCAACTAAATAAATCACCCTTACTTTCTTTTTAAATAGCTCCAAACAAACAGTCGCTTCCCCCTCCCCCTCTCTCTCTCTACATTCTTTGCGAAACCCATAATCAAACTCACATTTTCTGAGTCAAACCAGCATTTAGAATATATATTTTTTAACAGTCACATTAAAATGATAAATTAAAACTGGAGCACAATAAAATGGTCTAAATTTGAACTTTTCTCTTTGTTAACTGATTTCAATTTTATAAAGATGAAATTAAAACCAAAATCACACAAAAAATATATTATATTTGAATGGTACAACTAAATAAATATATTACACAACAAATAAAATGTTAAATAATTTTTTTTGTGTGTGAGTTTAATTTTTTTGTTGCAGGAAGATCAACTAAATAAATCACCCTTAATTTCTTTTTAAATAGCTCCAAACAAACAGTTCCTTCCCTATCAGACTAATTTGTACAATACGAAGAACTAATCACAAACCAAGTCCCAAATAACCTATCTCTCTCTCTGCCTCTCTCTCTCTCTCTCTCTCTCTCTCTCTCTCTCTCTCCCTACATTCTTTGAGAAACCCATAATCAAACTCATATTTTCTGAGTCAACCCAGCATTTAGAATAGATGTTTTTTAACAATCACATTAAAATGATAAATTAAAACTCGAGCACAATAATTGTCCGAATTTGAACTTTTCTCTTTTTTAACTGACTTCAATTTTATAGAGATGAAATTAAAACCAAAATTAAAACCCATTATAATCATAAATATTTTGAAGTTCACCATTTATGACTTGGAAAGTCCAAACATAAATTTATGCAAAAAATAAAAATAAAAATAACCACATAAGAAAGCCATTTTATAAGCAATAATGAATAATTATTTCATCAAGCAACTAAAGTAATACACACATATGCATTGAGCAGAATTTTTGAAATGCAACATAGAATATTATACTCCCTTAAAAAGGTGGAAAAAAAAAAGGAACATAAACTCTCTTGCCATATTACACAAAAATGTTAAAATGCCAAGTCTTTCAAAAAAAAAAATTAAATGAAAAAAAAAACAGTCCCTTTCTTTTTAGAATTACACAACAAATATACTACATTTGAATGGTACAATTTTTTTTTATAACAAAATGTTAAATACATTTTTTTGGGTTAAGTTAAATACTTGGTGAAGTTAAATACTTGTAGGATATCTATAACGGATTATGTTAAATACTTGTATTAAGTTAAATACTTGTAAGTTTAATACATTTTTTTTTCATGAAGACAAATAAAGTAATACACACATATATACATTGACCAGAATTTTTTGAAATACAACATAGAATACTATACTCCCTTAAAACGGTGCCAAAAATAAAAAAATAAAAAAGAATCATAAACTCTCTTGCCATATTACACATAAATGTTAAAATGCCAAGTCTTTCAAAATTTTCTTTTAATTAGGAACTCTAGATATTCAAAAAAAAATATATGCAAAAAACAGTCCCTTTCTTTTTATAATCACACAACAAATATACTACATTTGAATGGTATAATTTTTTTTTTAATTTTTTATAACAAAATGTTAAATACATTTTTGTGGGTTAAGTTAAATACTTGGTGAATTTGATTCAAAGTAAAACGAATTATGTTAAATACTTGCATTAAGTTAAATACTTGTAAGTTTAATACATTTTTTTTTTTCATGAAGACAACTAAAGTAATACACACATATATACATTGACCAGAATTTTTTGAAATACAACATAGAATACTATACTCCCTTAAAAAGGTGCAAAAAAAAAAAAAATAAATAAAATAAACTCTCTTGCCATATTACACATAAATGTTAAAATGCCAAGTCTTTCAAATTTTTCTTTCAATTAGGAGCTCTAGATATTCAAAAAAATGAAAAAATTGAAAAAAAATAGTCAATTTCTTTTTAGAATCACACAACAAATATATTACATTTGAATGGTACAAATTTTTTTTTTTTTATAATAAAATGTTGAATACATTTTTGTGGGTTAAGTTAAATACTTCATGAATTTGATTCAAAGCAAAACAGATTATGTTAAATACTTGGGTTAAGTTAAATACTTGTAAGTTTAATACATTTTTTTTTCATGAAGACAACTAAAGTAATATACATATATATATTCACCAGATTTTTTTGAAATACAACATAGAATACTATACTCCTTTAAAAAGGTGCCAAAAAAAGAAAAAAGAAAATGTAAACTCTCTTGCCATATTACACATAAATGTTAAAATGCCAAGTGTCTGAAATTTTTCTTTTAATTAGGAACTCTAGATATTAAAAAAAAAAATTATGAAAAATATTTATCATCTGTACAACACAGAGCACTAAACTATTTATAAAAAAATATTCAAAAAAAAATTGATAAAAATATTTATCATCTGTACAAAAAAAAAAAAAACATAAACTCTCTTGCCATATTACACATAAATGTTAAAATGCCAATTCTTTCAAATTTTTCTTTTAATTAGGAACTGTAGATATTCAAAAAAAAAAAAAATTAAATGAAAAAAAATAGTCCCTTTCTTTTTAGAATCACACAACAAATATACTACATTTGAATGGTACAATTTTTGTGTAAAGGTATATCGTAGTGATGTCTCTCTCTACATCTTGCATACATGTGTGACCTACTAAATGAAATGTTCTTTCATTAAAAGGGTGACTAAATCATGGTTGATTGCATCTATTTTTGAAAAACAAAATTGAACACGTAGAGTTCTTCAACTGAGCATTCCAGTGATTAGTGATGCGCTTGATGGTTTA
Organism: Camellia japonica; assembly: GCA_030407325.1. NCBI lineage: Eukaryota > Viridiplantae > Streptophyta > Magnoliopsida > Ericales > Theaceae > Camellia > Camellia japonica. Next base: position 26,835,071 of record JAPPVO010000032.1, read on the forward strand.
GTAAGTTGAATAGAAATGAATGATGTCTTTTTGTCAAACAATCCTATGGGCGCCTAAGCCTAGGTTTTTATTATAGCGATCCCGGTCTTTCCCCAATTGGTTATTGTATCCGGACTTAGGTTTCGTAGTATTGGCTGTTACGTCTTGTTGTCATCCTTTGAGTCCTTATATTTGAACTTTAGGATGTATTGGGCAGGGTTGTTGCAGGTTGGTTGAGCTTTGGTCCCATTCCTTGTTGCCCAGATTTTTGGTGGTACGCTCGAGCGGGCCCCTTTGCCCTCGAGCGGAGTTCATACACTCTCAGTAATTTGTGCCTCTACAAAAGTACTGCAGGTTTGTTTTTCACGCTCGAGCGGATTTCCTTACGCTCGAGCGGGCCTGTTGGCGCTCGAGCGGGTGTTCTTGTCTGAAAAAATACTGGAAGTTGGTAATCTACGCTCGAGCAGCTTTCCTTTTTGCGCTCGAGCGGGTGCATTTTGTTTTTGTGTCTTGGCGCTCGAGTGTGTACTTTTACGCTCGAGCGGGTCCAAATTTTTGTGCCTGACACTCGAGCGTCTTGTTCTACGCTCGAGCGGGAGAGTCGTATATCAGTTGGCAGCTGGGTGATTTTAATCACATGTCCTTTCTCTCTCTTACTTTTCTAGAAACCCTTTTTGAGAGCTTCTCTCACTACTTTCTCCCTTCTCTCTAGGGATTGATCTAGTTAGAGTGATCTACCCCCTTAGTGCCTTTGTAAAAAGTGTAGAGCTTGGTGTGGGGTTCCTATCAATCTGAAAATTTCTAGGTTTGTAGCATTTCGAGATTTCTCCATCATCTCCTTTGGGTTTCATCTCTTGAGGTAGGGATTCCTACTCATCTTTATGAGCTTTAACCTAGATGTTGAGCTTTTGTTCAAATGGTTTGATTTGGGGAGTTAGGATTTTGAAATGTGCTATTTTGAAAAGAGGGGTTTCGTTTATTTGACTCATCCATATGTGTTTTGGGTCTAAAATAGGGATTGTTGATGTTGTTAGTAATATTTGGATCTTTGGGTCAATATTGGGAAAAAGGGGGAAAATGCCATGTTTGGGTATATTTGGGTCATTAGTGTAAATAATGACATTTGTTGTGGAAATATGAAATTGAGTTGAATATAATGAAATTGGCTCATTATGAGATGAAACGGTGGAGTAAGATTTTATTAATCACTCACTTTTGAAAATATTGACAATTTATCTGTTAATACATTTATTATCTGTTTAGAAATAATTGCTTTGGGCTACCGGTAGAGGGTAGTCTTGATTGTTGTAGACAATGCATGTTGATTAGGCAAACTAAAACTAATCAATTGAGTATGCCATCGAATATGGCGGTTGGTATAATACATCAAAATTGTGTATTGATTGATTGATTGAACTTGTATATGATTATTGCTTATATAGTTGTTTTGTGTGGGAGGAGATGGGGGATGTACTCCACGGTTTAGGGGAAGATGGGGGATGGACTCCTAAACCAGATTTTGTTTGATATTGATACAACACTAAAATGTGTATCATTTGTGAAGTATAGAAGTGTTTTTGTTTGATACTGATACAGCACTAAAATGTGTATCATTTGTGAAGTATGGAAGTGTTTTTGTCTGAGATAGATACAACACTACAATGTGTATCTATTATGAAGTATGAAACGTTAATTTGAGTTGTCATCTCAATTGAAATAGAAATGTTGTTGATATGAGATGTAATCTCATTTAAAGTCTGTGGCCAGGTTCTGAGCCCGGGTTGCGAACTGAGAAATTGGATAAGAAATGGAATAAAATATGGACACATTGGTCATGTATTTGAAATGGATTATGAATTGATTTATGTGAATTAAACATCTATCAAATGCTGATGTTTTAGTTGTTGCTCATACTATGTTTAGCATATCTCTACTGGGCGTTGGCTCACCCTATATGGGACATCATTTTCAGGTACAGGTAGCATGTCACCTCCAAGGACATAGCTTGAGAGGCTTAGTGGCTGGGACATCTTTTGTGATTACATTTTTGTACCACATATATCAAGCCAAGGGCTTATTTTTGTATAGAGTTAGTACTCTTCTTCTTATAACCAAGTGTTGACTTGGAAAGCTGTAAGCCCGTAGGGCACTTGCTTTTATTGTTAACATGTAATACACTTGTAAGAAATACTCTGATGAAATGTAATTACGCTTTATTCTCTTATGTCTAAGCATGTCAATATTGTATGATTTATGGGTTTATTTTGAGGGCGTTACAAGTTGGTATCAGAGCGTACCGGGTTCGAATACTTTGGGTACGTGGGAAGTGAGTAGTATCACAATGGGTTTGTCTCGCTTGTTAGAGACTTAGATGTAACGTTATGTGCTTATGTGATAACATGTTTATGTGACTATATGGGTATGGGATTTAGTTTCTAGGATGTTGATTGGATCCTTGGGTTTCTGCGAGTCTTGTTGGAAAAGCACTTGATCAATGATGTTTCTAACCGGAACTCTAGTAACGCCTTGGGATTATCATTATCCGGAAATGAAATTCGTAAGTGCTTATGTGTTTATGTGCTTACGTGGAATGAATTACAGCCGTCCATCGTATTAGGACGCTAGTGAAATAGTTTTGGCACCCTTGTTGTTGTGCTAATACTTTTGTTACCTTTACTAGGATGCCTAGATGAGGGAGTTGTGATTTCCCTCCTTCCACACGGGAAGAGTTGCGAAAACAGTTTGTGGAGTTACGCCAAGGTACTACACCTTTGGTACAGTTCGAAGCATGGTTTGCTAACCTGTCGAGGTTTGCCCTAGAATTGGTGGAGACGGAGGAACTGCGTTGTTCAGAGTTTGAGAGTAAGCTGTGTGACGACATCCGTGAAAGGATTGCGGGGTCTTGGCATAGGAGTTACAGTGTGCTTGTTAGGGCTGCAGCTCATGTGGAGGCAGCGGTGCTAGCTATGGGACAAAATAGGGAGGAGGCCATGGTTATGAGTGTTGGTCGGGTTAGGGAGGAGGCCATCTCGGTGACTCCCACAATTTATGGGTACTCTAGGCCCAGTAAGAGGTGGAGGCGAAAGTATGCTCAGTCCCAGGCTAAGTCCTTTTCTCCGCCAAGGGTTTCGGACTCCTCCGTTGGGAGGTCCAGAGAGGTTCAAGCTTCAGGCCAGCCTCAAAATAGGGAGTTTGCTAGTTGTTTCATTTGTGGTCAGCTGGGCCACCAGTCTTCGTTTTGCCCACGGAGGAAGAGGGCAGGGTTGGCAGTCCAACCAGTAGTTGCACCACCAGAATCTTCTAGCCAGCCAGGTTTTGGTTCAATCGAATGCTCAGTGGGGAAGCAGTCGTTGGGGTCTCCATCAGCTCAGACTTTGAACCGGTTTCGTGCTCGGGAGCCGCTTACTTGTTGGGTGTGTAATCAGTCGGGTCATATCCAACGTTTATGTACTCAGCTGTAGACGTCCCCGAACGCCCCGGGGGGATGAACCCCGTTCTGTTCGCTTGTGGGTCTACTACAGTTCGGACTCAAATTGTCACGGTTCTTAATCTTGAACCAAAGAGTCCAAAACCGGCAAATCGTTTTGAGAAAAACAGATTTTTGAAAGAAGTGCCAAACATGGACTGCTTTGCCAGATACAGAGTCGCCACCTAAATATTTTTTAATGGGGAAATTTAGGAAACCCTGACTCGATGCCAAAGGCCACGTGTCCGTCATCACCAAAGTTGCCTCGGCTCGGGAACTTGGGTACGATTGGGGAAGGTCAGCTATGAGCACCCACTCTCTCCCGATCCGAAGATCGGCCTCTACTAACCGTGATATTTTGTTTTGAAAACATTATGCGTTCTTATTCCGGTTATTAGCCTAGAATTACTATGTTATGCGCACAGCAAACAAGTATAGACCAAATCGCCTAAATTGGAACAAAACATTTCATATTTGTTTCGAAAATGGTTTGCTACTCGCAAGTAGGCTAAAATGCAGGTTTTGCCACCCTCAAGTGGGCTTTTAGAAAGAGATGGTTTTGCCACTATCTAGTGGGCTTAAAACTCACGGTTTTAATGCATCATTCCAATTTAGGTAATTCAACCTCCATCCACAGGCATTCAAGCAGTTTATATCACATAAGAAGCTAGCCTCATGGTAATCATGCAATCATGGCAACACTCACACACATGCGGTATGCTAAAGCACAAAAGCTCACCTAGTACTCCAAGCCAAAACAGAAACCAGTTAGTAATCATATGCATGATCCTAGTTCATGTTAAAATGGCTAATGCAACACATGCAAAGATGCAATCTAGATAGGCTCAGCTATCCTAAACATGGCATGTGAAATGCTACAAATAACATGTATTCAATTTGGAATTGAAAATACAATGCAGTTAGTATGATGCGCCGAGCCCGGTGCATGTATAACAAATGAATGAATGCAAACATGCTGTCATGCTGTTATGCTAATTTAAATATGCCCTAGTCTACCATCATAAGCAGGTAAATAAAAGGGAAGAAAGACGTGGGATTGGAAGACATACATCACACGCATACACACTTATTACAATTATGCCCTCGCGCAGAGGGACTGAATAAATATTACAGTCCAAATAAATACTACTAAATTAATTATTACAAAACTTCTAATTAATTAACAAACTAAATATAAAAAAGAAGGTGGCCTCAGCCCCGCCTCGGAATGCGCGAATGATGCATGGTCGATCCATCTTGCCCGGAAACCCATTGCCATAGCACTATTGCCTCTGTTTTTACTGTCTTGCTTCTCTGAAGACTGTCAAAGTCCCAGGGTATCTTCTATGAACACTGCAGAACACCATCGGCTAAGGAAAATGACCACCGGCCGTGGTAAAATGCCATCGGCTGATGATGAAGTTATCGGCCATTCACCAATGGTCGGTCGGCACTAAATGTTGCCGGTCGGCAAAAACTTCCTGCAGAAAATAGTTTTGACAGCAACAGAGGACAGGTAGTGCATGGCATAGAATTTCAAGCACATGTAAGCATGGTCATGTTCCCTATCATGTATTGAACTCAGGGGAGCATGGCCCTTGATCCTTGGGCCATCAATTGTGCATGATAGCCTAAGGGACCAAGCTTGCCATTCAATATAGAATGCATGCAACACACAAATGAGGACCAAGACCCTATCATGCCAAAAGTCATGGGCCTCGGTGACCGAGAGTTGAGATGTGTTTTGTCACTTGAAGTACAAACACCCCTCACCCCTCAAGTTTGGTTTGACACCCCAAACCAAACAATGTAATGCATGTATGCAATATGGCTCGAGTTATGCAACATGGCTCAAATATGCAAATGAGGCTAAGTAAACAAATATGCCAAAATGTGATGTAAACTAAACATGCAAATGCACAATGCTAGGCATGCAAGATGCAATGCAATGCACTCTAACATGTGAGTTGAGGCATGAAATGCAACTAGTCAAAAATATGCAAACATGCAAGTATGATACCATGCCAGCATGAATCCAATGCAACATGATCATGCAATGGTGGATTCAAAACACAAAGGGCAGACCTCAGCCCACCCAAAACAGTGACCAAAATTGCCCAAAATGGTGGACAAATATGCAAAATAAATATGCAAACCAAAGGGCCTAAAGCTAAGGCACACAATGGAGCAATTTACTACCACTAACATGACCACTCATGGTATGAACCAAGCAACCAAAAACAGAATTTCAGCATGCAAAATGAGCTCCAAAACTCACACGCATGGCATCCCAAATGACCCAAACACAGGCATACACAATGCACATTTCAAGGCATAAAACTACAACACCTTAAAGCATGGGAAGGGACACAAAGGACAATGCAAGACCACATTATATGGACTGAAACATGATATCAAATGATGCTAAATGATGATAATAAGCTTATGCTAAGCATGTTAGTGACCCACATAACTAAGGCTTACAAGCCAAAATGCAAAGCCACTACATCAAGCATGTCAAACATGACAAAAACAACTAAGGTCAGACCTTAAACATGGCAAAATATGACTAAGAACTTCTTGGAACCAAACCAAAATCATGCTAAAATGTCATCTCAGAACATGATGCATATTAGGCCAAAATAAGGGATTACAAGGCAAGCATATAATGCATGAAATGGACCATCAAACCAACCAAAAACAGAGGCATAATGTGACCCAAAACACCCAAAAAAACTCTGAAATGGTACCAAATGTAACTACTCATGCATGCTATCCTTGTGAGCCAAAAATATGCACAAATGAGACACAAAGGGAGAGGGGTGTCCCTCCCCTACACAAGACCTCAAAATCACTTCATCACCACTGAAAATCCACTGGATTTCAGTGGTGAGAAGACCAACACAACAAAGTAAACAAGACTTAAAGAAAAGGCACCAAAATAGGCCAAAAGAAGACTAAGAGGGGGAGTTCGACCCCCAATGCCAAAACACCCTTAATGAAAGATGTTAAGCATGAAAATACAAGACTTTTTTATGTTATACACAAAGTTCAAATCAGCATGAAAAACAGGTAGAAAACTAATGCAAGATTGGGGAAAATAAAGTAAGAATCTCACCCTTGAAGAACACTTCAAGAACAGAAGCTCCAGCCACCCTCCTTTGACCAAAATCAGTCCAAAACCTCAAGAAACAACCCTCAATGCCTCTCAATCTCGGAGCAAGGTGTAATGGTGTGTTAGTGCAAAAGTAAGGTCAAAATGCACTTTTAGGCTTCCAAACACACCCTAAGGATGAGAGAGAGAGAGGATGATATATCAGATATATAGATATAGAAGCTCTGGTTTTTTGGTTCAAAAGCTCTAACCCCTAGCAAAGGAGAAGAGGGGGAGCTTATATAGGCAAAAAAAAAGGCTCCAAGCTTCTCCAAGAAGCTATATGAAAAGGGGCAAAGGGTGCAAATGGTTCTTAGCTTCTTGAAGAAGCTGGGACAGCTGGCCAAGCTTTTCCAAGAAGCTTGGCCAAAGGGTGCAAGCTTCTAGAAGGAAAGGGGGTTCAAAGGTGCAAAACAGCCACAAGCCGCACGGGGAGGAGTGATGGTGCATTCCAGCTGGCACAGCTGGCATGCACCATGCCTCAAGGGTGCAAAAGAGTCACACCGGCCAGAAAAATAGGTCACCGGCAAAATAAAGTGCCGGTCGGCCAAATATAATGCCGACCGGCCATTGGTGTTAAGAAACCATGGCCGGTGGCACCCATAAACAGCCGGTGATGCTAGGGGAAGGCCGGTGGGATGTGGGGATGGCCAACAAGCCATTCCCTGCCCTTCGAGGCAAAAACACAAGTGTTTGGTGCCAAAACCAAACACGAAACAGTCGAGTCGAGAGATCCTGAGGCAAGACGCGCAGTTGAGACCTCCGGGAACTCAAGACGAACACAAACAAAAACGATCACCGAGTGTTCAAGCGGTGACGTCCAAGTCTTGAGGACGGTCAAAAATGGGGTGTCTACAGTTGCCCCTCTTTGACAGAACTCGGAAGTCATAACAATGACGGGAGTGAATGTCAAAGCCCAGAGACGACCCATTTTTGACGAGGCCGAAGACTTAGACAAAGCATACAAGCCACAGACAAAGGTATGCGCCCGGAGGCAGGGGCAAAATGCAAGACAATGCAAGAAGCCGAACATAACTTATGATCATGCAAAGGAAGCTGTAACGAAGCACACATGCAACAGTTTTAAGCTAGCATACACCAAACTACACTACAATGCAGAAATGATGTAAGAGAATTATACAATTCTCAATACGTCTCACACGGAGGATACAATACCTGTCCGGTTCGTCTGGTTCCACCAGCCGCAAATGAACCGTACATACAATATTGTGCCTGCAAAGAAAACAACTCAATAGGTACGATGTTATTAGCAATATGCATAACAATGCAATCGAAAATGCACGACAACGCGAGTCGGGTGGGATGCATAACAAGGCTGTGAAGGCGCAAACACATGTACGTAAAGCATGCGGTCTACGCAAGCACTGAAATCGAACACGTGTGAGTGAAGTATGCGATCCATGCAATCAATGAATTTGAACATAAGTATGCGGTCTACGCGAGCGATGAAATTGATTACAAACATGCGGTCTACGCAAACGAAACATGCGGTCTACGCAAGTAATGAAATTGAACAAACATGCGGTCTACACAAGAATGAATTGAACAAGCATGTAGTCTATGCAAGCAAAACATGCGGTCTACGCAAGTAATGATATTAATTACAAACATGCGGTCTACGCAAACAAAACATGCGGTCTACGCAAGTAATGATATTAATTACAAACATGCGGTCTACGCAAGTAAAACATGCGGTCTACGCAAAAAAAACATGCGGTCTACGCAAGTAATGATATTGATTACAAACATGTGGTCTACGCAAGTAAAACATGCGGTCTACGCAAACAAAACATGCGGTCTACGCAAGTAATGATATTGATTACAAACATGCGGTCTACGCAAGTAAAACATGCGGTCTACGCAAACAAAACATGCGGTCTACGCAAGTAATGATATTAATTACAAACATGCGGTCTACGCAAACAAAACATGCGGTCTACACAAGTAATGATATTAATTACAAACATGCGGTCTACGCAAGTAAAACATGCGGTCTACGCAAACAAAACATGCGTTCTACGCTAGTAATGATATTGATTATACAAACATGCGGTCTACGCAAGTAATGAATTTGAGCATAATCATGCGGTCTACGCAAGGAATGTATTTACGAAAAGGACTTGAGCACATGTAAGTAAATCATGCGGTCTATGCAAGCAATGTGTATAAGAAAGGAAACTTGAGGCATGTGATGCAACGCATTGCAACACAGTACAATCGAGGCGTGTTGTGGAGCTCACAAGATGAAAGAGGATACGGGAAGGGATGTTCCTCGCATGTATGGAGCGTCGCTCAACAAGATGTAGCCTGAGGTCAACTCGAAAGCTGCTAATGTTACAAAAGTGTGCTTCCTTGCACTGTTCTGAGTAATGAGGTGCCACACAACAAGTGACTCGAACAAGGGCGCGGAAGTGCCTCGACCGCAAGGGGAGGGGTTACCAGTATCAATCCCGATACTCTGCTGCCTACTCTTCTTCTGCTTTACTTCCCTTTTACTAGTAGTTTAAGCACATTGCACTGCCTCAGGCAGGATTTGTTATCATTTCAAAACTGCGCATTTTTTTTTTGCAAAACACATGAGGGAAACGAAACTGCTATTTTGTTCAAAAGATGTTACATTTGTGCTTTCTATGCATCGCATCGCAAGGCATCACATAACAATGTGAATGAGATTCATTTGAAAATAGAGCATTCGCGTCGTAATAATCAGGTAGTGAACCCACTTACAACTCGATAAGCAGAACAGAGGGACTCGATATAACCGACCAAGCGTGAGTACAACTCGATAAGCAAATCAAAGCTTAGATAAAGTGGAATACAACTCGATAAGAAAATGTACAACAACTCGATAAGCAAACGAGCATGATTCCGCAGAAATCAACATCGGAGGGTATCGGAAGTGGTGGGATTCCCCAATATTCAGCATAAACAGCTCAGAGAACAAGGGGGATGACCACCGGCCTCAGGGAAAAGCCACCGGCCCTTAGAAATCTTCACCGGCCAAAAGTAATGGCCGGTCGACACTATACTTGGCCGGCCGGCCAAAAATGGAAGACACCAGCAGAATGCTGACACCTGTCCTCCATTCAACCTTATCCCCTACAAAGAGCCCCAGCTTCGTAGTTTTTCTCATTTCCACACTAATTTGCTCCAAATGGAAGAATTTCTTACCCAAAATCTCGCAACTTGGATTAACAACTTGGATGGCTCGGAGAAGCTGAGTTTCCGAGGCTCTGGTGTAAATGCACTATTCACTCTGCGTCGTACCCCACTGCATTTTCCATTTCTCCGTGCCGCGACAAGGTTTTCGAACCCGGTAACACACGTCTTTAGCTTCAGCGGGCAAGAGGTGTGTCCCACCTTTGAAGATTTCCAAGCTTTAATGGAGTCCGAGCACAACGAGGAAATCTTGCCCCAACTCCGTTTCGGCCACGCCCAGGCCTTAGGACAAATGTGTGGGTTCTCAATACCCGATGCTCGATCCTTGATTCATGACGGGATGCTGGATGTTCCGAGTTTGATTTACCGTTTTTCTGGTGCCGGCGACCGCGGCGACCATCTTTGGCAAGGTTTCGGCGGCACGCCCTTTGCTTGTGTATGCTATCTTATTTCCTGTTTGTCTCGGGTTCCGGAAGAGCTAGTGTCCGATTGATCGAGGTTGTCCAAGGCTTGAAGGAGGGTAAGAGCTGCATTGCCATGATCCTGGCTGAGACGCTGATGGGCTTGGATGCCTTTTATCGTCGAGAGACGACCAGATTTGCGGGGAGTCCACTACTACTGCAGGTAATGTTTCCCACCCGATCTCATATATATATTTGCTCACATCACTCGGCTCTCAGGCTCGGTTTTTCTCACAAAACCCTTTTCTCACTTTTTCCTCTCATCGTACATCTCTCTATTCTTTATTCTCTCATTTTTCATCCCTCTCCAGGTATGGTTGATGGATAAATTGCAGGTTGTGGACTCTTGCCCAGCTTACTAAGCTCGCGGCTATTTCTTTCGGCAACGCCTGGTTGACGCCCTTGATGAGGGTTGGTGGTTTGACTGGATGTGCAGCTTGTCCGCAAACCGCATTACTTGGCGGTGTCCCTGGCTCAACCTTCCGGCAATGGGCTATAGCATGACCCGTCAACCCGGGATTCAATTGATTGGTATGACACACTGTGTCTTCTACTTTCCATTCCGTATCCTGCGCCAGTTTGGCCATGATCAGACTTGTCCGCCAGAGGGGATAGAGTACCCGGCTGCATTCCTGGTTCGAGGCACACAGCTTGCTCGACATGCCACCGCATGGGGACGAGAGAACTCCTGGCCCCCCTCCCACTTTCAGTTGCACTTTGTCTGATGAGTGCTTGGATTGGCTCAACGAAGAGGCACAGAAGGGCCCACTTTGGCATCAGAGGCTTCGACTAGCTCTGGGAGGGGCGCAGGGACACCTGACTTGACTATGCCCCGGATTTATTGCTTTATTAGTACTTTCAAGTTTTCTTTATGAATGTAATAAAAAGCAACTTCAATTGTATGCAAGAGCAAGAGAACTCTGTTTGAAATCAATGAAATTGAAGGTTGTGGTACTGAAAATTTTCCGCTTTGGTCCAGAAATGGTCTTAGTTGTAAAAAGATTTTTTGAACAAAGTCAACTTTTATTAAAACTTCAAAACTATTTTCGATATGGATCAGAACTGGACACGCCTGAAATTTGTCACTGAGATGCACAACCCCGGATTCCAGCAACTGGGAAGTTGCCCCTAGTCTGAATAGTACCGCGGCACTGTACAGCAATGGAAAGTTGCCCCTAGTCTGCAAAGCATTGTACCGGAGATTGCGATAAATGCTGATGTACAAAGATGACCGAGATGATCAAATGGACAAAGTTGATCGGGAAAAAGTTTATGGCTAAACTTCAGGATGAAGCTGCCTACGTATCCCAAAGATGGGAATCAAGCCTTACGTAGTTCGGCTCGGGTTCACTCGAGTATTTTCACTCTCCTTTTGCGCTCTAACTTTTGCCAAAGCCGCCCTTTGCGGGTTTTCAACCTTGCGAGCTCAGTTTTTGTAGTTTCTAATTTTTTGTGCTCTAACTTTTGCCTAGGCCGCCCTTTCGGGTTTTCGGCCTAGCGAGCCTCTCAAGGATAATATTTCTTCAACTTGTCCATGTTGAGCGGTTGGGAGAATTCTAGGCCATCTAGGTCCATCAGAACCACAGCTCCACCTGACCAGATAGCTTTAATGATGTAGGGACCAGTCCAATTAGGCCTGAACTTGCCTCTAGGGTCGTGGATGGGAGCTCGGTTATCTTTGAGCACCAAATCTCCTTCCTTCAAATTCCTGGACTTAACTTTCCTGTTGAAAGCCCGGGCAATTCTGCGTTGATATCCTTGAACGTGGTACAGTGCTTTCAGCCTTCTTTCATCAAAGAGCATGAGTTCCTCGAATCTACTCTGCTGCCAATCTGCCTCGGCTATTTGACACTCAGCCAATACTCGTAATGACGGAACCTCAATTTCGATCGGTAGGACGGCCTCCATCCCATAGACTAATGAATACGGAGTCGCTCCGGTAGAAGTTCTAATTGAAGTCCGATAGCCCCACAGAGCAAATGGCAACTTATCTGGCCAGTCCCGGTAGGTTTCCACCATCTTCTGTAGTATATGCTTGATATTCTTGTTGGCGGCCTCAACTGCTTCGTTGGTCTGCGGCCGATATGTGGATGACTTATGAAAAGCCACATTATATTTCTCCAAAAAATCAATCACCTCCTTCTTGAAGTGGAAACCATTGTCTGAAATAATCTCGTTTGGGACTCCATAACGATAGATGATGTTGTTTCTGATAAACTTTGCGACATGTGAAGCCTTCAACACCGCATAAGATTGGGCCTCAACCCACTTCGTAAAGTAATCTATCGCGACCAAGATGAACTCATGCCCATTCGACCCCTTCGGAGTAACAGCCCCGATCACGTCAATTCCCCAAACTGAAAATGGCCATGGCGAAGTCATGTTGTATAGCTTCGACGGCGGGATGTTCATGCAGTTTGCATGGATCTGGCATTTGTGGCATCGCCGAACAAAGCCAATACAATCCTCCTCCATGGTGGACCAGTAGTAGCCTTGTCTAAGGATCTTTCGAGCCAACATTACCCCATTCACATGTGCACCACATTCTCCTCCATGGATGGCCTCCATTAGGCGCTTCGATTCTTCAGCTTCTACATAGAGCTTATGCATTCCCAGATGGCCTCTCTTATACAGCTTACCCCCGCAGATGATAAACTGAACAGCCATTCTTCTAATTGCCCTTTTATCCTTGGCATTTGCCCCTGTGGATATGCCTCCTTCTCCAAGAAGTTCCAAATGTCGTAATACCAGGGTTGTCGTCCTGAACTTCATCTATGGCAGAGATTGATTCATATGCTGGCGCGAATTTCTGGTCAATAATGACTGGACGCATCCGGACTCCCAACGGGATGTCTATCATGGAAGATAGAGTTGCTAGTGAATCTGCGAACCTGTTGTTCTCTCTTACTAGATGAGTGAAGTTTAGCTTCTCAAACTGAGGAATTAACAAATCCAAGGTCTGGTGGTAAATTATCATCTTTTCTTCCTTGACTTTCTAGTCTCCTTTTTCTTGAGACACAACAAGGTTCGAGTCCCCAATGACATCCAACCGTTTTGCCCCTAGTTCTAGGGCTGCTTCTAGACCGGCAATACATGCCTCATATTCTGCCTCATTGTTCGAGACTTTGAACCGGAGCTTGAATGCTAAAGGGATACGGGAATTGTCGGGCGCTATCAGCAACACCCCTATCCCATACCCGTACTGATTTGACGCTCCGTCAAAGTACATCGTCCAAGTTTCATCTTCGATGTGCAAAATGGCTTCATCTGGGAATAGGTACTCAACCGCTTCATCCCCCTCAACCGGGTGGTCGGCAAGGAACTCCGCTACCGCTCTCCCTTTTACGGACTTACGTGTTACATACTTCAGATCAAATTCGGAGAGCAACAGCAACCAGCGAGCTAGCCTACCCGTAAGTGCTAGTTTCTCGAAAAGATATTTGATGGGATCAAGTCGTGAAACCAACATTACAGAGTGAGCTAACAGGTAGTGCCGCAGCTTCCTGGTAGCCCATACTAAGGCCAAGAAAGCCTTCTCCAGCGGAGTGTAGTGGGTTTCGTAATCCAGCATCTTCTTGCTCAGATAGTAGATGGCCCTTTCCACTTTGTCCTCTGACTCTTGTGCGAGCATGCAGCCCATTGTAGTCTCGGTTACTGACAGGTACAATATCAACGGTTTCCCCGGTTCTGGTGGTGACAACACGGGCGGGTTCTGTAAATATTCTTTAATCTGTTCAAACGCAACTTGACATCGGCCGTCCCATTGGAATTTCTTTCCTTTCTTCAGGAGACCAAAAAGTGGTTTACAAGTCAAGGTTAGTTTTGAGATAAACCGTATTATGAATTGCACTTTACCTAGAAAGCCTCGCACCTCCTTTTCAGTCATTGGTGGTGGCATTTCTAAGATGGCCTTGATTTTGGATGGGTCGACCACGATGCCTCTTTGTGTAATCAGAAACCCTAGCATTTTTCCCGCTGTGACACCAAACGTGCACTTCTGAGGATTCAGCCACAACCGAAATTCTCTGATCCTTTGGAAAAACTTTTGCAAGGCGGTGTAGTGGCCCTCTCTTTCCTTGGACTTGACAATCATGTCGTCCACGTACAACTTAACCTCTTTGTGGATCATGTCGTGCAATATTGTGGTCGCAGCCCGTTGATATGTAGCCCCAGCGTTCTTCAACCCAAACGGCATTACTCTGTAGCAGTATGTACCCCACGGGGTGGTGAAAGCAGTCTTTTCCCGGTCTTCGGGTGCCATTACTATTTGATTATAACCTGAGAAGTCATCCATAAACGAAAGCAAAGCATGCCCCGCTGTAAAATCCATGCATACCCGGATTCTGCCATCCTTCTTCGGCGCTGGAATAATGTTGGCCAACCAAGTCAGGTATTCGGATACCAGCAGGAAGCCTGCGTCAATTTGCTTGGTGACCTCTTCCTTGATCTTAATGGCCCAATCAAGGCGGATCCTTCTGAGTTTCTGCTTGATAGGTCGGGCCTCGGGGTCAAGAGGGATCCGGTGCTGTACAATCTCAGGATCGATTCCAGGCATGTCTTCGTAGGACCACGTGAAAACATCTTTGAAATCTTTTAATAAAGCGACTAAGCGCTCGCGTTCCTCCGAAGACAACGTGGACCCGATCTGGACCAGCCACGGGTCCTTCTCTGTACCAACATTCACAGTAATGATTTCATCAATTAAGGGTTTAACAAACCTCCCCTGCTCTTGTTCAATTAGTCGTTGTAAAACCGGAGGAACTTCGTCCTCGTCGTTTTCATCAAAATTTTGAAAGTCCTGATTTAAGCAATAAATCAAAGGCACAGAAAAATACTCGGAAACCACATTCACATCATTCTCATTATGTACTTCCAAACCATCTGATTCTTCTGTTACAACAGACTCAAAAGAGAAAGAAAAAGACGACCTGGACAGGACCGTGGCATCCGGGTTATCACCCCCAGGAATACCGGACTCAGACTCAGTCGAGCTGGAACCTGATTCCGACTCACAAGACTCGGTGGAATCAGATTCCGACTCACTACCTGACCCGGTGCTGCTGAACAAAAATCCCTCCTCGTACTGCCAGGTGAGGGAGGGTGCGATGGATGCATCCAAAATAGTTGACGGTAGGCCCGCAGCCATTTCATTCCCGATCATGGACACCGAGAAGTTATCCCCCAAGCACGGCTGGTCGATCGAAGGATCTGAAAGTAGACATGCCAGTGCTACCCCCATTTCAAGTGCGGTGTCCTCAGACTCCATTTCACTGCTCTGTTCAGCCTCAACTGTTGGGTCTGTCTGCTCTTCAGCAACATCATCCCCGCGTAACTGTAAGTCGAAGAAAATCTCGAACCCTGGCACACGCTTCTTCTCCGCGTTCAGCCACGGCTCCGGAAAACCACAGAATGGAAAATCCTCCCCCTCCCGGACGAAACGTCCGTTTAGGGTACCCCTGATGGGCCGATGCATCAACTCAAAGGGTTTTCCCATCTGTTTTGCTTTGGCCCTTCCAGCCATCTCTTTTCCTTTCCTTACCCAATCCTCCTTGGTGGGCGCGGCCGCTCTTTCCTAATCCCATCCCGGGGATGTATTGGAGCTTGATCATGAGATACACTGCTTGGGCACTGACATATATCCCCTCATTAGTAGCCATAATGTTCTGTACAACCTGAGCCTCAGCTAGGGTAAAACCTGATATGAATACGTCCTCCATGCCATGCTCAATTTCTAGAACAGGCGTAGATACCTCCGGTGGTGGATGGATTGATGAATTCCCAAAGACGATGGCTACTCCCTTTCCATAGGGGTATTTCACCATTTGGTGCAAAGTGGACGACACTGCCTTTACCTGATGCAGCCACGGCAGCCCCAAAAGCATATTGAAAGTTGCGGGGACTTCTAGGACATGGAAATCTATCTCGTGCTGCCCCGGCCCAACCTTTGTCTGAATCTTAACTGTTCCCATCACTTCTCTACTTGTATTGTCATACGCCCGGATGACCTGGGCAGTTGGTACAAAATCTGCGGTTTTCAAACCGATCGCGTACGCCGTCCTTGCTGGGCAGACGTTGATGGCGGACCCGGTGTCGACAAGAACCACCGATATCCATTTGTCCCTACACTCCACATAGATGTAGAGTGGCTTGTTATGGTCTGCCCCCTCGGGGGGCAATTCCTTGTTGGAAAAAGTCAGCATCGGGGTCGCTCCTCCCGGGAAGACTAATCCCACCAACTGCTCTGGCGTGGTTTCTATCGAAAGCTTGGCTTTATCCATGGCTGTCAGGACAGCCTATCTATGTACTCGTGATGCCATGAGCAGTCCCCAGATGGAGATGTCTGCTTATATCTTTTTTAGTTGTTTGAGTACAGCTTCCTCCTTAAGTTGCTTCTCCTTTTGCTTCTCAGCCTCTCTGTCCTTCCCAGAAGCCTCTGGCTGATCCAGGTGCGGGGGTTTGAAGTACCGCCCGCTCCGCGTCATATGGTCGTCCTCTCCAAGGTACCAGGTGTCATCAGGTTAGTTGTTCCCCCAATCTTTGTCTGTGTGGGCGAGACATAAGTCCTCATCTTCCCACCACATTCCGTCAGCAGCCGACAGACACCTGTCCGGCTCTGGTATGACTGTTCTTGCGCTCGTAGCACCTTCCATCCATATGCCCGCAGCATTCTCGGTTCCTATGCACACAGCAGTTTCAGTTCCCACATGGGCTTTTGCCTTCCTGATTCTCTCGGAATCTTCAAATCTTCCTGGTTCCGACTGTGTCAATAAAACTGTCTGTTCAATAATCCCCGTATTCGAAATGCTCCAATCCCGAGCGAAATTCTTGACACCGGCGCTCTCCGGCGATGTACTCTGTTCTTCGCCCCTCTCGGCCGTTACTGATATTCTCGCCCCTGCCGGGCCCTGTTCTGGTTGAAGCTCTTCTACCACATCCGGTTGATCATCTAACCAGCCGATAGCCTCTGCTGATCCCTCATAATCATACCAGTTGACTGCCGCGTCCGCTGGATTTTGGTCACTGTAAAACTGGAGATTGGCAAGATCCTTTTCCACAGCTGTTAAATCATCTGTTCCCTGTCCCAGACTATCCCCTTGGATCACACACAACTCTCCTCCTGTTGGCAATTCCACACCTGGCCCATCTTGGCCTATGAATGAAATGTAGTCATCCGGACTATATGTCTTCTCAACACAACTTCCAGATTTCGCAGACTCTGGCTCAACAACCCGCTTCTCCTTTGGGATCTCCTCTCTCCTGTCCTCGGTAGTCACCACCACTGGCTTTGGTCGGGTTATGGAGATGTCCATCATGCACAAGGCGGTGCAATCAGGAAGAAACACCTCCGGCTTAGGCAGGTGGGAAGGTGTGATATAGATACTAGGATCGTAGGACACGACCCCAGTTTGGATGAAATTGATTCTTTTGGGCGGTGGAGCTTGGTTATGTGCGGGGAGAGGATTTGTAGTAACGTTGGGTTTCTCGGGAGGCAAAATCACCCCGTTATCGATGAGATCTTGAATCTCATGACGTAACCGGAAGCACAGATCGGTGTCATGACCGTGCTGTTGGTGAAATGCATAATATTTGGCTGGGTTGTGGGTAGCGGGAAGTCTTTCTGGTAAGGGCCGCGGCTCTAGGGGCTTCAAATGCCCTTTTCTGATTAGCACCCCCAGAGCTTTGGACAGGGGCATATAAAGTGGAGCGAAGGTTCTGGTGTTTTTGGGTGGGTATTTGGCTGTTGGTGGGTTGCTTCCGGACGCACCGGAGAATGGTGTAGCCGCCATATTTCTTGGAGGGGGATTGGTGGTGACCATGCTCACTTCGGAGGCTCTCGTAGTTGTAGTGCCACTCGGGCCTGCATTAGTGTTGCGGTTGAAAGTCCTTCGGGGTTGTTCCCGGTCGTTATCAATCAAGCCTTGTTTCAAAGCATCCTCAATCTGTACCCCCATTTCATGTAGGTCAGAAAAAGTAGGAAAGGGAAGTACAATCATCTTTTGCATCAACTTCGGCTGAAGATTGCGCACAATCATCCGAATCTGGTCTTTGTCTGTAGGCCTCAAGGTCATCATCGAAGCCTTGGCCTTCCATCTGGTCACAAACTTTGAAAAGCTCTCTTTAGGCTCTTGCCTTGTTGTCTCGAGATCACGGGTTGTAATCTCGATTTGTGTATTGTATGAGTACTGCGCAATGAAGGCCTCAGCCATCTCGTCCCAATTTCTCTTAACATCATCATCTAATTTGGCATACCATATGGCCGCCACACCCGATAGGGTCCGGCCAAATAAAGATAGCTTTTGAAGTCTATTGAGGCCCATTGGCCTTAAGATATCTGAAAACAGTCTCAGGTGCACCATGGGGTCCCCGGACCCATCAAATCGATCAATATGAGGCATTTTGAATCTGTCGGGCTACGTCACAGCTGCGTCAGTATATCTGTCTTCAATGTCGGGGATGGTCTTGACTCCCTGGGATCTCTTGAACAGCTTTTCAAGCTTGCTCAACTTTAGTGCGGTAGGATCAGTCTCGAACTCAAAGGGAGAGTCCGGTAGGTTGGTGGGTGTTTTTGATAATTGGGGTTGGATTTGGGGTAGGATCGGGGGTGGAGGTGGTCCTGTGGGAAGTTCTGTATCGTTCTGAACATTGGCTGTCTCCCCGAGGGTTGGAGCTCCTGGCGGGGGAGGAACTTGCTGCGAAGCAGAGGCTCCGGTTTGCTACTGTAACCTCACAATCAACTTTGCTTGTTCATTCACAACCATGGCCTGCTGCTTGGCGAACTCTGCCTGTCAGACAACATCCTGTTGCATCATTTTCATACTCTCTTGGAGTTGGCGCACCATCTCCTCTAAACTGGCCATACTATTCTGCTCTGGTTGAATTACCGGTATATATTCCCTCTCTGTAGGAGAAGCAGAACCCTGATCCCTACTGTACACAGGTGGGGTAGATAAGGCCTTCTGAACTGACTGCTGTACTGCTGTCCCCTGCCTAAGTCTCCTCCGTCTAGTAACCGGGGGTAGAGAGTAGTACACTGGTTGTCCGTCTACCAGATCCTCAGATCGATGGAGTCGACGACCTCTAGTCCAGAGTGCTTGGGGAATATCTACTGGGTCAGAAGCAATTGTGCTCAACTACCTAGTAAAAAAGATAAATAAAGCGTATAAATAAACAGACAATCGGATAGCATAACGACGTAAAATAAACATACAACACACGGTTGGATATCATAATACACTGCCCAGGAACTGGATACACTGTTTCTCAAGCACTGAACACTGTTTTCTGAATCATTGCCCCTAATCTGAATCTGATACCCGCAGATAACGATTCCCAAAATACTGATACTGGTGCCCGCAGGCCGGATACCCAGACTTGCAAACTGGTATACGCATTTCCTGTAGAGATACACTAAAAGCACATAGCAAGTAAGAGAGAGCAAAAACACCCCTATGTTGGGGTAGGGTTTCCCTGTCCTATTTTGTCAGGAGCTAGGGTTTCACTACGCACGCAGCGGTTTCAAACAACCTAACATCGGGTAAGCAACCTGTCCTAGCTTGGAATGGTCACTATGGATTTCGATATGCACTAGGTCGAATGGTCGAAAAGGGTGCCCCGGTAAAATCGGGGTTTGTGTTCCCATACTGGCAGAGCCCGCAACCGGTCAGCCTTATGGCATACTTTGACAAAGTCAAGCCTCCGGCAGACCGCTCAGGAATAGCAGATGGCCAACACGGTGTCCTAGGCGCACCAATGCACATGCAATGCAAAGAGACACATAAATGAAATCAAAATAGGATATCACGAGTTCGAGTCATGCTCTCTAAATTTTCCCCAGCAGAGTCGCCAGAAACTGTAGACGTCCCCGAACGCCCCGGGGGGATGAACCCCGTTCTGTTCGCTTGTGGGTCTACTACAGTTTGGACTTAAATTGTCACGGTTCTTAATCTTGAACCAAAGAGTCCAAATCCGGCAAATCGTTTTGAGAAAAACAGATTTTTGAAAGAAGTGCCAAACATGGACTGCTTTGCCAGATACAGAGTCGCCACCTAAATATTTTTTAATGGGGAAATTTAGGAAACCCTGACTCGGTGCCAAAGGCCACGTGTCCGTCATCACCAAAGTTGCCTCGGCTCGGGAACTTGGGTACGATTGGGGAAGGTCAGCTATGAGCACCCCCTCTCGCCCGATCCGAAGATCGGCCTCTACTAACCGTGATATTTTGTTTTGAAAACATTATGCGTTCTTATTCCGGTTATTAGCCTAGAATTACTATGTTATGCGCACAGCAAACAAATATAGACCAAATCGCCTAAATTGGAACAAAACATTTCATGTTTGTTTCGAAAATGGTTTGCTACTCGCAAGTAGGCTAAAATGCAGGTTTTGCCACCCTCAAGTGGGCTTTTAGAAAGAGATGGTTTTGCCACTATCTAGTGGGCTTAAAACTCACGGTTTTAATGCATCATTCCAATTTAGGTAATTCAACCTCCATCCACAGGCATTCGACCAGTTTATATCACATAAGCAGCTAGCCTCATGGTAATCATGCAATCATGGCAACACTCACACACATGCGGTATGCTAAAGTAGAAAAGCTCACCTAGTACTCCAAGCCAAAACAGAAACCAGTTAGTAATCATATGCATGATCCTAGTTCATGTTAAAATGGCTAATGCAACACATGCAAAGATGCAATCTAGACAGGCTCGGCTATCCTAAACATGGCATGTGAAATGCTACAAATAACATGTATTCAATTTGGAATTGAAAATACAATGCAGTTAGTATGATGCGCCGAGCCCGGTGCATGTATAACAAATGAATGAATGCAAACATGCTGTCATGCTGTTATGCTAATTTAAATATGCCCTAGTCTACCATCATAAGCAGGTAAATAAAAGAGAAGAAAGACGTGGGATTGGAAGACATACATCACACGCACACACACTTATTACAATTATGCCCCCGCGCAGAGGGACCGAATAAATATTACAGTCCAAATAAATACTACTAAATTAATTATTACAAAACTTCTAATTAATTAACAAACTAAATGTAAAAAAGAAGGTGGCCTCAGCCCCGCCTCGGAATGCGCGAATGATGCATGGTCGATCCATCTTGCCCGGAAACCCATTGCCATAGCACTATTGCCTCTGTTTTCACTGCCTTGCTTCTCTGAAGACTATCAAAGTCCCAGGGTATCTTCTATGAACACTGCAGAACACCATCGGCTAAGGGAAATGACCACCGGCCGTGGTAAAATGCCATCGGCTGAGGATGAAGTTATCGGCCATTCACCAATGGCCGGTCGGCACTAAATGTTGCCGGTCGGCAAAAACTTCCTGCAGAAAACAGTTTTGACAGCAACAGAGGACAGGTAGTGCATGGCATAGAATTTCAAGCACATGTAAGCATGGTCATGTTCCCTATCATGTATTGAACTCAGGGGAGCATGGCCCTTGGTCCTTGGGCCATCAATTGTGCATGATAGCCTAAGGGACCAAGCTTGCCATTCAATATAGAATGCATGCAACACACAAATGAGGACCAAGACCCTATCATGCCAAAAGTCATGGGCCTCGGTGACCGAGAGTTGAGATGTGTTTTGTCACTTGAAGTACAAACACCCCTCACCCCTCAAGTTTGGTTTGACACCCCAAACCAAACAATGTAATGCATGTATGCAATATGGCTCGAGTTATGCAACATGGCTCAAATATGCAAATGAGGCTAAGTAAACAAATATGCCAAAATGTGATGTAAACTAAACATGCAAATGCACAATGCTAGGCATGCAAGATGCAATGCAATGCACTCTAACATGTGAGTTGAGGCATGAAATGCAACTAGTCAAAAATATGCAAACATGCAAGTATGATACCATGCCAGCATGAATCCAATGCAACATGATCATGCAATGGTGGATTCAAAACACAAAGGGCAGACCTCAGCCCACCCAAAACAGTGACCAAAATTGCCCAAAATGGTGGACAAATATGCAAAATAAATATGCAAACCAAAGGGCCTAAAGCTAAGGCACACAATGGAGCAATTTACTACCACTAACATGACCACTCATGGTATGAACCAAGCAACCAAAAACGAATTTCAGCATGCAAATGAGCTCCAAAACTCACACGCATGGCAATCCCAAATGACCCAAACAGGCATACACAATGCACATTTCAAGGCATAAAACTACAACACTTAAAGCATGGGAAGGGACACAAAGGACAATGCAAGACCACATTATATGGACGAAACATGATATCAAATGATGCTAAATGATGATAATAAGCTTATGCTAAGCATGTTAGTGACCCACATACTAAGGCTCAAGCCAAAATGCAAAGCCACTAACCTCAAGCATGTCAAACATGACAAAACAACTAAGGTCAGACCTTAAACATGGCAAATATGACTAAGAACTTCTTGGAACCAAACCAAAATCATGCTAAAGTCATCTCAGAACATGATGCATATTAGCCAAATAAGGGATTACAAGGCAAGCATATAATGCATGAAATGGACCATCAAACCAACCAAAAACAGAGGCATAATGTGACCCAAACACCCAAAAAAACTCTGAAATGGTAACCAATGTAACTACTCATGCATGCTATCCTTGTGAGCCAAATATGCACAAATGAGACACAAAGGGAGAGGTGTCCTCCTCCTACACAAGACCTCAAAATCACTTCAGCACCATGAAATCCACTGGATTTCAGTGGTGAGAAGACCAACACCAAAGTAACAAGACTTAAGAAAAGGACCAAATAGGCCAAAAGAAGACTAAGAGGGGAGTTCGACCCCAATGCCAAAACACCCTTAATGAAAGATGTTAGCATGAAAACAAGACTTTTTTATGTTATCACAAAGTTCAAATCAGCATGAAAAACAGGTAAAAACTAATGCAAGATTGGGGAAAATAAAGTAAGAATCTCACCCTTGAAGAAACACTTCAAGAACAGAAGCTCCAGCCACCTCCTTTGACCAAAATCAGTCCAAACCTCAAACAAAAAACCCTCAATGCCTCTCATCCTCGGAGCAAGGTGTAATGGTGTTGTTAGTGCAAAAGTAAGGTCAAAATGCACTTTTAGGCTTCCAAACACACCCTAAATAGATGAGAGAGAGAGGATGATATATCAGATATATAGATATAGAAGCTCTGGTTTTTTGGTTCAAAGCTCTAACCCCTAAGCAAAGGAGAAGAGGGGGAGCTTATATCGGCAAAAAAAAGGCTCCAAGCTTCTTCCCAAGAAGCTAATGAAAGGGCAAAGGGTGCAAATGGTTCTTAGCTTCTTGAAGAAGCTGGGACAGCTGGCCAAGCTTTTCCAAGAAGCTTGGCCAAAGTGTGCCAAGCTTCTAGAAGGGAAAGGGGGTTTCAAGGTGCAAAACGCCACAAGCCGCACGGGGGGTGATGGAGCATTCCAGCTGGCACAGGCTGGCAGCACCATTCCTCAAGGGTGCAAAAGAGTCACCCGCCAGAAAAATAGGTCACCGGCAAAATAAAGTGCCGGTCGGCCAATATAATCCGACCGGCCATTGGTGTTAAAACCATGGCCGGTGGCACCCATAAATAGCCGGTGATGCTAGGGGAAGGCCGGTGGGATGTGGGGATGGCCAACAAGCCATTCCCTGCCCTTCGAGGCAAAAAAACACAGTGTTGGTGGCCAAAACCAAACACGAAACAGTCGTTCGAGAGATCCTGAGGCAAGACGCGCAGCTTAGACCTCCGGGAACTCAGACGAACACAAACAAACGATCACTCTACCGAGTGTTCAAGCGGTGACGTCCAAGTCTTGAGGACGGTCAAAATGGGGTGTCTACAGTTGCCCCTCTTTGACAGAACTCGGAAGTCAAACAATGACGGGAGTGAATGTCAAAGCCCAGAGACGACCCATTTTTTGACGAGGCCTGAAGACTAGACAAAGCATACAAGCCACAGACAAAGGTATGCGCCCGGAGGCAGGGGCAAAATGCAAGACAATGCAAGAAGCCGAACATAACTTATGATCATGCAAAGGAAGCTGTAACGAAGCACACATGCAACAGTTTTAAGCTAGCATACACCAAACTACACTACAATGCAGAAATGATGTAAGAGAATTATACAATTCTCAATACGTTTCACACGGAGGATACAATACCTGTCCGGTTCGTCTGGTTCCACCAGCCGCAAATGAACCGTACATACAATATCGTGCCTGCAAAGAAAACAACTCAACAGGTACGATGCTATTAGCAATATGCATAACAATGCAATCGAAAATGCGCGACAACGCAAGTCGGGTGGGATGCATAACAAGGCTGTGAAGGCGCAAACACATGTACGTAAAGCATGCGGTCTACGCAAGCACTGAAATCGAACATGTGTGAGTGAAGTATGCGATCCACGCAATCGATGAATTTGAACATAAGTATGCGGTCTACGCGAGCGATGAAATTGATTACAAACATGCGGTCTACGCAAACGAAACATGCGGTCTACGCAAGTAATAAAATTGAACAAACATGCGGTCTACGTAAGAATGAATTGAACAACCATGCAGTCTATGCAAGCAAAACATGCGGTCTACGCAAGTAATGATATTAATTACAAACATGTGGTCTACGCAAACAAAACATGCGGTCTACGCAAGTAATGATATTAATTACAAACATACGGTCTACGCAAGTAAAACATGCGGTCTACGCAAACAAAACATGTGGTCTACGCAAGTAATGATATTGATTACAAACATGCGGTCTACGCAAGTAAAACATGCGGTCTACGCAAACAAAACATGCGGTCTACGCAAGTAATGATATTGATTACAAACATGCGGTCTACGCAAGTAAAACATGCGGTCTACGCAAGTAATGAAATTGAACAAACATGCGGTCTACGCAAGAATGAATTGAACAAGCATGCGGTCTACACAAACAAAACATGCGGTCTACGCAAGTAATGATATTAATTACAAACATGCGGTCTACGCAAACAAAACATGCGGTCTACGCAAGTAATGATATTAATTACAAACATGCGGTCTACGCAAACAAAGCATGTGGTCTACGCAAGTAATGATATTAATTACAAACATGCGGTCTACGCAAGTAAAACATGCGGTCTACGCAAACAAAACATGCGGTCTACGCTAGTAATGATATTGATTACAAACATGCGGTCCACGCAAGTAAAACATGCGGTCTACGCAAGTAATGAATTTGAACATAATCATGCGGTCTACGCAAGCAATGTATTTACGAAAAGGACTTGAGCACATGTAAGTAAAGCATGCGGTCTACACAAGCAATGTGTATAAGAAAGGAAACTTGAGGCATGTGATGCAACGCATTGCAACACAGTACAATCGAGGCGTGTTGTGGAGCTCACAAGATGAAAGAGGATACGGGAAGGGATGTTCCTCGTATGTATGGAGCGTCGCTCAACAAGATGTAGCCTGAGGTCAACTCGAAAGCCTGCTAATGTTACAAAAGTGTGCTTCCTTGCACTGTTCTGAGTAATGAGGGTGCCACACCAAACAAGTGACTCGAACAAGGGCGCGGGAAGTGCGTCGACCGCAAGGGGAGGGGTTACCAATATCAATCCTGATACTCTGCTGCCCTACTCTTCTTCTGCTTTACTTCCCTTTTTACTAGTAGTTTAAGCACATTGCACTGCCTCAGGCAGGATTTGTTATCATTTCAAAACTGCGCATTTTTTTTTTTGCAAAACACATGAGGGAAACGAAACTGCTATTTTGTTCAAAAGATGTTACATTTGTGCTTTCTATGCATCGCATCGCAAGGCATCACATAACAATGTGAATGAGATTCATTTGAAAATAGAGCATTCGCGTCGTAATAATCAGGTAGTGAACCCACTTACAACTCGATAAGCAAAACAGAGGGACTCGATATAACCGACCAAGCGTGAGTACAACTCGATAAGCAAATCAAAGCTTAGATAAAGTGGAATACAACTCGATAAGCAAATGTACAACAACTCAATAAGGAAAACGGGCATGATTCCGCAGAAATCAACATCGGAGGGTATCGAAAGTGGTGGGATTCCCCAATATTCAGCATAAACAGCTCAGAGAACAAGGGGGATGACCACCGGCCTCAGGGAAAAGCCACCGACCCTTAGAAATCTTCACCGGCCAAAAGTAATGGCCGGTCGGCACTATACTTGGCCGGCCGGCCAAAAATGGAAGACACCAGCAGAATGCTGACACCTGTCCTTCATTCAACCTTATCCCCCACAAAGAGCCCCAGCTTTGTAGTTTTTCTCATTTCCACACTGATTTGCTCCAAATGGAAGAATTTCTTACCCAAAATCTCGCAACTTGGATTAACAACTTGGATGGCTCGGAGAAGCTGAGTTTCCGAGGCTTTGGTGTAAATGCACTATTCACTCTGCGTCGTACCCCACTGCATTTTCCATTTCTCCGTGCCGCGCAAGGTTTTGGAACCCGGTAACACGTCTTTAGCTTCAGCGGGCAAGAGGTGTGTCCCACCTTTGAAGATTTCCAAGCTTTAATGGAGTCTGAGCGCAACGAGGAAATCTTGCCCCAACTCCGTTTCGGCCATGCCCAGGCCTTAGGACAAATGTGTGGGTTCTCAATACCCGATGCTCGATCCTTGATTCATGACGGGATGCTGGATGTTCCGAGTTTGATTTACCATTTTTCTGGTGCCGGCGACCGCGGCGACCATCTTTGGCAAGGTTTCCGGCGGCACGCCCTTTGCTTGTCTATGCTATCTTATTTCCTGTTTGTCTCGGGTTCCGGAGGAGCTAGTGTCCGATTGATCGAGGTTGTCCAAGGCTTGAAGGAGGGTAAGAGCTGCATTGCTATGATCCTGGCTGAGACGCTGATGGGCTTGGACGCCTTTTATCGTCGAGAGACGACCAGATTTGCGGGGAGTCCACTACTACTGCAGGTAATGTTTCCCACCCGATCTCATATATATATTTGCTCACATCACTCGGCCCTCAGGCTCGGTTTTTCTCACAAAACCCTTTTCTCACTTTTTCCTCTCATCGTACATCTCTCTATTCTTTATTCTCTAATTTTTCATCCCTCCCCAGGTATGGTTGATGGATAAATTGCAGGTTGTAGACTCTTGCCCAGCTTACTCAGCTCGCGGCTATTTCTTTCGGCAACGCTTGGTTGACGCCCTTGATGAGGGTTGGTGGTTTGGCTGGATGTGCAGCTTGTCCACAGACCGCATTGCTTGGCGGTGTCCCTGGCTCAACCTTCCGGCAATGGGCTATAGCATGACCCGTCAACCCGGGATTCAATTGATTGGTATGACACACTGTGTCTTCTACTTTCCATTCTGTATCCTGCGCCAGTTTGGCCATGATCAGACTTGCCCGCCAGAGGGGATAGAGTACCCGGCTGCATTCCTGGTTCGAGGCACACAGCTTGCTCGACATGCCACCGCATGGGGGACGAGAGAACTCCTGGCCCCCGCTCCCACTTTCAGTTGCACTTTGTCTGATGAGTGCTTGGATTGGATCAACGAAGAGGCACAAGAAGGGTCCACTTTGGCATTAGCGGCTTAGACTAGCTCTGGGAGGGGGCGCAGGGACACCTGACTTGACTATGCCCCGGATTTATTGCTTTATTAGTACTTTCAAGTTTTCTTTATGAATGTAATAAAAAGCAACTTCAATTGTATGCAAGTGCAAGAGAACTCTGTTTTAAAATCAATGAAATTGAAGGATGTGGTACTGAAAATTTTCCGCTTTGGTCCAGAAATAGTCTTAGTTGTAAAAAGATTTATTTGAACAAAGTCAACTTTTATTAAAACCTTCCAAAGCTATTTTCGATATGGATCAGAACTGGACGAGCTTGAAATTTGTCACTGAGATGCACAACCCAAGATTCCAGCAATTGGGAAGTTGCCCCTAGTCTGAATAGTACCGCGGCACTGTACAGCAACGGAAAGTTGCCCCTAGTCTGCAAAGCACTGTACCGGAGATTGCGATAAATGCTGATGTACAAAGATGACCGAGATGATCAAATGGACAAAGTTGATCAGGGAAAAGTTTATGGCTGAACTTCAGGATGAAGCTACCTACGTATCCCAAAGATGGGAATCAAGCCTTACGTAGTTCGGCTCGGGTTCACTCGAGTATTTTCACTCTCCTTTTGCGCTCTAACTTTTGCCAAGGCCGCCCTTTGCGGGTTTTCAAACTTGCGAGCTCAGTTTTTGTAGTTTCTAATTTTTATTGCTCTAACTTTTGCCTAGGCCGCCCTTTCGGGTTTTCGGCCTAGCGAGCCTCTCAAGGATAATATTTCTTCAACTTGTCCATGTTGATCGGTTGGGAGAATTCTAGGCCATCTAGGTCCATCAGAACCACAGCTCCTCCTGACCAGATAGCTTTAATGATGTAAGGACCAGTCCAATTGGGTCTGAAGTTGCCCCTTGGGTCGTGGATGGGAGCTCGGTTGTCCTTGAGCACCAAATCTCCTTCCTTCAAATTCCTGGACTTAACTTTCCTGTTGAAAGCCCAGGCAATTCTGCGTTGATATCCTTGAACGTGGTACAGTGCTTTCAGCCTTCTCTCATCAAAGAGCATGAGTTTCTTGAATCTACTCTGCTGCCAATCTGCCTCGGCTATTTGACACTCAGCCAATACTCGTAATGACGGAACCTCAATTTCGATCGGTAGGACGGCCTCCATCCCATAGACTAATGAATACGGAGTCGCTCCGGTAGAAGTTCTAATTGAAGTCCGGTAGCCCCACAGAGCAAATGGCAACTTATCTGGCCAGTCCCGGTAGGTTTCCACCATCTTCTGTAGTATATGCTTGATATTCTTGTTGGCGGCCTCAACTGCTCCGTTGGTCTGCGGCCGGTATGTGGATGACTTATGAAAAGCCACATTATATTTCTCCAACAAATCAATCACCTCTTTTTTGAAGTGGGAACCATTGTTTGAAATAATCTCGTTTAGGACTCCATAACGATAGATGATGTTGTTTCTGATAAACTTTGCGACATGCGAAGCCTTCAACACCGCATAAGATTGGGCCTCAACCCACTTCGTAAAGTAATCTATCGCGACCAAGATGAACTCATGCCCATTTGACCCCTTCGGAGTAACAGGCCCGATCACGTCAATTCCCCAAACTAAAAATGGCCATGGCGAAGTCATGTTGTATAGCTTCGACGGCGAGATGTTCATGCGGTTTGCATGGATCTGGCATTTGTGGCATCGCCGAACAAAGCCAATACAATCCTCCTCCATGGTGGACCAGTAGTAGCCTTGTCTGAGGATCTTCCGAGCCAACATTACCCCATTCACATGTGCACCACATTCTCCTCCATGGATGGCCTCCATTAGGCGCTTCGATTCTTCAACTTCTACACAGAGCTTATGCATTCCCAGATGGCCTCTCTTATACAGCTTACCCCCGCAGATGATAAACTGAACAGCCATTCTTCTAATTGCCCTTTTATCCTTGGCATTTGCCCCTAGTGGATATGCCTCCTTCTCCAAGAAGTTCCAAATGTCGTAATACCAGGGGTTGTCATCCTGAACTTCATCTATGGCAGAGATTGATTCATATGCTGGCGCAAATTTCTGGTCAATAATGACTGGACGCATCCGGACTCCCAACGGGATGTCTATCATGGAAGATAGAGTTGCTAGTGAATCTGCGAACCTATTGTTCTCTCTTACTAGATGAGTGAAGTTTAGCTTCTCAAACCGAGGAATTAACAAATCCAAGATCTGGTGGTAAATTATCATCTTTTCTTCCTTGACTTTCCAGTCTCCTTTTGCTTGAGACACAACAAGGTTCGAGTCCCCAATGACATCCAACCGTTTTGCCCCTAGTTCTAGGGCTGCTTCTAGACCGGCAATACATGCCTCATATTCTGCCTCATTGTTCGAGACTTTGAACCGGAGCTTGAATGCCAAAGGGATACGGGAATTGTCGGGCGCTATCAGCAACACCCCTATCCCATACCCGTACTGATTTGACGCTCCATCAAAGTAACGCTCCGTCAAAGTACATCGTCCAAGTTTCATCTTCGATGTGCAAAATGGCTTCATCTGGGAATAGGTACTCAACCGCTTCATCCCCCTCAACCGGGTGATCGGCAAGGAACTCCGCTACCGCTCTCCCTTTTACGGACTTACGCGTTACATACTTCAGATCAAATTCAGAGAGCAACAACAACCAGCGAGCTAGCCTACCCGTAAGTGCTGGTTTCTCGAAAAGATATTTGATGGGATCGAGTTGTGAAACCAACATTACAGAGTGAGCTAACAGGTAGTGCCGTAGCTTCCTGGTAGCCCATACTAAGGCCAAGCAAGCCTTCTCCAGCGGAGTGTAGCGGGTCTCGTAATCCAGCATCTTCTTGCTCAGATAGTAGATGGCCCTTTCCACTTTGTCCTCTGACTATTGTGCGAGCATGCAGCCCATTGTAGTCTCGGTTACTGACAGGTACAATATCAACGGTTTCCCCGGTTCTGGTGGTGACAACATGGGCGGGTTCTGTAAATATGCTTTAATCTGTTCAAACGCAGCTTGACATCGGCCGTCCCATTGGAATTTCTTTCCTTTCTTCAGGAGACCAAAAAGTGGTTCACAAGTCAAGGTTAGTTTTGAGATAAACCGTCTTATGAATTGCACTTTACCCAGAAAGCCTCGCACCTCCTTTTCAGTCATTGGTGGTGGTATTTCTAGGATGGCCTTGATTTTGGATGGGTCAACCTCGATGCCCCTTTGTGTAATCAGAAACCCTAGCATTTTTCCCGCTGTGACACCAAACGTGCACTTCTGAGGATTCAGCCGCAACCGAAATTCTCTGATCCTTTGGAAAAACTTTTGCAAGGCGGTGTAATGGCCCTCTCTTTCCTTGGACTTGACAATCATGTCGTCCACGTACACCTCAACCTCTTTGTGGATCATGTCGTGCAATATTGTGGTCGCAGCCCGTTGATATGTAGCCCCAGCGTTCTTCAACCCAAACGGCATTACTCTGCAGCAGTATGTACCCCACGGGGTGGTGAAAGCAGTCTTTTCCCGATCTTCGGGTGCCATTACTATCTAATTATAACCTGAGAAGCCATCCATAAACAAAAGCAAAGCATGCCCCACTGTGAAATCCACCAGTTCATCAATGTGTGGCAAGGGAAAGTCGTCCTTCGGACTAGCTCTGTTCAAATCCCTGAAGTCCACGCATACCAGGATTCTGCCATCCTTCTTCAGCACTGGAACAATGTTGGCCAACCAAGTCGGGTATTTGGATACCAGCAGGAAGCCTGTGTGAATTTGCTTGGTGACCTCTTCCTTGATCTTAATGGCCCAATCAGGGCGGATCCTTCTGAGTTTCTGCTTAACAGGTCGGGCCTCGGGGTCAAGAGGGATCCGGTGCTGTACAATCTCAAGATCGATTCCAGGCATGTCTTCGTAGGACCACACGAAAACATCTTTAAAATCTTTTAATAAAGCGACTAAGCGCTCGCGTTCCTCCGAAGACAACGTGGACCCGATCTGGACCAGCCGCGGGTCCTTCTCAGTACCAACATTCACAGTAATGATTTCATCAATTAAGGGTTTAACAAACCTCTCCTGCTCTTGTTCAATTAGTCATTGTAAAACTGGAGGAACTTCGTCCTCGTCGTTTTCATCAAAATTTTGAAAGTCCTGATTTAAGCAATAAATCAAAGGCACAGAAAAATACTCGGAAACCACATTCACATCATTCTCATTATGTACTTCCAAACCGTCCGATTCTTCTGTTAGAACAGACTCAAAAGAGAAAGAAAAAGACGACCTGGACAGGACCGTGGCATCCGGGTTATCACCCCCAGGAATACCGGACTCAGACTCAGTCGAGCTGGAACCTGATTCCGACTCACAAGACTCGGTGGAATCAGATTCCGGCTCACTACCTGACCCGGTGCTGCTGGACAAAAATCCCTCCTCGTACTGCCAGGTGAGGGAGGGTGCGATGGATGCATCCAAAATTGTTGACGGTAGGCCCGCAGTCGTTTCATTCCCGATCATGGACACCGAGAAGTTATCCCCCAAGCACGGCTGGTCGATCGAAGGATCTGAAAGTATACATGCCAGTGCTACCCCCATTTCAAGTGCGGTGTCCTCAGACTCCATTTCACTGCTCTATTCATTTTAGACATGCAATGATATAAGAGAAATAAACATCTTTCTATTCATCAGAGTAGTTCTTATAAAAGTATTACATGTTAACAACAAAAGCAAATGCCCTATGGGCTTACAGCTTTCCAAGTCAACACTTGGTTACAAAGAGAAGAGTGCTAACTCAAATACATATTAAGCCCTTGGCTTGAATACATGTAATACAACCAAAAACATAAAACAGTCAAACAGTCCCAAGCCTCCCAAGCTACGTCCTTGGAGGTGGCATGTTACCTGTACCTGAAGATGATGTCCCATATAGGGTGAGCCAATGCCCAGTAGAGATATGCTAAACACAATATGGGCAGTAACTAAGACATAAGGAATTGATAAATGTTTAACTCGCATAAATCAATTCTTAAACCATTTCCATTACATGACAACTGTGTCCATGTTTCATTTTATTTTCCATTTCTTATCCAGTTTTCAATTCACAACTACGGCTCAGAACCTGGCCAAACAGCTTAAATGAGATAGTAACTCGTATTAAACATTTCCCACTTCATATTAGATAAGCATACTAGCTGTATCAACATTTCAACAGATAAGCATATGAGCTATATCAACACTTCAACAGATAAGCATATGAGCTATATCAACACTTCAACAGATACACATTTTAGTGCTGTATCATCAGAGTCCATCCCCTATCTCCTCCCAAACAACATCCGGTTTAGAGGTCCATCTCCTATCTTCCCCTAAACCGTGGAGTACATCCCCTATTTCCTCCCCCACACACAACGTATATAAACATAGGTCATATACATAATCAATCAATACATAAAATTAATGTATTCTTTCAACCGTCATATTCGATGACACATCCAATTGATTAGTTTTAGTTTGCCTAATCACCATGCATTGTCTACAACAATCAAGACTACCCTCCACTGGTAGCCCAAAGCAATTATTTCTAAACAAATAATAAAAGCACCAACAGATAAATTATCCGCATTTTCAAAAGTGAACGATTTATTAATCCGACTCCACTATTCCAACTCATAATGAACCAATATCATTATATTCAACTCAATTTCACAAATCCATAACTTTCCCAAATTAACTATATCAATTAATTTATACACAATTTAGGGTTTTCTCCCCCATCTCTCAATATTAACCCAAAGGTTCAAATATCAACAACCAACAACTATATCATCATTTTGAAACCCAAAACACATATTATGAGCCAAAATCACAAAACCCTCTTTTATACATTTTGAAACCCTAAGTCCCAAAATCAAAACACTTAAACCACATGCTCAATATCTAGGTCAAAACCTATAAAAGTGAGTAGGAATCCCTACCTCAAGAGGTGAATACCAATGAAGAAGATGAAGAAAATGAAGATGCTCCAAATCCCAAAATTCTCGGATCAAAATGTAGCCCTCAACGATCAACACACTTTTACAAAGGCCAAAGGGTGAGAGATCACTCCTACTAGATCAATACCTAGAGAGAAGGTAAGTTTTTAGAGAGAGAAGCTCTCAAATGGCTGTTTTCGAAAAGTAAGAGAGAGAATGGAAAGTAAAAAGTGATTTAAAATAGCCCAGCTGTCAACTGATATACGACTCTCCCGCGCGAGCAGAGAACATGACGCTCGAGTGTCAAGAACAAAAAACTGGGTCCGCTCGAGCGCAAGAATGCCCGCTCGAGCGCCAAGACACAAAGACAAAACACACGCGCTCGAGCGCGAAAGACCAGTCTGCTTGAGCGTAGATTTTCATCTCCCAGAACGTTCACCAAAAAGTACTACCCGCTCGAGCACCAACAAGCCCGTTCGAGTGCGACCCGCTCGAGCGCAAGAAACCCGCTCGAGCATAGAAAACACACCTGCAGAAGTTTTGCAGGGACACGAAATACTGGAAGGGTGTAAACCCTGCTCGAGTGCAAGAAGACTCGCTCGAGCGGACCGCCTAAAAACTGGGCAACAAGGAAATGAAACCAAGGCTCAACCAACCTGTAACAACCCTGCCCAACACATCCTAAAACTCAAACATAAGAAATTAAAGGATGACAACAAGATATACAACCAACAACTCCACGGAACCAAAGTCCGAAGTACAACAAATACAGCAATGGAATACCGGGATCGCTATAACCTCCCCCTCTTAAAAAATTTCGTCCCTGAAATTAAGTACAAGTTTTTCAAAAACAAGTTTTCTCAATTACCAACATTATTACCACTCAATGTTCCACAACCTGACCCATTACCGGTCATCCCCTCTATTCAAGAGGCAAATTTTCACATGATCTCCAACATGCATTTCAAAATATATTCAATGCCAACCATACATTTGCATTTCTAAAACATCATTAACATATACAATGTTAAAATTAACTTCCATTGTAAGGCAAGTTCCAAAATATATTTCCATAAACCAAAACATATACCATGTTTTACAACTTAAGACATTTTCAATGTTCTTAAAGTTCATCATATTACATAATTTCAATACATGATTACACATCAACAAACAAGTCCGGATATTTTTCACGGACTTCTGACTCACGTTCCCAAGTGGCTTTTTTCACTCCATGATGCCTCCACAAAACTTTCACCAAGGGGATGGTCTTGCCTCGCAAGACTTGATCCCGCCTATCCAAGACCCGAACCGGTCTCTCCTACGAGGCATCCTCATCTACCTCTAAGTTGGTCCAATCCAACACGTGCGATGGATCCGGCTCGTACTTCCGAAGCATACTAACATGAAATACGTCATGTACCCTGGACAACTGCGGTGGTAAAGCCAAATGATAAGCAACCTCCCCAATCCTCTCAAGGATCTCAAAGGGACCGATAAACCGAGGGGATAACTTCTCACTCTTCCCAAACCTCATCAAACCTCGCCTAGGTGATATTTTCAAGAAAACATGATCACCCGTCTCAAATGCCAAAGGCCTCCTCCTACGGTCGGCATAACTCTTTTGGCGACTCTGGGCTGTAACCAGCCTCCTACGGATAAGCTCAAATTTCTCCGTCGTTTCTCTAACCAACTCCGGGCCCAACAAAGGTGCATCACCCACCTCGGCCTAACAAATCGGAGACCTACACGGTCGGCCATACAAGTCCTCAAACGGTGCCATACCGATACTAGACTGAAAGCTGTTGTTGTAGGCAAACTCCACCAAGGGCAAGTGCCTCTCCTACGTCCCACCAAAGTCAAGGACACAACCCTGAAGCATATCCTCAAGGATCTGAATAGTACGCTCGGACTGCCCGTCAGTCTGAGGATGATAAGCCGTGCTAAAGGTCAACTTAGTACCCAAGGCACACTGCAAACTCTGCCACAACCTAGCAGTAAAACGAGGGTCTCTATCTGAGACGATCGTCACTGGGACCCCGTGCAACCTTACTATGTCCCGATATACAAGTCAGCAAGGTGATCTATCGAATCTCTCACGCTCATAGGGATAAAGTGCGCCGACTTAGTCAACCGGTCCACAACCACCCAAATAGCATCACTAACCCACAACCACCACCCCAACACCACCCCCTACCCCCCGCTGAGTCCTTGAAGACCTCAACGAACCAGTCCATAGTGACATGCTCCCCCACTTCTACTCAGCAATAGGCAAGGGTTGTAACAAACCTGCTGGCCTCTGATGCTCGGCCTTCACTTGCTGACAAGTAAGGTACTTAGACACAAACGCTGCCACATCCTTCTTCATACCTCACCACCAAAACTGGCGACCCAAATCTCGATACATCTTGGTGCCTCCCGGGTGCACTGCAAGACGTGAATGGTGAAACTCTCGGAGTACCTCCTCTCGGCAAGACTCCGGCATAAACAAACGGTCTCGGTATCTCACACTCTGGTCAGGATACACAGACAAACACTTCTCAACCTTCCCACCGGAGATCTTCTCCCGGAGGGATTCTACCTCAAGGTCACCTCCCTGTGCCTCCAACACTCGACTCACTAGTGTAGGCTGCGCAACAACAGAAAACAAGGCCGTAGCCTCAACGGGTTCGCCCAGAAGCAAATCAAACTCGCCAAGTGCCCCCAACATCTCCCACTCCTGGATGGCTATACAAGCTACATCACTAATGGATTTTCTGCTAAGGGATGGGCCACAACATTGGCCTTTCCCGGGTGATAGTGCAACTCAAAATCGTAGTCCTCAATGAACTCCATCCACCTTCTCTGCCTCAAATTCAAGTCCCTCTGTGTAAACAGGTACTTCAAACTCTTATGGTCCGAGAATACCTCGAACCTCTCACCATAAAGGTAGTGCCTCCAAATCTTCAAGGCAAAGATCACTGCAGCTAACTCTAGGTCATGTGTAGGGTAATTCTTCTTGTGAATTTTCAACTAACGTGAGCCATAGGCTACTACTTTCCCCTCTTGCATCAACACACAACCCAAACCATCTCGTGAGGTATCATAATAAACCGCATAACCCAACCCTGTCTCCGGAATAATCAACACTGGAGCGGTGGTCAATCTAATATTCAACTCTTGGAACGACTTTTCACAAGTCTCAGTCCATACAAACTTGACCCCTTTCCGCGTCAATCTAGTCAAAGGTGAAGCTAGCCTGGAGAAATCCTTCACAAACCGGCGGTAATACCCAGCTAATCCCAGAAAACTGCGGATCTCAAAAACGCTCTTAGGCTGTGCCCAATCTTGCACTGCCTTAACCTTGGATGTATCAACAGACACCCCTTCCCCGGATACCACATGGCCTAAGAATTTGACCTCTCCTAGCCAGAACTCACACTTCCCAAACTTGGCATACAGCCTATGGGCTCTAAACAACTCAAGCACCACTCTCAAGTGTACCTTGTGCTCCTCCTTCGAAGGTGAATAGATAAGAATTTCGTCCACGAAAACTACCACAAATCGATCTAAGAATTCCCGGAAGATCCGATTCATCAAGTCCATAAAGACTGCCGGTGCATTGGTAAGCCCAAATGGCATCACCAGAAACTCATAATGGCCATACCGCATACGGAATGCCGTCTTCGGAATATCCTCCTCTCTGACCCTTAACTGGTGGTAACCCGATCTCAAGTCTATCTTAGAGAAACAACGAGAACCCTTCAACTAGTCAAACAAATCATCTATACAGGGCATTGGGTACTTATTCTTAACCGTAGCCCGATTAAACTTCCGGTAGTCGATACAAAGTCTCAAGGCACCATCTTTCTTTTTAGCAAAGAGGGCCGGTGCTCCCCCCGGTGAAACACTAGGGCGAACAAAACCCTTATCTAACAATTCCTGAGCTGAATCTTCAACTCACTCAACTCGGCTGGGGCAAAACGATAAGGTGCCATAGAAATCGGCGCTGTGCCGGGCACTAAATCAATGGAGAACTCAATCTCACGGTGAAGTGGCAAACTAACGAGATCCTCGGGAAAAACATCCGAATACTCACAAACCACTCTCGGCAATACAATCTGGGTCTCATCACACTCACCACTCATAAGGCTAGCAAGAAGACCACTAAGCTCACTCCGCCCTCGCGGATCATACGCCGGTGGCAACACACTACCAACCCGATCCCCCAAGAAATGGAAACACTCCCCGCTCAAGGTACATACTGTGACCCTCTGGCGGTAGCAATCAATAACAGCCCGGTATGACGATAGCC
Organism: Camellia japonica; assembly: GCA_030407325.1. Lineage (NCBI taxonomy): Eukaryota > Viridiplantae > Streptophyta > Magnoliopsida > Ericales > Theaceae > Camellia > Camellia japonica. Next base: position 26,873,081 of record JAPPVO010000032.1, read on the forward strand.
AGTCCATACCCAAAATAACGTCAAATCTCGATATGGGCATAACTACAAAAGGAAACGGAAGCCGACGATCGGTGATCTCTATATCACAACCTCTACAACCTTGTTTCAAAATCAACTCACCCCTAACAGGTGATACAACACACATAGGAGATGCTAATTGTGCCAACTCCAACTCCAAAATAGATGCAAATGCAGCAGATACAAAAGAATGAGATGCACCCGTATCAATCAACACACTAGCAACCGAGTTGCAAAACAGAAAGGTACCTCTCACAACAGATGGAGCCAGTACTAGGTCCTGCGCGGTAATAGCATACACGCGCCCTGTAGGCCCCTGATCCACCTGCTCACCTCTAGGAGCAAAAGACTGCTGCACGACTGGGACGATGAAGCCCCCGGATTGGCCCTCGAGGCCTGTACAGACTGAGCTGGCTGAAAACTCTACGTCTGCCTAGAACCAGACGCTCCCGAAGTGGCACTCAACTACAGGCAAAACCTTTTCAGGTGCCCAGGTTGACCACACTGATAACAAGACAAAGGCTGGCCTCTGCCCTGACTCTGGCCCTGAGGTCGAGCTGAAGAAGAAGCTACTCGCTGACCTCTTCCCTGCTGCAGGCAAACTGAAGACTTGTGGCCCAACTGACCACACTTGTAACAGGTGATATCTCCCTGGTTGCCTCTCCCCGAGCCTACACTTGGCACTGGAAAGGTCGATCTAGCAAAACCACCCTGAGACTGCTGAAGGTTAGAACCCTTCTGTCTCCTGCCATCACCCTGACCATCCTGGCTCCTCTTGAAGCCTCTCTGCCCCCCCTCCTCCTCCTGCATCATAATCTCCATATGGGCTGCAGCATCAACCAGACGCCCAAAATCCCGGGTCATCGAACCCCCAACTCTCATCTTGAGTCCACGCCTCATCTTCTTCTCAAACTCGAGGCAATGGCGTTCCTCGGACGCCACAAGTTCAGGTGAAAACCTGGACAAGCTAGTAAAAGCAGCCTCAAACTCGGCCACTGACAAACCCATATGTTTAAGCTAGCAAAACTGGTCTCTTAGCTTCTCTCTGACAGCTGGAGATAAATACTTCTCCTGGAAAGCATCCACAAATGCCTCCCACGTACCACCAATACGACCTCTTATAAACTTCCACCATTGACCCGCATCCCCTTTAAGCTGGAAAGATGCCAAGGTCACTTTCAATGCTCCGTCCTCGATGCCTAGCATCTCGAACGTCTTACTCATCTGCTCCAACCACTTGTCAGCCTTAAGTGGCTCTTTCGGATCCCCAATAAACTCGTCCAAATTTGACCGGAAGAACTCCCTCTTCAAGAAAGAAGGCGCTGCCTCAACAACCGGGGCCTGCACTTGAGCCTGAACCAGATTCTTAGCTCTGAGAATACCCATAGACTCCCTTAAAGCATCGGCTATCCCACGGGCCAAAGCACCCATAGCCTCCTAACATGCTGGCTCGGCCACATTGGCCTGACCAACCCCCTCTTGCTGTGCCGGAATATCATTCGGTAAAGGCATCTCCTGCCTACCACGCCTACCACGCCTACCTCCTCGTCCTCATCCTAACATCCTAATAAAGGTAACGAAGAACGTTAGCACATTCACAAATGTGCCGAAGCTATAACACACGCGTCTTGATGCATGGACAACTGTAATTCACTCCACGTAAGTACATAAACACATAAGCACTTACGAATTTTGTTTCTGGATAATGATAGTCCCGAGGCGTTGCTAGAGTTCCGGTTAGAAACAACATTGATCAAGTGCTTTTCCAAAAAGACTCACAGAAACCCAAGGATCCAATCAACATCCAAGAAACTAAATCCTATACCCAAGTAGTCACATAAACATGTTATCACATAAGCACATAACATTACATCTAAGTCTCTAACAAGCGAGACAAACCCATTGTGATACTAATCACTTCCCACGTACCCAAGTATTCGAACCCGGTACGCTCTGATACCAAGTTGTAACGCCCTCAAAATAATACATAAAACCCATCATTTTAGACATGCAATGATATAAGAGAAATAAACATCTTTCTATTCATCAGAGTAGTTCTTACAAAAGTATTACATGTTAACAACAAAAGCAAATGCCCTATGGGCTTACAGCTTTCCAAGTCAACACTTGGTTACAAAGAGAAGAGTGCTAACTCAAATACATATTAAGCCATTGGCTTGAATACATGTAATACAACCAAAAACATAAAATACTCAAACAGTCCCAAGCCTCCCAAGCTACGTCCTTGGAGGTGGCATGCTACCTGTACCTGAAAATGATGTCCCATATAGGGTGAGCCAACGCCCAGTAGAGATATGCTAAACACAATATGGGCAGTAACTAAGACATAAGGAATTGATAAATGTTTAACTCGCATAAATCAATTCTTAAACCATTTCCATTACATGACAACTGTGTCCATGTTTCATTTTATTTTCCATTTCTTATCCAGTTTTCAATTCACAACTTCGGCTCAGAACCTGGCCAAACAGCTTAAATGAGATAGTAACTCACATTAAACATTTCCCACTTCATATTAGATAAGCATACTAGCTGTATCAAAATTTCAACAGATAAGCATATGAGCTATATCAACACTTCAACAGATAAGCATATGAGCTATATCAACACTTCAACAGATACACATTTTAGTGCTGTATCATCGGAGTCTATCTCCTATCTCCTCCCAAACAACATCCGGTTTAGAGGTCCATCCCCTATCTTCCCCTAAACCATGGAGTACATCCCCTATCTCCTCCCACACACACAACGTATATAAACATAGGTCATATACATAATCAATCAATACATAAAATTAATGTATTCTTTCAACCGTCAGATTCGATGACACATCCAATTGATTAGTTTTAGTTTGCCTAATCACCATGCATTGTCTACAACAATCAAGACTACCCTCCACCAGTAGCCCAAAGCAATTATTTCTAAACAGATAATAAAAGCACCAACAGATAAATTATCCGCATTTTCAAAAGTGAACGATTTATTAATCCGACTCCACTATTCCAACTCATAATGAACCAATATCATTATATTCAACTCAATTTCACAAATCCATAACTTTCCCAAATTAACTATATCAATTAATTTATACACAATTTAGGATTTTTTCCCCCTTCTCTCAATATTAACCCAAAGGTTCAAATATAAACAACCAACAACTATATCATCATTTTGAAGCCCAAAACACATATTATGAGCCAAAATCACAAAACCCTCTTTTATACATTTTGAAACCCTAAGTCCCAAAATCAAAACACTTAAACCACATGCTCAATATCTAGGTCAAAACCCATAAAAGTGAGTAGGAATCCCTACCTCAAGAGGTGAATAACAACGAAGAAGATGAAGAAAACGAAGATGCTCCAAATCTCAAAATTCTCGGATCAAAATGTAGCCCTCGACGATCAACACACTTTTTACAAAGGCCAAAGGGTGAGAGATCACTCCTACTAGATCAATACCTAGAGAGAAGGTAAGTTTTTAGAGAGAGAAGCTCTCCAATGGCTGTTTTCGAAAAGTAAGAGAGAGAATGGAAAGTAAAAAGTGATTTAAAATAGCCTAGCTGTCAACTGATATACGACTCTCCCGCTCGAGTAGAGAACAGGACACTCGAGCGTCAAGAACAAAAAACTAGGTCCGCTCGAGCGCAAAAATGCCCGCTCGAGCGCCAAGACACAAAGACAAAACACACCCGCTCGAGCGCGAAAGACCAGTCCGCCCGAGCGTAGATTTTCATCTCCCAGAACTTTCACCAAAAAGTACTACCCACTCGAGCGCCAACAAGCCCACTCGAGCGCGACCCGCTCGAGCGCAAGAAACCTGCTCGAGCGTAGAAAACACACCTGCAGAAGTTTTGTAGGGACACGAAATACTGGAATGGGTTAAACCCCGCTCGAGCGCAAGAAGACCCGCTCGAGCGGACCGCCTAAAAACTGGGCAACAAGGAAATGAAACCAAGGCTCAACCAACCTGTAACAACCCTGCCCAACACATCCTAAAACTCAAACATAAGGAATTAAAGGATGACAACAAGATATACAACCAACAACTCCACGGAACCAAAGTCCGGAGTATAACAAATACAGCAAGGGAATACCAGGATCACTATAGGGGGCGAGAACAGTTATACTTGCCGGGTGTTCGGAATTTCATTAGTGTTATCTAATTGATCTTATGTGCGTGAAAGTGATGTTGATCTGTTGTCGCGTGAACTCCTCAAGGGGATGTGAAGTGTGCGATTAATGCTAGGTGTAGTATATATTTAACATGGTATTTTATGGGGGCATAGCGTATAATCTTGTTAGGAATAGGCTTGCACCTTCGTGGTAGGTAACGTTGCCGAATTTGCATATTTACTGATTGGTCGTTTCAATTGAGGGAGTGTTAGTCCCTATATAAGGTCGTGGTTGTTGGCATCGGGGAGTGGTGTGTTGTGAGCAGCTGGTGCTATATCTCGAGTAATAGTACATGGGTGTTTCCTAAGTTTTCGGGCCCCTTTATTATGATCGAATGCGATAGGTTTGTACCTTAGCACTGGTTAGGTCAGGAGATGTTATCAGAAGGGTTGATGGGATGTATAGCCCATGGTTAGGGTGTGACCCGTGGAGGGAGTCATAGTGGTATGGTGTTTGCGGATGAAGATTTGGAATAATAGCGAGGAGGGTGAGGACTTTTACTCTTCTGGAAGGTTATGATGGTGAGCCTTTGAAAGCCTTGTCGGCAACATGCAACTATGCCGGGGTTCGGTGCAAGACAGTTGTTCAGTAGTAGTAATGGCTAGTTGTTGGGCACGGAGACCTAGTGTCTTGGTTGTACTCTCGGAATGAGTGACAAATAGGATGTGGAATAAAGGGTGGACCCTATAGGTCGTTGGCGGATGAAGGTGCTATGTTTGCTTGTGTTCGGTACGAACGGTTACTTGGTAGTGTTAAATGTCGTGGTGTAGCAAACCCTGTCAATTAACTCGGTATGAGGGAAGGGGTATGCAATTCTGTTACTTCGAGTTCAGTCGAGGTAGTGAATGAAATCTCTAAATGAGGGAGTGTTGCATAGTGCGATGCGTGATAGGGTGTGGTTCGTACGTTGTTATTAGATGATGTGTAGAAGGGGATTAATCTAGGGAATCCCAGGCGAATGCCTTGGTAAGGCTATAGTGTGGTTACTGATGGAATCACGTGGTTTGAGGTTTGGTAAAGCTAGGTCACTTTGATATAAGTGTCCGTCGTCCAATTTGGATAGTGGTAATACGAGTGAGGTAATGAAATTGGGTAAAGTGGGTGTGGCACCCTGTTAGAGTCGTCCCGACTTATTCAGTCCTTGTCTATGCGGTGTAAGGCACGGGGTGTATAAAGTTATCCTTTGTGTTGCTGCGTTGTTGGGAATTTCAAATGTTTAGGAGTCCCTATCATGAAAGTACTATTTTTGCGGATTGCGTCATCACCGTGAGTGTGGCGGGCTTTGTGGGTTGGTTACATTGTAATTCACTTGAGGGACATTGAGTACTCTTCGTAAACTAAAATGATTTTGAATCGAAACGTGAGTTTGCGATCCTTATTTTTGGAAAATAATTTGAGGAGAATCTCTGAGTTCGGCTGTGGCCAGTTATAAATGACGTGTTTAAGTGGTGACGGTATAAGTTTGAATACCTTTGGGAAAAACTGAGTGCTTTGAAACAAACGGAGCAAATAAAGCAGATTCTTTAACCTGAATGGAATATTTTGTGGGAAGTTAGATTTGACCTAGCCTGAGTTGCTGGTTACATGTTGTGAGTCTTTGGCAAGACCTTGAAATTTTAGGGTATAAATGTGCCGCAATATTGTTCCTTACCCTTGCTTCGTCTTGCGTTCCTGTTTTGTGAAAATCGGCCGAAAGCCTTGTGTATGAATGTTTTCATGTTTCCTATGTTGGGGTAGTAGGCACTACATACTGGTTTGGGTATTGTTGGTAGTCGAGACGTACTGGATGTCTCAGAACACGGTAGTGGTTGCGTGTGGCTTACTATTATCATTGTTATTGGGTCTTGGAGAACAGGACCTTTCCCTTAACTGAGGTGTTGTGGGAACATAACGGGGTTGGGGAAAACCACTTCGGTAAGTGAATTTCAGGTCCGAGAGAAAATATCCGGATCTATTTGTGGATGTTTGAGCATGTAATGTATTTTTGTTGTATTGTTAAACTTTAAGAGCATTGAATATGTCTTAAGTTGAAAAACATTGCATATGTTTTGGTTTACGGAAGTATTTTGAAACTTGCCTTAAAATGAAAGTTTGATGTAACATTGCATATGTTGAATGTATTGTAGAACTGGGAATATATCATGAACATTGACTTTGATATGGAATTGTGAATCATGCATATTGTAAATTGCCTCTCGAATAGAGATGGGGTAACCGGGAATGGGTCAGGTTGTTGAATGTTGGATTGTAATATTGTTGAGAAATTGATTTAATTTAAATCGTGGATGGTCATGCATTATGGGCGACATCGTGTTTATGAAAAATGTTTACAAAACTTTTGAGTTTCGCATGAGAAATGCAAATTTACTTCGGAATGTCAACGTCGAAAATTTGATTATCTTTGAAAAATGTCTCATGATACAAGAGAATGATTCTCCTTATATTTATACAAAAGATTTGTGTTGGTAGTTTTATTTGGAAATTATGATTGTTGAGTAGTGACTTAGCTTGGAGCGCTAGCCGGGCGTTTTGGTGATTTGTTTCGGGTAGGGTTTGATTTTGTTGAGTGCTTTGTGGTCGGTTGGCCTTGTAATCTTGGTGTATCCTTAATTTCGGGGACGGAATTCTTTAAGGCAGGGAGGTTATAGCGATCCCGGTCTTTCCCCAATTGGTTATTGTATCCGGACTTAGGTTCCGTAGTATTGGCTGTTGTTACGTCTTGTTGTCATCCTTTGATTCCTTATATTTGAACTTTAGGATGTATTGGGCAGGGTTGTTGCAGGTTGGTTGAGCTTTGGTCCCATTCCTTGTTGCCCAGATTTTTGGTGGTACGCTCGAACGGGCCCCTTTGCGCTCGAGCAGAGTTCATACACTCTCAGTATTTTGTGCCTCTGCAAAAGTACTGCAGGTTCGTTTTTCACGCTCGAGCGGGCCTGTTGGCGCTCAAGTGGGTGTTCTTGTCTAAAAAAATACTGGAAGTTGGTAATCTACGCTTGAGCAGCTTTCCTTTTTGTGCTCGAGCGGGTGCATTTTGTTTTTGTGTCTTGGCGCTAGAGCGTGTACTTTTACGCTCGAGCAGGTCCAAATTTTTGTGCCTGACGCTCGAGCGTCCTGTTCTACGCTCGAGCGGGAGAGTCGTATATCAGTTGGCAGCTGGGTGATTTTAAATCACTTTTCACATTTCCTTTCTCTTTCTTACTTTTCTAGAAACCCTTTTTGAGAGCTTCTCTTACTACTTTCTCCCTTCTCTCTAGGGATTGATCTAGTTAGAGTGATCTACTCCCTTAGTGCCTTTGTAAAAAGTGTAGAGCTTGGTGTGGGCTTCCTATCAATCTGAAAATTTCTAGGTTTGGAGCATTTCGAGATTTCTCCATCATCTCCTTTGGGTTTCATCTCTTGAGGTAGGGATTCCTACTCATCTTTATGAGCTTTAACCTAGATGTTGAGCTTTTGTTCAAATGGTTTGATTTGAGGAGTTAGGGTTTTGAAATGTGCTATTTTGAAAAGAGGGGTTTTGTTTATTTGACTCATCCATACGTGTTTTGGGTCTAAAATAGGGGTTGTTGATGTTGTTAGTAATATTTGGATCTTTTGGTCAATATTGGGAAAAAGGGGAAAAATGCCATGTTTGGGTATATTTGGGTCATTAGTGTAAATAATGACATTTGTTGTGGAAATATGAAATTGAGTTGAATATAATAAAATTGGCTCATTATGAGATGAAACGGTGGAGTTAGATTTTATTAATCACTCACTTTTGAAAATATTGACAATTTATCTGTTAATGCATTTATTATCTGTTTAGAAATAATTGTTTTGGGCTACCGGTGGAGGATAGTCTTGATTGTTGTAGACAATGCATGTTGATTAGGCAAACTAAAACTAATCAATTGAGTATACCATCGAATATGGCGGTTGGTATAATACATCAAAATTGTGTATTGATTGATTGAACTTGTATATGATTATTGCTTATATACTTGTTTTGTGTAGGAGGAGATGGGGGATGTACTCCACGGTTTAAGGGAAGATGGGGGATGGACTCCTAAACCGGATTTTGTTTGATATTGATACAGCACTAAAATGTGTATCATTTGTGAAGTATAGAAGTGTTTTTGTTTGATATTGATACAGCACTAAAATGTGTATCATTTGTGAAGTATGTAAGTGTTTTTGTCTGAGATCGATACAGCACTACAATGTGTATCTATTATGAAGTATGAAACGTTAATTTGAGTTGTCATCTCAATTGAAATAGAAATGTTATTGATATGAGATGTAATCTCATTTAAAGTGTGTGGCCAGGTTCTGAGCCCGGGTTGCGAACTGAGAAATTGGATAAGAAATGGAATAAAATATAGACACATTGGTCATGTATTTGAAATGGATTATGAATTGATTTATGTGAATTAAACATCTATCAAATGCTGATGTTTTAGTTGTTGCTCATACTATGTTTAGCATATCTCTATTGGGCGTTGGCTCACCCTATATGGGACATCATTTTCAGGTACAGGTAGCATGCCACCTCCAAGGACATAGCTTGAGAGGCTTAGTGGCTGGGACATCTTTTGTGATTACATTTTTGTACCACATGTATATCAAGCCAAGGGCTTATTTTTGTATAGAGTTAGTACTCTTCTTCTTGTAACCAAGTGTTGACTTGGAAAGTTGTAAACCCGTAGGGCACTTGCTTTTGTTGTTAACATGTAATACACTTGCAAGAAATACTTGATGAAATGTAATTACGCTTTATTCTCTTATGTCTAAGCATGTCAATATTGTATGATTTATGGGTTTATTTTGAGGGTGTTACATTTATTTTGAAAAGAATAAATAAATAAAAGGGAGAATAGAAGCCCATATTACATCAAAAGATATTATCACATAACTACGATGAAGCAACCCGACTATGCCTCACTAAGGGCACAATGCAAGTAGCAGTGCACACATGATTTTCAATATCAAGTTAATCTACAAAACTACCCACTACTACTATATCTAGCACTCAAGCCTCCAAGAAGAACCAAAAAATAAATAATTGTGAAGGTCCTTGGGTTAGGGTATGAGAGAGAGTACTTGACTTCTTTCTAATAATGCAGCAAAATTGACCAAATTTAAACAAATCTTTACCAAATTTTAAAAATTTAAGACAGACCAATTTTATGAATAGCGACGTAATCAGCTAAATGTTTTACACTTCAATTTACCCACCGGAGTCAGGACAACCAATCCTAATCCAAGCTTTAAGTTCTAACAACAACAATGAGTCAGGACAACCAAACCATGATGGTTATGATTAGTAAATTACTTAACTTACTCTCTCTCTCTGTTCATCAAATTTGAGTGAAAGTTTGATTAAATGCTTGATCTGATATGAATACTCCAATCCTTACTCTCTTCGCATCTTCAAATCTTTTCAAAAAAATTCCAAACTTATCCTAAAAACCGTCTCCTATCCATACCATTTTTTATGAAAGGAAACCATCTCCTATCCATACTCTATTTTAAAATTTTATCAAAAAAGATTAAAAGTATAATTATTGGAGATTTGGTGAAATTTTTTCTTCATCCTTGATTTAGTGAAAATTTTGGATCTATTATGTTTTTCCTGTGTATAATAGCCAAATAATTTTGAGACCAGCCTTATGTGTAAGGACCAAATTTGTGCTTAATAGTTCAAATAATTGACAGTAATTCTTTAATGAAAAAATAATTTCTGCTTAATGTTTTTTTTTATTAAAAAAATTGGCAATAATTCTGATTAAAAATTGACAGAAATTTGGTGATGAGAGACATTTCCTCAATGTTTAATAGTTCTGAGAGAAATTTGGTTCACAATAATTCTGATGTTTAATCAAAATTGACAGAAATTTGATTCACATAATGTTTTTTTTAATTCTTTGATGAAATTTAGTTCAAATAATTTATGCTTCATAGTTCAAATAATTGGCAATAATTGACAGACCAACTATTATACACAGTTGACAGTAAACACAATGTGTATAACCTTTTTTTTTTTTTTGAACAGCAAACCAATTTCTACTTAATGTTTTTTTTATTAAAAAAATTGACAATAATTCTGATTAAAAATTGACAGAAATTTGATGATAAGAGACACATTTCCTCAATGTTTAATAGTTCTGAGAGAAATTTGGTTCACAATAATTCTGCTCAATGTTTAATCAAAATTGACAGAAGGCACGATGTAAATAATTTTAAGATTAAAATGCAATTATAAAAATATATTAATTTTTTTTTTTCTTAAAGAATTTGTAACATTTTTGCTTGTATTACATGTTCTACAAAACTCAAATAAAATAACAACTCTCCCTAATGTTAATGCAAATTAAGAAATAAACATATAAGATTTTTAATGTTCACCAATACTACAAATCAAAATGTAAGAGCAAGTAAAAAAAAAAATTATAAACACTGACAGAAACTAAAGTTATTGTATACTAAATCTATAATAAAAAGAAAAAAAATATTACATGACCATGGGGATAACTATCACATGGAATCTCTGGTATATTTGTGGCATTTTTGAAGTGTTCATACACATGTCCATGTGTGATGGAAATTGATCTATATATCTTGCCAGGTGATGTCTGAAATTCAGAATCCAATCCATGTGGAACTTGGTGATGTGCTATCTAGAAAGAGAGGCATGATTTGTGAAAGTGTAGTGAATTAAATGTGAAATAGAATGCTTATCCATTGAGATTTCATTACATGACCAACGGGTGAGGCCTCAACCTTGAGGCAGAACCTTGATACAAATCTAGCAAGCTAAAATTATGGAAAAAAGCCTCTTATCTTAGCAAAATCAACAACCTGCCACCAAGCTAAGATATGCATATACATATATATGATCAATTACATGCCCAAGATGACTACTAAAATGGAGCATATTCAGTTGACAGAGGACTTGAAAAATCGAAACAGGAAAAATTACAAACAACCTGCCACCAAGTCTAAGTCTAAGTCTAAACAATTGAAGTTGATAAGACAAAAAAATCCAAGACACTCATGTGAATCAAAATTTCAAAACACACTGATTCACATGATTCACATGATTTGTCAAGATCATCTATTTTTTTAAGAGCACTGAATTTCATTTTAAATAACAAACATAGAAAAATCAAAATTTTAAATACTGAATTTCTGCACAAACAAACAAAAGCTTATTAAGTCTAAAAAATTGCGAACATTTGTGATAGTGCAAACAAACAAACAAACCAAAATACGAACACATAATAAATTATACGAAAACATAATAAATTATAAACACATAAACACAAAAATAGGAACACTGTTTTTTTTTAAACACACACACACACACAAATTAAGTAAACAAACAAACCAAATTTTTTAAAATATAATTTATGCACAATTTGTATATACATAATCTTGTTATATAATAAACCTAATATTTTCTTAGTTGATGATTCAAATTATTATTATTATTATTATTATCGAACAGTTGAACCCAAACTTATTCAAAGGATAATAATAATAATAATAATAATATAATAATAATAATAATAATAATAATAATAATAATAATAATAATAATAATCCCATAATACCATATTTAAAGGAATATTCCATGTAGCTTTTTATTAAGTGCTCTATGTTTTCCCCTTTTTCCGATGTGAAACAAAGCCCCAAACTTATTTGATGTTTTCCAAAGAAAAACATTGAAGGTTTTGAAAACACTCAAAAATAAACTATAAATTTGAAAATCCATTTTGAAAATTCCCCAACAGGAAGTATCTTCTAATTTGAAAACAAAAAAGAAAAATTAAAGGAAGTGAAAAAATTTTGATTACTGGATTACTGGATTTTTGAGTGTTTATGATTACTGGATTCTTATGTTTATGATTACTGGAACAGGAAGTATCACTAAATGTTTATGATTACTGAAGTATCACTAAATGTATGATCCAAAATACAACACCAAATAGTTTGAATGTCAAAACTTATAATTAATGTAGTTAGCAAACACATGAAACTAAACACAGCCTAAAACCCATTTCATTAATCCCTGAAAACCAAAATATAGAGCCGCAAACATACAAACCGAAATCATACATCTTACAAAAATAATTTGTGGACAAAAATCATAGTATACCCATGGAGTACCCTTGGCGTACCCAACTTTCCCATACCGTATACGACATACCCCGTATGTATACGGCGTACCCAATACGCACACCCGCACCCGGTAAGTACCCAATACTTATACAACAACATTTTTGGAGGACTCGTGCTATATATGCTTCAATTGAGTAGCATTTTGCAATATTGGTGACCAAACTACATGGACCCCCTATGGCCTTGTTATATGAAATTCAGCTTCGTATGCATATATGTATATCTTGTCTTCATCACTTTCTTCTTAAAAATGTGTTTATGATTAGACTGATATCTTGTTTCAGTTTCCTTTGTAATTTGTGTGGTGTTGAATAGAGTGTTGGCTGATAGTTCTCGTTAGTGGATAAATCTTGATGAACAACTTAAAATTGGAAAAAAGTGGTCTTTATTTATCTCATAAGAGTAGAAATTGGGTAGAATTGCCTAAATAATAAGCAGAATAGACTTTTATTCTCTCAGTTCCAACAGTGTAGTTTTCAACCCCAGTCCCTATATGGTTATACGTATTCTTTCATATATTGTATGTATGGTTAATTACATTAATAGGTTTTCCACATAGGCCTTATAATTTTTTAGGTTATAGATTTCAGCTAAATTTTAAATTTGTCAAAGGGTGACTTTTTCTGTGGTATGATATTAATTTTCAACATTGTATTTATTCATTTTTCAGTTGGTTTCTCCAAGTATTTTTTACTTTTTTTATTCTGTGGATTATATGGAGTCAGTTTCTATAAATTAATTAAATTATTTTTTCAACCCAATCTAAGCATCACACCAAGTTTGTTGTAGCTTGTTCGAGGTGAGAGCCTCAAGCCCAATGGAACTCGGCAATCAATTTATTTGGACTGTAAGGTTGGGCTTTGGTCTGTTTATGAGAAAAGAACAAACAAAGATAGTAAGCTAAAATTTGTGATTGCAAAAGAAAATGTATAAGAAAGATTTGTACATCTATAGATTATGTACTCTTAGCTTGTGGTTGGATTTAGGATTTGAAGAGGGATTTGTGGAGGAAAGGGATACGTGACAAAAATTTAGCTTTTATTTTATTCACTTTTCCTTTCCTTTTTTCTTTCTGTCTGCAATGTCCTCCTCAAATCGAAAGACAGTCTTACATGGATTGAGGTCCTCGTTTGGTCCATTTGGTATTTTCTATTATGTTACTTAAATTTCTTCCACTTGGTAAATTTATGACTGTTGTGTGATATATAACTGCAAGGTAAATAGATGAATCCCGAAAAAGAGCTACAAATGACCCTTGCATTTGTAAGATGTCCACAAATCATACATCTTACATAAATAGAAATACATAGAAATACATAAATACCAAAATACAGAGATTCAAAAACTTATTTCAAAATCAAAACCGAAATCATACAAACCCATTTCAAAATCAAAACCGAAATCATTCAAAACCATTTCAAAATCAAAATTAAAACTGAAACCATGTCGTTGGTATTTATGGTGGATTGATCAGCCAAAATTCTGCAGAATTCAAATGCAAAATTCTGCAGAATTCAAATGCAGAATTCTTCTTCAGTTTTACTCAATAGCAAAGCAATATATATCAGTTGGCTCAATAGCAAAGCAATATATATCAGTTTTACTCAAAAAATTCACCCGTATATATCAGTTGGCTCAATATCAAAGAAAAAGCCAAACGTTAACAAAGCAATAACAAAAAAAAACAATAAGAATCAAAGTAATAAACTAACCGAGCAGCTGAGCAGGATGTCGAGCAGCCAAAATGATGAAGGCAAAAGCTCTGATGAAGGCAAAAGCTGAGAGAGGAAAAAAAATTCAAGAAGACGAACAATTACCCGAAGAAGAAAAATTCAAGAAGAATCCCAATGTTTTTTTCAACACTAAATAATAATACTGAATTGGTTAAAGTCATGTTTTCAATAACTCTATTGAACCCAGCAATTAAAAACTATAGTTAAGAACCCAGCAGTTAAGAACTCAATAACTCAATATCATCCAGAATTTCATATATATATCATTCAAATAACTTAATATCATCCAGAATTTCTTTTGAACCAAGAATTTCTTTTCCATACAACTCAATAACTCAATATATATATCATTCAAATAACTCAATATATATCATTCAAATCTGCACACTCCCAATACAAAATCCAAACCGTATAACTCACCTGTATAACTCAGTTGACAGTAAACACAATGTGTATAACCTTCTTTTTTTTTTGAACACCAAACTAATTTCTGCTTAATGTTTTTTTGGTGATAAAAAATTTCTGATTTTGGTGATAAACAGTTGACAGTAAATACATTGAGCAGAATTTTTGTCTCTTATCACTAATTTAAACAGTTGACAGTATACACATTGAGCATAATTTTTTTTCTGATTTTGGTGATAAAAAACAGAGCCAACTGATTTTGGTGATAAAAAACAGAGCCAAGTGATTTTGGTGATAAAAAACATAGCCTTTGCAACTACTCTTTAGTTTTAGAATATTCTTTGGTGATAAAAAACACAATGCTTAACAAAACGTTGGTGATAAAAAACATAGCCTTTGGTGATAAAAAAACAGAGTCAATTGACAGAATTTTCTTCTTTAGTTTTACTCAATAGTCATGCCTACCAATAGTCATGCCTTTGGTGATAAAAAAACAATAGTCTGATTCCTTGGTGATAAAAAACATAGCTTTTGGTGATAAAAAACAAAGTCAATTGACAGAATTTTCTTCTTCAGTTTTACTCAATACAAAGTAAGCAAAAAAGAAAAAAAATACAAATTTCTCATGCCTACCAAACGTCAGAATTTCTCATGAGAATAATTTCAGAATAAAAGAAACATTAATAACAAAAGAATTAAAAAATCAGAATTTCTCATGCCTACCAAACATCAGAATTAACACAGCAATTTTTAACAAAAGAATTAAACCTCAGAATTAAAAAAAAAAATTGAACCAAATTAATGTTTAATGTTTAAAAATCAGAATAAACAGGAAAAACAAAAGAATTAACAAAAGAAATTTTTAATTGATGATGTTTGTAATATCTCCTATATAAGGAGTGTCATTTGGTCTTGTAAGAAAAATGAAGATATTGAATATCAATCAATAATATCAATACATAAATTTCCTACATGGTATCAGAGCCATAAGATTTAGGCCTGTATTACTTTCTCACCGGCGGGCAGCCGACCGGTAACTTTGCCTTCGCTGCCCGCTGGAATTTTCTACACATATCTTCACTCCACTGCCACAAATTATTCTTCTTGATCTTGATCTTGATCTTGATCTTGTTGTTGCTAAATCTGGTTTTATTTTCTCCAGATTTAGTAGCGTTTAAAGTTTCTGTGGGTCATTGCTGTTGTGAAGATGAAGTTCTGGAGCTCTCTCCGTTGTTACCCTTGGAGATTCTGATGGTCCCATATCAGATTATTTGTCTGGTTTTGGGAGGTGCTGTGTGTTGTTGAATCTGGTGCTCCGGCCAGTTGTTTTAGCTTCTATACTCAATCTTTGAGTTATAGTGAGCATGGTTTCTAGGTCTGTCTAGCTCCTGGTGTGTTGTTACTATGTGGAACTCTGGCTGGGCTCTCTTGCTGTTAACCCCTCTCCCTAGTTTTCTACGAGATTGCTTGGAGTGACAAGGGTCCCCTCGTGATAATTTCTGCTCTGGTTATGTTCCCTTCCCTTGCACTGCTGGATCCTAGCAGCTTCCCTTGGACGATTAGGTTTCAAGTCAATAGTCAACTATATAGCAGTCAAAGCATTATCTTTATCCCTTGTAGCCAGTACTGCTCTCGAGTCTCCAACATTTCCAATTATAAGATCCTGACCCTGTGTGTGGTTGCCTAATAGTGACTCACCTGGTTTGGCCATGGCTAGAGCTTTTGGAGACTTCTGTCTAAAGGATTTTGGTTTGATATCTGTCCCAGACATTTATTACCACCGCCTTACAGAGAGAGATGAATTCATTATTTTTGCTAGCGATGTGGGTTTGGTCATCACCAGCTTTTCTTTTTATGGGTATATATGGAGTTCTAAGATGGTATACATGGAGATACGGGTTCCGTGCTGCTGATGTTTGTTCCAGACGACGTCGGCGCTGAGTCCTCCGACTGTTTTGCTGTTGGCCTTTCCGTCACCAGCACTATTCACTTTAAATTTTGTGGAATGGTGATATTTTCTGGGTAATGGTCAATGTGAATTGGAGTGGGCCGTCCGTGGACCAAACCGTGGGCCCCAAAACCATGTCAACCACTCTCCACCTTTCGTTTTCATTTCTCAATATATTTTCTTTCACATTATTTCTTTCTTTATTTTTCTTTCACATTATTTTTAATCTTTTTCAAATCAAATTCATACCATTCAGATTTGCACACCAACTTTATTTTATTCATGCCAGGGATCAAACTCGATCACCATTTTACATCAACAAAAAAAAAAAAAAACCAAACAATCTCCAACCTACACCCACTACATCAACCGACCTTACTTTTTCGCCTCTTCTGCCGGTCTCTTCTTCTTGCCTCGGTCTTGGGCGTCCCTTGCCGGCTCTGCCTCCGTGTTTCCCACGCCGCCGAGCACATTCACTTCCCGTTGCTCCTCAACCGTCACATAGGGCGGCCCTCCAAATCTGAGCATCACGGTGGATTTCCGCTTCAGTTCTTTATTTTCTGCCTTCAGCATACATATTTCTGCTCGGGCATCCATATACATGCTCTGGAGCAGAGCCAGTTGGGCTTTTACCTGCTGCACCTCATTTGTTCTACTCTGAAGCCGGTGCGACAGGTTGTTGACCGCCGTCATGGTCTCAACGCATGACCTTAATGTGTAATAATTCGCCTCAATATCCGACTGAGCAGCCATTATCTGCTCCACTGACACCATCGGATAGTTCAACGGCGCAAAACCAGGGGGGCTTGGTCCAGGGGCTCTTGGTTGAGGTTCAAGGGCCATATTCTGGGTTGTGGCCTCGTTGAGGTCGGGAAAGAGGGTAAGACCACGGGACGAAGAGGCTATGTTCTGGGGAGCAGAACGGGAAGAAGAAGCCATTTTCTGGGCAACAGAGTGACACAGTATCTCTCTCAGCAAAATGAAGAGGTTTTCAGAGGATTTTTCAGCAGATGTTTTGTTCTGCATAAGCGGCAGCCTCGCCTTGGTATAAATAGGCAAGGCAGACATGCGCCTCACGCGCCTCTCAGCGCAAGACGACAAAGCGGCGCGCCTTTTCATGGCTCGACTTTTGATGGATTTCGGGCACACCTTTTGATGGCACGCCTTTTGATGGCGCGCCTTTTGATGGCACGCCTTTTGATGGCACGCTTTTTGATAAGATTGGGCACGCCTTTTGAGGGTGCAACTTTTATGGGTCCGACAAGATTCTGTAAACTGTCCCGACATTGATTCCGGTTAGCTTCTATATGGGTCCGACATGACCCAGTAAACTGTTTTCTACAATGGTCCGACATGACCCAGTAAACTGTTTTCTACAACGGTCCGACATGACCCAGTAAACTGTTTTCTACAACGGTCCGACATGACCCCGTAAACTGTTTTCTACAACGGTCCGACATGACCCAGTAAACTGTTTTCTACAACGGTCCGACATGACCCAGTAAACTGTTTTCTACAACGGTCCGACATGACCCCATAAACTGTTTTCTACATCGGTCCGATATGATCCCATAAACTATCTTCTACAACGGTCCGACATGACCCCATAAACTGTTTTCTACATCGGTCTGACACGACCATACAGTGTCTCCTATCCACTTTTTATTTTATTTGTCAGCTTATTTTTCCTGTTTTGTCTTTCTCTCCAAACTCAAGTTGGTTAGTTCCTATCCCCCTTGAGTTTGAGGGGGGCTGTTGAATGTGTTGAATAATGTGTTGAATGTAAATGTAAAAACTCCACCAAGTGTGGTAGGTAGATGTGAGTGTGTTAGGTGAGTAGGTTAGTGCTATAGTTAGTGCACCATATAGATAGTGGAAATATATAGTGGTAGATAGTGGAAATATATAATATGTAAGTGGTATATAATGGGTTTAATGGGTTATGATGATGTTTGTAATATCTCCTATATAAGGAGTGTCATTTGGTCTTGTAAGAAAAATGAAGATATTGAATATCAATCAATAATATCAATACATAAATTTCCTACAGATTTAAACCTCAGAATTAAAAAAAACATTTGGTTCACAAATTCTGATTTTTTAAACATTAAGCAGAACAAAAGAATTTCTGATTTTTTAAACATTAAGCAGAACAAAAGAATTTCTGAAATTCTGACGTTTGGTAGGCATCAGAATTTGGTTCACAAAATTTCTTATGCCTACTTTGGTTCACATGTTGTCTAATAACCAAATATTTTAATGATAAGTTGATGGGCATAGAGAATATTATTAATATGTTTTCCAGAGATTTGAGTAATTGATCCTAGAAAACAACACAAACATCATTAAGCTTGAACACAAACCCAACAAAAAATGAGATCATATACAACAGCACAGCAACTCAAGAGATAATTTAAACAACAGCACAACAACTCAAGAAATACTGCAACAAAAAATATTGCAGTATAAGAGTTGCCACTATCACCAACAAATCCAAATAATTTAAACAACAAATTCAAAATTCAGAATTCAAGAGTGGGAGTTCGAAGGGAGCCGAAGACAGCAGAATTTAACTATCACCTAAATTTTGAATTCAAGCTACAAACATATATAATTTTAACAAATTTCGGTTAGTAGTATGTATAATTTTAAAAGAAGAAGACGTATAGCTATCAGTCAGAAGAAGTATAGCAATCTATCTGCTAGTGTAATCAATCAATCTGGAATTGTGGATAAGGTTATCCGGGCTGAAAACCATCATTATCCAGCCGAAGGGAGCAGAATTTAGGTGAATTTAGGGCCAAAATTCAGAATCTCAAAAACTCATTCAGGATTCAAAATTCAAAATATTCAAAATTTAGAATTCAAAAAGGGAAAAACACAACAGCGAGTTCGAAGTCTTACCTTGCGAGTGGGAGTTCGAAGGGAGCCGAAGACAGCCAAAAACAGACAGAACCTTGAGCCAAAAACAAACCCAGTCAAATGAGATCATATACAGAATGTAGAGGAATAAAGGAACACAATGGAACACAGTGTATTTGACTAAAGGAATAAAGGAACACAATAATAGAGGAAAACTCAATAATAGAGGAGATAACACATTGTATCTGACTAAAAAAAATACAAGAAAGAGTAATCAAGATAATCCGGAAAAAAATTCTAAAATCAACAAAGAGTCAATACATGTAGATGTCAATCAAGGTGAGAATAAGGAGATAGCTTCCAAGGACTCACATGAGTTATTGAAATTAACATGAGATAACACATGAGTTATTGAAATTCTGAAATTAACATGAGTTATTGAAAGCACTATACATATATATATATATAACATGAGTTATTGAAATTCTGAAATTAACATGAGTTATTTTAGTTTCAATATCTGTTTCCTTTATTTAAGCATTAGTTATTAACATGAGTTATTTTAGCACTATATAGGAAATCAAATTGTTATATATAAAATTGACTGAGTTACACCATGTGTTCCATTGTGTTCAAATTGTTATTATTTTACTCAATGACTACAGGAAGTCAAATTTGATTTCAGAATTTGATGACTACAGGAAGTCAAATTTGATTTCGTGATTACAGAATTTGATGACTACAGGAAGTCAAATTGTTATATGTAACACTTTCTTTGTCTTTCTCTTAGATTGAGTTATTTTAACAATTTGATTTAACAATTTATCAATTTGAATTTGATTTCGTTATATATAATACTCCAGTTGTGGTTATAATTCATTCAACAACACTTTCTTTGTCTTTCTTTTAGATTGAGTTATTTTAGCATGAGTTATTAACATGAGTTATCTGTTTCCATAGATTGATGACTACTTATAACGATCCCGGGTTTTACCCCTTTATGTACAGTGTTTCGGACTTAGGTTCCGTAGTATTGGTTGTGGTTATATCTTGTTTCCATCCTTCAATACTTTGTATTTGAGTTATAGGATGTGTTGGGCAGGTTTGTTACAGGTTGGGTGTGATTGGGAGCAAATGGTTACTGCCCAGATTTTGGTGTCTTCGCTCGAGCGAGCACTTTGTCGCTCGAGCGAGCTCTTTGATTTAGATCCTTCGCTCGAGCCAGGGTTCCGTCGCTCGAGCGAGAGTTGGTTGATCTGTCTAGTGGCTCGAGTGAGAAGTCCTTCGCTCGAGCGTGTGTCTGCGTCTGGGTTTGGACATGAGAGTTTGAGTTCTTGGCTCGAGTGAGCTTTCCTTCGCTCGAGCGAGCGAGGACTATGTTTTGGAGTTCTTCGCTCGAGCGAGCTTTTCTTCGCTCGAGCGTGCTTCTGGTTGCAGACCTGAAGCTTTGCATTGTTGGCTCGAGCGAGACTTTCTTCGCTCGAGCGAGGCTTTCTTTGTGTCTGGTCGCTCGAGCGACCAATCCTTCGCTCGAGCGAGCCTATGTTATATCAGTAGATAGAAGCGGGTAAACACTTCACTTTTTCATCTCTTTTGATTTCAAAACCCTAGATCCGAGCTCTCTCTCTCTCTATACACCTTCTCTCTAGGGATTGATCTACTTCTAGTGAGTTTCTAGCCTAGCCTCTTTGTAAAAAAGATAGAGGGTGTTGAGGGCTTTGTTTTAATCTGAAAATTTGTGGATTTGGAGCACTTTGGATTTTGGTCATCTTCTCCATTTGAGCTCTTCATTTCGAGGTAGGGATACCCTACTCCATCTTATGAGCTTTGTCTTTAATTTTTGGCATTTTGATATGTTGGGGTTGTTGGGTAATTTTGGAAAAGTTTGGGATTGATTTGTAAATTATAGAAAAGGGGTTTTCAAAGTATTAACTCCTATGGGTGTATGAGACCAACAAAAATGAAATTAATGTTGTTGTATTGGTGAAATCAAACCTTAGGGTTGGTATGTGAAATATGGGAAAATGCCCTAATTATTATGATAAATTAATTTGTATAATTAATTTTGGGAAATGAGAAATTGAGTTGAGAATATTGAAATTGGAAAATTATGGGATTAAATGGTGTAGTTGGATTAATTTATCACTCACCTATAAAAATGTTGATATTATATCCGTTTGATGCATTTATTTTCTGTTTAGAAATAATTGCTTTGGGCTGTCGGTGGAGGATAGTCTTGATTGTTGTAGACAATGCATGATGATTAGGCGAACTAAAACTAATCAATTGAATATGTCATCGAATATGGCGGTTGGAATAATACATCAAATTTATGTATTGATTGATCTTGTATATGATATGTGTTTATATACATTGTGTTGTGTGGGAGGAGATAGGGGATGTACTCCACGGTTTAGGGGAAGATAGGGGATGGACTCCTAAACCGGACATTGTTTGGGAGGAGATAGGGGATGTACTCTATTGATATAGCAAATATGTGTATCTATTGAAGTGTTGATATAGCAAATCTGTATATCATATATGAAGTATGGAAGTGTTTTGTGGAGATTGATACAGCAATTATGTGTATCTATTGTGACGAAAGAAGTGTTTAACATGAGTTGTTATCCCAATTGAAATGGATGTACTATTAATATGAGATGTAGTCTCATTTAAATTATCTGGCCAGGTTCTGAGCCACGTTTATGAAATGAGTTAATAAGTAAAGGAAAGTGAAATGTAACATGGACATGATTGTCATGGAACCGTAATATGATATAAATTGGTTTATAAGTGTTGACCATCTATCAAATGCTATTATTTTAGTCATTGCTTATAGTTGGTTTAGTATATTTCTACTGGGCTGTGGCTCACCCTATATGGGACATCATTTTCAGGTACAGATGGTATGCCACCTCCAAGGACGTAGCTTGGGAGGCTAGAGGCTGAAAGACTCTTTTTGTTATCTTTTGATGTATTACATGCAAATTCAAGCCAAGGGCTAATATGTATTTGGGTTAGTACCCTCTTCTTGTAACCAAGTGTTGGCTTGGAAAGTTGTAAGCCCATAGGGCATTTACTTTTGTTCTCAACATGTAATACTTTTGTATGAACTACTCTGATGAATAGAAAGATGTTTATTTCTCTTATATTAATGCATGTCAAGAATGTTGGGTTCTATGTATTATTTTGAGGGCGTTACAACTTGGTATCAGAACGTACCGGATTCGAATACTTTAGGTACGCGGGAAGTGGTTAGTACCACAATGGGTTCGTCTCGCTTGTTAGAGACTTAGATGTAATGTTATGTGCTTATATGATAACATGCTTATGTGACTATATGGGTATGTGTAGACGCGCCCTTGGGCCTAACTACAGTTCGGACTCAATTTGTGTCACGGTCTTGTATCTAATCTCGCAGAGTGCAATGCAAGACCGATGAATCATCAAAGAGTCCAAATCCGGCAAATCGTTTTTGAAAACAGATTTTTTTGAAAGAAGTGCCAAACATGGACTGCTTTGCCAGATACAGAGTCGCCACCTAAATATTTATTTTGGGGGAATTTAGGAAACCCTGACTCGTTGCCTAAGGCCACGTGTCCGTCATCACCAAAGTTGCCTCGGCTCGGGAACTTGGGTACGATTGGGGAAGGTCACTTCGTGAGCACCCCCGCTCGTCCGATCAAAGATCGGCCTCTACTAACCATGATATCTAGTTTTGAAAACATTATGCGTTCTTAATCCAGTTATTAGCCTATATTTACTATGTGATGCGCACAGCATACAAGTACAGACTGGACCGCCTGAATTGGAACAAAACATTTCATGTTTGTTTTTGAAAGCGGTTTGCTACTCGCAAGTAGGCTTAAAATGCAGATTTCGCCACCCTCGGGTGGGCTTAGAAAACATGGTTTTGCCACTATCTAGTGGGCTCAAAACTCACAGTCAATGCATTATTCCAATTCAGATAATCCAACCTTCACCCACAGGCATTCAGACAGTTATATCACATAAGCAGTTAGCCTCATGGCAAGTATGCTATCATGGCAGTCACTCACACGCATGCAAGGATGCTAAAGCATAAACACTTACCGGGTACTCCAAGCCAAAATAGAAACTAGTTAGTAATCATATGCATGATCCTAGTTCATGTTAAGATGGCTAATGCAACACATGCAAAAATGCAACTACAATAGGCTCGGCTATTCTAAACATGGCATTTGCAATGCAACGGATAACATGTATTCAACTCGGAATTGAAGTACAATGCAGTTAGTATGATGCGCCGAGCCCGGTGCATGCAATACAGATGAATGATGCAAACATGCTATCATAAGTATGCTAATTGAAACATGCCCTAATCTAACCATCATAAGCTGGTAAATAAAAGGGAGAAAGACGTGGGGTTGGAAGACATACATCACACGCACGCACACTTATTACAGTTGTACCCTCGCTCGGAGGGTCCGAATAAATAATACAGTCCGAATAAGTACAAAATCCTAATTAATTAACAAATTAACTAGGAAAGCGGATAAATTAGCATGCAAGCTATGGACTGCCTCGGCTCTGTTCCGAATGATGAATGATGCATGCTTGGGTTGCCTTCGTCGGGAAATTCCTTGCGATGCCCCGGTTTGCCTCTGTTTGCAATTGTTCTCGGAATATTGTGCAAAGCTCCAGAAGGCTGCTGATTTCTGATTTGCTGCAACAGAGAGCAACAAAGGGGCATGGCAAAATATTTTCACATATGTATGCATGACTACTCTTCAGGGAGTGTAGTCCTCGATCCTCGTGGCACCAATCACGTATCTCGATGCATGATGGCCGAGGAGTCGAATTGCACTACTCGATGTGAAATGAATGCACATGAAAACACAACGAGACCTAAACTCCATCATAGGTAATCCGGAGTGTCGGCGACCAGGAATTGAGACACGTTCCGTCACTCGGAGTACGAAACGTCCCTCGTTTCCCATGCTTGGGCTAACTCCTATCCCAAACACGATGCAAATGAGATGGCATACACAATGCGACTAACATACAACCTAGCATATGCAATGCTATGAAATGGCATACGCAATGCTCGATGTAACATGGCATACACAATGCTCTAACATGCAACCTAGCATACGCAATGCTATAGACTGAAATGGCATACGCAATGCACGATGGACTTACACCAATATGAGTGGACCTCGGCCACACTCACATCAGTGGCCATTAGATGAAAATGAGACAACCGAAATGCGTGCACACATGCACGAATACCAAAGACCGAACCTAAGGCATCAAATGCCACTCTACCAAAGCATGGCAAGGGATGAAAGATGGCATACAAACATGCAATTTCCAGTACTGAAATATAATGCACAATGGTCTCGAATCATGGAAATATGTCACCCAATGCATGAAATAGGCCCCGAAACTCAAAACTAGGCAAATGCATTGAACCACAAGTATGCAAAGAAAGCATTATTTGATCATGAGGCATGAAAACAGAGCCAAGGCAATCCTAAATAAGCACAATATCAGTTCAAAGCATGGCCAAAAAGTGCTAACATGAAGGGCTAAAACAACATGCAACATAGGCTAGTGAGCATGGTTTACATGGCATGTATATGAAGCACAAGAGCGGTCACAAAACCAGCCAAAAACAGAGACATGGCATGTCAAATAAACCCCAAATAACCACTAAAATGCATCCAATGCATGCAAAAATGATGAGCTCCTTTGGAGGGCCATGCAAGGGGTTACTCAACACATACAAGATAGACAAGTAAAATGGCAAAGCCAACTCTGGAAATCAGTTATGAAAGCCCTAAAACTCACCAAAAAGGCCCTGAAATGGCTCAAGGAAGTATGGAATGAAAGGTCCCCCTGAAAGGCCTTAAGGAGGATTACTCCACACATGCATGATAGACATAAAATATGGCAAAATGGGCTCCGGATAGAGTCAAGGAAGACCTTAAAACTCGCCAAATAGGGCCTAAAAAGTGACTTCACAACATGCAAAATGGGGGTCCTTTGGAAGGCCAAAAAGGCCAACAAACAAGACAAAGAGAGAGGGGGTCACCCCCTCTGATTTTAGCTCTCAAAAACACATCTAAGCCACTGAAAATCCACTGGATTTCAGTGGCTAAGAGGCCAAACCAAGGCCAATGCAAATGCTCTAATGCATAGCCCTAATCATGAGGAAATGAAGCATGCAAAGGGAAAGATGACCCCAAATAGAAAAATGCCCTTAATCAAACTTCAAGAGGGGCTTAGAATAAGACTTTTTTTTAGTTCATGGAAAATCTCGAAAATGCTCACAAGTAAGGCTAAGATATCATGCAAAATAAGCCCTAAAAGAGAGATGAAGCATACAAGGAGGTAGGTGACCTCAAACAGAAAAGTGTCCTTAATCAAAATTCAAGAGGGGCTCAAAATAAGACACTTCATAGTTTATGCCGAAGTCCAAAGATGCTAGAAAATAGGGCTAAAGTATATAGCAAAATAATGCAAGAAAAGGGAAAATTGTGACTTACCCTTGTAGCACAGCAATGCAGCAACTTCTGGACCAAGTTGGTGAACCTTCAACCTCTGCAAATCAGTCCCAAAGTGCTGGAATGGATGGTGGAGGTGGTAGGCTATGAGGTGTGGTGTAATGGCCAAGAACAATGGGTGTTTTGGGCTTGGATGAGAGAGATATGGAGAGTTGTATGTATATGCCTCAACTGGTTTTTTCTAACCCTTGCAAATGGAGAAGGAAGCTTGGTTTTATAGAGAAGAAGAGATAAGGCTTCTTGGAGAAGCCTCAAGAGTGGGTCAAAGCTTCTTAAAGAAGTTTGACCAAAAGGGTCAAGCTTCTTGAGGAAGCTAGACCAAAAGGGTCAAGCTTCCTCAAGAAGCTTGACAAAAGAGTCAAGTTTCTCCAAGAAGCTAAGTAAGAGGGTCAAAACCAACTAAAAAGGACCAAAAAGAGGGTCAAAATCTCGGAGGAAGGGCCAAGTGCTTCACAGCTGGTACAGCTGTGTTGCACTTGAGAGGGCCAAAAAGTAGGAAGGTGGCCGACCAGTTCAAGTGGTCGGCCGACCACATGCCCTGGTCGGCCGACCAGGGTTCAAAAGGGTCAAGGTGAATTTCTGGTCGGCCACCCCAGAAAAGTGGCCTCCCAGATGAGTAGAATACAGTTGTATGGTGAAAAACC
Source organism: Camellia japonica (assembly GCA_030407325.1). Taxonomy (NCBI): domain Eukaryota; kingdom Viridiplantae; phylum Streptophyta; class Magnoliopsida; order Ericales; family Theaceae; genus Camellia; species Camellia japonica. The sequence continues at coordinate 26,899,595 of JAPPVO010000032.1, forward strand.
AGAAAAAGTGACCCAAGAGAGGGAAAAACCAACTTTCTAGCAAGGTTCAAAAGGGTCAGGAAGAAAAGCTGGTCGGCCTACCCATATTGGTGGCCTCCCAGGTGAGTACAACACAATGCTGGTATGGGAGACCAGAAATTGTGAGCCAAAAGTGGGAAAAACCAACTTTCTGTCAAGAAAATCGGCTGGAGGAGAGAGAAAATATTTTTCAAAAGAATTTCTGGTCTCCCACTATACTACCACCTTCCTAACAATGAAAATAGGGTCTATGCCAAAAATGAACCCTAACTGATGCAAAACGAGGGTTCGGGGGCCAAAACCCGGGGCCCGCCAAAAATAGGCTGTTAGTCACCGGAGGTGGCGTATGACCACAAAGGTGGTCTCTCGGGCCAAGGTGTGTGCCAAAAACCGAAGCAAACAGAGGTAGTTAAGCGTTCCCGAACCGAGGCACACGACCGACGGCTCTGAAAACCGGAAACTGGTCTCCAAACGGGAAAAATGACCTACGACCATGAAACGTAGCCTACGGCCACTGAGAGATGGCCTACGAGACCTCTCCCTCCCTTCGGGAAAAGAAAATGGAGAAAACATGACCTAGTTCACAAACCGAGGCAAAGCACAAAAGAGCCCTGAAGTCTGGAGGCAAGGTTCGCAGCCGAGACTCTGCAACTTCAGAACGAGCACAATATGCACCATCACCGAGTGCTCAATCGGTGACGTCTGAGTCTTAAGGTCGGTAAAAAATGGGGTGTCTACAGTTGCCCCTCTTTGACAGAACTCGGAAGTCGTAATTGACGGGAGTGAATGTCAAAGCCTAGAGACGACCCATTTTTGACAAGGCCGAAGACTTAGACAAACAGGCGAGATAAACAAAGATGTGCCCGCAGGCATGCCCGCAGGCGGGGGCAAAATGCAGAATGATATGCACCAAGCTGGACGTAACTCATGATGATGCAAAGCAGCAAGCTATAATGAAGCAAGTATTCACAATAGATGCAACAGTTTTAAGCAAGAATGCAAAGCAATAACTACATTTCATGCAGTTTAAGAATGCAGAGAATTATTCAATTCTCGCCACGTCTTACACGGAGGAGATACAATACCTACGCTGCTCGTCTGGTCGCACTAGCCTCAAATGAACCGTACATACCATATCGTGCCTGTAAAAGAGAGAAACTTAACAAGCACAACATAGTTAGCAACATATGTTCAACGCTATATCGAATGCAAACGAACATGGTTCCGATGAGAAAGTGCATCGCAATGCGAGAAGAAACGTGCGTGACAACGCAAGTTAAGCATGGGGGCATGACAATACAAATGAAACGTGCACAACAATGCAAGTGGTGTGCATGAGAATGCTAGTGACATGCATAACAATGTAGGGTAAGTGCAAACTTGAATACATATTTGACACAAAACAACGAGCAAAGAAATGCGAGTTTCGGCGAGAGCGACTCAATCGCGGCCTCCGGTTTACCTCCTGGAAGGGTCACAACATATTCACAAAGGATACACCTCGCCCTTGACGAGTAACAATGAAACACGAATCGAAAGTTGGAGTTGAAGTTCCCGCGGAGGGATTTCGCGACGAAAAAGTGCACTTTCTTGTATCTTGTTCGGGTGCCAGGGACTCCGACTCATTACCAAAATTTGCAAGGACCTTGGAGACCACCTGGGAACACCACCAAACCAGGTTTGGAGTTCACTGGAGACCACCGACCAGGTTTGATGGAGAGGGGTGGTCGGCCTACCAGAAAAGGTGGTCGGCCGACCACCTAGCCCAAATCCGGGGCAATTTTGTCCTTTCACCCTCATTTCTTTAAATGCACAAAACCAAACACTTTTTGCTCATAACATCAGGTCCGAAATCAGTCCCTCTCCCTTCCTAGAGCATTTTCCCTCTCAGATCTGCGCTCTATACGCGTTTTCCAACGCCCCACGCAAAGTTGTTTCGCGAAATCTTTCAGTTTTCTTCACTTTGAACCGATTAGATTTTGATTTCGGAGCTCTTTTCCTCATTTTCACCACTTGAGGTAAGTTCGTCTCAATATTTGGAAGATTTTCCCGAGAGTTGACTTTTGTTGACTTTTTCATTTCCCGAGAGTTGACTTTTGTTGACTTTTTCCAATTTTGGCTCATTTTGCTCATTTTTGCTCCTTTTTGCAGATTTTTCGAAATGGTGGGTCATTTCCCCCACGGCAGAGGTCCTTCAGGTGCTAGAGGCGATCCAGATATTATGTCTCTGCCGCCAAGGATTCGCCCTTTTATTCCCGAGAGGTACGACCCCCCAACGCACATTCTCCCGCGGGCCGTTTTCTATCATTTTACCGACTTCGACGATCGAGCCCCCGTGGATTTGCTATTGCGGGAGCCAGAGTCTCACCTCTCCTATCAGGCACGGGAGGTATGTACTTCACTTTTTTTACATTTCCTGCAATATATTCTGCATTTTTCGTGCATCTCATGCTTTCGCTATGCATGGTTATCTGCTCGTTCTGAACACATTCGCACACCACACTTCGGCTTATCCTAGCACACAGCATTCTGAACACTTAGTCTATAACACAGCATTCTGTTTTGCATCTTGAACACACAGCTCAATCACTTGAATTTCTGAACCCGCAACCCATATTTGATTGTGAACACGCAGCACACACTTGTTGAGAGTTGAACACGCAGCCCAAACTTTGAATTTCTGAACGCGTAGCCCATATTTTGATTGTGAACACGCGGCACACACTATTCCTGAAATCTGAACACACAGCCCAAATTTGTTGATTATGAACACACAGCCCACACCATTTCTGAAATCTGAACACACAGCCCAAATTTGACGTCGAACACATAGCTCGAACTTTGAGATGAACACACAACCCACTGATTTTGAAATCTGAACACACAGCTCAAATACTTGATGTTGAACACACAGCTCGAACTTTGAGATGAACACGCAGCCCACTGATTTTGAAATTTGAACACACAGCTCGAACTTTGAGATGAACACACAGCCCACTGATTTTGAAATCTGAACACACAGCTCAAACACTTGACGTTGAACACACAGCTCAAACTTTGAGATGAACACACAGTCCAAACTCTGAGTTTCTGAACACGCAGCCCAAATTTGAGGTGAACACACAGCACACACTTGTATTTGCACGCAACTCTTACACTTCTATTCTGAACACACAGCTCAGATACTTCATTTGCACACAGCTCACAGCATTATATCTGATTTGGTTTGCACACAGCTCAATACATTTCATTTGCACGCAGCTTATTCATTTCATTCTGAAACTGAATACATGTGTTCATTATGAATGCAGATGTCTTCTCGTATTACACGAGGATATGGCTCCATTGTTGCGAGGGAGTGGTATGCAGAGCTCCCGGAGGCTGTTCGTGATTGGGTTGACCAGGCGGGATTCGGACCTTTCTGCACAGGGATATCCCGCTATCCTGCTAGCAAGACGTTGATGGGTGCGCTTGTAGAGAGATGGTGGGACACCACCAACTCCTTCCATTTTTCAGCCACTGGGGACATTACTATGACCCCATTTGATTTTGCCATACTGACAGGCCTCGACATGGGAGGCTGGCCGATCACTTATGATGAGGATATGGGTGAGTGGGAGGCCGCCTGGATTAATCTATTGGGAGCTCGTCCGCCGGTCGACAGATTCTCAGGCCGAGTCCAATATACCTGGTTTTCTACACACTTCAGGGAGATGGTGCCCGAGACTCCCGAGGAGGTTGCGCAGTATACTCAGGGGTTTTTGATGTTCCTCCTCGGGACCACTCTATTTGCCGATAGGGGGAACACTATTGGACTATACCTGCTGAGTGCTCTGGTGGACCTATCGCGGGTCAGCTAGTATGATTGGGGTGGCGCCGGCTTGGCTACCCTTTATTGCTACATGAGCGCGACCTCCCGCGGACGGGGGAACATAGTCGGCGGCTATTGGAGAGCCTGGGAGGTACTTTCTGCCCCCTTGATTTAGATTTCTGCTTTTCATTATCTGTACATTGCACACACGGTACATTTTACATTCTGTACTTTGCACTCTGCTCTCAGCATTCTGCGTTCTCTGTATATTATGTATTCACATTCTGCACTCAGCATTCTGTATTCTGATGGCTATTGCCCTGTTTTCCACAACAATGGGTTTTTGCATACTTTCCCACACTAGCCCCGGAGCTTGAGGTGGAGGTGCCCCTCGTGATCCCCTATTCGCTCGTATTTGAGGGCCAGTACCGGCCGAGACCTTGGGAGACTCTCCCCTACCTGCGGCAGTATTTCGACACGGTGCGGCCGACAGAGGTAATCCAGAACTCTCAGTTCTCCATACTTGCATCCTTGATCCATCTTGCACATTTATGATTTCTAATCGGCTTATGCATTGGTTATCCGCAGATCACATGGCAGCCATGGATACCCTTGCCAGGATATGCCCGGTTCCAGTTCGCTAGGGCATGGGGCACCTCCCGATATAGGGTTTGTTTAAGGGACCAGTTGGCAGCCCCTGGTTTCTTGGGGATCGCTTCATGCGCCAGACGATGGGTAACCCCGATCAGGAGATCCCTTCACCGCCTCCATTGGGCATGCGGTCCACAGAGAGCCTCACTCCCCGGGAGGTCGACGACCTTATGCTGGTTGTTGATGCATTTCTTTTCCTGGAGGAGGGGGAGTACGTGACATAACGGAATACATACTTGATGCCTCCACTCACATGTGTCCGTACCCCCACGAGGAGAGCTGCTGACGTTCTGTCATCGAGTCGCGCTCGAGCTGCAGACATCCTTTCCACTAGCAGGGCTAAAGGGATGCCCTCGACTTGCCAGTATACTAGGTGGCCAGATCTTCCGACCGAGCTGACAGGCTGGCAGTATGGGACGTCTTACCAGATTCCACTGGAGCCTCCATTGCCCAATCATCGATACGTTAGTGACCCTAACTCACCACCGATATGCTCCGCAGTTTTCATTTATCATTCAAATATTTAGACATTCATTCATTCACTGGTGAATTGAACTTGCATCTACAGCCTCCCAGAGAATATACTGAGGGGTTACTCAGGGTGGTGGCTTCACTCGAGAGCATGGTCTTGCGGAGAGAGGCGCAGCTGTCCATCCTCGGTTTCCAGGTACTCTTTAGTTTTCCCGCATTTATCATACTTCTGATGACATGTTGAACTTGAACATCTCACTGCATTGATTAACTGTATATGTAGAGCACATCTGACACACACCACATTCATGTACTGTATCTGCATGCACCCACTTCATGTAGTTTTCTTGCATCTGCATCCGATATACATACTTTGGCTGATGTATTGCACTCTTTCTTTTCAGATGCCTCCGCTACATATTGGACCACAGGCCGGGCCATCTAGGCCTTCCCGAGAAGCTGGGCCTTCCCGAGAAGCTGGGCCATCTAGGCCTTCTCGAGGAGCCAGGAGAGGGGAGTCGTCTCGCAGACGAGGTGGACACAGAGCTCATGTCATAGAGGAGGAGTCCAGCGAGGAGGAGGAGCCTGCGCATCCCCAGTCAGAGACATCTGCTGACAGAGAGGGTGGCTCCGGTTCTGGTTCTGAGGGTGGAGGTGATGCCGGGGAGGATCCCGAGGATGACAGCTCCGACTCAGATGGTGCTGGTGGTGCAGAGGTTGTTCCACAGAAGAGGACGAAGAGGGCCTCTTATTCCTGCAGTTGATAGCACTGATGCAGCTATTCCCTGCTTTATTTACCTTTTTTACTAGTAGTTGTAGCACATTGTACATTATTAGGCAGTTTTATTTTCTGTAAAACTTGTACCCTTGTTGTAAAATGTTGTAGCAAAGGAAGCATGATGGAATGAAACAACTTTTGAAAAAGTGTTGTGTTTTATGTTCTTAGCATCGCATCGCATCATTTTGCACAAAAATGAGATTTGAATGAAAATTGAGCATCAAAAATTTGCCAAGTCAGGTAGTGAACCGACACAACAAACTAAACAACTTAACTTACTAAGAAACAACAAAGCCTTAGCAAGTTTACAACTCGATAAACAAGACACAACAATGTTGATAAACAAAGAGTAACAACTCAATATACAAAACTCGACAGCTCGACAAAACTTAACAACTCAACAAACAAAACAACGACTCGATAAGCAAAACAACAACTCGATAAGCAAGACTTAACAACAACTCGATAATCAAAATGCATTTCGGACGATCTGGGTGACGGAACGCATCCGAAACTGAGGAAAACTCGCACCTTCAACACTCCCGATGCATGGAAATGCTAGGAACTTTCTGCTAGAAGTTAGGACAGGGCCAAAGCCCCACTTTCCTCCATGGCCGACCACCTAAGGAAGCTAGCCGACCAGCTTTTTCATCAGAAACCAAAGGGGGTGGTCGGCCTACCAAAAAAGGTGGTCGGCCGACCACCTAGCTTGGCAACCACCAGTTTGTTGACACGTGTCCCCCGAACAGTGCCCTATCCTCTTTAAAAGTCCTAACTTCGTGGTTCATTCATTTCATCTCAGTTTCGCACCAAAATGGAGGCGTTCCTCATCCAAAATCTCACAGCTTGGATTGCTTCTTTAGATGGCTCGAAAAAGTTGAACTTCCGGGGCTTCGGCTTGAATGCACTATTCACGCTGGACCGTACTCTGCTGCATCTTCCTTTCCTCCATGCCGCGGCAAGGTTTTGGAATCCGTAACACATGTCTTCAGCTTTAGTGGGCAAGAGATATGTCCCACTTTCGAGGATTTCCAAGTTTTGATGGAGTCCGAGCGCAACGAGGAAATCTTGCCTCAACTCCGATTTGGCCACGTCCAAGCCTTAGGACAAATGTGCCGCCTCACTTTGCATGATGCTCGATCATTGATTCATGACGGGGGGCTGGACATCCCAAGCTTGGTTTGGTGGTTCTCTGATGCTGGTGACCGCGGCGACCATCATTGGCAGGGCTATCGGCAACACGCGCTTTGCCCGTGCTTACTATCTCATTTCTTGCTTGCCTCAGGTTCCGGAGGATTCAGTGTCCGGTTGATCGAGGTTGCTCAAGGTTTGAAGGAGGGCAAGAGCTGTATTGTCATGACATTGGCTGAGACATTGATGGGCTTGGATGCTTTCCATCGCCGGGAGACGGCTAGGTTCGCAGGGAGCCCACTACTATTGCAGGTAATGTTTTCCACCCAATCTCACATATGTATTGCTCACATTACTCGGCCCTCAGGCTCAGTTTTTCTCACAAAACCCTTTTCTTACTTTTCTCTCATCGTACATCTCTCTATTCTTTAATCTCTCATTTTTCATCCCTCCCCAGGTGTGGTTGATGGACAAGTTACAGATTGTGGAGTCTTGCCCATCATTCTCAGCTCGCGGCTACTTTTTTCGACAACGTCTGGTCGATGCCCTGGATGAGGAGTGGTGGTACAACTGGATGTGCGGTTTGTCCACAGACCGCATTGCTTGGTGCTGTCCTTGGCTCAACCTACCGGCAATGAGTTACAATATGACCTGTCAACCAGGGATTCAACTGATTGGTATGACACACTGTATCTTCTATTTTTCGTTCCGGTTCCGGCGCCAGTTCAGACATGATCAGACTTGCCCGCCAGAGAGGATAGAGTACCCTGCTGCATTCCCGGTCCGAGGCGCACAGCTTGCTCGGTATGCCACAGCATGGAGGACGAGAAAACTCCTGGCCCCCGCTCCCACTTTCAGTTGCACTTTGTCTGATGAGTGCTTGGATTGGCTCAACGAAGAGGCACAGATTGGGCTTAGCTTGGCGTCAGAGGCTTCGACCAGCTCTGTGAGGGGGCGCAGGAACACCTGACTTAACTATGCCCCGGATTTATTGCTTTATTAGTACTTTCAAGTTTTCTTTATGAATGTAATAAAAAGCAACTTCAATTTGTATGCAAGAGCAGGAAGACTCTGTATTGAAATCGATGAAATTGAAGGTTGTGGGTACTGAAAATTTTCCGCTTTGGTCCAAAAATGGTCTAAGTTGTAAAAAGATTAATTTGAACAAAGTCAACTTTTATTAAAACTTTTCAAAACTATTTTCGATATGGATCAGAACTGGACACGCCTAAGATCTGTCACTGAGATGCACAACCCCGGATCCTAGCAACTGGAAAGTTGCCCCTAGTCTGAATAGTATCGCGGCACTGCATGGAAACAGAAAGTTGCCCCTAGTCTGAATAGCACTGTACCGGAGATTACAATCGAAGCCCTTCAATGCTGAATAGACAAAGATGACCAAGATGATCAAATGGACAAAGTTGATCGGGGAAACGTTTATGGCTGAACTCCAGGATGAAGTTGTCTACATATCCCAAAGATGGGAATCAAGCCTTACGTAGTTCAGCCTCAAGTTCACTCGAGTATTTTCACTCTCCTTTTACGCTCTAACTTTTGCCAAGGCCGCCCTTTGCGGGTTTTTAACCTTGCGAGCTCAGTTTTTATATTTTCCAATTTTTCAATGCTCTAACTTTTGCCTAGGTCGCCCTTTCGGGTTTTCGGCCTAGCGAGCCTCTCAGGGGTAATATTTCTTCAACTTGTCCATGTTGATCGGTTGTGAAAATTCTAGGCCATCTAGGTCCATCAAAACCACAGCGCCACCTGACCAGATAGCTTTAATGATGTAGGGACTGGTCCAATTGGGTCTGAACTTGCCCCTTGGGTCGTGAATGGGAGCTCGGTTGTCCTTGAGCACCAAATCTCTTTCTTTTAGATTCCAGGACTTAACTTTCTTGTTGAAAGCCCGGGCAATTCTGCGTTGATAACCTTGAACATGGTACAGTGCTTTCAGTCTTCTCTCATCAAAGAGCATGAGTTCCTCAAATCTGCTCTGCTGCCAATCTGCTTCGGCTATCTAACACTTAGCCAGTACTCGCAACGACGAAACCTCAATTTCAATAGGTAGAACGACCTCCATCCCATAGACTAATGAATACGGAGTCGCCCCAGTAGAAGTTCTAATTGAAGTCCTGTAGCCCCACAGAGCAAATGGCAGCTTATCTGGCCAGTCCCGGTAGGTTTCCACCATCTTCTGCAGTATGTGTTTGATATTCTTGTTGGCGGCCTCAACCGCTCCATTGGTTTGCGGCCGGTATGTGGATGACTTATGAAAAGCCACGCTGTATTTTTCCAACAAGTCAATCACCTCCTTCTTGAAGTGGGAACCGTTATCTAAAATTATCTCATTTGGGACCCCATAGCGACAGATGATGTTGTTTCTGATGAACTTGGCGACGTGCGAAGCCTTCAACACCGCATAAGATTGGGCCTCAACCCACTTTGTAAAATAATCTATCGCGACCAAGATGAACTCATGCCCATTCGACCCCTTCGGAGTAACAGCCCCGATCACATCGATTCCCCAAACTGAAAATGGCCATGGTGAAGTCATGTTGTACAGCTTTGACGGCGGGATGTTCATGCGGTTTGCATGGATCTGACATTTGTGGCATCGCCGAACAAAGCTGATACAATCCTCCTCCATGGTGGACCAATAGTAACCCTGTCTGAGGATCTTCCTGGCTAGCATTACCCCATTCATATGCGCACCGCATTCTCCTCCATGGATGGCCTCCATCAGGCGCTTCGATTCCTCGGCTTCTACACACAGCTTATGCATTCCCAGATGACCTCTCTTATATAATTTACCCCCGCAGATGATGAACTGAACGGCCATTCTTCTGACTGCCCTTTTATCCTTGGCATTTGCCCCTGTGGGTATGCTTCTTTCTCCAAGAAGTTCCAAATATCGTAATACCAGGGGTTCTCATCCTGAACCTCATCTATGGCAGCAATTGATTCATATGCCGGCACAAACTTCTGGTCAATGATGACTGGACGCATCCGGACTCCAAACGGGATGTTTATCATGAAGGATAGAGTTGCTAGTGAATCTGCGAATCTGTTGCTCTCTCTTAGTAGATGAGCAAAGTTTAGCTTCTCAAACCGAGGAATTAACAAGTCCAAGGTCTGGTGGTACATTATCATCTTTTCTTCTTTCACTTTCTAGTCTTCTTTTGCTTGAGACACAACAAGGTTTGAGTCCCCGATGACGTCTAACCGTTTTGCCCCTAGTTCTAGGGCTGCTTCTAGACCGGCAATCCATGCCTCATATTCTGCTTCATTGTTCAAGACTTTGAACCGGAGTTTGAAGGCTAGAGGGATACGGGGATTGTCAGGTGCTATCAGCAACACCCCTATCCCATACCCGTACTGGTTTGATGCTCCGTCAAAGTACATCGTCCAAGTTTCATCGTCGATATGCAAAATGGCCTCATCTGGGAATAAGTACTCAACTGCTTCACCCCCTTCCACTGGATGGTCGGCTAAGAATTCTGCTACTGCTCTTCCCTTGACTGACTTGTGCGTCACATATTTCAGATCGAATTCGGAGAGCAATAGCAACCAACGAGCTAGCCTAACCGTAAGTGCTGGTTTCTCGAAAAGATATTTGATGGGATCGAGTCGTGAAACCAACATTACGGACTGAGCTAACAGGTAGTGCCGTAGCTTCCTGGTAGCCCATACCAAGGCTAAGCAAGCCTTCTCCAACGGTGTGTAGCAAGTCTCATACTCTAGCATCTTCTTGCTCAGATAGTAGATGGCCCTCTCCACCTTGTCTTCAGATTCTTGTGCGAGCATGCAGCCCATTGTAGTCTCAGTTACTGAAAGGTACAATATCAACGGTCTCCCCGGCTCTGGCGGTGACAACAGGGGTGGGTTCTGTAAGTATTCCTTGATCTGTTCAAAAGCAGCTTGGCATCGGTCGTCGCACTGGAATTTCTTTCCTTTCTTCAGGAGGCCAAAAAGTGGTTCACAAGTCAAGGTTAATTTTGAGATAAACCGTCTTATGAATTGCACTTTACCTAGAAAGCCTCGCACCTCCTTTTCAGTCCTTGGTGGTGGCATTTCTAAGATGGCCTTGATTTTGGAAGGGTCGACTTCGATACCTTTCTGTGTAATCGGAAACCCGAGCATTTTTCCCGCTGTAACACCGAACGTACACTTCTAAGGATTCAACCGCAACCAAAATTCTTTGATCCTCTGGAAGAACTTTTGCAAGGCGGTGTAGTGGCCCTTTCTTTCTTTGGACTTGACAATCATGTCGTCCACGTACACCTCAACCTCTTTGTGGATCATGTCGTGTAATATTGTGGTCGCGGCCCGTTGATATGTAGCTCCAGCATTCTTCAACCCAAACGACATCACTCTGTAGCAGTAAGTCCCCCACGGGGTGGTGAAGACAGTCTTTTTCCGGTCTTCGGGTGCCATCACTATCTGATTATAGCCTGAGAAGCCATCCATAAACGAAAGCAAAGCATGCCACGCTGTGAAGTCCACTAACTCATCGATATGCGGCAAGGGAAAGTCGTCCTTCTGACTAGCTCTATTCAAAACCCTGAAATCCACGCACACCCGGATCCTGCCATCCTTCTTCGGCACCGGAACTATGTTCGCTAACCAAGTCGGGTATTCGGATACCAGCAGGAACGCTGCGTCAATTTGCTTGGTGACCTTTTCCTTAATCTTGAGAGCCCAGTCCGGGCGGATCCTCTTGAGTTTCTGTTTAACTGGTCGGGCCTCGGGGTCAAGAGGGATCCGGTGCTGTACAATCTCAGGATCGATTCCAGGCATGTCTTCGTAGGACTACGCGAAAACATCTTTGAAATCTTTTAATAAAGCGACTAAACGCTCGCATTCCTCCGAAGACAACGTGGACCCGATCTGGACCAGCCGCGGGTCCTCCTCAGTACCAATATTCACTGTAGTGATTTCATCAACTAAAGGTTTAACAAATCTTTCCTGCTCCTGATCAATTAATCGTTTCAAAACCGGAGGAATTTCTTCATCGTCGTTTTTATCAAAATTTTGAAAGTCCTGATTCAAGCAATAAATCAAAGGCACAGAAAAATACTCAGAAACCACAGCCACAACATTCTCATTAAGCAGATCCAAATCGTCCGATTCTTCGGTTACAACAGACTCAAAAGAGAAAGGAAAGATGACCTGGACAGGACTGTGGCATCCGGGTTATCATCCCCAGGAATACCAGACTCAGACTCAGACGAGTTGGAATCTGATTCCGACTCCACAGACTCGGTGGAATCAGACTACGACTCACTACCTGACCCGGTGCTGCTTGACAAAAATCCCTCTTCATACTGCCAAATGAGAGAGGGTGCGATAGATGCATCCAAAATATTTACTGGTAGGCCCGCAGCCGTTCCATTTCCGATCACGCATATCGAGAAGTTATCTCCCAAGCACTTCTGTTCGATCGGAGGATCTGAAAGTAGACATGCCAGCGCTACCCCCATTTTACTTTCGGTGTCCTCAGACTCCATTTTCTTGCTCTGCTCAGCCTCAGCCAATGGGTCTGTCTGCTCTTCGGCAATATCATCCCCGGATAACTGTAGATCAAAGAAGATCTCAAAACCTGGTACGCGCTTCCTCTCCGCGTTCAACCACGGCTCTGGGAAGCCACAAAACGGAAAGTCCTTCCCCTCTTGGATGAAGCGTCCGTTTAGGGTACCCTGAATGGGTCGGTGCATTAGCTCAAAAGGCTTCCCCGCCTGCTTCGCTCTGGCTCTCCCAGCCATCTCCTTACCTTTTCTCACCCAATCCTCTTTGGTGGGCAGATAACCCAAGCCAAAGGTATGTGGGTTGTGTGGCACTTCGGCCAATGCTGCAACGCCCTTCCGGCCACTCTTTCCCAATCCCATCCTGGGGATGTGTTGAAGCTTATTTATGAGGTATATTGATTGAGCACTGACATACACCCCCTCATTAACAGCCATGATGTTCTGCACAACCCGAGCCTCAGCTAAGGTAAAACCGAATAAGAACACATCCTCCATGCCGTGCTCAATTTCCAAAACCGGCGTAGATACTTCTGGCGGTGGATGGATCGATGAATTTCCAAAAACAATGGCTACTCCCTTCCCATGGAGGTATTTCACCATCTGATGCAAAGTGGACGAAACTGCCTTCACCTGGTGCAACCACGGCCGCCCCAAGGCAGATTGAAGGTTGCAGGAACTTCTAAGACATGAAAGTCTATTTTATGCTATCCCGGCCCAACCTTGGTCTGGATTTTCACTATCCCCATGACTTCTCGGCTCGTGTTGTCATATGCCCGAATCACCTGGGCTATCGACACAAAGTCTGTGGTCTTTAAACCGATGGCATATGCAGTTCTTGCCGGGCATACATTGATGGCAGACCCTGTGTCGACAAGCACCACAGGTATCCATTTGTTTCTACACTCCACGGAGATGTAGAGTGGCTTATTATGACTCGCACCCTCAGGTGGCAGCTCCTTGTCGGAGAAGGTTAACATCAGGGTAGCTCCTCCCGGAAAAACTAAGCCCACCAGCTGTTCGGGCGTGGTGTCTATAGAGAGCTTGGCCCTGTCCATGGCCGATAAGACAGCTTGCCGATGCAATGGAGAGTCTGCCTGTATCTCTCTTTAACTAAAAACTGCTTCAGTACACCTCTTCTTCGATTGCTTCTCTTTGCTTCTCTCTTTTTTGTGCTGCTCTTCTCTGCCTCTCTGCCTCATCTTTTCCAGACGCCTCTGGCTGATCTAGATGTGGAGGCTTGAAATACCGTCCACTCCAAGTCATATGGTCGACTTCGCCGATATACCAGGTATCGTCTGGTTGGTTACTCCCCCAATCCTCATCTGTGTGGGCAAGACATAAATCATCGTCCTCCAACCACATTCCATCGGTAGCCAACAGACATCTGTCTGGCTCCGGTATGATTGCACTCACAGTACTTTCCATCCATATGCTCGCAGCAATTTTTGTCCTCGTGCACACAGCACTTTCATTCCCCACGGGGGCCTTAGCTTTTCTGATTCTCTCAGAATTCCCAAACTTTTCCTGTTCCGACTGCGTCAGTGCAGTTTGTTGTTCAACTTTCTCTGCATTCACAATGCCCAAGCTCTGAGCGAAATTCTTAGTACCAACGCTCTCGGCAATACACTCTGACTTCCGGCCATTCCGGCCACAATTGATATTCTCGCCCCTGCCGGGCCCTGTTCTAACTGAGATTCTTCGACGACGTCTGGTAGGTCATCAAGCCACCCGGTAGACTCTGCCGATTCCTCATAATCAAACCAGTTGACTGCCGTATCCCCTGGATCTTGGTCGTTGAAAAACTGGAGGTTGGCAAAGTCCTCTTCCACAGCCGTCAAATCATCTGTCCCCTGCTCAAATCCATCCCCTCGGATCACACACAACTCTGCCCTCTCTAGCAATTCTACATTTGGCTCAAACTGGCCTGCTGACAGGATGTAATCACTTGGATCGTAGGCTTCCCCTGCAACACTCCCAGACTACTCAAACCCTGATTCAACAATTCCATCCTCTTCTAAAATCTCCTTTGTTCTGTCTTCGACAGTCACCACCATTGGCAAGGGTTGGGTTCTGGAGATGTCCAACATGCACAGAAAGTCAGTGCAGTCAGGAAGGAGCACCTCCGGCTTAGGTAGGTGAGAAGGAGTGATATAGATGCTAGGATCATAAGACACGACCTCAATCTGGATAAAGTTGACTCTTTTGGGAGGTAGAGCTTGGTTGTGCGGTGGGAGAGGGTTTGTTGTGACATTGGGTTTTTCTGGCGGCAAAATCATATGCTTGTCAACGAGATCCTAAATCTCGTGACGCAATCTATAACATTAGTCGGTGTCGTGACCATGTTGTTGGTGATATGCGCAGTATTTGGTTGGGTTATAGGAGGGAGGAAGTGGATTTGGCAATGGCCTCAGCTCCAGGGGCTTTAGATGCCCTTTCCTGATTAATACCCCTAGAGCCTTGGACAGGGGCATATACAATGAGGTGAAAGTTCTTTGGCCTCGGGGTTGGTATTTGGTTGTTTGTGTGTTGCTTCCGAACGCGCCGGAGAAAGGTGTGGCTGCCATAGGTCTTGGAGAGGGGATGGTGGTGACCATGCTGACTTCCAAAGCCCTTGTATTCGCAGCACTGCTTGTGCCTGCGTTGTTGTTGCGGTTGAAAGTCCTTCGGGGCTGCTCCTTATCTTGGTTAATCAAACCCTGTTTCATTGCATCTTCGATCTATACTCCCATCTCATACAGATCAGAAAAGGTAGGGAAGGGGAGCACGATCATTTTTTGCATCAGTTTCAGCTGGAGATTGCGCATAATCATCCAGATTTGATCTTTGTCGGTAGGCCTTAGGGTCATCATTGAAGCCTTTGCCCTCCACCGACTTACGAAATCTGAGAAGCTCTCCTTAGGCTCCTGCCTTGTTGTTTCGAGATCTCGGGTTGTAATCTCGATTTGGGTATTGTAAGAGTATTGCGCAACAAAGGCCTCGGCCATTTCATCCCAACTCCGCTTGACATCATCCTCTAACTTCGCATACTAGATAGCGGCCACACCCGACAGGGTCCGGCCGAATAATGAAAGTTTCTGCGGTCTGGTGAGGCCCATCGGCCGTAGTATATCTGAGAATAACCGGAGATGCACCATGGGATCCCCAGATCCGTCGAAGCGATCGATTTACGGCATTTTGAACCTATCTGGCAGCGTCACAGCCACGTCGGTATATCCGTCCTCGATATCCGGGATAGCCTTTACCCCTTGGGATTTCTTGAACAACTTCTCGAGCTTGCTCAATTTCAGTGCTGTAGGGTCTACTTCGAACTCAAAGGGAGAGTCCGAGTGGTTGATAGGCGTATGTGCCTTAGATAATTGAGGTAGAAGCGGGGGCGGAGCTGGCCCCGTTGGAATGTCTGTGTCCTCCTGGATGGTCTGGACATTTGGCAAGATGTTCTGGGCATTCGACAGGATATTCTGGACAGTTGGTGTCTGCTCAAGTAGCGGGACCCCTGGTGGGGGAGGAGCTTGATGTGAAGCAGATGCTCCGTTCTGCTGTTGCAGTCTAGTGATGAGCTCGGCCTGCTGGGCCATGACTGTGGCCTGCTATTTAGAGAATTCCGCTTGGCGGACAGCGTCCTCCTGCATTTGCTTCATGCTCTCTTGGAGCTAGCGCATCATTTCTTCCATTCCGGCCATGTTCTGCTGATCCTGCTGACTGACTGGTATGTTTATCTCTATGGCAGAAACTGAGACCTTGGTCCGACTATTCACTGCTGGAGTAGACCATTGCTCTGGTAATCTCTACTCAGACACACTGCGCTTTCTCGGCCTCCGTCTGATAACTGGGGGTAGAGAATGAAACACTAGCTGTCCGTCAACCAGATCCTCAAATCGATTGAGTCGGCAACCTCTTGTCCAGGGTGCTTGGGGAATATCTGCTTGGTCTGAAGCAATTGTGCTAAAACTGCCCTAGCAAAAAGATAAATAAAGCAATAAGGAAATAAATAACCAGACAAACGGACAGCATAACGGCTTAAAATAAACACACAACACATAGTTGGGCATCACAACACACGGTTGATAAGCTGAAAATACTGTTCTCAAACACTGGCCATTATCCCCAAATCACTGTTCCCGAAGCTGAATCTGATACCCGCAGATAACTGATTCTCAAAGACTGAACTGGTGCCCACAGGCCTGATGCCCAAACTTGCAAACTGATACATGCATTTCTTGTAAAGACGCACTCTAAAGCACATAACAAACAAGTGAAAGCCAAAACACCCCTATGTTGGGGTAGGGTTTCCCTGTCCTATTTTGTCAGGAACTAGGGTTTCACTATGCACGCAGCGGTTTCAAACAACCTATGATCGGGTAAGCAACCTGTCCTAGTTTGGAATGGTCACTATGGATTCCGAATATGCACTAGGTCGAATGGTCAAAAATGGTGCCCCGGTAAAACCGGGTTTGTGTTCCCGTCGTGGCAGAGCCCGCAACCGGTCAGCCTTATGGCACGCTTCTCAAAGCGAGCCTCCGGCAAACCGTTCAGGAATAGCATACGGCAAACACGGTGTCCTAGGCGCACCAATGCAAATGCAATGCAAAGAAACACATAAGTGTAGTAAAAACCAGATATCACGAGTTCGAGTCAAGTTCTCTAACTCCCCAGCAGAGTCGCCAAAAACTGTAGACGCGCCCTTGGGCCTCACCACAGTTCGGACTCAATTTGTGTCATGGTCCTGTATCTAATCTCGCAGAGTGCAATGGAAGATCGATGAATCATCAAAGAGTCCAAATCCGGCAAATCATTTTTGAAAACAGATTTTTTTGAAAGAAGTACCAAACATGGACTGCTTTGACAGATACAGAGTCGCCACCTAAATATTTATTTTGGGGGAATTTAGAAAACCCTGACTCGTTTCCTAAGGCCACGTGTCCGTCATCACCAAAGTTGCCTCAGCTCGGGAACTTGGGTACGATTGGGGAAGGTCACTTCGTGAGCACCCCTGCTCGCCTGATCAAAGATCGGCCTCTACTAACCATGATATCTAGTTTTGAAAACATTATGCGTTCTTAATCCGGTTATTAGCCTAGATTTACTATGTGATGCGCACAGCATACAAGTATAGACTGGACCGCCTGAATTGGAACAAAACATTTCATGTTTGTTTTTGAAAGCGGTTTGCTACTCACAAGTAGGCTTAAAATGCAGATTTTGCCACCCTCGGGTAGGCTTAGAAAACATGGTTTTGCCACTATCTAGTGGGCTCAAAACTCACAGTCAATGCATTATTCCAATTCAGATAATCCAACCTTCACCCACAGGCATTCAGGCAATTATATCACATAAGCAGTTAGCCTCATGGCGAGCATGCTATCATGGCAGTCACTCACACGCATGCAAGGATGCTAAAGCATAAACACTTACCGGGTACTCCAAGCCAAAATAGAAACTAGTTAGTAATCATATGCATGATCCTAGTTCATGTTAAGATGGCTAATGCAACACATGCAAAAATGCAACTACAATAAGCTCAGCTATTCTAAACATGGCATATGAAATGCAACGAATAACATGTATTCAACTCGAAATTGAAGTACAATGTAGTTAGTATGATGCGCCGAGCCCGGTGCATGCAATACAGATGAATGATATCATAAGTATGCTAATTGAAACATGCCCTAATCTAACCATCATAAGCTGGTAAATAAAAGGGAGAAAGACATGGGGTTGGAAGACATACATCACACGCACGCACACTTATTACAGTTGTACCCTCGCTCGGAGGGTCCGAATAAATAATACAGTCCGAATGAATAATTACAGTCTGAATAAATAATTACAGTCCGAATAAGTACAAAATCCTAATTAATTAACAAATTAATTAGGAAAGCGGACAAATTAGCATGCAAGCTATGGACCGCCTCGGCTCTGTTCCGAATGATGAATGATGCATGCTCGGGTTGCCTTCGTCGGGAAATTTCTTGCGATGCCCCGGTTTGCCTCTGTTTGCAATTGTTCTCGGAATATTGTGCAAAGCTCCAGAAGGCTGCTGATTTCTGATTTGCTGCAACAGAGAGCAACAAAGGGGCATGGCAAAGTATTTTCTCATATGTATGCATGACTACTCTTCAGGGAGTGTAGTCCTCGATCCTCGTGCCACCAATCACGCATCTCGATGCATGATGGCCGAGGAGTCGAATTGTACGACTCGATGTGAAATGAATGCACATGAAAACACAACGAGACCTAAACTCCATCATAGGTAATCCGGAGTGTCGGCGACCGGGAATTGAGACACGTTCCGTCACTCGGAGTACGAAACGTCCCTCCTTTCCCATGCTTGGGCTAACTCCTATCCCAAACACGATGCAAATGAGATGGCATACACAATGCGACTAACATACAACCTAGCATACGCAATGCTATGAAATGGCATACACAATTCTCGATGTAACATGGCATACACAATGCTCTAACATGCAACCTAGCATACGCAATGCTATAGACTGAAATGGCATACGCAATGCACGATGGACTTCCACCAATATGAGTGGACCTCGGCCACACTCACATCAGTGGCCATTAGATGAAAATGAGACAACCGAAATGCGTGCACACATGCACGAATACCAAAGACCGAACCTAAGGCATCAAATGCCACTCTACCAAAGCATGGCAAGGGATGAAAGATGGCATACAAACATGCAATTTCCAGTACTGAAATATGATGCGTAATGGTCCCGAATCATAGAAATATGTCACCCAATGCATGAAATAGGCCTCGAAACTCAAAACTAGGCAAATGCATTGAACCACAAGTATGCAAAGCAAGCATTATTTGATCATGAGGCATGAAAACAGAGCCAAGGCAATCCTAAATAAGCACAATATCAGTTCAAAGCATGGCCAAAAAGTGCTAACATGAAGGGCTAAAACAACATGCAACATAGGCTAGTGAGCATGGTTTACATGGCATGTATATGAAGCACAAGAGCGGTCACAAAACCAGCCAAAAACAGAGACATGGCATGTTAAATAAACCCCAAATAACCACTAAAATGCATCCAATGCATGCAAAAATGATGAGCTCCTTTGGAGGGCCATGCAAGGGGTTACTCAACACATACAAGATAGAAAAGTAAAATGGCAAAGACAACTCTGGAAATCAGTTATGAAAGCCCTAAAACTCACCAAAAGGGCCCTGAAATGGCTCAAGGAAGTATGCAATGAAAGGTCCCCTTGAAAGGCCTTAAGGAGGATTACTCCACACATGCATGATAGACATAAAATATGGAAAAATGGGCTCTGGATAGAGTCAAGGCAGACCTTAAAACTCACCAAATAGGGCCTGAAAAGTGACTTCACAACATGCAATGGGGGTCCTTTTGGAAGGCCAAAAAGGTCAACAAACAAGAAGAGAAGAGGTCACCCCCCTCTGATTTTAGCTCTCAAAAACACATCTAAGCCACTAAAAATCCACTAGATTTCAGTGGCTAAGAGGCCAAACCAAGGCCAATGCAAATGCTCTAATGCATAGCCCTAATCATGAGGAAATGAAGCATGCAAAGGGGAAGCTGACCCCAAACAGAAAAATTCCCTTAATCAAACTTCAAGAGGGACTCAAAATAAGACTTTTTTTAGTTCATGGAAAATCTCGAAAATGCTCACAAGTAAGGCTAAGATATCATGCAAAATAATCCCTAAAAGAGAGATGAAGCATACAAGGAGGTAGGTGACCTCAAATAGAAAAGTGTCCTTAATAAACTTCAAGAGGGACTCAAAATAAGACACTTTACAGTTTATGTCGAAGTCCAAAGATGCTATCAAATAGGGCTAAAGTATATAGCAAAATAATGCAAGAAAATGGGAAATGGAGACTTACCCTTGTAGCACAGCAATACAGCAACTTCTGGACTAAGTTGGTGAACCTTCAACCTCTGAAAATCAGTCCCAAAATGCTGGAATGGATGGTGGAGGTGGTAGGCTATGAGGTGTGGTGTAATAGCCAAGAACAATGGGTGTTTTGGGCTTAGATGAGAGAGATATGGAGAGTTTTATGTATATGCCTCAGCTGGTTCTTTCTAACCCTTGCAAATAGAGAAGGAAGCTTGGTTTTATAGAGTAGAAGAGATAAGGCTTCTTGGAGAAGCCTCAAGAGAGGGTCAAAGCTTCTTAAAGAAGCTTGACCAAAAGGGTCAAGCTTCCTCAAGAAGCTTGACAAAAGAGTCAAGCTTCTCCAAGAAGATAAGCAAGAGGGTCAAAACCAACTAAAAAGGACCAAAAAGAGGGTCAAAATCTCAGAGGAAGGGCCAACTGCTTCACAGCTGGCACAGCTGTGTTACACTTGAGAGGGCCAAAAAGCAGGAAGGTGCCCGACCAGTTCAAGTGGTCGGCCGACCACATGCCCTGGTCGGCCGACCAGGGTTTAAAAGGGTCAAGGTGAATTTCTAGTCGGCCACCCCAGAAAGGTGGCCTCCCAGATGAGTAGAATACAGCTGTATGGTGAAAAACCAGAAAAAGTGACCTAGGAGAGGGAAAAACCAGCTTTCTAGCAAGGTTCAAAAGGGTCAGGAAGAAAAGATGGTCGGCCTACCCATATTAGTGGCCTCTCAGGTGAGTACAACACAATGCTGGTATGGGAGACCAGAAATTGTGAGCCAAAAGTGGGAAAAACCAGCTTTCTGTTAAGAAAATCGGCTGGAGGAGAGAGAAAATATTTTTCAAAAGAATTTCTGGTCTCCCACTATACTACCACCTTCCTAACAATAAAATAGGGTCTATGCCAAAAATGAACCCTAACCGATGCAAAACGAGGGTTCGGGAGCCAAAACGCGCGGCCCGGGGCCCCGAAAACAGGCTGTTAGTCACCGGAGGTGGCGTATGACCACGAAGGTGGTCTCTTGGGCCATAGTGTTCCTCTAGGGAGGGGAAACAAGGTGTGTGCCAAAAACCAGAGCAAACGGAGGTAGTTAAGCGGTCCCGAACCGAGGCACACGGCCGACGGCTCCGAAAATCGAAAACTGGTCTCCAAACGGGAAAAATAGCCTACGACCATGAAACATAGCCTACGGCCATTGAGAGATGGTCTACGAGACCTCTCCCTCCCTTCGGGAAAAGAAAATAGAGAAAACAGGACCTGGTTCACAAACCGAGGCAAAGCACAAAAGAGCCCCGAAATCCGGAGGCAAGGCTCACAGCCGAGACTCTGCAACTTCAGAACAACCACAATATGCACCATCACCGAGCGCTCAATCGGTGACGTCTGAGTCTTAAGGTCGGTCAAAAATGGGGTGTCTACAGTATGGAATGTAGTTTCTAGGATGTTGACTGGATCCTTGGGTTTCTGGGAGTCCTATTGGAAAAGCACTTGATCAATGTTGTTTCTAACCGGAACTCTAGTAACGCCTCGGGACTGTCATTATCCGGAAATGAAATCCGTAAGTGCTTATGTGATTATGTGCTTACGTGGAATGAATTACAGTTGTCCATGTATTAGGACGCGAGTGTTATAGCTTCGGCACATTTATGAATGTGCTAATGTTCTTCGTTACCTTTATTAGGATGTCAAGACGAGGACAAGGACGTAGAGGTAGACGTGGTAGGCGTGGTAGGCAAGAGATGCCTTACCGGATGATATTCCGGCGTAGCAGGAGGGTGTTGGTCAGGCCAATGTGGCCGAGCCAGCAGGTCAGCAGGCCATAGGCGCCTTAGCCCTCGAGATAGCAGGGGCTTTGAGGGAATCCATGGGCATTCTCAGAGCTGAGAATCCAGTTCAGGCCCAAGTTGTTGATGGAGGGCCTTCCTTTTGAAGAGGGAGTTTTTCCGGTCTAATCCGGATGAGTTTTTGGGGGATCCAAAAGAGCCACTTAAGGCTGATGAGTGGCTGGAGCAGATGACTAAGACGTTTGAGATGCTTGGCATCGAAGACGGGGCATTGAAGGTGACCTTGGCATCTTTCCAGCTTAAGGGGGATGCGGTCAGTGGTGGAAGTTCATGAGGGGCCATATTGGTGGCACTTGGGAGGCCTTTGTAGATGCTTTCCAGGAGAAGTTTCTGTCTCCCGCTGTCAGGGAGAAGTTGAGAGATCAGTTCTGCCAGCTTAAGCAGCTGAGTTCATCAGTGGCCGAGTTTGAGGCTGCATTTACTAGTTTATCCAGGTTTGCACCTGAGCTTGTGGCGTCTGAGGAACGCCGTTGTCTGGAATTCGAGAAGAAGTTGAGGCACGGGCTCAAGATGAGAGTTTGAGGGTCTATGACCCGAGAGTATGGGCGTCTTGTGGATGCTGCAGCCCATATGGAGATTATGATGCATGAGGATGAGGAGAGATTGAGGGGCTCCAAGAGGAGTCAGGATGGCTAGGGTGATGGCAGGAGACAGAGGGGTTCTAATCCTCAGCAGTCTCAGGGTGGTTTTGCTAGATCTACCTTTCTTGTGCCGAGTGCAGGCTCGGGGAGAGGCATCCAGGGAGACGTTACTTGTTACAAGTGTGGTCAGCTGGGCCATAAGTCTCCAGCTTGCCCGCAGAGGGGAGGAGGTCAGAGAGCTACTTCATCTTCGGCTCAACCTCAGAGCCAGGGTCAGGGCAGAGGTCAGCCACTGTCTTATTATTAGTGTGGTCAGGCGGGGCACCTGAAGAGGTTCTGCCCGCAGTTGGGTGCCACAACGGGTGCATCTAGTTCTAGGCAGATGCAGAGTTTTCATCCAGCACAGTCAGTTCAGGCCTCGAGGGCCAATAAGAGAGCTTCGTCATACCAGTCTGTGCAGTATTCTTTTGCTCCTAGAGGTAAGCAAGTAGATCAGAGACCTTCTGGGTGCGTGAATGCTGTTACCGCGCAGGATCTTGTACCAACTTCATCAGTTGTGGGAGGTACCTTTTTGTTTTGCAACTCGGTTGCTAATGTGTTGATAGATACGGGTGCATCCCATTCCTTTATATCTGCTGCATTTGCATCTATTTTGGGGTTGGAGTTGGCACAGTTAGCATCTCCTATTTGTGTTGTATCACCTGTTGGGGGTGAGTTGATTTTGAAACAAGCGTGTCGGGGCTGTGATAGAGAGGTCGCCGACCGCTGACTTCCGTTTCCTTTTGTAGTTATGCCCATATCAGGTTTTGATGTGATTTTGGGTATGGACTGGCTATCGTCATACCGGGCTATTATCGATTGTTACCGCCAGAGGGTCACAGTATGTACCTTGAGCGGAGATTGTTTCCATTTCTTGGGAGATCGGGTTGGTAGTGTGTTGCCACCGGTGTACGATCCGCAAGGGCGGAGTGAGCTTAGTGGTCTCCTTGCTAGCTTCATGAGTAGTGAGTGTGATGAGACCCAGACTGTATTGCCGAGAGTGGTTTGTGAGTATTCGGATGTTTTTCCTGAGGATCTTGTTAGCTTACCACCTCATCGAGAGATTAAGTTCTCTATTGACTTAGTGCCCGGCACGACGCCGATTTCTATGGCACCTTACCGTTTTGCCCCAGCCAAGTTGAGTGAATTGAAGATTCAGCTCCAGGAATTGCTAGATAAGGGCTTTGTTCGCCCTAGTGTTTCGCCGTGGGGAGCACCGGCCCTCTTTAATAAAAAGAAAGATGGTACCTTGAGACTTTGCATTGATTACCGAAAATTGAATCGGGCTACGGATTAAGAATAAATACCCCATGCCTGGTATTGATGATTTCTTTGACCAGTTGAAAGGGTCCCGTTGTTTCTCTAAGATAGACTTGAGATCGGGTTACCATCATCGGTTGAGGGTCAGGGAGGAAGATATTCCGAAGACGGCATTCCGTACACGGTATGGCCATTATGAGTTTCTGGTGATGCCATTTGGGCTCACCAACGCACCGACAATGTTTATGGATTTGATGAACCGGATATTCCGGGAATTCTTAGATCATTTTGTGGTCATCTTCGTGGACGACATTTTGATTTATTCACCTTCGGAGGAGGAGCACGAGGAACACTTAAGAGTGGTGCTTGAGTTGCTTAGAGCCCATAAGCTGTATGCCAAATTTGGGAAGTGTGAGTTCTGGCTAGGAGAGGTCAAATTCTTAGGCCATGTGGTTTCCGGGAAAGGGGTGTCTGTTGATACATCCAAGATTGAGGCAGTGCAAGATTGGGCACAGCCTAAGAGTGTTTTTTAGATACGTAGTTTTCTGGGATTAGCTGGGTATTACCGCCGGTTTGTGAAAGATTTCTCCAGACTAGCTTCGCCGTTGACTAGATTGACGCGGAAAGGGGTCAAATTTGTATAGAGTGAGACTTATGAAAAGTCATTCCAGGAGTTGAAAGTTAGATTGACCACCGCTCCAATGTTGATTATTCGGAGAGAGGTTTGGGTTATGCTGTTTATTGTGATGCCTCACGAGAGGGTTTGGGTTGTGTGTTGATGTAGGAGGGGAAGGTCGTAGCCTATGGCTTGCGGCAGTTGAAAATACACGAGAGAAATTACCCTACACATGACCTAGAGTTAGGAGCTCTGATTTTTGCCTTAAAGATTTGGAGGCACTACCTTTATGGTGAGAGATTCGAGGTGTTCTCGGATCATAAGAGTCTGAAATATCTGTTTACACAGAAAGACTTGAATTTGAGGCAGAGGAGGTGGATGGAGTTTATTGAGGATTATGACTTCGAGTTGCACTATCATCCGGGGAAGGCCAATGTTGTGGCCGATGCCCTGAGCAAAAAATCCATTAGTGATGTAGCTTGTATCGCCATCCGGGAGTGGGAGATGTTGGGCGCACTTGGCGAGTTTGATTTGTTTCTGGGCGAATCCGTTGAGGCTGTGGCCTTGTTTTCTGTTGTTGCACAGCCTACACTTGTGAGTTGAGTGTTAGAGGCACGGAGAGGTGACCTTGAGGTGGAATCCCTCCGAGAGAAGATCTCCAGTGGGAAGGTTGAGAAGGGTTTGACGATGTATCCCGACCTAAGTGTGAGATACCGAGACCGTTTGTTTGTGCCGGAGTCTTGCCGAGAGGAGGTACTCTGAGAGTTTCACCATTCACGCCTTGCGGTGCATCTGGGAGGCACTAATATGTATCGGGATTTGGGTCGCCAGTTTTGGTGGCGGGGTATGAAGAAGGATGTGGCAGTTTTCGTGTCTAAGTGCCTTATTTGTCAACAAGTGAAGGCCAAACATCAGAGGCCAGCGGGTTTGTTACAACCCTTGCCTATTGCCTAGTGGAAGTGGGAACATGTCACTATGTACTTCGTTGTAGGTCTTCCGAGGACTCAGCGGGGTAGTGATGCTATTTGGGTGGTTGTAGACCGGTTGACGAAGGCGGCGCACTTTATTCCTATGCGCGTGAGAGATTCGGTAGATCATCTTGCCGACTTGTATGATCGGGACATAGTGAGGTTGCACAGGGTCCCAGTGTCGATCGTCTCAGATAGAGATCCACGTTTTACTTCTAGGTTGTGGTAGAGTTTGCAGAGTGCCTTGGGCACTAGGTTGACCTTTAGCACGGCTTATCATCCTCAGACTGACGGACAGTCCGAGCGTACTATTCAGATCCTTGAGGATATGCTTCGAGGTTGTGTCCTTGACTTTAGTGGGTCGTGGGAGAGGCACTTGCCCTTGGTGGAGTTTGCCTACAAAAACAGTTTTCAGTCGAGTATCGGTATGGCATCGTTTGAGGCCTTGTATGGCCGACCTTGTAGGTCTCCAGCTTGTTGGGCCAAGGTGGGTGATGCACCTTTGTTGGGTCGGAGTTGGTGAGGGAAACGACGGAGAAGGTTGAGCTTATCCGTAGGAGGCTTGTTACAGCCCAGAGTCGTCAGAAATGTTATGCCGACCGTAGGAGGAGGCCTTTGGTATTTGTGGTGGGCGATCATGTTTTTTTGAAAACATCACCTAGGCAGGGATTGATGAGATTTGGTAAGAGAGGGAAGTTGTCCCCTCGGTTTATTGGCCCTTTTGAGATCCTTGAGAGGATTGGTCAGGTCGCCTACCGTTTGGCTTTGCCGCCGCAGCTGTCCAGTGTTCATGACGTGTTTCATGTTAGTATACTTCGGAAGTACGAGCCGGATCCATCGCATGTATTGGATTGGACCGACTTAGAGGTTGACGAGGATGCCTCATATGAGGAGAGACCGGTTCGGGTCTTGGATAAAAGGGATCAAGTCTTGCGAGGCAAGACCATTCCTTTGATAAAAGTTTTGTGGAAACATCACGGAGTGGAGGAAGCCACTTGGAAACGTGAGTTGGAGGTCCGAGAGAAATATCTGGATCTATTTGTGGATGTATGAGCACATGTTGTATATTTTGTTGTATTAATGAACTTTAAGAGTATTGAATATGTCTTAAGTTGTAAAACATAGTATATGTTTTGAATGTATGGAAGTATTGTAATGGTTGGTTATACCATGGAAATGGAAGTTTATTTTTAACATTGTGTATGTTATAGAAATGCAAATATATTGTTGGCATTGGTTATGTAACTGAATTTCGGAATATGTGTTGAAATTGATAAATTTCAAAAGAGAAGCATGTTGTTAATGCATATTGAGTATATTGTAATATGCCTCTTGAATAGAGATAGAATGACCGGTAATGGGTCAAGTTGTGAAATTTTAAATTGTAATGTTGTTAAGTATTCAAGAAAATATACTTTTGAAAACTTGTGCCTAATTTCAGGGATGAAATTCTTTAAGAGGGGGAGGTTATAGCGATCCCGGGTTTTACCCCTTTATGTACAGTGTTCCGGACTTAGGTTCCGTAGTATTGGTTGTGGTTATATCTTGTTTCCGTCCATCAATACTTTGTATTTAAGTTATAGGATGTGTTGGGCAAGTTTGTTACAGGTTGGGTATGATTGGGAGCAAATGGTTGCTGCCCATATTTTGGTGTCTTCGCTCGAGCGAGTACTTTGTTGCTCGAGCGAGCTCTTTGTTTTAGATCCTTCGCTCGAGCTAGGGTTCCGTCGCTCGAGCGAGAGTTGGTTGATCTGTCTAGTGGCTCAAGCGAGAAGTCCTTCGCTCGAGCGTGCGTCTGCGTCTGGGTTTGGACCTGAGAGTTTGAGTTCTTGGCTCAAGCAAGCTTTCCATCGCTGGAGCGAGCGAGGACTATGTTTTGGAGTTCTTCGCTCGAGCGAGCTTTTCTTCGCTCGAGCGTGCTTCTGGTTGCAGACCTGAAGCTTTCCATTGTTGGCTCGAGCCAGACTTTCTTCACTCAAGCGAAGCTTTCTTTGTGTCTGGTCGCTCGAGCGACCAATTCTTCGCTCGAGCTCGCTCGAGCAAGCTTGTGTTATATCAGTAGACAGCAGCAGGTAAACACTTCACTTTTTCATCTCTTTTGATTTCAAAACCCTAGATCCGAGCTCTCTCTCTCTATACACCTTCTCTCTAGGGATTGATCTACTTCTAGTGAGTTTCTAGCCTAGTCTCTTTGTAAGAAAGATAGAGGGTGTTGAGGGCTTTGTTTTAATCTGAAAATTTGTGGATTTGGAGCACTTTGGATTTTGGTCATCTTCTCCATTTGAGCTCTTCATTTCAAGGTAGGGATACCCTACTCCATCTTATGAGCTTTGTCTTTAATTTTTGGCATTTTGATATGTTG
This sequence comes from Camellia japonica, assembly GCA_030407325.1. NCBI lineage: Eukaryota > Viridiplantae > Streptophyta > Magnoliopsida > Ericales > Theaceae > Camellia > Camellia japonica. Next base: position 26,927,514 of record JAPPVO010000032.1, read on the forward strand.
GGGTTGTTGGGTAATTTTGGAAAAATTAGGGATTGATTTGTAAATTATAGAAAGGGGGTTTTCAAAGTATTAACTCCTATGGGTGTATGAGACCAACAAAAATGAAATTAATGTTGTTGTATTGGTGAAATCAAACCTTGGGGTTGGTATGTGAAATATGGGAAAATGCCCTAATTATTATGATAAATTAATTTTGGGAAATGAGAAATTGAGTTGAGAATATTGAAATTGGAAAATTATGGGCTTAAATGGTGTAGTTGGGTTAATTTATCACTCACCTATGAAAATGTTGATATTATATCCGTTTGATGCATTTATTTTTTGTTTAGAAATAACTGCTTTGGGCTATCGGTGGAGGATAGTCTTGATTGTTGTAGACAATGCATGATGATTAGGCGAACTAAAACTAATCAATTGAATATGTCATCGAATATGGCGGTTGGAATAATACATCAAATTTATGTATTGATTGATCATGTATATAATATGTGTTTATATACATTGTGTTGTGTGGAAGGAGATAGGGGATGTACTCTGCGGTTTAGGGGAAGATAGGTGCGGAGATAGGGGATGTACTCCATTGATACAGCAAATATGTGTATCTATTGAAGTGTTGATATAGCAAATCTGTATATCATATATAAAGTATGGAAATGTTTTGTTGAGATTGATACAGCAATTATGTGTATCTATTGTGAAGAAAGAAGTGTTTAACATGAGTTGTTATCCCAATTGAAATGGATGTACTATTAATATGAGATGTAATCTCATTTAAATTATCTGGCCAGGTTCTGAGCCACGTTTATGAAATGAGTTGATAAGTAAAGGAAAGTGAAATGTAACATGGACATTATTGTCATGGAACCGTAATCTGATATAAATTGGTTTATAAGTGTTGACCATCTATCAAATGCTATTATTTTAGTCATTGCTTATAGTTGGTTTAGTATATTTCTACTGGGTTGTGACTCACCCTATATGGGACATCATTTTCAGGTACAGATGGTACGCCACCTCCAAGGACGTAGCTTGGGAGGCTAGAGGCTGAAAGACTCTTTTTGTTATCTTTTGATGTATTACATGCAAATTCAAGCCAAGGGCTTAATATGTATTTGGGTTAGTACCCTCTTCTTGTAACCAAGTGTTGGCTTGGAAAGTTGTAAGCCCATAGGGCATTCTCTTTTGTTGTCAACATGTAATACTTTTGTATGAACTACTCTGATGAATAGAAAGATGTTTATTTCTCTTATATTAATGCATGTCAAGAATGTTGGGTTCTATGTATTATTTTGAGGGTGTCACACTACTCTTTAAATTTTTTTATTCTTCTAACCCAGCAAAAAAAAACTAACCCAGTGCCAAAGTGATAAACTAACCCAGCAGCCGAAGTGATGTCGAATCGAAGTGAACAACGGTGAGAGTGGTCAGAGTGAGAACGATGTAAGCTCTGATGAAGGCTCTGTGTAAGCTCTGATGAAGACTCTGATGAAGGCTCTGATTTGAACAACGGTGTAAGCTCTGATGAAGGCAAAAGCTGAGATTTTCAAAAAAAAATCAAGAAGAAGAATGGAGAGGAAGAGAGAGATAGAGAGGGTAGGCAGAGAAATAGAGAGGGAAGGTGGGTACACAGAGGGTAGATGGGGAGGCAAATCATTTGTGATGGGGAGACAGAGGTTAGATATTGAGAGAAGAGTGGAGAAACAGCCATGTTGGGCGGGAACATCATTAGTTGAAGAATTGATCTGAACCATGGATAGATATTAGAATTGATCTGAGCCATTCAAAGGAAATGTGTCTCTTATACATTTTATACATTTTCAAAAACACTTCTCCCTTATTAAAATGTACAAAAACGAGGCCCAAAGGTGCGGTGTGATCCATTTTTTTCTTTTCCAGCAAAATGGAATTATTTTTTTATAGCGATCCCGGTTTTCCCTTTCTGTATTTGTTGTATTCCGGACTTTGGTTCCGTGGAGTTGGTGGTTGTGTATCTTGTTGTCATGCTTTAATTCCATATGTTTGAGTTTTGGGATGTGTTGGGCATGCTTCGAACAGGTGGGTTGAGCCTTAGTTCAAATTCTTGTTGCCCTGTTTTTGAGTCGTCCGCTCAAGCGGGTCCTTGTGCGCTCGAGTGGAGATTTCATACTTCAAGCATTTTGTGCTCTGCAAAACTTCTGCAGGTGCGTTATTCACGCTCGAGCGGACTTCTTTGCGCTCGAGCGGGTCGCGCTCGAGCGGGTAACCTTTGTCTGTAAAAGTTCTGGGGGTGGTGGATCTACGCTCGAGCCAACTAGTTTTCGCGCTCGAGCGGATGTATTTTGTTTCCGTCTCTTGGCGCTCGAGCGAGCCTTATTACGCTCGAGCGAGTTCAGTTTTTTGTGCTTGACGCTCGAGCGTTCTATTCTCCGCTCGAGCGGATCATGCGTATATCAGTTGGCAGCTGGGTATTTTTTGAATCACTTTTCACTTTTCATTCTCTCTCTTACTTTCCCAAAAACCGATTTTGAGAGCTCCTCTCTCTAGAATCTCCCTTCTCTCTAGGGTTTGATCTAGCTAGAGTGTTCCACTCCCTTGTGGTCTTTGTAAAAAGTGTGTTGATCGTCGAGGGCTTCGTTTTGATCCGAGAATCTTGGGATGTGAAGCACTTTCGATTTCTTCATCTTCTCCGTTTGAGCTCTAACTTCGAGGTAGGGATATCCTACTCCATCTTATGAGCTTTGTCTTTAAATTTTGGCATTTCGATATGTTGGGGGTTGTTGGGTAATTTTGAGAAAGCTTGGGGTCTTTGTGTAATTTTTCAAAAGAAGGGTTTCTAAATTTAAAAACCCATATGTATGTAATACATTAGAAAATGGAATCATGTGTTGGATTATTGATGAAAATGAAACCTTAGGGTTGGTATTGAGATTATGGGAAAAAGCCCTAATTGTTATGATAAATTAATTTGTATAATTAATTTTGGGAAATGAGAAATTGAATAGGAATTATTCAAATTGGAAAGGTATGGAATAAACGGGTGTAGTTGGAGTAATTCATCGCTCACCTAGACGAAATGTTGATATTTTATCCATTTGGTGCATTTATTTTCTGTTTAGAAATATCTGCTTTGGGCTATCGGTGGAGGATAGTCTTGATTGTTGTAGACAATGCATGATGATTAGGCAAACTAAAACTAATTAATTGAAAGTGTCATCGAATATGACTGTGGAATAATACATTAACCTTATGTATTGATTGATTATGTATATGATCTGTGTTTATATACATTGTGTTGTGTGGGAGGAGATAGGGGATGTACTCCACGGTTTAGGGGAAGATAGGGGATGGACCTCTAAACCGGAAATTGTTTGACATTGATACAGCACTACAATGTGTATCATTTGTGAAGTATAGAAGTGGTTTTGTTATATTGATACAGCACTATAATGTGCATCATTTATAAAGTATGGAAGTGTTTTGTTATATTGATACAGCACTACAATCTGTATCATTTGTGAAGTATGGAAGTGTTTTGTTATATTGATACAGCACCAAAATGTATATCCATCATGAATTTCGAAAGTATTTTAGTGATGAGTTATAATCACATTAAATGATTTGGCCAGGTTCTGAGCCTTGTTTTCAAACTTAAAGTTGAATAAGGAATGGAAACTGAAATGTGTCATGGACATGATTGTCACGAAACTGTAATACGACATAAGTTGGAATATAAGTGTGGACCATCTATTGAATACTATTATTTTAGTCATTGTTTATAGTTGGTTTAGTATATTTCTACTGGGCTGTGGCTCACCCTATATGGGACATCATTTTCAGGTACAGGCAGCATGCCACCTCCAAGGACATAGCTTTGGAGGCTAGAGGCAGACAGACTGTTTCTGTTGTTTTGCTTTCTTTTGATGTATTACATGTATATCAAGCCAAGGGCTTTCTTTGTATAGAGTTAGCACTCTCTTTTTGTAACCAAGTGTTGACTTGGAAAGTTGTAAGCCCATAGGGCATTTACTTTTGTTGTCAACATGTAATACATTTTGTAATGATTACTCTGATGTAATATATTTATGCTTTATTCTCTTATGTCTAAGCATGCTATTGTTGGATGATTTATGGATTTATTTTGAGGGCGTTACAACTTGGTATCAGAGCGTACCGGGTTTGAATACTTTGGGTACGTGGGAAGTGATTAGTATCACAATGGGTTTGTCTCACTTGTTAGAGACTTCTGTGTAATGTTATGTGCTTATGTGATAACATGTTTATGTGACTACTTGGGTACGGGATTTAGTTTCTAGGATGTTGATTGGAACCTTGGGTTTCTGTGAGTCTTGTTGGAAAAGCACTTGATCAATGTTGTTTCTAACCGGAACTCTAGTAACGCCTCGGGATTATCATTATCCGGAAATGAAATTCGTAAGTGCTTATGTGTTTATGTGCTTACGTGGAATGAATTACAATTGTCCATGTATTAGGACGCGAGTGTATAGCTTCGGCACATTTGTGAATGTGCTAATGTCTTCGTTACCTTTATTAGGATGTCAGGACGAGGACGAGGTGGTAGACGTGGTAGGCATGAGCTACCTTTACCGGATGATATTCCGGCACAGCAGGAGGGGGTTGGCCAAGCTAATGTGGCTGAGTCAGCAGGTCAGCAGGCTATGGGCGCCTTAGCCCGTGGGATAGCCGATGCTTTGAGGGAGTCTATGGGTATTCTCAGAGCTGAGAATCCAGTTCAGGCTCCAGTTCAGGCCCAGGTAGTTGATGCATGGCCTTCCTTTCTGAAGAGGGAGTTCTTCCAGTCTAATCCGGACGAGTTTATTGGGGATCTGAAGGAGCCACTTAAGGCGGATGAGTGGTTAGAACAAATGACGAAGACATTTGAGATGCTAGGCATCGAAGATAGGGCTTTGAAGGTGACCTTGGCATCTTTCCAGCTTAAGGGAGGTGCGGGTCAGTGGTGGAAGTACATGATGGGCCATATTGGTGGCACGTAGGAGGCTTTTGTAGATGCTTTCCAGGAGAAGTATTTATCTCTAGCTGTCAGAGAGAAGCTGAGAGACCAGTTTTGTCAACTCAAGCAGCTAAGTCTATCTGTGGCCGAGTTTGAGGCCTCTTTTACTAGTTTGTCCAGGTTTGCACCTAAACTTGTGGCGTCCGAGGAACCGTTGCATTGAATTTGAGCGGAAGCTGAGGCGTGGGCTCAAGATGAGAGTTGGAGGGTCTATGACCCGAGATTATAGGCGCCTAGTGGATGCTGCAGCCCATATGGAGATCATGATGTAGGAGGAGGAGGAGGGGCAGAGAGGCTCCAAGAGGAGCCAAGATGGTCAGGGTGATGGTTGGAGACAGAGGGGTTCTAACCCTCAGCAGTCTCAGGGTGGTGTTGCTAGATCGACCTTTCCAGTGCCGAGTGCAGGCTCGGGGAGAGGCAATCAGGGAGATATCACCTGTTACAACTGTGGTCAGCTGGGCCACAAGTCTTCGGTTTGCCCACAGAAGGTAGGAGGTCAGCGAGCTGCTTCTTCTTCGGCTCGACCTCAGGGCCAGAGTCAGGGCAGAGGCCAGCCTTTGTCTTGTTATCAGTGTGGTCAGCCTGAGCACCTGAAGAGGTTTTGCCCACAGTTGAGTGCCACTTCGGGAGCGTCTGGTTCTAGGCAGACGCAAAGTTTTCAGCCAGTTCAGTCTGTGCAGGCCTCGAGGGCCAATCCGAGACCTTCGTCGTCCCAGTCTGTGTAGTAGTCGTTTGCACCGAGGGGTGAGCAGGTGGATCAGGGGACTACAGGGCGCGTGTATGCTGTTACCGCGCAGGACCTAGTACCGGCTCCATCTGTTGTGAGAGGTACCTTCTTGTTTTGCAACTCGGTTGCCAATGTATTGATTGATACGGGTGCATCCCATTCTTTTATATCTGCTGCTTTTGCATCTGTTTTGGGGTTGGAGTTGGCACAGTTAGCATCTCCTATATGTGTTGTATCACCTGTTGGGGGTGAATTGATTTTGAAACAAGGTTGTAGAGGTTGTGATATAGAGGTCACTGATCGCCGGCTTCCGTTTCCTTTTGTAGTTATGCCCATGACAGGCTTTGATGTTATTTTGGGTATGGACTAGCTATCGTCATACCGGGCTGTTATTGATTGTTACCGCCAGAGGGTCACAGTATGTACCTTAAGTGGGGATTCTTTCCATTTCTTGGGGGATCGGGTTGGTAGTGTGTTGCCACCGGTGTATGATCCGCGAGGGTGGAGTGAGCTTAGTGGTCTTCTCGCTAGCTTCATGAGTGGTGAGTGTGATGAGGCCCAGATTGTATTGCCGAGAGTGGTTTGTGAATATTCAGATGTCTTTCCTGCGGATCTCGTTAGTTTGCCACCTCACCGAGAGATCGAGTTCTCTATTGATTTAGTGCCCAGTACGGCGCCGATTTCTATGGCACCTTATCATTTTGCCCTAGCCGAGTTGAGTGAGTTGAAGATTCAGCTCCAGGAATTGCTAGATAAGGGCTTCATTCGCTCTAGTGTTTCACCATGGGGAGCACCAACCCTCTTTGCTAAAAAGAAAGATGGTGCCTTGAGACTTTGTATCGACTACAGAAAGTTGAATCGGGCTACGGTCAAGAATAAGTACCCTATGCCCCGTATTGATGATTTGTTTGACTAGTTGAAGGGTTCCCGTTGTTTCTCCAAGATAGACTTGAGATCGGGTTACCACCAGTTGAGGGTTAGGGAGGAGGATATTCCGAAGACGGCATTCCGTATGCGGTATGGCCACTATGAGTTTCTGGTGATGCCATTTGGGCTCACCAATGCACCGGCAATATTTATGGACTTGATGAACCGGATCTTCCGGGAATTCTTAGATCGCTTTGTAGTCGTTTTCATGGACGACATTCTGATTTATTCGCCTTCTGAAGAGGAGCACGAGGAACACTTGAGAGTGGTGCTTGAGTTGCTTAGAGCCCATAGGTTGTATGCCAAGTTTGGGAAGTGTGAGTTCTGGCTAGGGGAAGTCAATTTTTTAGGCCATGTGGTATCCGGGGAAGGGGTGTCTGTTGATACATCCAAGATTGAGGCAGTGCAGGATTGGGCACAGCCTAAGAGTGTTTTTGAGATCCGCAGTTTTTTGGGATTAGATGGGTATTACTGCCGATTTGTGAAAGATTTCTCCGGGCTAGCTTCGCCGTTGACTAGATTGACGCGGAAATGGGTCAAGTTTGTATGGTGTGAGACTTGTGAAAAGTCGTTCCAGGAGTTGAAGGTTAGGTTGACCACCGCTCCGGTTTTGATTATTCCGGAAAGAGGTTTGGGTTATGCGGTTTATTATGATGCCTCACGAGAGGGTTTGGGTTGTGTGTTGATGCAAGAGGGGAAAGTGGTAGCCTATGGCTCACGTCAGTTGAAAATTCACAAGAGAAATTACCCTACACATGACCTTGAGTTAGCAGCCGTGATTTTTGCCTTAAAGATTTGGAGGCACTACCTTTATGGTGAGAGGTTCGAGGTGTTCTCGGATCATAAGAGTTTGAAGTACCTGTTTACACAGAGAGACTTGAATTTGAGACAGAGAAGGTGGATGGAGTTCATTGAGGACTACGATTTTGAGTTGCATTATCACCCGGGAAAGGCCAATGTTGTGGCCGATGCCCTTAGCAGGAAATCCATTAGTGATGTAGCTTGTATAGCCATCCGGCAGTGGGAGATGTTGGGCACGCTTGGCGAGTTTGATTTGCTTTTGGGCGAATCCGTTGAGGCTACGGCCTTGTCTTCTGTTGTTGCGCAGCCTACACTGGTGAGTCGAGTGTTAGAGGCACAGGGAGGTGACCTTGAGGTAGAATCCCTCCGAGATAAGATCTCCAGTGGGAAGGTTGAGAAGGGTTTGACGGTGTATCCCGACCAGAGTGTGAGATACCGAGACCGTTTGTTTGTGCCGGAGTCTTGCCGAGAGGAGGTACTCCGAGAGTTTCACCATTCACGTCTTGCGGTGCACCCGGGAGGCACCAAGATGTATCGAGATTTGGGTCGCCAGTTTTGGTGGCGGGGTATGAAGAAGGATGTGGCGGTTTTCGTGTCTAAATGCCTTACTTGTCAGCAAGTAAAGGCCGAGCATCAGAGGCCAGCGGGTTCGTTACAACCCTTGCCTATTGCCGAGTGGAAGTGGGAGCATGTCACTATGGACTTCGTTGTAGGTCTTCCGAGGACTGAGCGGGGTAGTGATGCTATTTGGGTGGTTGTAGACCGGTTGACTAAGTCGGCGCACTTTATCCCTATGCGCGTGAGAGATTCGGTAGATCATCTGGCCGACTTGTATATTCGGGACATAGTGAGGTTGCACGGGGTCCCAGTGTCAATCGTCTCAGATAGAGACCCTCGTTTTACTGCTAGATTGTGGCAGAGTTTGCAAAGTGCCTTGGGTACTAAGTTGACCTTTAGTACGGATTATCATCCTCAGACTGACGGGCAGTCCGAGCGTACTATTCAGATCCTTGAGGACATGCTTCGAGGTTGTGTCCTTGACTTTAATGGGACGTGGGAGAGGCACTTTCCCTTGGTGGAGTTTGCCTACAACAACAACTTTCAGTCTAGTATCGGTATGGCACCGTTTGAGGCCTTTTATGGCCGACCGTGTAGGTCTCCGGTATGTTGGGCCGAGGTTGGTGATGCACCTTTGTTGGGCCCGGAGTTGGTGAGGGAAATGACGGAGAAAGTTGAACTTATCCGTAGGAGGCTTGTTACAGCCCAGAGTCACCAAAAGAGTTATGCCGAAGGGTGGGAAGAGTGGGAAGTTATCCCCTCGGTTTATCGGTCCTTTTGAGATCCTTGAGAGGATTGGGGAGGTTGCTTATCGTTTGGCTTTGCCACCACAGTTGTCCGAAGTGCATGACGTGTTTCATGTTAGTATGCTTCGGAAGTACGAGCCGGATCCGTCCCATGTGTTGGATTGGACCGATTTGGAGGTAGATGAGGATGCCTCGTATGAGGAGAGACCGGTTCGAGTCTTGGATAGACGGGATCAAGTCTTGCGAGGCAAGACCATACCCTTGGTAAAAGTTTTGTGGAAGCATCACGGAGTGGAAGAAGCCACTTGGGAACGTGAGTTGGATGTCCGTGAAAAATATCCGGACTTATTTGTTGATGTGTAACCATGCATTGGTGAATTTGTAATTTTGTTGAACTTTAAGAGCATTATATATGTCTTAAGTTGTAAAACATTGTAAATGTTTTGGTTTATGGAAGTATTTTGAAACTTGCCTTGAAATGGAAGCTTAACGTAACATTGCATATGTTGAATGCATTGTAAAAATGAAAACATATCATGAATATTGAATATGATATAGAATTGTGCAATGTGGTATTGAAATTTGTGGAATTTCAGGGAATGCATATCTATAATGCATGTTGTGGGAAAATGTTGTAATTTGCCTCTTGAAAAGAGATGAGATGACCGGTAATGGGTCGAGTTGTTGAATTTCGCATTGTAATAATGTTGGGACTTGAGAAAATCTTGTTTTTGAAAAATTTGTATTTAATTTCGGGGACGAAATTCTTTAAGGGGGGAAGGTTATAGCGATCCCGGTTTTCCCTTTCTGTATTTGTTGTATTCCGGACTTTGGTTCCATGGAGTTGGTGGTTGTGTATCTTGTTGTCATCCTTTAATTCCATATGTTTGAGTTTTGGGATGTGTTGGGCGTGCTTCGAACAGGTGGGTTGAGCCTTAGTTCAAATTCTTGTTGCCCAGTTTTTGAGTGGTCCGCTCGAGCGGGTCCTTGTGCGCTCGAGCAGAGATTTCATACTTCCAGCATTTTGTGCTCTGCAAAACTTCTGCAGGTTCGTTATTCATGCTCGAGCAGACTTCTTTGTGCTCGAGCGGGCCTATTGGCGCTCGAGCGGGTAACCTTTGTCTGTAAAAGTTCTAGGGGTGATGGATCTACACTCGAGTGGGCTGGTTTTCACGCTCGAGCGGATGTATTTTGTTTCCGTGTCTTGGCGCTCGAGCGAGCCTTATTACGCTCGAGCGGGTTCAGTTTTTTGTGCTTGACGCTCGAGCGTTCTATTCTCCGCTCGAGCGGATCATGCATATATCAGTTGGCAGCTGGGTATTTTTTGAATCACTTTTCACTTTTCATTCTCTCTCTTACTTTCCCAAAAATTGATTTTGAGAGCTCCTCTCTCTAGAATCTCCCTTCTCTCTAGGGTTTGATCTAGCTAGAGTGTTCCACTCCCTTGTGGTCTTTGTAAAAAGTGTGTTGATCGTCGAGGGCTTCGTTTTGATCCGAGAATCTTGGGATGTGAAGCACTTTCGATTTCTTCATCTTCTCCGTTTGAGCTCTAACTTCTAGGTAGGGATATCCTACTCCATCTTATGAGCTTTGTCTTTAAATTTTGGCATTTCGATATGTTGGGGGTTGTTGGGTAATTTTGAGAAAGCTTGGGGTCTTTGTGTAATTTTTCAAAAGAAGGGTTTCTAAATTTAAAAGCCCATATGTATGTAATACATTAGAAAATGGAATCATGTGTTGGATTATTGATGAAAACGGAACCTTAGGGTTGGTATTGAGATTATGGGAAAAAGCCCTAATTGTTATGATAAATTAATTTGTATAATTAATTTTGGGAAATGAGAAATTGAATAGGAATTATTCAAATTGGAAAGGTATGGAATAAAAGGGTGTAGTTGGAGTAATTCATCGCTCACCTAGACGAAATGTTGATATTTTATCCATTTGGTGCATTTATTTTCTGTTTAGAAATATCTGCTTTGGGCTATCGGTGGAGGATAGTCTTGATTGTTGTAGACAATGCATGATGATTAGGCAAACTAAAACTAATCAATTGAAAGTGTCATCGAATATGACTGTGAAATAATACATTAACCTTATGTATTGATTGATTATGTATATGATCTGTGTTTATATACATTGTGTTGTGTGGGAGGAGATAGGGGATGTACTCCACGGTTTAGGGGAAGATAGGGGATGGACCTCTAAACCGAAAATTGTTTGACATTGATACAACACTACAATGTGTATCATTTGTCAAGTATAGAAGTGGTTTTGTTATATTAATACAGCACTACAATGTGTATCATTTGTAAAGTATGGAAGTGTTTTGTTATATTGATACAGCACTACAATCTGTATCATTTGTAAGTATGGAAGTGTTTTGTTATATTGATACAGCACCAAAATGTATATCCATCATGAATTTCGAAAGTATTTTAGTGATGAGTTTATCAATCTTTAAATGATTTGGCCAGGTTCTGAGCCTTGTTTTCAAACTTAAAGTTGAATAAGGAATGGAAACTGAAATGTGTCATGGACATGATTGTCGAAACTGTAATACGACATAAGTTGGAATATAAGTGTGGACCATCTATTGAATGCTATTATTTTAGTCATTGTTTATAGTTGGTTTAGTATATTTCTACTGGGCTGTGGCTCACCCTATATGGGACATCATTTTCAGGTACAGGTAGCATGCCACCTCCAAGGACATAACTTTGGAGGCTAGAGGCAGACAGACTGTTTCTGTTGTTTTGCTTTCTTTTGATGTATTACATGTATATCAAGCCAAGGGCTTTCTTTGTATAGAGTTAGCACTCTCTTTTTAACCAAGTGTTGACTTGGAAAGTTAAGCCCATAGGCATTTACTTTTGTTGTCAACATGTAATACATTTGTAATGATTACTCTGATGTAATATATTTATGCTTTATTCTCTTATGTCTAAGCATGCTATTGTTGGATGATTTATGGGTTTATTTTGAGGGCATTACATTTTTTCTTTTTAAGTTATAAGAAAAAGATTGAGGCCTCGAATGTGGCTCGAATTGGTTTTTTTATTTTTATTTTCTTTCTTTCTTTCTTTGAAACTGTGTTGGTTTGGTTGCTTTTATTATTTTTTTTATTTATTTGTTTGGTTGGGTTAGTTTGGTTGTTTTTATTTATTTATTTACTAGAGTATGCCCATGCCTAAAGGCACGATGTAAATAATTTTAAGATTAAAATGCAGTTATAATTTATACGTTTTATGTTGAAATTTATAAAGTTTGTGTCATTTTTTGATAAAGATACTGAAAAAATATATTGAAATATTTTTCTTCTTAAAGAACTTATAACAATTTTGCTTGTATTACACGCTCTACAAAACTCAAATAAAATAACAACTCTCCATAATCTTAATGCAAATTAAGAAACAAACATATAAGATTTAAAGTTATATTGCATATCAAAATAAAGATTAAAAGGCAGTAAAAAAAAGTGTAAACACTGAACAACAGAAATAAAGTTATGCTGTCATACACCAAAAGAATAGGTTAAAACTTTACACAAAGTTGGTTAAAGCTTTACAAAAGATTATTCTTTACAAAAGATGTGTCACTAGCATGTCATACACCAAAAATATATGTATGCTTTAAAGTGTGTCAAAATTATATTGTCATACACCAAAAATATGTATGCTTTACAAAAGATATGTCAATAACATGTCTTCAAATATGCGTTTGCCCAAACTTCCTCCTCATTACTTTCCAAAAAGTCTTTGTATCAACTTTTATGTATCCCCAATGAGGAATATGCACAACAATCTGGTAATTTGTGGAAACAAAAAAAATATAGATTAGTACATTTGTTAAATATACATGTCAAAATACTTTGATTGAAATTACCTTATTACATCCCCATCGAAGCAAGGTAGTCGTATTTCTCCTTTTAAGCTCCATAGATTTTTCGGTCCAATCCTACAAAAGTCCAAATTTCAAATTATTATTAAATTGAAATTTTTTAAAAAGTTATATAATCAACAGAAATAAATCTACGTGGTTACCTTCTAATAAAACGTCATTTAATCTGCATAGAATACTACAGCAACACTTCAGGATAAACAATATTTGTAGTAGAATCCAAATTATCTTTAGGGAGGAGAATACTTATACGATCAAAGGATGTACATCTAGACAATGCCACATATAATTGCCCATGGCTAAACACTGGTATACGCAAATCAACCCCAACAAATTTCACAGATTGTCCTTGAGATTTATTAATGGTCAAGGCATATGCCAATCGGACTGGAAATTGACGTCTTGTCATTTGGAAAGGCATTTCTGAAGAAGATGGTGTCAAAGATATCCTTGGTATGAATGCCAAATTGCCAAACTTTTCTCCAGTTAAAATTTGAGCTTCAATTATGCGAGTGCCGCACCTAGTAACCATCAATCTTGTACCATTACATAGTCCATCTTTCAGTGCAATGTTTCTTAACAATATTATAGGACAACCCACTTTCAACTCTAACTTAAGAGTTGGCAACCCAGGAGGATCCAATGAATTTAAATATTCATTAGGATATCTATTTGTAATGGTAGGATCAATTTCATTATCTTCAGACATTTTATCTGCGCAAGATAAGTATATAATCTCCCTGGAAAGATATTCAACGCAGTAGTATTAATATCACTGACATCATTGTTACGCACAGACAGAATTGTGCATTCAGTTAAAAATGTTGGGGTTGACGTCTCTATCATATTCAATTGTGGATAAACTGTAGAGAGTAATTCATTCAAATCTTGACATTTGTGTATTGTTGATGGAAGGTTAACGATTTCTTGAGGATTGGTCCCAATCTAAAAAAAATGAAATCAATAAAAAAGTAAGTGTAAACACAATTTATTAATTTAAAATAATCTATATAATAGGTTAAAGTAGTGTTACCTCCATCAAGAAATTTGCAAAATTAGCATTTTCATGGCCTTCATGATTCAAGCGCATATTCAAATCCAAAGTCAAGATATATATATGCTTCCATAGAACAGAGTGTCTTAATGATGCATTCACAATTTGCTCACGAACTCCTTTGGGTATAACTGGTAAGATTTGTCGAAAGTCTCCTCCAAGAACAACAGTAATACCCCCAAATGGCTTTTCACTATCACAATATCCCTCAATGTACGATCAACCGCCTCAACACAATGTCTATGTTGCATAGGAACTTCATCCCAAATTATGAGTTTTGTTTCTCTAAATAACTCAGCTTGTAATGATTGTTTGCTAAACCCACAAAGTGAATTTTCCAAGACATCTAACGGAATGGAAAATGTTGAATGTGCAGTGCGACCTCCTACCAGTAACAGTGATGCAATTCCAGACGAAGCCACAGTAACAACGATATGCCCAAGGCTACGACATTTTAATGCAATCGTATTGTATAGAAATGTCAGAAAGAAAACAGTTCCTTTATTTTGAAAAACTGAAGAAGTGATTGTATTATAAGCATTCTGCTGTCCATTATCGAGACAATCAATAGTAATTTGTGGATCTACATGTTGTGCCTCACTCTGCAGTTGTTGATGTTCAACTATCAATCGATTACCAACTACTACACTCTAATTTGCAGTAGGTTGGGCATGGGTGGGAAGTCAATTAAACTTTTGCCTGATTCATAAAGCATTTGATTCAAAAGATGGAGACCATAATCTTCAATTTGAGCCGCAGTTGGTTTAGAAATGACAAACAATGTACAAATCTTATGTGCAAGATTATCACATATATGCGTTGAAAATTGATTCCATAATGCACATGGATTTAGTGGAGAGCACTGGGTGAGAATAATACTAAACAATCTCCTCAATTGATATCCAGTTTTTATGACTGCAGCCTCTTTCAAGCATTGTATCCATTCTCATCATCTTCTAAAAGCCCCCTTGCAACACATGCTAATTTAAATGTATCATGCACAACATTATCGACCGTGCGTAAAGACTGAAACGACTTTGGTCCTTTGACAACGGTTAGTAACAAATAGATAAAATCTTTCACCACAATTAGGGCTAGCAAAGTACATTCTACCAATTGCATATCCCCTTTCTCTTGATTTCCATCTCTTTTCTGACTTGAGCCAAACAAAATGTTGTGGAAATTCTTGATAAGTGAATGGACATTCATCTTCACTGGCAGCACAATATGCAAAGAAGCCAGTAAGAGTTGACATTTGTTGACCAGCTCTAGATTGAATCGTTTGTAATGACTCTTCTGGGTTAAAAACAACACGATGCATTCCAGGTAAATGAAGTGCCAATCGTACAACTGTTGGCATCTCTGCATGCAAAGGATGACCAAATATTCGCCAAGCAGCTTCTGGAGGTCCAATATACCTTGCATCGAGATATTGTTGAATCTCATTTATCATTCCTAACACCATCGTTGTACGATCATAACCCTTATAAATGTACTTATGTATATACTTGACACATCTCATTCCGGCACAAACTTCCACATTTATATGACAGTTGAAAAGTTTTGAAAGATATGCATTGTATGGTACGACATCCCTGTTATCAACTTCTTGCCTCTCACAGTATGTACTTGACCATTATTGCGACGACGATAGATAGGGTATCCATCTTGATCCATAGTTGTTGTTTCTGTGAAAGCTCGAGGGTATCTCTTAGTGCATCTACCATTTTCCATACATGGTGCTTGCGGATTTCGAGCACCACATGGTCCATGTACCATACAATATTTGATAGTTTCAAAAAGCATAGGATCATCTTTTGGGTCTGAAATTCTGCACAGGCCAATTTGTCTACTTGAGCACATGTCCGAATTTTGTCTAGACCCTTGAGAAATAAAAGTGCATGCATATGAGGGAGGCCTCGTTTTTGAAATTCAATTGTAAAAACATGTGCAACTTTATTTCCAAACACTTTATTTGTTTCTATCTCCTTCATCAAACATTTTCTCTTCAACTCAAAAACACGGGCAATTAAATCAGGACGATCAATAGGTTTTTGATATGGTAATAATGCTGAAGTAATTTCTGGCCAATTGGGATTTGCAGTCATGGTAAGAAAAATATCTGGGTGTTGGTTGTATCGTGTGATAGCCATTGAATCTTGAAAGATTTCAAACATATGTCTAGGACTACCAGTAAATGAAGATGGCAAAACAAACCTTTGACCAATTTGTCCAGGTCGCACATAATCTGGATCCATATCTGACAACTCTTGGTAAAGCTCAGCCCGAAGTTTCCCTTGATTAAGCTTGTAGTATGTCAATCGATTTTGCTCAGTTGCAGCCCAAGCATCTACCAAAAACTCTTGAAATAGTTTCCCACCTCTCAAAATTGTTGAATACTCTGTGGGTCGTTCAAACAAACGATAACTATAAAAATTCATTTGAGTAAGTCGATCAGTTGAAGGTCGATCATACTGAACATTCCACAATTTCAACTCAGGTTCCCATCCAAGCTCACCATATGGAAATAATAGAACATAATGTAATGGCAAGTATGCTGGGTGACATTCATTAATTTGCATCAACTCATTATTTCCTCGGAAATGTAAAATAATATCTCTCATTCCATTTACCTCTGTTCCATCACCTGGTATTACAATTGCAATCTCATCTGTAGTTGGTAGGTTATACCGACGTCGATCAGTTGTTGAACTGTAATGAAGATGAGCAGGTAGATTGTGTCCTGCCGAGTCTAATTGATGTAAAATGGCATGAGCCTGGCGATATTTATCTACAAATGCATTGACTTGCAACAAACTATCCTGAATAGTTTTGAGAACATCCCTTCTCAAGTTAGGATTTCTACGATTACGAATTTCTAAAGCTGAATAAGGGTCATAGATATACAGCTGAGCATAACTCGCATCCTGCCCTGGTTGTGGTTGTAGTGATCCTGTTCGATGTCGCAATTCCCCATGAATTGTGAATGATGTAGGGCCCCTTCCACTGAGTACTCTAGGATCCAATGTAGCACCAAGACTCGTAAAAGCATTGGCTGCATTGTACACTCGAGTATAACTTCGAAAGGATTTTGATTGATCATTATTCCCATCATACAATGCCTGAAGTGGTGGAGGGGGTGTAATAAGTAAAGGTAGCCTAATCTTTCCTTCCAAACAGCAAGTTCCGAATAAGGGACGCTTTATAGATGATTTTGTCAATTTTTCATCCATCCAATGTAAGGCTGAACAATAAGGACATAATACATCCATCTTGCCAAGATAATGGCGGCAAGAATCTTTGTGTGCCCGGGCGTCAATTGATATACTCGTAGGCAGATCTTCTAATTCATCATCAGTACATAGATCTTGTTGAAGAAATCGATTTATAGGAGTAGACCTACGAATATTTGTGTATAAATAAAATTTAAAACAAAACGGTATGAGTAAAAGTATGTATTTCAAGATTAGACACAGTAGTTTACCGATTCCTTTGTGAATTTGAAGATGTGCTTGGCATAGAAAACGAACATGTAGAATGATGGGTAACCATTGTTCGTTTTTGTGCCGACTGAGAATCTTCAGTTATTGTTTCCCACTCCAAGTGAGTGCGATCGCGACGAATTGGTGTTAAAGAACGTTTCCTTTGTTGAACACATTCTTCTAATCCCTCTTGCTCTCATTGCAAGCATTGAAATTCAATTTTTTCATGCTCTCGCCGTGCCCGTTGGGCCAATGCAGCTTTTGATATTACATTATCATTTTGTGCCTAAAAAGAAAATATTTTATCATTGAACCAAAATATGTGAATATTTTGTGCTTAAAATGAAACTATCTTCTTATTTCTTCCTTCTTTCTCTTAATTTTGTTTTCTATTTTATTTGTTTTATACCTTTAATAGTGTTATCTTTATTTCTTTTTTTCTTATTTCTTCCCTTTCTATCTTCTTATTTCTTCCCTTTCCCTTTCCCTTTCTTTGTTTTCTATTTTATATTAAATAAGAATTAAAAACCTATCTTATTTAGTTTCTCCTTTCTTTATATATTTTTTCTTTATTTCTTCGTTCTTTTTTCCTATTCTCTTTATATAAGTAGCAACTTATGGATGGTACATTATAAATGCACATGTATCCATGCAAAATAAGAATAAATAAATTTGAAAAACACATACAAAAATAGCAAGTTACAGGAAAACAAAACATATTACAATCATTCTACAAAAACAACATAAAACAATAAATTCATTTTATACACTCATATATTTTAACTATTCAAAATTTTGATTAGTTTTGCATCATATTTTTAAAAAAGAATATATACCACTTGACATGCATTTGTCATTCTCTTGCCGGAAGGAGCCATCTTTTCTTTTCCTTTAGACATTGGGTTGACCTTTTCTTTATCTTTTGCCTAACAAATATAAATAAAATATTGAAAAGATTAAAAAAATCTTATATAATCTTATATAAATAAAATACATACAATGTTTGACTTGATTTTGTACTTACCGCACGAACACGGATAACATTAAGGTCGTGCTCATCACGGATGACCACACCAACATTTCTACATGGAGTTGTAGGAGGAGGCCTACAGAAATAGATTGTGAACAAATTAAAATCTATATAATAAAGTGGTAATAGTAAGAGTAAAAAATTCAAGATTGTCTTGGGTAAAAAATTCTTTTTCTTTTTACCAATTTGGTGTTAAAGAAGGTTGTCTTGGGTTAATACATTCCTTCGATCTTTCTCTTTCTCGTTCTCGTCGCAGGCGTTGTCCCAATTGGTATGCAGAACATGGCTTTTGATTTTTTTCACGTTCTCGCCGTGCACGTTGGGCCAATGCAGCTTTTGATAACACATTATCATTGTGTGCCTAAAATGAGAATATTATATAAGAAGGTGCATAAAATGTGAAGATTAACTAACTTGCTTCCCTTTCATCATGTATTTTTTCTTCCTTTTAACTAACTTTTCCTCTTCACTCGGTTAAGTTGTTAGTCATATAAGAACCAATGCATGTATTTATGAAATTTAAAAAGGAAGGGAAAAATAATTTGAAAACACATTAAGCACACAAAACTGCAAACTCACTATGCACGCACTTATTGGTTTTAAGACACTACCCATCTCTTTACAAAATGTACGTTGAAAATGTAAATATTAGATCATTGGGTACGTAAAATGTGAATATTAGCGTGTAATGTCTTGTACTTTCCTTTTCTCTCTTCTTGTTGTTTCTGTTATATTAAAATGCATTTTTGTCTTTTTCTTCTTTCCTTAAGAACTTCTTATAAGAAAAAAAAATTAAAAAAAATTATATTATGTAGTTTCCTTTTCATCACATATTTGTTCTTTCTTCTTATTTTCCTTTTTCGTTTTCTTCTATTATATTTTTATTATGCTATGTTGTAGATGCAACATATTGTACAAATGCAACATATTTTTATCATACAAATAGACAAACATATTAAAAATTCAAATTAATGTTCATACAAATGCATTAGCATGTTGTACAAATGCTTACTTTAACATGCTTCAGAAAAACATTTCACATTCAATAAAAAGAATTGAATAAATTTTTGAAAAAGAAACTTTTGAAAAATGTACATAAAAAATAGTATATGACACTATGCAATTCCTAAAAAAATCTATATAATATTCGAAAAAGAAACTTTTAAAAATTGTTGAGAAACCATACCATGGGATGTGCATTTTCCTTTCCTTTGCCATAAGGAATAGCTTTTTTTGTTTCCTTTGATATTGCTTTGTCTTTTTCCTTTGCCTTTGCCTAAAAAATAAGTAGAATATATTTATAAATTATTTTTAAAATGATAAGAAAATACATGTCCAATGTTCAAGTGACTTTTAGGCTTACCTCATGAATGCGAATAGTATTAAGGTCACGCTTATCACGAATAACAACATTAACATTTCTTTCTTGAAGAAATCGAACCTATACATACAAAAACTTTAGAGTGATAAATAAAACTTTATACACATAAATAAGAAAATTAGTAAAGGGAGGTGATATTACGGTTCGGTGTAAGTCCCCATCCACCTATAAAGTATGAGGAAAAAAATAATTAGAATAGTGATATTGTCCATAACTGTTGTGCTTAAATTTATATGGAGAGAAAAAAGAAGAAAAAAAACTTGCTTGACCAAAAATAGTGATATTGTTCATAACTGTTGTACTTCAACCTAAAAATGTTTGGTTACATAATTTTAGATACAAAGAAACAAAAAATTAGCAATAATAAAAGTTAACATAGATTTCATTGGCAATGAAATGTTATTTCCAAATATGTTGCTACCAAATCGAATAATAAAATTCAAAATTTTATTTAAATAAATAACTGCCATGAATAGAAAATACTTAACGGGTTACAATCAAGAGAAAAAGAAATAAATAAAAATATAAACTTCTAAGAAAAAGAAAAAGGTCAACAGATACCAGAGGCACGTGCCTTCTCTGTTTAGAATGGTACAAAAAAAAATTTAAAAATTTTTTATAAAAAAATGTTAAATACATTTTTTTGGGTTAAGTTAAATACTCGGTGAATTTGATTCAAAACAAAAGGATTATGTTAAATACTTGCGTTAAGTTAAATACTTATAAGTTTAATACATTTTTTTTTCATGAAGACAACTAAAGTAATACGCACACATAAGGATTGACCAGAATTTTTGAAATACAACATAGAATATTATATTCCCTTAAAAAGGGCAAAAAAAAAAAAAAAAACTCTCTTGCCATATTACACATAAATGTTAAAATGCCAAGTCTTTCAAATTTTTCTTTTAATTAAACTCTAGATATTCACAAAAAAATTAAATGAAAAATATTTATCATCTGTACATTAGAATCACACAGCAAATAAATATTACATTTGAATGGTACAACTAAATAAGTATATTACACAGCAAATAAATTGTTAAATAAATTTTTCTAAGTGTCAGTTTAATTTTTTTGTTGCAGGAAGATCAACTACATAAATCACCCTTACTTTCTTTTTAAATAGCTCCAAACAAATAGTCCCTTCCCCCTCCCCCTCTCTCTCTCTCTACATTCTTTGCGAAACCCATAATCAAACTCACATTTTCTGAGTCAAACCAGCATTTAGAATATATGTTTTTTAACTGTCACATTAAAATGATAAATTAAAACTGGAGCACAATAAAATGGTCTAAATTTCAACTTTTCTCTTTGTTAACTGATTTCAATTTTATAAAGATGAAATTAAAACCAAAATAACACAACAAATATATTACATTTGAATGGTACAACTAAATAAATATATTACACAGCAAATAAAATGTTAAATAATTTTTTTTGAGTGTGAGTTTAATTTTTTTGTTGCAGGAAGATCAACTAAATAAATCACCCTTAATTTCTTTTTAAATAGCTCCAAACAAACAGTTCCTTCCCTATCAAACTAATTTGTACAATACAAAGCACGAATCACAAACCAAGTCCCAAATAACCTCTCTCTCTCTCTCTCTCTCTCTCTCTCCCTACATTCTTTGAGAAACCCATAATCAAACTCACATTTTCTGAGTCAACCCAGCATTTAGAATAGATGTTTTTTAACAATCACATTAAAATGATAAATTAAAACTCGAGCACAATAATTGTCCGAATTTGAACTTTTCTCTTTCTTAACTAACTTCAATTTTATAGAGATGAAATTAAAATCAAAATTAAAACCCATTATAATCATAAATATTTTGAAGTTCACCATTTATGACTTGGAAAGTTCAAACATAAATTTATGCCCAAAAAAAAAAAAATAACCACATAAGAAAGCCATTTTATAAGCAATAATGAATAATTATTTCATCAAGCAACTAAAGTAATACACACATATGCATTGACCAGAATTTTTGAAATGCAACATAGAATATTATACTCCCTTAAAAAGGTGGAAAAAAAAAAGGAACATAAACTCTCTTGCTATATTACACAAAAATGTTAAAATGCCAAATCTTTCAAAAAAACATTAAATGAAAAAAACAGTCCCTTTCTTTTTAGAATCACACAACAAATATACTACATTTGAATAGTACAATTTTTTTTTTATAACAAAATGTTAAATACATTTTTTTGGGTTAAGTTAAATACTTGTAGGATATCTATAACAAATTATGTTAAATACTTGTGTTAAGCTAAATACTTGTAAGTTTTATAGCGATCCCGGGTTTTACCCCTTTATGTACAGTGTTCCGAACTTAGGTTCCGTAGTATTGGCTGTTGATATATCTTGTTTCCGTCCTTCAATACTTTGTATTTGAGTTATAGGATGTGTTGGGCAGGTTTATTACAGGTTGGTTGTGTTTGGGAGCAAATGGTTGCTGCCCAGAATTTTGGTCCTTCGCTCAAGCGAGAAGTTTTTCGCTCGAGCGAGCTCTGTGTTTTGGCTTCTTCGCTCGAGCCAGGCTTCCTTCGCTCAAACGAGCGACTGCGTCTGGGTTTGGACCTGAGAGTTGCATTTCTTGGCTCGAGCGAGCTTTTCTTCGCTCGAGCGAGCGAGGTGTATGTTTTGGAGTTCTTCGCTCGAGCGAGCTTTTCTTCGCTCGAGCGTGCGTCTGTTGCAGACCTGAAGGTTTGCATTGTTGGCTCGAGCGAGACTTTCTTCGCTCGAGCGAGGCTTTCTTTGTGTCTGGTCGCTCGAGCGACCAATCCTTCGCTCGAGCGAGCCTGTGTTATATCAGCAGGCAGCAGCGAAGAAACACTTCATTTTTTTTTTATCTCTTTCTTTTTGTAAACCCTAGATCCGAGCTCTCTATCTCTCTCTAAACACCTTCTCTCTAGGGATTGATCTAGTATGAGTGATCCTTTACCCTTTAGCCTTTGTAAAAAGTGTGTTGATCATTGAGGGCTACATTTTGATCCGTAGATCTTGAAGTTTGGAGCATTTCGAGTTTCATCACCTTCTCCTTTGGGTTTCATCTCTTGAGGTAGGGATTCCTACTCATCCTTATGATCTTTAACCTAGATGTTGAGCTTTTGTTTAAATGGTTTGACTTGGTGAAGTTAGGGTTTTGAAAGGAGTTATATTGAAATGAGGGTTTTGTGATTTTTAATCCATAAACTTGTACTTTGGGCCTTAAATAGAGATTGTTGATGTTGTTAGTAATATTTGAACCTTTGGGTAATATTGTGAAGTGTGGGAGAAAGCCCTAATTTGTGTATAAATTAATTGGTATAATTAATTTGAGGAAATTATGGGTTTATGAAATTGAGTTGAATATAATGAAATTGGCTCATTATGAGATGGAATAGTGGAGTTGGGTTTATTTATCGTTCACTTTTAAAAATGTTGATAAATTATCTGTTAATGCATTTATTATCTGTTTAGAAATAATTGCTTTGGGCTACCGGTGGAGGGTAGTCTTGATTGTTGTAGACAACGCATGACGATTAGGCAAACTAAAACTAATCAATTGAGTATGCCATCGAATGTGGCGGTTGTTTAGATACATCAACATTGTGTCTTGATTGATTGAACATGTATATGATTATTGCTTATATACTTGCATTGTGTGGGAGGAGATGGGGGATGTACTCCACGGTTTAGGGGAAGATAGGGGATGGACCTCTAAACCGGATTTTGTTTGATATTGATACAGCACCAAAATGTGTATCATTTGTGAAGTATAGAAGTGTTTTTGTTTGGCATTGATGCAGCACCAAAATGTGTATCGTTTGTGAAGAATGGAAGTGTTTTTGTCTGAGATTGATACAGCACTAAAATGTGTATCTATTGTGAAGTATGAAATGTTTAATATGAGTTATTATCTCACCTGAAATAGGAATACTGTTGATATGAGAGAAGACCTCATTTCAATTGATTGGCTAGGTTCTTAGCCATAATTATGAATTGAGAATTGGATAAGAAATGGAAACAGGAATAGAACGTGGACATAATAGTCATGGAAATGAAATGTGTTATAAGTTGTCGTGTATGAGTTGAACATTTATCAATTGCTAATGTTTTAGTTATTGTTCATACTATGTTTAGCATATCTCTACTGGGCGTTGGTTCACCCTATATAGGACATCATTTTCAGGTTCAGGTGTTATGCCGCCTCCGAGATCTTAGCTTGGATGGTTATGGGAGTTGAAGACTCTTCTTTTGTTAAATTTGTTTATTACGTGTATATCAAGCCAAGGGCTTATTCTGTATTCTGAGTTAGTACTCTCTTTTGTAACCCAAGTGTTGACTTGGAAAGTTGTAAGCCCATAAGGCATTTACTTTTGTTGTCAACATGTAATACATTTTGTAATGAACACTCTGATGGAATGTAATTATGCTTTATTCTCTTATGTCTAAGCATGTCAATCTTGTTGATCAATGGGTTTATTTTGAGGGCGTTACAACTTGGTATCAGAGCGTACCGGGTTTGAATACTTTGGGTACGTGGGAAGTGATTAGTATCACAATGGGTTTGTCTCGCTTGATTAGAGACTTAGATGTAAGGTTATGTGCTTATGTGATAACATGTTTATGTGACTACTTGGGTATGGGATTTGATTTCTAGGATGTTGATTGGATCCTTGGGTTTCTATGAGTCTTGCTGGAAAAGCACTTGATCAATGCTGTTTCTAACCAGAACTCTAGTAACGCCTCGGGACTATCATTATCCGAAAATGAAATTCGTAAGTGCTTATGTGTTTATGTGCTTACGTGGAATGAATTACAGCCGTCCATCATGTTAGGATGCTAGTGAAATAGTTTCGACACCCTTGTTGTTGTGCTAATACCTTTGTTACTTTTACTAGGATGCCTAGACGAGGGAGTTGTGATTTCCCTCCTTCCGCACGGGAAGAGTTGCGGAAACAGTTTGTGGACTTACGCCAAGGTACTACACCTTTCGTACGGTTCAAAGCATGGTTTGCTAACTTGTTGAGGTTTGCCCCAGAATTGGTGGAGACAGAGGAATTGCGTTGTTCAGAGTTTGAGAGTAAGCTGTGTGACGACATCCGTGAAAGGATTGCGGGGTCTTGGCATAGGAGTTATAGTGTGCTTGTTGAGGCAGCGGTGCTAGCTATGGGACAAAATAGGGAAGAGCCCATGGTGGTGGGTGTTGGCCGGGTTAGGGAGGAGGCCATTGCGGAGACTCCTACGGTTTATAGGTACTCTAGGCCCAGTAAGAGTGGAGGCGAAAGTGTGCTCAGTCCCAGGTTAAGTCCTTTTCTTCGCCAAGGGTTTCGGACTCCTCTGTTGGGAGGTCCAGAGAGGTTCAGGCTTTAGACCAGCCTCAGAATAAGGAGTCTGTTAGTTGTTTCAAATGTGGTCAGCTGGGCCACAAGTCTCCGGTTTTCCCACAGAGGAAGAGGGCAGGGCCGGCAGTCCGACCAGTAGTTGCACCACCAGAATCTTTTAGCTAGCCAGGTTTTGGTTCGATCGAATGCTCATTAGGGAAGTAGTCGTTGGGGTTTCCATCAGCTCAAAATTTGAACCAGTCTCGTGCTTGGGAGCCGCTTACTTGTTGGGTGTGTAATCAGCCGGGTCATCTCAAACGTTTCTGTACCCAGCCAGGGGTTTCTTTGGGGGTTTTACAACCTAGTCGGGCTCAGTCTTATTCGACCGGGCAGGGGCAGTATCGTTATGGGGGACAAGCAGGCCAGACTTCGAGGGCCTCGGGAGAGTCGAGTTCCCAAGTCCCACTTAGGAAAAGGTGCAGTTGTTCCAGGTGTGGCCAAATAGGGCATATCAGTAGTTCTTGTCCGTGGCTTGTAAGCTCATAGGATATCTTGAGTTTGAGGATGACCAGCTTTAGCGGTTCAGCGAGGGACGGTAGTGATGGTAATACCGATGGGATGATTTTGTTTTGACTAATCCGTTTTCTAATCGGTGAATTATCATTTTGTAATCATTGGGTTCTGTGTGTAACCAATGTGTTTTGGGAATGTTGGAACATCAAGGTTGTTTGTTTATATATATATACTTATGTGTACCTGTGCTTATCTATTTTCATGAAATGGGCAGATTGGAGCATGTAATGGCTCTAAAGTTTTATTAATGTGATAAGCGGTGCAACCATAAAATTTTTGTGTTAATGCATTTATATGCGTGTGATTTGGTTTAGAGAATCAAGGGCTAGTGAGCCATGTTTTCAAATCTAGAAGAATTACTGAGGGGTGCGTATTTTAGTCAGGACTATCATGGAGCGAGAATGGTTATACTTGCCGGGTGTGCGGAATTTCATGGGTGTTACCCATTCGAACTTATGTGCGTGGTAGAGATTTTGGTCTACTGTCGTGAGAACTCCTCGAGGGGATGTGAAGTGTGCGATTAATACTAGGTGTAGTATGTATTTAACATGGTATTTTATGGGGGCATAGCGAATAATCTTGTTAAGAATAGACTTGTACCTTCATGGTAGGCAACGTTGCCAGATTGGCATATGTACTGATTGGTTGTTTTAAATTGAGGGAGTGTTAGTCCCTATATAAGATAGTGGTTGGTGGCATCGGGGAGTGGTGTGTTGTGAGCAGCTGGTGTTATGTCTTGGGCAGTGGTATAATGGGTGTTTCCTAAGTTTCCTGACTCCTTTATTATCGTAGAACGCGATAGGTTTGTACCTTAATACCAGGTAGGCCAGGAGATGCTGTCGATAGGATAGGTTGGGTGTATAACCCGTGGTTTGGGTGTGACCCATGAGTAGAGTCACAGTGGTACGGTGTTTGGAGAGAAAGGTTTGGGATGATAGTGAGGAGGATGAGGACCTTTACTCTTCAAGAAGAGTTAGGATGGTGAGTCTTTGAAAACCTTGTCGGCGACATGCAACTGTGCCGGGGTCCGGTGCAAGACAGTTGTTCAATAGTAGTTATGGCTGGTTGTTGGGCACGGAGACCTAGTGTCTTGGTTGTACTCTCGGAATGAGTAACAAATAGGATGTGGAATAAAGGGTGGACCCTATATGTGACGACCCAGAATTCTTCCCTCTGCTCGAGCGGAAGAGTTGACGCTCGAGCGGACTTTTGGAGTTTCCAGCAATTGTGCAGACGGCCTGAGATTCTGGGAGTTGTGATTCTCCGCTCGAGCGGGGGAGTTTACGCTCGAGCGGACGGCTTTGTTGGTCTGCACGCTCGAGCGGAAGAGTTGACGCTCGAGCGGGCTTCTGGGTTGAGTTGTATTTCTAAGGTATGGGTTTGTTTTGGACATTTTTATTAGTGTATTTGGAACCTTCTTATTTTATTTTGGAGTATTGGTTGTGGTGGTAATATGATGGCAAAGTAAGATTGGGCCAAAAGCTTTAATTAGAATAAATTGTCGGCGACCAGCCGTCGCTCTTTTATCCTTTTCTTTGTCCACACTTTGAATTTGGATGTGAGGTTAGAACCATTGGAAAGCTTATTTCCGGGGCTTCAATTTGGACACAAGAACGACCTAAAACGGAGTCCGGATGGGAGAGTTATACCTGTTCAAAGTTTCGGAATCTGTGCTGAGGGCAGGTCCGCTCGAGCGGAAATAAGTCCGCCCGAGCGGAAATTACGGGACAGCAGCTTTAAGAACGGGATTTTTGGATCATTTCATAGATTTTCTTCAACCCTCTTCTTTCCTCTTTTCCTTAGTCCGAAACCCTAACTCTCAAACCTTTGATTTCACCCATTTTTACCAACAATCCACCATGGTTTTGGCATCAAGGATGGAGAATAAGGGGGGAGCAATGTTTTTACCCGATTAGAATTTGGATTGGTGAATGTTTCTTCTCAAGCTCACTCCTTTGCTTGATTATGGAGGTAAGGGTTTTAAGACTCTTTAATATTTACATCCATAGATAGGTTGGAGGTGTCTTCATGTATAATGGTGCAAGTTTTCATTTATGTTATGTATATGGAAGAAATTATGAGATTTTGGGAATTTTGGGGTTTGAACATTGGGGGTTTTATGGTTTGAAGATGTTGGGAGTTAATTGATGAGTTTAAATGATGGTTTATGAGTCCTAGATGTGTAATTGATGGAAAAATTGGAATATAAAGTGTTGGGTTAATAAGTTTGATTATTTCTTGAAATCTCATTATTTTCTTGAAACCCTAAGTTGTTTAAGGATGATAACCAAAGATTTAACCCAAATTGAATGTAGAATAATGAAATTGAAGTATTGAATTATGTATATACAAGTTTAATTGGAATTTGGTGATACTTGGAAATTATGTTTAAATTTGCATGTCTTAGTGAGGAAGGAGATTGGGGGGAAGGGTTTGTTGATGATGTGGATGATGTAAATTGAGCCTTAGCAATTTAATTTGAATTATGTAAAATTATATTTGGTAGCACTGAGTGGAATAATGTTAAATAGTATGGATTATATTGGATGGTAATAATTATGTGGAGTTATGTTGATTACGTAGGGTTGTGTGTTAATGTTGTTGAATTGAATTGTGTAGGGTTAGCTGCAGGGACGGACCTAGCACCTAAACACTGTGAGTAATAGTACTACAGATGTACAAATGTACTTTGTTTACTGTTAAGAATATCGTTAACAACACTCTATTTTTCGTAAGCTAATATGGTAACGTGTTTGTTGATCGAGAATTGATGTGAACATTGAAAGAATTAACACACATCGGTATGATTCTGAACCTACTCCGTATTTTGAGTTATGGCTATTGATTATTGTCAATATACCATTCTATGAATTACCCATACTTCTGTATCCGAATTACATACAACTATTAACACTGTGAAGTTGGTTTATAAGTTATTCCGGCCTGTTGATGTAATGGTATCTATATACATTACGGAATTGTAGTATTTATGTATTTCTGAAAGCGTGCAAGTTGTAAACTATGTTGCCTTTTGTTAACAGTTATCAGCAACGTTCTGTTAAACTTATGTTATGTATTTTCAGTATACCATGATACGAAATGATTGATTCTGGAAAAAGCTATGATATGTTGAAAACGAACGAACGAACGAATGTCCAGTTTTCTAAAAAGTAATTGTGGCACCCTTAGTC
Organism: Camellia japonica; assembly: GCA_030407325.1. Classification (NCBI taxonomy): domain Eukaryota; kingdom Viridiplantae; phylum Streptophyta; class Magnoliopsida; order Ericales; family Theaceae; genus Camellia; species Camellia japonica. The sequence continues at coordinate 26,956,205 of JAPPVO010000032.1, forward strand.
CGGATGGCCCTCGCCCGGGGGTAACAATACCGTGGCTGTGGTCTTCGGACCTACCTGCTGTGGTCTTCGGACCTACCTGTTGTGGTCTTCGGACCTACCTGATCTGATGGCTAATGGGTGTACCACATATGATCTTATGCAAAATCTGAATATGAAAATGATTACGAAAATGGTTTGGAATCTGGAAATGCATAAGACTCTGTTTCTGATAAGATTATGTTTCTGATATTTCTGGACCGTTAGGTCATTCTGATATCTTCTGGTATGGAACAAAGTGCTGTACGGAACGAAGTGCTACACTTTGGTGGGAGCCACCTCTGGAATCCGTACGAGCCACCTCTTGAGTCCATACATCTGTTATTTCTGTTACCACGCTTGTGCGTTTTGTTATTTCTGCTATTACTGTTCTGTCTGTTATTTCTGTTATTTCTGTTGTTACTGTTCTGTCTGTTACTTCCGTTATTTCTGTTATTCCTGTCATTACTGTTATTTCTGGACCCATGATCGTTTTGCATCTGTAGGCCTATGGCTGTTCTGTATAAACTGGGCTTAAAGCCATTCTGTTATGGAAAGTGGACTATGGTTATTTTGGAAATAATCACGGCATGTAGTTAACCATATGTATCTACAGTTACATGTTTGGTTATTCAGATTAAATATTACATTATTTATGTACTATTATTCACTGAGTTCGCTCATTCTGTATTTTGTCTGTCTATTTCTGTAGGTAGCCAATCGGGAGTTCAGTCCCAACCTTTAAAGCTTGTGTTCCTCTTGTCAACCTTGAGGCGTCCAGGCACCACCTGAAGCCGTTCGTTTTGTAAAGTTTTGCCGAGTTTCAATTTATGCATTAGATGTCTATTTTTGGGTTGATTGTAAATAATTCCTTCTTCATGATTATTTTTGTTATACGCCTATTTGTAGAAGTGAGTCGAGGCATATGTATGTAAACTTTCTGTATAATATTTAGTGTGATGTTGAGATCCTGGCATGTTAGGAATAGCTCAATGGATGTTATCCTATGTATTTTATATTTTGAAGGCTTCCGTTCAGGCCCCGTATGATATGTATAACAGGTTTAGTGTCTATTTTCGAATGGGTCATGCCCAAACTTTTAGGGGCGGGTTTGGGGCGTGACACTATAGGTCGTTGGCGGATGAAGGTACTATGTTTGCTTATGTTCGGCTCAAACAGTTATGTAGAAATGTTAAGTGTCGTGGCGTAGTAAACCCTTGTCAGCTAATTCGGTACGAGGGAATGAGTATATAAATCTTGTTATTATGAGTTTAATCGAGGTGGCGAGTGAGAGCCCTGAATGAGGGATCCCGTATGGGTGTAAGACAACTTGTTTTAAGTAAGAAGGTTTTGCCTAGTGCGGTGCGTGTTAGGGTGTGGTTCGTATGTTGTTATTAGATGATGTGTAGAAGGGGATTAATCTAGGGAATCCTAGGCGAATGCCTTGGTAAGGCTATAGTGTGGTTACTGATGGAATCGCGTGGTTTGAGGTTTGGTAAAGCTAGGTCACTTTGATAAGTGTCCATTGTCCAATTTGGATAGTGGCAATACGAGTGAGGTAATGAAATTGGGTAAAGTGGGTGTTGCACCCTGTTAGAGTCGTCCCGACTTATTCAGTCCTTGTCTGTGCGGTGTAAGGCACGAGGTGTATAAAGTTATCCTTTGTGTTGTTGCGTTGTTGGGAATTTCAAATGTTTAGGAGTCCCTATCATGAAAGTACTGTTTTTGGTGATTGCGTCATCACCGTGAGTGTGGCGGGCTTTGTGGGTTGGTTACGTTGTAATTCACTTGAGGGACATTGAGTACTCTTCGTAAACTAAAATGATTTTGAATCGAAACGTGAGTTTGCGATCCTTATTTTCGAAAAAAAAAATTTGAGAAGAATCTCTGAGTTCGGCTGTGGCCAGTTATAAATGACGTGTTTAAGTGGTGATGGTATAAATCTGAATACCTTTGGGAAAAACCGAGTGCTTTGAAACAAATGGAGCAAATAAATCAATTTCTTTAACATGTATGGAATGTTTTAAGGGAAATTAGATTTGACCTAGCCTGAGTTGCTAGTTACATGTATGTCTTTGGCAAGACCATGAAAATTTGGGGTATTAATGTGCCGTAATGTGGTTCTTTACCCTTGCTTCGTCCTGCGTTCCTGTTTTGTGAAAGTCGACCGGAAGCCTTGTGTACGAATGTTTTCATGTTTCCTATGTTGGGGTATTAAGTACTAAATACTAGTTTGAGTATTGTCGGTAGTCAACGTTGTGGATGTCTCAGAACACTATAGTGATTGGATGTGTCTTACAATTATTATTGTTATCGGGTCTTGGAGAGCGGGACCTTTCCATTAATTGAGGTGTTGTGGAAACATAACGGGGTTAGGGAAAACCACTTGGGTAAGTGAATTTCAGGTCCGAGAGAAGTGTCTGGATCTATTGGTTGGTATTTGAGCATACGTTGAGTATTTTGTTGTATTGTTAAACTTTAAGAACATTGTATATGCTTCGGTTTATGGTAGTATTGTGGAATATGCCTTGAAAATGGAAGTTAATTTAGCATTGTGTATGTTAAATGTGTTGTAGAAATACAAATATATCATTAACATTGAATATGTTATGGAATTGTGAACCATGTATCTTGGAAATTGTTGGATTTGAAAGAAATGCATGTTGATTGCCTCTTGCATAGAAATGGGGTGACCGGTAATGGGTCAGGTTGTTGAATATTGAATTGTAATATTGTTGAGAAATTGATTTAATTTAAACGTTATGAGAAATTTCAATGAGAGGTCTTTGGAAAAAAAATTGTGGATGGTTATGTGTTATGGGTAACATCGTGTTTATGAATAATGTTTAAAAAACTTTTGAGTTTCGCATGGAAAATGCAAAAAAAAATTATTTCAGAATGTCAACGTTGAAAATTTGATAACCTTTGAGAAATGTCTCATGAAAAAGAGAATGATTCCCCTTATTTTTATACAAAGATTTGCGTTGGTTGTTTTATTTGGAATTATGATTGTTGAGTAGTGACTTAGCTTAGAGCGCTAGCCAGGCGTTTTGGTGATTTGTTTCGGGAAGGGTTTGGTTTTGTTGAGGCTTTTTGTGCCTGAGTGTTGTCTTTGGAACGTGTTTCCTTGGTTAGCCCTTTCTTTTGTGAGAGCTCACTTGAAATTTGTTGAGTGTTTGTGGTCGGTTGGCCTTGTGACTTTGGTGTATCCTTAATTTCGGGGACAAAATTCTTTAAGAGGGGGAGGTTATAGTGATCCCGGGTTTTACCCCTTTTTGTACAGTGTTCTGGACTTAGGTTCCATAGTATTGGCTGTTGATATATCTTGTTTCCATCCTTCAATACTTTGTCTTTGAGTTATAGGATGTATTGGGCAGGTTTGTCACAGGTTGGTTGTGTTTGGGAGCAAATGGTTGCTGCCCAGAATTTTGGTCCTTCGCTCGAGCAAGAAGTTTGTCGCTCGAGCGAGCTCTGTGTTTTGGATTCTTCGCTCGAGCCAGGGTTCCTTTGCTCGAGCGAGCGACTGCGTCTGGGTTTGGACCTGACAGTTGCATTTCTTGGCTTGAGCGAGCGAGGTGTATGTTTTGGAGTTCTTCAGCGTGCGTCTATTGCAGACCTGAAGGTTTGCATTGTTGGCTCGAGCGAGACTTTCTTCGCTCGAGTGAGGCTTTCTTTGTGTCTGGTCGCTCGAGCGACCAATCCTTCGCTCGAGCGAGCCTGTGTTATATCAGCAGGCAGCAACGGGGAAACACTTCATTTTTTTTTCATCTCTTTCTTTTTGTAAACCCTAGATCCGAGCTCTCTCTCTCTCTCTAAACACATTCTCTCTAGGGATTGATCTAGTAGGAGTGATCCTTTACCCTTTGGCCTTTGTAAAAAGTGTGTTGATCATTGAGGGCTACATTTTGATCCGTAGATCTTGAAGTTTGGAGCATTTCGAGTTTCATCACCTTCTCCTTTGGGTTTCATCTCTTGAGGTAGGGATTCCTACTCATCCTTATGATCTTTAACCTAGATGTTGAGCTTTTGTTTAAATGGTTTGACTTGGTGAAGTTAGGGTTTTGAAAGGAGTTATATTGAAATGAGAGATTTGTGATTTTTAATCCATAAACTTGTACTTTGGGCCTTAAATAGAGATTGTTGATGTTGTTAGTAATATTTGAACCTTTGGGTAATATTGTGAAATAGGGGAGAAAGCCCTAATTTGTGTATAAATTAATTGGTATAATTAATTTGGGGAAATTATGGGTTTATGAAATTGAGTTGAATATAATGAAATTGGCTCATTATGAGATGGAATAGTGGAGTTGGGTTTATTTATCGTTCACTTTTTAAAATGTTGATAAATTATCTGTTAATGTATTTATTATCTGTTTAGAAATAATTGATTTGGGCTACCGGTGGAGGGTAGTCTTGATTGTTGTAGACAACGCATGACGATTAGGCAAACTGTAGACGTCCCTGAACGTCCCGGGAGGATGACTCCTGTTCTGTTCGTTTGTGGGTCTACTACAGTTCAGGACTCAAATTGTCACGGTTCTAAATCTGAACCAAAGAGTCCAAATCCGGCAAATCATTTTGAGAAAACAGATTTTTTGTAAAGAAGTGCCAAACATGGACTGCTTTGCCAGATACAGAGTCGCCACATAAATATTTTTTATGGGGAAATTTAGGAAACCCTGACTCGTTTGCCTAAGGCCACGTGTCCATCATCACCAAAGTTGCCTCGGCTCGGGAACTTGGGTACGATTGGGGAAGGTCAGCTATGAGCACCTCTTCGCCCGATCCGAAGATCGGCCTCTACTAACCATGATATCAAGTTTTGAAAACATTATGTGTTCTTATTCCGGTTATTAGCCTAGATTTACTATGTCATGCGCACAGCAAACAAGTATAGACTGGATCGCCTGAATTGGAACAAAACATTTCATGTTTGTTTATTTGGAAATAGTTTGATGGTGCTACCCGCAAGTAGGCTAAGACATGAATTTTGCCACCCTCAAGTGGGCTTTAGAAAATATGGTTTTGCCACTCTCAAATGGGCTTAAAACTCGCATTCAATGCATTGTTCCAATTTAAGTAACCCAACCTTCACCCGCAGGCATTCAGGCAGTTATAACACGTAAGCACATAGCCTCATGGTAAGCATGCTATCATGGCAACACTCACATTCTTGCAAGGATGCTAAAACATAAATGCTTACCGAGTACTCCAAGCCAAAACAGAAACTAGTTAGTAATCATATGCATGATCCTAGTTCATGTTAAGATGGCTAATGCAACACATGCAAGATGCAACTATGATAGGCTCGGCTATTCTAAGATGGCATATGATGATGCTACAACTAACACGTATTCAACTTGGAATTGAAATACAATGCAGTTAGTATGATGCGCCGAGCCCGGTGCATGCAAGACAAATGAATGAATGCATGCATGCGTAGCATAAGGTATGCTAATTTAAATATGCCCTAATACTAACCATCAAAAGCAGGTAAGTAAAAGGGAGAAAGAAGTGGGGGTTGGAAGACATGCACACACGCACCCACACTTATTACAAATTCGCCCTCGCTCGGAGGGACCAAAAGAATATACAAATTAATCAACCTACAAGCTAATTAATTATTACAAACCACTTAATTAATTACCAAATTAACTAAGCTAAGGAAAGCAGTAAAAGGCCTCGGGAAGAGGGTCCAATGCACGCGTGCTCGGGTTTGCTCGGAAATCCATCGCCATGCACAAGCTGCCTCTGTTTTCCCTGCTCTGCTCTTCTGGAAGTTGCACAACTCCCAAGGTATGCTCCATGGACACTGTGGAACACCATCGGCTAGGAGGAATGGCCACCGGCCAAGGGAGATGATCACCGGCCACTGATTAAGATATCGGCCACTTATGGATGGCCGGTTGGCACTGGAGATGGCCGGCCGGCCAAAGCTTCCTGCAGAATCCTGTTTTGACAGCAGCAGAGGGAAAAACAAGGCATGGCAATACATTTCAAGCAAATGTGTGCACCAACATACCCCATATCATGTTTGTGACTCAAAGGGGCATGTTCATTGGTTCTCGGACCACCAATCGCGCATTTCAATGCGTGATAGCCCAAGTAACCAAGTGTGCATTTTGATTTGGAATGAAATGCACACAAACAAACAATGAGGCCCAACCTCTATCATACTCACTTCAAGAGACAAGGCATGCATGTTCAATGCAATGCAATGCAACCTAGGCATGGAGGCTAAGTATGCACTATGGACATGCAAACAAATAATGCACACTAGGCACACAACCTAAGCAAATTAACATGCAAGCCATGAAGCGATCAACACTCAACAAGCATGCAAGATGCAAATGTGGATGTTCAAGCATGCAAACAAACATGTGATAGGCCAAGTATGCAACAACATGCAAGGCTAATGGACATGCAAGACATGCTGCAACCAAAGCATGCAAAGTATAAGACACGTAGTAACATGTAAAGAGTGGACTTGAACCAATTTGGGCAGCTCTAAACTAGGCCCAAAACAGTGGCCAACATGTTCAAGAATGAAGGCAAAACACACACAAGCATGCACATATTAAGGCCTAAACACTTAAGCATCAAAAGGCATCTTTTAAGCACACTTAAAAGGGAATAATCATGGACATATGGCATACATAATAAGCTTTGAAAACATGTAGGAAATGATGCCAAATCAACCTACCAATGCAAACTAGGCATGCAACCAAGCCCAAGGACTTAAACATGATCATATGACTCATGAAGCAAATGACCAAATTGAATCAAAACAGTCCTAAAACATGCATAAGTGAGCCCCAAGAACCACTTAGATGGCATCTAAATGATCTAATCCTAGAGGCATACACAATAGCACAAACATGGAGCATAAAACACCAACCTCTTAAAGCATGAAAGGGGCATCAAATGCAAGCATACAAGCATACCATGAGGACTGAAATGACATGATAAATGGTTCCAAACCACTTAAATGATGCAAGGATAGCATGCTAGAGGGTCCAACACTCAAGGCCTACAAGGGGAATTACATGGTAGCTATACAAAGCAAGTCATGGCTGACCCAAATGACCAAAATCAGACCTTAAGCACATCAAAACATGCATAAAAGCTTCACAAAGCTAAGCCAAAACAAGTAAGCATAGTGGTCTAAATGCTAAGGTGCCGTTTGGTAACACTACGTTTTCAGTTTTCTATTTATATTTACAAAAATTTTAAAAACTCAAATAAAAACTTGTTTGGTAAAATTTTTGATTTATAAATCAGTGGTCTCAGTTTATAAATTTGGCCAAAAAATGAAAACACAAAAAAGGTGTTTTCGTTTTGAGTTTTGAGTTTTGAGTTTTTTTTTTTTTTACCACCCAACACTAGCCACCACCTGCCACCATTTTCCACCACCGTCTTCCGCCACCACCACCCACCCCCCATCACCACCAGCCACCTGCCACCCACACGCCACCACCACCCACCCCACCACCACCACCACCACCACCCACCTGCCATCCACCCATCGCCCGCCACCACCACCCGCCACCTACTTGCACCACCACTCACCACACCACCTGCCACCTATCACCCACCCGCCACCACCACCACCACCATCACCCACCCGCCACCCACCTGCCACCACCACCACCACAACTACTACTACCCACTCGCTACCACCTACCACCGCCACCGTCAACCACCCATCCACCACCAACACCACCCGCCACCACCCACCGCCATCTGCCACCCACCTGCCACCGCCACCCGTTACCCACCACCCGCCATTGTCACCCACCCACCACCCACCATCACCACCCACCACCCACCACCACCCGTCATCCGCCACCCACCTGCCACCACCACCTACCACTCCCCACCACCACCCACTCGCTACCACCCACCACCCGCCATCCGCCACCCACCTGCCACCACCACCCACCACCCTCCGCCACCACCACTACCACCACCACCACCACCACCACACCACTCGCTACCTCCACCACCCACCGTCACCCACCCACCACCACCACCACCGGCCACCACCCACTACTACCAGCTACCCACCACCCACCGTTACCACTTTCCGCCACCGTCTTCCGCCACCACTTGCCATTTCTCACTCTTTTTATATTTTTAAATTTTTTTAAACATTTTGTCAATTACCAAACGCGTTTGTAGTTTATGTTTTTCTAAAAATAAACAAAAACCAGTTTATAAAATTTTTGTAAATATAAACTGAAAACGTAAACATTACCAAACACACACTAAGTATATGTTAAGGCAATTTCACGGCATTACAAGACAAGTATGCAAAGCAAGCATGGTGTATCTAAACCAAGTAAAAACAGAGGTAATACATGGAAAAATACTACCAAATAACACTTAAGACATGGCCAACATGCACGTAAAAATGATGCTCACACATGAGGCTATAATGACACATATTGAAGACAATAAGGAGAGGGGATGGCCCTCTCCTTCTTAGGACCTCAAACCACCATCCTCACCACTGAAATCCCTCAAGATTTCAGTGGTAAGGAGGCCCAAACAAGGTGGTCCCGGAGCTCACCAAAAATGCACAAAAATGAGGCCAAACAAGGCCTAAGAGGGGGTAAACGACCCCAAACACAAAAGTGTTCTTAAACAAACTTAAAAAGAAGCTCAAAATAAGACTTTTTTCAGTTTATGACAAATCCCAAATATGCTTACAAGATAGGCTAAAAGTGTGTGCAAAAACGGAGAATAAAGAGGGAAAAGAGATTACCCTTGTAGCCAAAAGGGGACAGCAGCCTCTTGGTCTAGAAAATCAGTCCCTTAGCCTCTGAAAATGGCCTCCAAGCTCCTTAGGTTGATGATGGAGGTGTTGTGCTAGGAGGTGTAGTTCAAATGGCCAAGAACTAGACCCTTTTGCACCCTCTAACCCACACAAATGTAGAGAGAGAGGGAGATATAGAGAGGGAGTGATATATATATGATATATATCAGATTTTTTTCTAACCCTTTGCATGGAAGGAGAGGCTCTATTTATATAGAGCAAGACAAGGTGCTAAGCTTCTTAGAGAAGTTAACACAAAAAGGGTCAAGGGAGTCAAGCTTCCAAGGGAAGCTAAGCAAAGGGGTCAAGCTTGTAACGCCCCGACCCTTTACATGCCATCGATATTGTCCGCTTTGGGCCACGCCCGCACGGATTTGTCCTTCCCAGGGGGTCACCCATCCTAGAACTACTCCAGGCTAAGCACGCTTAACCGCGGAGTTCTAATAGGGATTTCACCACTTGGGAAAAGGCCTCGATGCTGTATAAGGGTCCCGGTCTTTACTTTTATAGCCCAGGAACTCCCCCTCCATTCCCGATGTGGAACACCGGGGCCTTACATTCCACCCCCCCTTAAGGCTGCACGTCCCCGTGCAGTAGCCTGCCAGCTCGCAAGCCCGCCCACATACACCGAGCGACGCCAGGGGCCCACACTCAGTACTCCGGAGAGTCGGCTCTGATACCATTTGTAACGCCCCGACCCTTTACACGCCATCGATATTGTCCGCTTTGGGCCACGCCCGCACGGATTTGTCCTTCCCAGGGGGTCACCCATCCTAGAACTACTCCAGGCTAAGCACGCTTAACCGCGGAGTTCTAATAGGGATTTCACCACTTGGGAAAAGGCCTCGATGCTGTATAAGGGTCCCGGTCTTTACTTTTATAGCCCAGTAAAGGGTCCCACATCGGGAATGGAGAGGGAGTTACTGGGCTATAAAAGTAAAGACCGGGACCCCTATACAGCATCGAGGCCTTTTCCCAAGTGGTGAAATCCCTATTAGAACTCTGCGGTTAAGCGTGCTTAGCCTGGAGTAGTTCTAGGATGGGTGACCCCCTGGGAAGGACAAATCCGTGCGGGCGTGGCCCAAAGCGGACAATATCGATGGCGTGTAAAGGGTCGGGGCGTTACAAAATGGTATCAGAGCCGACTCTCCGAAGTACCAAGTGTGGGCCCCTGGCGTCGCTCGGTGTATGTGGGCGGGCTTGCGAGCTAGTAGGCTACTGCACGGGGACGTGCAGCCTTAAGGGGGGGTGGATTGTAAGGCCCCGGTGTCCCACATCGGGAATGGAGGGGGAGTTACTGGGCTATAAAAGTAAAGACCGGGACCCTTATACAGCATCGAGGCCTTTTCCCAAGTGGTGAAATCCCTATTAGAACTCCGCGGTTAAGCGTGCTTAGCCTGGAGTAGTTCTAGGATGGGTGACCCCCTGAGAAGGACAAATCCGTGCGGGCGTGGCCCAAAGCGGACAATATCGATGGCGTGTAAAGGGTCGGGGCGTTACAAAGCTTCTCTTAGAAGCTTGAAGCAAAAGGGCCAAGCTTCTTGGAGAAGCTAGGCAAAGGTGCAAAAGGTGCAAGCTTCTCTTGGAAGCTTAGAAGGGTTCAAGCTTCTTGGTGAAGCTTGGAGCAAAGGGTTCAAGCTTCTTGGAGAAGCTAGAACAAAGGTTCAAAAGGTTCAAGCTTCCTCAAGAAGCTAAAACCAAGGGTTCAAAGGGTTCAAGCTTCCTCAAGAAGCTAAAACTAAGGGTTCAAAAGGTTCAAGCTTCCTCAAGAAGCTAAAACAGGGGGTTCAAAAGGTTCAAACCCCCTCAAGAAGAGGTCTCGGCCAGAAAAGGTGGCTAATCGGCCAACAAAGTTGGCCGACCGACCACAAAATGTGCCGACCGGCCACAAAAGGTGCCGACCGACCATCACCAATGGCCGGTGGCAAGAAAACAGGGCCGGTGGCCTCAAGCCATGGCCGGTGAGGTGTGGGGATGTCCAATCAAGCCATTCCCTGCCCTCAGAAGCAAAAACACAAGTCGAGAGGTCTTGAGGCAAGGCACGCGGCCGAAACCTCCGAGAACTCAAAACGAACACGAACATGGATGATCACCGAGTGTTCAAACGGTGACGCCCAAGTCTTGAGGACGGTCAAAAATGGGGTGTCTACACAAACTAAAACTAATCAATTGAGTATGCCATCGAATGTGGCGGTTGTTTTGATAATCAACATTGTGTCTTGATTGATGAACATGTATATGATATTGCTTTATACTTGTATTGTGTGGAAGGAGATGGGGATGTACTCCACGGTTTAGGGGAAGATGGGGGATGGGATGGACCTCTAAACCAGATTTTGTTTGATATTGATACAGCACCAAAATGTGTATCATTTGTGAAGTATATAGAAGTGTTTTTGTTTGGCATTGATACAGCACCAAAAATGTGTATCGTTTGTGAGCATGGAAGTGTTTTTCTGTATTTGTCTGAGATTGATACAGCACTAAAATGTGTATCTATTGTGAAGTATGAAATGTTTAATATGAGTTATTATCTCACCTGAAATAGGAATACTGTTGATATGAGAGAAGACCTCATTTAAATTGATTGGCTAGGTTCTGAGCCATAGTTATGAATTGAGAATTGGATAAGAAATGGAAACAGGAATAGAACGTGGACATAATAGTCATGGAAATGAAATGTGTTATAAGTTGTCGTGTATGAGTTGAACATTTATCAATTGCTAACGTTTTAGTTATTGTTCATACTATGTTTAGCATATCTCTACTGGGCGTTGGCTCACCCTATATGGGACATCATTTTCAGGTTCAGGTGTTATGCCGCCTCCGAGATCTTAGTTTGGATGGTTATGGGAGTTGAAGACTCTTCTTTTGTTAAATTTGTTTATTACGTGTATATCAAGCCAAGGGCTTATTCTGTATTCTGAGTTAGTACTCTCTTTTGTAACCCAAGTGTTGACTTGGAAAGTTGTAAGCCCATAAGGCATTTACTTTTGTTGTCAACATGTAATACATTTTGTAATGAACACTCTGATGGAATGTAATTATGTTTTATTCTCTTATGTCTAAGCATGTCAATATTGTTGATCAATGGGTTTATTTTGAGGGCGTTACAGTTGAACCCAAACTTATTCAAAGGAATAAAATAATAATAATAATAATAATAATAATAATAATAATAATAATAATAATAATAATAATAATTCTTCCAATAATACCATATTCAAAGGAATATTCCATGTAGCTTTTTATTAAGTGCTCTATGTTTTCCCCTTTTTCCGATGTGAAACAAAGCCCCAAACTTATTTGATGCTTTCCAAAGAAAAACATTGAAGGTTTTGAAAACACTCAAAAATAAACTATAAATTTGAAAATCCATTTTGAAAATTCCCCAACAGGAAGTATCTTCTAATTTGAAAACAAAAAAAGAAAAATTAAAGGAAGTGAAAAAATTTTGATTACTGGATTACTGGATTTTTGAGTGTTTATGATTACTGGATTCTTATGTTTATGATTACTGGAACATGAAGTATCACTAAATGTTTATGATTACTGAAGTATCACTAAATGTATGATCCAAAATACAACACCAAATAGTTTGAATGTCAAAACTTACAATTAATGTAGTTAGCAAACACATGAAACTAAACACAGTGTAAAACCCATTTCATTAATCCCTGAAAACCAAAATATAGAGCGCAAACATACAAACCGAAATCATACATCTTACAAAAATAATTTGTGGACAGAAATCATAGTATACCCATGGAGTACCCTTGGCGTACCCAACTTTCCCATACCGTATACGACATACCCCGTATGTATACGGCGCACCCAATACGCGCACCCGCACCCGGTAAGTACCCAATACTTATACAACAACATTTTTGGAGGACTCGTGCTTTATATGCTTCAATTGAGTAGCATTTTGCAATATTGGTGACCAAACTGCATGGACCCCCTATGGCCTTGTTATATGAAATTCAGCTTTGTATGCATATATGTATATCTTGTCTTCATCACTTTCTCCTTAAAAATGTGTTTATGATTAGACTATATCTTGTTTCAGTTTCCTTTGTAATTTGTGTGGTGTTGAATAAAGTGTTGGCTGATAGTTCTCTCTTGTTAGTGGATAAATCTTGATGAACAACTTAAAATTGGAAAAAAGTGGTCTTTATTTATCTCATAAGAGTAGAAATTGGGTAGAATTGCCTAAATAATAAGCAGAATAGACTTTTATTCTCTCAGTTCCAACAGTGTAGTTTTCAACCCCAGTCCCTATATGGTTATACGTATTCTTTCATATATTGTATGTATGGTTAATTACATTAATAGTTTTTCCACATAGGCCTCATAATTTTTTAGGTTATAGATTTCAGCTAAATTTTAAATTTGTCAAAGGGTGACTTCTTCTGTGGTATGATATTAATTTTCAACATTGTATTTATTCATTTTTCAGTTGGTTTCTCCGAGTATTTTTTACTTTTTTTATTCTGTGGATTATATGGAGTCAGTTTCTATAAATTAATTAAATTATTTTTTCAACCCAATCTAAGCATCACACCACGTTTGTTGTAGCTTGTTCGAGGTGAGAGCCTCAAGCCCAATGGAACTCGGCAATCAATTTATTTGGACTGTAAGGTTGGGCTTTGGTCTGTTTATGAGAAAAGAACAAACAAAGACAGTAAGTTAAAATTTGTGATTGCAAAAGAAAATGTATAAGAAAGATTTGTACATCTATAGATTATGTACTCTTAGCTTGAGGTTGGATTTAGGATTTGAAGAGGGATTTGTGGAGGAAAAGGGATACGTGACAAAAATTTAGCTTTTATTTTATTCACTTTTCCTTTCCTTTTTTCTTTTTGTCTGCAATGTCCTCCTCAAATCTTTGATTGAAAGACAGTCTTACATGGATTGAGGTCCTCGTTTGGTCCATTTGGTATTTTCCATTATGTTACTTAAATTTCTTCCACTTGGTAAAATTCTGACTGTTGTGTGATATATAACTGCAAGGTAAATAGATGAATCCCGAAAAAGAGCTACAAATGACCCTTGCATTTGTAAGATGTCCACAAATCATACATCTTACATAAATAGAAATACATAGAAATACATAAATACTGTCACGCCCCACTTTTTATTACTCGAAGTCATTACCAAGTTCCTTAACTTAATTCAATTTCAGAGATAACATGCGGAAATAAACTCAAATGTTCAATTAAAAGTAATGAACAACAACTCTCTCATTCGAATGAAAATTAAATACAACATGAGCATCCTTAAATAAATTGCCCTCAGGCTTACAACATTAAATAATCAAATGAAGGGTGTAACCCTTTTACACATATGGCATTCCGCCAACAACAAAGAGGCCCCGTGGCCAACAAATAAGAAGATCCAAATCTTGTAGCACATCCTACTAAACACCTGAAAAAGATTCAACAACGTGGGATGAACATATAGTCCAGTAGAGATCTCAACATGATCCTCAACAATAACAACATTACAGATAGCTATGATCATGAACACTCATTCTCATACTAGAATAGTAATGTGACAGTTTATACAAAATATATAAATATATATATAAACTTTTCTCGAAAACAACTATTTCATTCAACGCTATAAGCGATTCATCTTTCCTTTTTCCTTTCATTAACCCCCGTTCCCAATCCTTTATAACATTAACAACTACTTAGGAAAATAGATTCACTAAGCCCATTACTCTTTTCCATTACCCACACATACAACAGATGTGCCTTTTTAAAACATATTTCTAAAATGTTTGATTTTCTTTACCCTTCCAGAAGATAAAAGGGCATTATTATTCAATCCCAATTCTATCATAATTATACATGCATACCTTTATAAAAGGGAGATAACCACTCAACTACATGTATAAGATAAACTAATGAGGCAACTCGGCCCCTCCAAAACCGTAACCAACACAATCCACAATGTTCCCAGATACACTGAAACAATAACAACAAAACTTTGCTCTACTAGCTATGTGCGTAGTAAGCCAAAGATACACTTCTCACAACAAACTACCAGTTTACCAGGCGCTAGCTGGAAGGGTGTGGCACCTTAGATTATCAGCGCATACAGTTCTCACAACAAACTACCAGTTTACCAGACGCTAGCTGGAAGGGTGTGGCACCTTAGATTATCAGCGCATACAGTTCTCCAGGCGCTAGCTGGAAGGTAACGGTACCTCTGATTATCAGCGCAGGGTATAACACCAACAACCACAATACAACAAGGCATAACCAACATGTATAAAACATACACATAAACTATCAGGATACAAACAATGTGTTAAGGTATATGAACACGTAGGTATGTGGAGTCCATCCCTTATCTTCTCACACACACTGGAGTACAACCCCTCTCTCCTCCCTAACAAGTATACAAATATAATGTATCTCAGCATTTCATCACATACGATATTCAATCAACAATAGTGTACTGTACACACGACAATTCAACGCAACCGTGTCATCCTCCACCGATGACCAAGGACAAAACCTCTAGATGCAGGTATATTGTACATCTAATAACAGACTCAATTAACATGAGCTCACAAACCCTTCAACAGAACTAACATGGTAGTTAAAGATACAACCTCCACATACATGTGTTCAACACTCATATTACAATAATCCAATTCTCATACCTTTTGTTTTCACAAATTCAATTCCATGGACCATAAGGCCATAACTCATTTTAATCCACTACATTCTTTCCAAAGCCATTTCAATTTAGTTATGCAAATTAAGTCATAATCATTAAATTAGGGTTTTCCTCCCTCTTTCTCAATATTGACCTAAATGGTTCAATTATCTATAACAAACAACAATGGCTTCATTAAAGACCCAAAATACATAAGTATTTGCCCAAAGATCAAAACCCCTCTATTAATTTATTAAATCAAATAAAAATTAGGGTTTTCTCTCCTTCCAACAACAACATGCTAATTAACACCCCAATTAGCCTAAACCATAACTAATGATAATAAACCCAAATCCAACAACCAACCCAAGGTTCAACTTCATGATTTTTAACAAATCCAACATGATATAATGTTTTTATGCAATACAAAAACTACCACATGTCTATCTATAGATGGAGTATTGAAAAGAAACAAGGAGAATCCCTACCTCGAATGTAGAACCCAAGGAGAAGAAGAGCAAAACTCGGAAGTGCTCCAAATCCTAAATTTCTTGGATCAAAACGAAGCCCTCAACGATCAACACACTTTTTACAAAGGCCCAAGGTGAGGAAAACACTCCTACTAGATCAAACCTAAGAGATAAGTTAGGTTTTAGAGTGAGGTGCTCTCTAATGGCGGTTTTGAAAAAGGAAGAGAGAGAAAGGAAATCAAAAAGTGATTTAAAATATCAAATCTCGGAGCCTTAAACCAGTCGCCCCACTCGAGCGTGGAAACCCCCGCTCGAGCGTCACTCACAAACTCCCGCTCGAGCGCCCAATCCCCCGCTCGAGCGGCGGATGCACACTCTCAGAATCTCGACAGACCAGGTCCCCGCTCGAGCGTCCAACTCCCCGCTCGAGCGGACAAGAACAACAAAGGCCCGCTCGAGCGTCAAAAGAGCCGCTCGAGCGGAGAGGCTAAAATATGGGCAAAAATTCTAAGTTTCAGAATACAACCAACTTAAACCCAACTTGCCCAACATAACCCAAAACTCCAAAACAAAGAGTAAGGGATAAAAATGAGGATAAGATAACAACAAATCTACGGAACCGAGTCCGGATTACGGTTAAACAACGAAAGGGAAAACCGGGATCGCTATAAATACCAAAATACAGAGATTCAAAAACTTATTTCAAAATCAAAACCGAAATCATACAAACCCATTTCAAAATCAAAATCGAAATCATTCAAACCCATTTCAAAATCAAAATTAAAACTGAAACCATGTCGTTGGTATTTATGGTGGATTGATCAGCCAAAATTCTGTAGAATTCATATGCAGAATTCTTGCCGAAATCATATGCAGAATTCTTCTTCAGTTTTACTCAATAGCAAAGCAATATATATCAGTTGGCTCAATAGCAAAGCAATATATATCAGTTTTACTCAAAAAATTCACCCGTATATATCAGTTGGCTCAATATCAAAGCAAAAGCCAAACGTTACCAAAACAATAACAAAAAAAACAATAAGAATCAAAGTAATAAACTAACCGAGCAGCCGAGCAGGATGTCGAGCAGCCGAAGTGAATAGCCGAGCAGCCAAAGTGATGAAGGCAAAAGCTCTGATGAAGGCAAAAGCTGAGAGAGGAAAAAAAAATTCAAGAAGACAAACAATTACCCGAAGAAGAACAATTCAAGAAGAATACTAAAGTCATGTTTTCAACACTAAATAATAAAACAAAAATACTAAAGTCATGTTTTCAATAACTCTATTGAACCCAGCAATTAAAAACTATAGTTAAGAACCCAACAGTTAAGAACTCAATAACTCAATATCATCCAGAATTTCAAATATATATCATTCAAATAACTCAATATCATCCAAAATTTCTTTTGAACCCAGAATTTCTTTTCCATACAACTCAATAACTCAATATATATATATATATATATATCATTCAAATAACTCAATATATATCATTCAAATCTGCACACACCCAATACAAAATCCAAACCGTATAACTCACCTGTATAACTCAGTTGACAGTAAACACAATGTGTATAACCTTTTTTTTTTTTTTTTTTTGAACACCAAACTAATTTCTGCTTAATGTTTTTTTGGTGATAAAAAATTTCTGATTTTGGTGATAAACAGTTGACAGTAAACACATTGAGCAGAATTTTTGTCTCTTATCACTAATTTAAACAGTTGATAGTAAACACATTGAGCAGAATTTTTTCTGATTTTAGCGATAAAAAACAGAGCCAACTGATTTTGGTAATAAAAAACAGAGTCAAGTGATTTTGGTGATAAAAAACATAGCCTTTGCAACTACTCTTTAGTTTTAGAATATTCTTTGGTGATAAAAAACACAATGCTTAACAAAACGTTGGTGATAAAAAACATAGCCTTTGGTGATAAAAAACAGAGTCAATTGACAGAACTTTCTTCTTCAATTTTACTCAATAGTCATGCCTACCAATAGTCTGATTCCTTGGTGATAAAAAACATAGCTTTTGGTGATAAAAAAACAGAGTCAATTGATAGAATTTTCTTCTTCAGTTTTACTCAATACAAAGTAAGCAAAAAAGAAAAAAATACAAATTTCTCATGCCTACCAAACATCAGAATTTCTCATGAGAATAATTTCAGAATAAAAGAAACATTAATAACAAAAGAATTAAAAAATCTGAATTTCTCATGCCTACCAAACATCAGAATTAACACAGCAATTTTTAACAAAAGAATTAAACCTCAGAATTAAAAAAAAAAATTTGAACCGAATTAATGTTTAATGTTTAAAAATCAGAATAAACAAGAAAAACAAAAGAATTAACAAAATAAATTTTTAATTGATTTAAACCTCAGAATTAAAAAAAAACATTTGGTTCACAAATTCTGATTTTTTAAACATTAAGCAGAACAAAAGAATTTCTGAAATTCTGACATTTGGTAGGCATCAGAATTTGGTTCACAAAATTTCTCATGCCTACTTTGGTTCACGTGCTATCTAATAACCAAATATTTTAATGATAAGTTGATGGGCATAGAGAATATTATTAATATGTTTTCCAGAGATTTGAGTAATTGATCCTAGAAAACAACACAAGCATCATTAAGCTTGAACACAAACCCAACAAAAAATGAGATCATATACAACAGCATAGCAACTCAAGAGATAATTTAAACAACAGCACAGCAACTCAAGAAATACTGCAACAAAAAATATTGCAGTATAAGACTTGCCACTATCACCAACAAATCCAAATAATTTAAACAACAAATTTAAAATTCAGAATTCAAGAGTGGGAGTTCGAAGGGAGCCAAAAACAGTAGAATTTAACTATCACCTAAATTTTGAATTCAAGCTACAAACATATACAATTTTAACAAATTTTGGTTAGTAGTATGTATAATTTTAGAAGAAGAAGACGTATAGCTATCAGTCAGAAGAAGTATAGCTATCTATCTGCTAGTGTAATCAATCAATCTAGAATTGTGGATAAGGTTATCCGGGCCGAAAACCATCTCATATCCAGCCGAAGGGAGCAGAATTTAGGTGAATTTAGGGCCAAAATTCAGAATTCAAAATTCAAAATTCAGAATCCCAAAAACTCATTCAGGATTCAAAATTCAAAATATTCAAAATTTAGAATTCAAAAAGGGAAAAACACAACAGCGAGTTCGAAGTCTTACCTTGCGAGTGGGAGTTCGAAGGGAGCCGAAGACAGCCAAAAACAGACAGAACCTTGAGCCAAAAACAAACCCAGTCAAATGAGATCATATACAGAATGTAGAGGAATAAAGGAACACAATGGAACACAATGTATTTGACTAAAGGAATAAAGAAACACAATAATAGAGGAAAACTCAATAATACAGGAGATAACACATTGTATCTGACTAAAAAAAATCCAACAAAGAGTAATCAAGAAAATCCGAAAAAAAATTCTAAAATCAACAAAGAGTCAATATATGTAGATGTCAATGAAGGTGAGTGTGGACACCCCATTTTTGACCGTCCTCAAGGCTTGGACGTCACCATTTGAACACTCGGTGATCATCCATGTTTGTGTTCGTCTTGAGTTCCCGGAGGTCTCGGCCACGCGCCTTGCCTCAGGATCTCTCGACTCGACTGTTTTGTGTTTGGTTTTGCACCAAACACTTGTGTTTTGCCTTTGAGGGGCAGGAAGTGGCTTGATGGCCATCCCCACACATCACCGGCCATGGCTTGAGGCCACCGACTGTGTTTTGTTGCCATCGGCCAAATGTTTGGCCGGTCGGCACTCTGTTTGGTCGGCCAGCCACTGATTTTGGTCAATCGGCCACTTTTTCTGGCCGAGACCTTTTCTTGAGGGGGTTTGAACCTTTTGAACCCTTGTTTTAGCTTCTTGAGGAAGCTTGAACCTTTTGAACCCTTGGTTTTAGCTTGTCGAGGAAGCTTGAACCTTTTGAACCCTTGGTTTTAGCTTCTCGAGAAAGCTTGAACCTTTCGAACCCTTAGTTTTAGCTTCTTGAGGAAGCTTGAACCTTTCGAACCCTTGGTTTTAGTTTCTTGAGGAAGCTTGAACCTTTTGAACCTTTGTTCTAGCTTCTCCAAGAAGCTTGAACCCTTTGCTCCAAGCTTCTCCAAGAAGCTTGAACCCTTCTAAGCTTCCAAGAGAAGCTTGCACCTTTTGCACCTTTTCCTCTAGCTTCTCCAAGAAGCTTGAACCCTTGTCTAGCTTCTCCAAGAAGCTTGACCCTTTTGTTCTAAGCTTCTTGAAGAAGCTTGGACCCTTTGACTTAGCTTCCCTTAGAAGCTTGCCCCCTTTGACCCTTTTGCCTTAGCTTCTCCAAGAAGCTTAGGCCTTTTCCCTTGCTCTATAAATAGAGAGCTTCTCCTTCCATTTCAAAGGTTGAAAAATCTGATATATAGAATATATATCACTCCCTCTCTGTATCTCTATCTCTCTCTCTACATTTGTGTGGGTTAGAGTGTTCCAAAGTGAGTTTTTGTTCTTGTTTTTGCACTAGAACACCTAGGAGTACACTACTCTTTGGTTATTGAGGTGCTAATCTATTGTTTGAGGGGTTTTTGAGCTGGTTTTGATCCAAAGAGGCTGCTGGTTTGGTGTTCTTGGAAGTGGGCTTCAAGGGTAATCTCTTTTTCTTCTTTATTCCCCGTTTTTGCACACACTTTTAGCCTATCTTGCAAGCATATTTGGGCTTTGTCATAAACTGAAAAAAAAAAAAAGGTCTTATTTTGAGCTCCTTTTGAAGTTTGTTTAAGATCACTTTTGTGTTTGGGGTTGTTTACCCCCTCTTAGGCCTTGTTTGGCCCCATTTTGTGCTATTTTTGGTGAGCTCCGGGACCACCTTGTTTGGGCCTCCTCACCACTGAAATCTTGAGGGATTTCAATGGTGAGGATGGTGGTTTAAGGTCCTAAGAAGGAGAGGGCCATCCCCTCTCCTTGTTGCCTTCAAAAGTTGCCATTTTAGCCTCATGTGTGAGCATATTATTTAAGACCATGTTGGCCATGTCTTAGTAGGTATTTGGTAGTATTTTGCCATGTTTTACCTCTGTTTTTACTTGGTTTAGACACACCATGCTTAGCTTGCATACTTGTCTTGTAATGCCATGAATTGCCTTAACATGCTTTGTGCTTTGAGCCTTGTGTCTAGCATGTTTTTGGCCTAGCTTTGTGAAGATTTTATGCTTGTTTTAGCATGCTAAAGGTCTATTTTTGGTCATTTGGGTCATCCATGCTTTTCTTTATATAGCTACCATGTAATCCCCCTTGTATGCCTTGAGCATTGACCCCTCTAGCATGCCATCCTTGCTTTGTTTTAGTGGTTTGGAACCACTTGCCATGCCATTTCAGTCCTTGTGGTGTGCTTGTATGCTTGCATTTGATGCCCCTTTAATGTGTTAAAAGGTTGTTGTCTTGTGCTCCATGTTTGGACCCTTTTGTATGCTTGCATGTTTATACCATTTAGATGCCATCTAGGTGTGTCTTTGATCTTGTTTAGACCTGCATTGGGGCTGTTTGGAGTTCCCTTGGCCCTTTGAGGCTTGGTTGGCATGGCCATGGTTTGAGCCCTTTGGTTGGTCTCAAGCTTTGGGCTTGTTAGCATGCTTTGATTGCTTGGTTTAGGTTGGTTTGGCACCATCCTCATGTGTTTTTCAGAGCTTAATATGCATGCCATATGCCCATGATGTTCCTCTTTTAAGTGTGCTTAAAAGTTGTCTCTATATGCTTAAGTGTTGGACCTTGTATGCATGCATGTTTGTATGTGTTTTGGCCCTCATTTCCATGGCATTTGGCCACTGTTTTGGGCCTAGCTGAGGGCTGCCCAAATTGGTATAAGTCCATTGTTTGCATGTTGTGGCATGCTTGCCTTGTATGTTGTCACACACTTGGCCCCTTTGGTATGTTGTTGCATGCTTAGGTGGTAGTGCATTTGGCATGCATTCCTTTGCTAAGTTTCTTAACATGTTGTCCATGTTGCATCTTGCATGCTTGCATGGTTAAGTTGCCCTTTGCATGCTTGATTAGCTTGCATAGTTGTTCCATACTTCACATGCTTGTTTGCTTAAGGTTGTGTGCCTAGTACACATTGCATATTTGTATGCTTACCTTCATGCATCATGTTGCATGCTTAGTTCACATGCCTAGGTTGCATTGTATTGAGCATGCATGCCTTGCCTCTTGATCAAGTGATAGAGGTTGGGCCACTTGTTTGTTTTGGTGTGCATTGCATTTGAAATCAAAATGCACAACTCGGCCTCTTTGGCCATCACGCATTGAAATGCGCGATTGGTGGTCCGAGGGTCGAGTACCATCCCCCTTTGAGTCATAAACATGATAAGGGGTGTGTTGGTGCACACATTGCTTTGAAATGCATTGCCATGCCTTGTCTGTCCTCTGCTGCTGTCAAAACAGGTTTCTGCAGGAAGATATGGCCGGTCGGCCATCTACAGTGCCGATCGATCAAACATTTGTGGCCGATATCAATATCCATGGTCGATGGATGGCCGATGGCCTTTACCTCTGGCCGATGGCCTCTCACAGCATCCATGAGGTGGATTAGAAGGGTTCTGGAAACTTGCATAATTTTCAAAAGAGCAGGGTAGTGCAAACAGAGGCAACATGTGTCATGGCAAGGGATTTCCAGGCGAAGCCAATCCGAGCATGCATGCATCCCTCTTCCCGAGGCCTTTTACTGCTTTCCATAGCTTAGTTAATTTGTTTAATTAATTAAGGTTTTGTAATATTTAATTAGCTAGGATAGTTAATTATTTATTCGGTTTGTATTATTATTCGGACCCTCCGAGCGAGGGCAATTGTGTAATAAGTGTGTGTGCGTGTGTGCATGTCTTTCAACCCCATTTCTTTCTCCCTTTTACTTACCTGCTTTCAATGGTTAGTATTAGGGCATATTTAAATTAGCATACCTTATGCTATGCATGCGTGCATCCATACATTTGTCTTGCATGTACCGGGCTCGGCGCATCATACTAACTGCATTGTATTTCAATTTCAAGTTGAATACGTGTTAGTTGTAGCATCATCCCATGCCATTCTTAGGGTAGCCGATCCTATTGTAGTTTCATTTTTGCATGTGTTGCATTAGCCATCTTAACATGAACTAGGGTCATGCATATGATTACTAACTAGTTTCTGTTTTGGTTTGGAGTACTCAGTAAGCTTTTATGCTTTAGCATCCTTGCATGCGTGTGAGTGTTGCCATAAATAGCATGCTTTACCATGAGGCTATGTGCTTATGTGATATAACTGCCTGAATGCCTGTAGGTGAAGGTTAGATTGCTTGAATTGGGACAATTTATTGAAATCTGTATTTTAGCCTACTTGCAAGTAGCAAACTTCAAACCATTTCCAAACAAACGGATATGAAATGCTTTGTTCCAAATTAGGCGATCTAGTCTATACTTGTTTTGCTGTGCGCATCACATAGTAATTCTAGGCTAATTAACCGGAATAAGAACGCATGTGCTTTCAAAAACTAGATATCATGATTAGTACAGGCCGATCTTTGATCGGGCAAGAGGGGGTGCTCATAGCTGACCTTCCCCAATCGTACCCAAGTTCCCGAGCCAAGGCAACTTTGGTGATGACGGACACGTGGCCTTAGGCAACGAGTCAGGGTTTCCTAAATTCCCCCAAAATAAAATATTTAGGTGGCGACTCTGTATCTGGCAAAGCAGTCCATGTTTGGCACTTTTTTACAAAAATCTATTTTCCAAAACGATTTGCTGGATTTGGACTCTTTGGTGATTTATCAATCTCACATTGCACATTGTGAGATCAGATTAAGAACCGATACAAATCGAGTCTGAACTGTAGCATGAGGCCCAAGGGAGCGTCTACAGTGAGAATTAGGAGATAGCTTCCAAGGACTCACATGAGTTATTGAAATTAACATGAGATAACACATGAGTTATTGAAATTTTGAAATTAACATGAGTTATTGAAAGCACTATACATATATATAACATGAGTTATTGAAATTCTGAAATTAACATGAGTTATTTTAGTTTCAATATCTGTTTCCTTTATTTAAGCATTAGTTATTAACATGAGTTATTTTAGCACTATACAGGAAATCAAATTGTTATTTATAAAATTGACTGAGTTACACCGTGTGTTCCATTGTGTTCAAATTATTATTATTTTACTCGATGACTACAGGAAGTCAAATTTGATTTCATGATTTCAGAATTTGATGACTACAGGAAGTCAAATTGTTATATATAACACTTTCTTTGTCTTTCTCTTAGATTGAGTTATTTTAACAATTTGATTTAACAATTTAACAATTTGAATTTGATTTCGTTATATATAATACTCCAGTTGCGGTTATAATTCATTCAACAACAGTCTCTTTGTCTTTCTCTTAGATTGAGTTATTTTAGCATGAGTTATTAACACTTTCTTTGTCTTTCTCTTAGATTGAGTTATTTTAGCATGAGTTATTAACATGAGTTATCTGTTTCCATAGATTGATGACTACTCTTTAAATTTTATTATTCTTCTAACCCAGCTAAAAAAAACTAACCCAATGCCAAAGTGATAAACTAACCCAGCAGCCGAAGTGATGTCGAGCAAGAGTGAACAACGGTGAGAGTGGTCAGAGTGAGAACGGTGTAAGCTCTGATGAAGGCTCTGTGTAAGCTCTGATGAAGACTCTGATGAAGGCTCTGATTTGAACAACGGTGTAAGCTCTGATGAAGGCTCTGATGAAGGCAAAAGCTGAGATTTTCAAAAAAAATCAAGAAGAAGAACGAGAGGAGAGAGAGAGATAGAGAGGGTAGAGGGTAGGCAGAGAAATAGAGAGGGAAGGTGGGTAGACAGAGGGTAGATGGGGAGGCAAATCATTTGTGATGGGGAGACAGAGGTTAGATACTGAGAGAGGAGTGGAGAAACAGCCATGTTGGGCGGGAACATCATTAGTTGAAGAATTGATCTGAGCCATGGATAAATATTAGAATTTCTCTGAGCCATTCAAAGGAAATGTGTCTCTTATATATTTTATACATTTTCAAAAACACTTCTCCCTTATTATATAGATTTGTTGGGCTGTTGTAAATTTTTTTTTTTTTTTTTAAGGATGGTTATGTATAGGGGTGGGTTTAGAGTTTAGGATTTAAGGTTTAAGTTTTTATTTCTTCCGAGTCTTTTTGATTTAAAATAAAAATATAGCAAAGACTTGTACAAAACTATATGGAATTAACAAATTTTAACTAGCAGTCTAACTGATCAGTCAATTTTATCACCTAATCAGTCTAACCTAACTCACTCATCTTATCAAACCACATAAGCTAAATTTTTTTTTTTTTTTCTATTTGTTGGGCTATGTTGGTTTTTTTTTTTTTTTTTTTATTGGGTTGTGTTGGTTTGATTTTTTTTTTTTTATTAGGATTTAGGTTTTAGGGTACACATAAAAACCCTTCCAAAAAACCAAAACCAAACCAAAAAAAAAAAACAACTATTCGAGGCAAATTCATGCCTCTCTTTTCGAGGCCTTTAGCACGGCTTATGAACACATAAATCATTGGAAATATATATGTATATATATATAATTGGTTCTACTAATCAATCTTTTAAAATTTTATTCATTTGAAAAACATTATATTTTTTATGTGATATTTTTTATCATTAGATACAAAAGAAATGAATTACACATATTTATTAATAATAAATTACATTGACCTCTCATGAGGTTTAGAAAAAATATCGCGACGTGATTAGTGTAAAGATAGAGATAACTGAAATAAAATATACAGTTAAATGTAAAAAGAATACCAATATTATTATTTTTTTAGATTCATTTGTCTAATAAATTATTAATAAAAATTGAGCTATAAATGTTATGTGTAATAAAGTCTAATAGGAGGCTAAAATAATTATGTCAAAATTTTGAAATTTATTGCATTTTTTTATGCATCAAGGGAGTTCAGTGTAATTTAACACTAGTTATGACATTATTATTAACCCTACTTATTATATCTATTACAAATTTCAAAAACCTCTTAAATTATGTCACATCATCAATTAGTATACTAGTTAGTACACTAGTTGATACATATAGCATTATTCTAAAAGATTTTGGTAAAAAGTCTGTTTATATACAGTGGTGCTACATGCACCAATTAATGTACACATTAATGTACTAACTAATATTATGATATTATTATTGAATACATTTATTATACAAGTTATAAATCTCAAAATCATACAAATGATGCCACATCATCTGTTAGTACATGTACGGGGAGCAAATACTCGACACCACCCGTACTCCTCGCGTCCAAGCAGCGCCTTCTTCCGATCGACTTGCGAACACAATGAAGGTGAGCTACCCGACGATGTGTCACCAGAAAATCCCTCCGACGGTCAAGTCAGCACACACTTAGACAAAGAAAAAAGAGAGAGGGAGACGTTGTATTAGTGTTTCTCTCACCAGAAGGTGTTCCATCCCAGCATGGGGGGCGCAGTCAAGCTTATATACCTTCTGCGCATGTCTCTGGATCCATTCGCCTGCTCTCCTACATGTCAACGCAAATTCAGCTAAACACCACCTAATCAAACTACCAACCGGCGTTGGCGCGAACGAGTAGCCTGGCGGCGCTGACCCAGCCTCTTACGACCGTATTGCTTTCCGAGACATACAGTGCTCTTAGCCGAGCTCCATTAAGACTAAGCTAGATAGCCCTCCGTTATGACTGAGCTCCTACTTGGTTGGGCCGGTCTACGGAGGATCCTACTCTCCGAGCTAAACGAGCGAACAATAGAAACTGGGATAGCAGAGAATCATTTTGGCCAAATCTGGACTAGACTTCAACTAAGCAAACTCCACCTGGAATGGCCCAGCCCAGCTCGGCCCAAACACGCTCGGACCACTTTCAGCCCGGCCAATACCACGGCCCAAGGCCAAATTATGAAATCTCCCTCTCAATTGCCCCTTAATTCCGTCCGCACTAGCGTGACTAGGATTAGATGCTCAGGCCGTAGTCGTTCCTCTGCCCAGCCGTACGCCGCAAGACATTAACCGTGTTAAGCCCCATGCTCGGTCTCTTGACTTGCTCGGTCGGCGCCTCGACTTACCAACCTGTCTTTTCAGTACTGACGTCGCCGTCATTATAGACACGCATCATTCATTCATTGGCCTCGAACAGCCAACCCAGCCGCCTCCCGCTGCCTCTTCACATTCAAATTTTGGCTCTTCTCTTTCCCTTCTTATAACCGTTGTCCTTCACCTCATTCTCCTTCTTGTTCTGTTCGTCTTCACCTGCAAAACCACCATGCGATCAAGAGCTCTCATCCTCACTCATCCTATTGAGATCAGAGCATCCACGCAAGCACGTTCCACATCTTCATCGTTGCTGAAGGCCCCCGTCCCACTGCTTTGAGCCACCATCTGTGCCCTAACCTGTAAGTCCTCAACCCTCTATTGCTCTTCATTTGTTACTCATGTTTTCTAGGCCTGTGATTGTCATAGTTAAGTTTAGGGCACGATGTCAGTAAGTTTCAAGACTTCGCATAAAGTTAACTGAGGATGTAGCCCCCAAAAACCACCTCTGCCCCTTCTCCCTCAACTGTTCATCATATTTTGTGATGAACACGCGAGGATCTGGGGCAGACCGGGCTCCAGGTCCTCATTTGATCCCAAAAAATACCAAAACCGAGCAAGTTGGAAGTTTGTGAGACTTGGGTGGGAACCGAACTAACAGACGCTAAACTGCTCGACCAGGCTAATCTCTGGTCCGCTCGAGCGACCGAGCTTCTAGGTGTACCATTGTGACCGAGATGCTGCTGCACTTCCTGTGTCCGAGCTAAAGTCGAGCTCGTTTGCGTGACCATGCTGCCACTTACACTTGACTTTTACTGCAGAGTCCAAGGGGACCAGACACCAACACTAGGGCTCTCAAAGCCAGAGCAGCCATCGCACAAAACTCTGTCAAACCAACACCGCCGTGCTGAAACAAGCCGGCTTCACATAGGGCGTTACCGTTTCCTCGTTAACACGCCGAGCGCACTAGCCGTGTTCCGGGAGGAGTATGGCGTCCCTGCAGACGTCCACCTCGAGCTCGGTGTAGAAGACACCACTCCTTGGGGTAGACTGGATCAATGCCCCTTCACCGTGCTGTCCATAATTGAGGGAGGTTTACGGTTCCCGGTTCAGCCTCTAATTTGTGAGTTCTTGAGGCGTACCGGGCTAGCGCCGACACAAGTTTCAACAAACACCTTCAAAATAATAAACGGGGTAGCCGAGCTTAACAACCGGCTTGGCCTGAACCTAGGATTGGCTGAGATATTGCGCCAATACACCCTCGAGCACACAGCTGACGGGTTTAGCTATTATCTGAAAATTAGACCAGGTAAGGAAAAATTGGTAACCGGCACCCTGGATAAACATTTACACGACGACGACTTCTTTTGGGTATTTGGGAATTATGAGACGGCCGATGTGCCCGGCTGGTACATCAGCAAGAACTTCGGTTCGACATGTAAGTCGTGCTCACTGACTGATCAAATTACTTTCCTTTACTATTTTGTACTAATTGCTCTTTTCCTTGCAGCTATCGAAGCCTTGCAAGCGAATTATTTCAACCCAGACGAGGCTGCCATCAGAGCCGTGCTATGGTATCGTCACCGAGATTGCCACGACCTTCTCGGTTACGTACCGAGCTATCAATACTCGGCTCCCTGCAGAAGTAGACTCACAGACTTTCTGCGAGCCCCATCTCCACCGCTTGATCCAACACTACCGGACGTGCCACTAATTCGGCTAACAAAGGAAGAGGAAATGGCCAAACGGAGCCGTATCAAGAATCTCATCACCGCCACGTCAACCGAGTTATCGAGTATCCCTCCCCGCGCCTTAACTGCCGGTCAAACATTTGGGACCATGATTGCCTTGGCGTCAACCACTACGGCGCCGGCCAGCAAGGAAAGTTGCCGAGCGGGAAAAAGGCCTCAGTCTGTCGACCCAACTACCGAGCTTGTGGCCGAATTGAGCACCGAGCAACCGGCGGAGGGATCTGAGCCAACACCTCCATGGCAACCACAATTGAAGCACCGGGGTAAGGAGATCTCGGCCAACGCCTCGGTCAAGGGCGATAAGGAACATCTCCTGGCTTTTAACCTAACAAAAGCACTACTTTTACTGAGCGATGTGACCAGCAGTGACCACATGCCCGATACCCGGCTCGTGAAGTCCTCAGTTAAATCTATGACCCGGGTAAGAGCTCTGCATACTTACTCAAATTTGCTCAAGTGTTTGCATGGCTAATCTTCTTATTTGAACTCTAACACATCCTCTTACAGGCCATCCAGAAACAATATCTCGTGATGGACCGGATTCATAAACTTCGGTAAAAAGTGATCGATGCCACCAATCAGGTCAAGCATCTGGAAACCAAGCTGGGCAGGCCTAAGGCCTCACTTGAAATGGCCAATGCTGACAACGCAAGACTCCTTGGCCAGCTCGGCAGGGCTGAACAAGAGAGGGAGGAGCTGAAAGCCTAACTCGCAGCCGAAAAAGAAGTGAAGAAGGCCACCGTGGACGAGACCAACAATCTCGATTTCCAGGAGGCTGAGGACAACTACTCCAACCAAGTCGAAGCCACCAAGGACATATATTTCACGTCCAGTTGGAAGGCCGCTTGCGAAAAACTCGGCCAAGGATCTGAGACCGAGGTGTTTGCTTCTCCTCCCCCGGCCTTCTTGCCGGTCTACCTGATTCCTTACGCCAACGAAGTCTTCAACGCTTTGCAAGAAGAGGCAGAAAAAGAAGCCGAGGACGAGGGTAGCCAGTAGGAGCTCGGCGAAAATGAGAAGGCTGTTGTTGTTGACCTAGAGGTCGCGACAAAAGGAGCCGAGGATGAGTTTGCCGACCTCTCCCCGTTAGCGTAGTTTAGACTTGTTCCTTTTGATTTCTGTTTGAATTTTTGTAACCGGGCTACAAGCCTTGCTACATGTACGAAATTTTCCAATCAATGAAAAGTTCTCATTTTGCTTATACTCTTGCAATGTTTGTCGTAGTTTTCTATTTAACCACGTTATTCTTGCCCGACGTATTACAAACTGATTGAACCGAGAAAATTATCTCAGTCGTTAAAGACACGAAAATTATCTAGAGTTGAGCAAATCACTAACTCTTCTAGCCGGGGTAAAACAGCTCGGCTATACTTGGAGTTGAGCAAATCACCAACACCATCAGCCGGGACAAAACACCACGGCTAGCTTACTTAAATCAAAACATCACCAATATTAGCCGGGATAGAACATCTCGGCTAATATACTCGTTGAGGAAAATATCAACTCTTCATGCCGGGGTAAATTATCTCGGCTAAACCTTCAGGGTTGAGCAAATCGTCAACCTTTTTAGCCGGACTCGGCTAAAACATCAGAGTTGAGCAAATCATTAACTCCTTTAGCCGGGGTAAATCATCTCTGCTAAAATCTCAGAGTTGAGCAAAACATCAAGTCTTCTAGCTGGGGTAAATCATCTTGGCTTTAACATCAGAGTTGAGCAGATCATCAACTCTTTTAGCCAGGGTAAATCATCTCGGCTTTAACATCAGAGTTGAGCAAATCATCAACTCTTTCAACCAGGGTAAATCATCTCGGCTAAAACATCAAAATTAAGCAAATCATCAACTCTTTTAGCCGGAGTAAATCATCTCGGCTAAAACCTCAGAGTTAAGCAAATCATCAACTCTTCTAGCCGGGGTAAATCATCTCAGCTTTAACATCAGAGTTGAGCAAATCATCAACTCTTTTAGCCAGGGTAATCATCTCGGCTTTAGAGGCGTATGCCCCTCATTTACTACATTACTTCGAACACAACAAACTTCCAAAGCAGAAATAATTCATTTCTATTATATTGGCAAATGGAGTATTACATTCAGAAATAAAGGGGAAACTTGTCCTTTCACAAAAAATTACATATAAAAGACAAAGACTAAAAATAGTACAGTTTGAGGTTAGCCGCATTCCACAGCCGGGGTACGCTTTTGCCATCCAAGTCCTCTAAGTGGTATGCCCCCTTGCCCGCCAAACCGATTATCTTGTAAGAACCTTCCCAGTTTGCCCCTAGCTTGCCTTTGCCCGACACCAGTGTGTTGCCCATCACCTTCCTTAAAACCCAATCCCCGACTTTAAATGGTCTAGGGTGCACTGATTTGTTGTACTTCTTGGACAATTCTTGTTGATATGCAGCCACGTGGATTAACACCTTTTCTCGGCGTTCGTCAGCTAGGTCCAATTCCAGGGCGATGGCTTCAGAGTTCAACTCGAGCTCAAAATTTTCGCTGCGAATGGTGGGCATGTCGATTTCCAATGGAATGACCGCCTCCATGCCGTATGCCAGGGCAAAAGGGGTCTCCCCGGTCGAGCGTCTCGGGGTCATCCGATACGCCCAGAGGACACTAGGGAGTTCCTCAGCCCATTTGCCTTTGGCTTTCTCCAGCCTTTTCTTCAATCCATCGAGAATGGTCTTGTTTAATGCTTCGGCTTGGCCGTTCAACTGCGGGTAGCCCTAGGTGGAATTGTAGAATTCTATCTTCAATTCCTCACAAAATCCTCTGAACAGGCGCCCGTCAAATTGGGTGCCATTATCAGAAATCAAAGCCTTGGGGACGCCAAACAGCGTTATCACGTTCTGCCAAACAAACCATTTGACATCCTTCTCTTTGATGGTCGCTAAGGGCTCGGCTTCAACCCATTTAGTGAAGTAATCTGTCACCGCAATGAAGAACTTCCGGTTGCCTGGCGCTGTTGGGAGTGGTCCCACTATGTCCAGTCCCTACATTGCGAAAGGCCAAGGACCTGTGAAGGGGAGAAGTTCTCTGGCTGGCTGGCGAATTTGGTGGGCAAACTTTTGGCACTTTTCACATTTTCTAACATATTTTTGCGCGTCTGCTTGCATGCACGGCCACCAGTATCCTTGCGAAATAGCACGATAGGCCAAAGATCTCCCCCCGATGTGACTTCCATACATACCTTCATAGATCTCATAAAGGAAAGCTTCCACGCTGTTTGGATAACACACTTAAGGTACAGACCGATGAATGACTTCTTATATAAAGCGCCAGATAGAGAGAGCCAAAACCACTCTGACTTCGCTCGAACTTTATGTGCTTCATTTTTATTAGCCGGAAGGGTCCATTCTTTCAGGAAGAGGATAATAGGGTCCATCCAAGAGGGACCATGCTCGGTGCAGAATACTTCAGTCCGCTCCGAGTTCTCAATACTAGGTCTTGGAAAAAACTCAATCAGGAGAGGACTGGGAGTTGAACTGTCGAACATGGAAGCTAGACCGGCCAACTCGTCTGCTCGGCTATTTTCTTCGTGGCCAATTTGTTGGACCCTTATCGCTTGGAATTCCTTAATGTGTTCTCTCACTAGAGCTTGGTACTTGGCCATTCTATCATCTTTGGCTTCGTACACTCCAGACACTTGGTTGACAACGAGTTAGGAGTCGTTGTAGACCATCAACTCGGATGCACGCAACTGGAGTGCGCTTTTAAGTCCAGCCAACAGTGCTTCGTACTCAGCCTCGTTGTTTGACGCTGGGAATCCGAGTGTGATAGAGTGTTCGATGGTTAGACCATTCGGCGAGATCAAAACTATGCCCACTCTAGCACCATGCCAATTTGAGGCGCCATCTACAAAAAGTTTCCACATTTCACCAATGAAAAGTTTCCAACATTCTAAGGGATCCTGGGAGGCTTGAAGGTTGATGGGATCACAGTTGCTCGGTTGCTCGGCTATATCTACTACAAGCTCGCCGCTGATTATTTCAACAGACAGGCCTCCTTCCCCCCTCGGCGATGCTGTGCCGGACCCAACAAGTTGATCTGTTATTCCCAAGTCCATCGTCGCATTGCCGGTCTAAAGTACACTTCTGAATGAAGGTTTTGCAGATGGGCACACAAGTTTCGCGTCGCCAACATCACTCCGTTGTGCAATTTCCGTTGAGCTTACATTCGCCACCCCGGCTGCCGCGGTAAGATCCACTAGGCATACCGAGTGAATTCCAGACGAGAATTCAGCAACAAAGTCGGCCAATGCTTCGGCTTTGATGGCGGTGCGGGGTTGAAACTTGACGTCGAATTGCCCCAGTTCGACTGCCCACTTCAGAATTCGACCAGAGAAGTCCGCCCGCTCAAATAAGGCTTTCAGAGGAATTTGATCAATACCACGATTGTGTGAGCATGAAAGTAGTGCGCCAATTTCCTGGAGGCCATCATTAGCGCCAAAGCAAGTTTTTCCAGCGGCAAGTACCTTGACTCTGCCAATAGCAGGGTTTTGCTCACGTAAAAGATAGGGAGATGTTGGATGCCTTCTGCCCAGACAAGCACCGCGCTAACTGCATGTTGAGAAACAACCAAATAAAGGTAGAGTTCTTCGCCGGGCTTCATGTTACCAAGAGTGGGGCGGAAGACAAATATGCCTTGAGCTCAGCCAAGGCCCTGTCACATTCCTCGTCCCACGAAAACTTGGACTTCAAGGCTCGAAAGAAAGGGTGGCAACGATCTGATGACCGGCTTATGAATCGATTAAGCGCGGCTACCATACCGACAAGATATTGCACGTCCTTTACCGAGTTGGGTTGCTTCAATTCTTGTATGGCTCTGATTTGTGAGGGGTCCGCTTCGATGCCTCAGTTGGTGACTAGGAAGCCTAGGAATTTCCCCGACCCCACACCAAAGGCACACTTCGACGCACTCAGGCGAAGCTTGTGTTGTTTAAGAATGGCGAACATCTCGGCTAGGTCAGATAAGTGGTCGGCCTGCTGCTTGCTTTTGACCACCATGTCGTCGATGTAAGCCTCCATCGTGTAGCCTAGCAGAAGGGCGAACATCTTAGTCATCATCCTCTGAAAAGTTGCCCCGGCGTTCTTCAAACCAAAAGGCATGACTCTATAGCAGAACAATCCCCTTGGGGTACTGAAAGAGGTTATCTCGCGGTCGAGTGCATACATGGCGATCTGGTGATAACCACGATAGGCATCCAAGAAACTGAGCCGGTTGTGTCCGGCTGTAAGATCCACTAGCTGGTCTATCCTGGGCAGAGGAAAGCTGTCTTTAGGGCAATCTCTGTTGACCGTCTTGTAATCAATGCAAACTTGCCACTTCCCATTCTTCTTGGGTACCATAACCGTATTCGAAACCCACCGACGGTAGTGAACTTCCTGGATTGCCCTAGCTTCCAGCAGGTTCTTGACTTCCTCCGCGACTACCTCGACGTGATGAAGGGCTGATCTCCTTGTTCTTCGAATGACAAGACGCGCATCCGGGAAGACATTGAGTTGGTGGCAAATAAAGCTTGGATCAATGCCAGGCATATCGTATGGCGTCCATGAAAAGATTTCGATATTCGCCACCAAGAACTCCACCATCTCAGTCTTTTCTTGGGCGGTCAGGCTAGATCCTAGCAAAAAGAACTTGTCAAGATTTTCTGTGTCGATCCGCACCTCCACCAACTCTTCAACAGCCTTTTCCTCGGCCCTAGTGCCCACGTCATCCAGGACACTTTGGTCTTCCAGTCCTTCGATCATTTGCACGAAGCCTTTGGCAGCTCGGCTCCCATTCACTGCCACGAAACACTGCTTCGCCATGACTTGATTGCCCTAAATCTCCTCAACTTCCTCCGTAGCCAAAGGGAACCTCATGACCTGGTGGTGGGTTAACGCTACCGCCTGCATGGTGTGAAGCCATCCCCTACCTAGGATCAGATTGTATGTGGACGGCACCTTCAATACCCAAAATTCCACCTGCTTAACTACGGAACCGGCTTTAACCAGCAGGATTATCTTTCCCATTGGCCACTCCGGTTGTGAGTTAAAACCAACCAGTGGTGAAGTTACCGGAGCCAAGTCTGTATCTCGGAGTTTAAGCTGCTTGAAGGCGTCGTAGTACATGATCTCGACCGAGCTACCTTGGTCGATCAAGATATGCTTAACATCGAAGTCCCTGACGCGAAGGGTGACCACTAGGGCATCATTGTATGGCATTTGAATGCGCTCAAGGTCCCTACTTGAGAAGCTAATCACATTTTTCTCCTCGGTCTTGCCTCTTTTGAGTGCGGGCTAGACTGACAAAACTTCCCTCATATGTTCCGCCTTTTTAATCATCCATCAGAGCTCACATACCCGCGTCGGCTCCACTATACCGTAGATCACATTGACCACTCCTTGGGGGGGTGCCTCTAGGTCATCCGAACCACTCGGCTCAGCCGGTGTGTGGTGCGCGGCCTTGATACCCCCATCGATGTAACGGTCCAAGTGACCGACTGTGACTAACTCCTCCAAGTGTTGCTTCAAGGGCAAACAGTTCTCTATCCGGTGCCCTCGCTCCCTAAGAAATGTGCAGCGGTACCGCGAATTGAAGCCCTTTTGCGCATCGCCTAACTTAGCGGGAAACCAGACATAAACCTCATCGCGAATTTCACTAAGTATGTGATAGATTGGAATCTTAAAAACCGTGGTGATGCCCGTCTGAACGTTCAACTTTCTGTTCGGATCTACTGCGTCATCGCGGGAATATTCTGCTCGGTCATTGCGGCGACCTTTACCCCAGTTTCTACGATCTGGACCACGGTCGGATTCCCTTGTGCGGTCACTTGGACGGTTTGCGAGGTAGTCGCCTAACTTAGCGACTACCTCGACGTTATGAAGGGCTAATCTCCTTGTTCTTTGAATGACAGGACGCGCATCCGAGAAGACATTGAGTTGGTGGCAAATAAAGCTTGGATCAATGCCAGGCATATCGTATGGCGTCCATGCAAAGATTTCGATATTCGCTACCAAGAACTCCACCATCTCAGTCCTTTCTTGGGCGGTCAGGCTAGATCCTAGCAAAAAGAACTTGTCAAGATTTTCTGTGTCGATCCGCACCTCCACCAACTCTTCAACAGCCTTTTCCTCAGCCGTAATGCCCACGTCATCTAGGACACTTTGGTCTTCCAATCCTTCGATCATTTGCACGAAGCCTTTGGCAGCTCAGCTCCCTTCACTGCCACGAAACACTGCTTCGCCATGACTTGATCGCCCCAAATCTCCTCAACTTCCTCCATAGCCGAGGGGAACCTCATGACCTGGTGGTAGGTTAACGCTACCACCTGCATGGTGTGAAGCCATCCCCTACCTAGGATCAGATTGTATGTGGACGGCACCTTCAATACCTAGAATTCCACCTGCTTGACTACGAAATCGGCTTTAACCGGAAAGATTATCTTTCCTATTGGCCACTCCAGTTATGAGTTAAAACCAACCAGTGGTGAAGTTGCCGGAGCCAAGTCTGTATCTCGGAGTTTAAGCTACTTGAAGGCGTCGTAGTACATGATCTCAACCGAGCTACCTTGGTCGATCAAGATACGCTTAACATCGAAGTCCCTGACTATAACAACCCCGACCTCTGATTAATATTAATCCGTATTTAATTATGCCTAACAGTAATTTAAGAGGGATTTGGAACTAAATTGCATGTGTATTACATTATTTTTGAGTCTCTATCTGTTCGGTGGAGAAAGATCTATTCATGTTTTAGTTTCGGTTTGCGAATTGAAAGCCTTATCGGCGTCCGAACCAGAAATTGACTTGATTTATGTGCTAATAAGGATTTATGAAATTTTATGGTAGGTCTAATTAAAATTCGGTTCGAAACGATTAAATTAGATTAAATTAATGTGCACCAATTAAGCTCAATTAATCTTATTTGTATCCAAGCCTATTTGAGGCACCACTTTGAGCCCACTCACTCCTTTTTCTTGATTCCATCACATTTTGTGCTTGCCCAAGAGAGACAAACGGGTAAGAGAGTGAGAGAAAGGAGAATTGGTGTAGAGCTTGAAGATTGAATTCACAATGAGGGAAATGCTAGGCAAACTTGGAAGCTCACTCAAGACCATCTCTAGCATAAGGAATTGAAAAGCCTAGGTAAGAACTCAACCCTTTAATCATGTTTTTGGGCCACCTAGAGCTTGTGTATGAATGAAATAGGTGAATTCATGGGTTAATTAAGCTAGAATTTGAAGTAGGCAAGTGAATTCATGCATGCATGTGCATTTCTTCGCAATTTGAGCATGATTTCAAAGACTTCTTCCATGCATGTGGTTATTTCATCTATGTTTTAAGAATTCACCATGTTTGCTAACAATTTTCCTAGTTTGATCATGTTTTGAAGAGGTTGAATACAAGAGAGTTCATGCATGTTATGTTCATGAGTTAATTTTGAGTTTAAGTTGAGTTTTTGTACAATTGGTTTGCTCTTGGGCCATGATTTCTTGAAATGATTCTTTAATCATGTTGTTTTATGAGTCACTAAGTGTTTTCCAAAGTTTTGGGCCTAGAAATTTGAGTTTGATGCATTTGAACTCGAATTTGAGCTTGGTGATCAAATCTGGAAATTCCAGAAATTTGATCCACGCTTGAGCGTGGAACTCTACGCTCGAGCGTGCACTCTGAATACGTGCAGCTCCGCTCGAGCGACGATGTCTACGCTCGAGCGTGAAATGTATATACTTAGAAGTTCTTGTGTTTTACAGTCTGCTCGAGTGAGGGAATCCACGCTCGAGCGGAGGTCGAGCGTCCGTCGAGCATGAAAATCATGCATCCAGTACTTTTTCAAGAGTTTACAGTCTGCTCGAGCAAGGAAAGTCACGCTCGAGCGGGGCTTCATTGTCTGCATGTCCGCTCAACCGAGGAAAGCCACGCTCGAGCGTGGACCTTATTTTCAGCAAATTTTAAGAAATGTTTTCCAATGCATTCTTGCATCCTCATTCCATCCTAGGCATTCCTAGGCCATGTTTAAGACTCCATAATGAGGATTAAAGGTTAGAAACACACTAAAAGCCAACGAAATAAGTTATGTACAATTCGAGCGTGTGTTTCAAGTGTGTATCTGTTATGTGTCGTGTAGGTCATGTGCCACGTACTGTTTGACCAATCTGCTCCGTCTGTCTGTCTCAAGGCCAACTGTGAGTAATAACTTAGTAAAGTTATGTTCAACTATATTTATTTTCTGTGTGATAAAATAAGATCTGTTTTCTAAAGTGCTATGTTCTGTACAATGAATGACTGTCTAATTTCTGATATGTATTCGTGACATCCTTAGCATCATGTGATATCTGTTGGCTGCCAAGTTTAGGAAGACTAAATAAGTGCACTTTTTGACTTTTCTTGTATTATGTGTAGAAAAAGTAGAGAGGAAATGTTGATTGATGTGACCCAAAAAAGATAAAAAGATTAAATAAGTGCACTTTTTTAGTTTAGCCAAACTTGGCCTTAATCTGTCTGCACTCTGTTACCCGTACCGGAGGCTCCGTCATTGGGGCTCAGCGTATTTATTCTCTGTTACCCGGATCCGGAGGTTCCTTTATGGAACTGGTTATTCGTAACCCTCACGTGTCTGCATCTGTTCTGTATCTGCTCTGTTAATGCTAATGGATGTATCACATATGCTTACGCATGACTTATGATTTCTGTATATGATCTGGACAAATTATGAATTTGATACGAAACTAAACTATGATTTCTGAATCTGTACGGACTCATTCATTGAAACCCCTTTACTCTGTTATTGTTTACTGAGCTTTCGCTCACAGTTTATATTATGTATGTAGGTGAGCCGGCGTGTGATCAGTGCCAGAGTTGACGGCCTTCATTTCTGTTTTTGTCAGCCAACCGTTGTGCCTCCCGAGGAGGTTCCGATCGAAGTCTAGTTACATGACTGTTTTTACACTTATGCTAGTCTTTGTCTATTTTGTAAAGTTAGGTCCTGGGAATTACACTTTTGTAAATGTGTTGTAAATATTGATGTCCTACGACTGAGACGCTTATGTATATGCAAGTTTTGAAACCTTCTGTCCCATGTATGTTATCACAGCTCATTGGACCTTGTCTATTTTGTATAATTGCTTCTGCAGCCCCTTACTATGTGCTTATATGTTAAGAGGCCTTTGGTAATCCATGGATTACTGACCAGTTACGATGCTAAACCTACAGGGGCGGGTTTGGGTCGTGACACTGACTCGAAGGGTGACTACTAGGGCATCATTGTGCGGCATTTGAATGTGCTCAAGGTCCCTGTTTGAGAAGCTAATCACATTTTTCTCCTCGGTCTTGCCTCTTTTGAGCGTAGGCTGGACTGACAAAACTTCCCTCATATGTTCCGCCTTTTTAATCATCCCTCGGAGCTCGCATACCCGCGCCGGCTCCACTATACGATAGATCACATTGACCACTCCTTGGGGGGGTGCCTCTAGGTCATCCGAACCACTCGACTCAGCCGGTGTGTGGTGCGCGGCCCTGACACCCCCATTGATGTAACGGTTCAAGTGACCGGCTACGACTAACTCCTCCAAGTGTTGCTTCAAAGGCAAACAGTCCTCTATCCGGTGCCCTCGCTCCCTATGAAATGTGCAGCGGTACCGTGAATTGAAGCCCTTTTGCACATCGCCTAACTTAGCGGGAAACCGGACGTAAACCTCATCGCGAATTTCACTAAGTATGCGATAGATTGGAATCTTAAAAACCGTGGTGATACCCGTCTGAGCATTCAACTTTCTGTTCGCATCTACTGCGTCATCGCGGGGATATTCTGCTCGGTCATTGCGGCGACCTTTACCCTAGTTTCTACGATCTGGACCACGGTCGGATTCCCTTGCGCGGTCACTTAGACGGTTTGTCTCTTGTCCGACTGCGTGTACTTTTCCAACCACCCTTTTGTCCATTGCCACTGGATTTGTCTTCACGGTGGATGCCTCCGTATCATCCTCTACTCGGATGTGCTCATTGATGCGTTGCATCAACTGCCCCATGGAAGTCGGTTGGTTCATCATGAGCGAGTCCCTTAGTCTATGTCCGACCGGGAGACCGCGCTTATATTGGGTGATTGCCAGGTTGGTCGGGCAATCTAGGATCTCATTGAAGGTTTCCCAATACCTGGCGTTGTATGCTTTGAGGGTGTCGCTCAACTCCATCTTGACACTCAGGAGGTGATCCACTTCCTTTGGCGTTTTGGTGTTGGTTTTGAATTGAGTCACGAATGCTTCCGCCAACTGCTACCACCTTTTGATGCTTTCCTCCAGAAGCCTCTCAAACCATTTCAAGCCCAACTCGCCCAAACTCGATGAAAAATAAGGCACATGAGAGCATCATTACGCCTGTGTCCATCTATGACCTGCCGGAAGTGGCTTACGTGCATGTACGGATCGGTTTTCCCGTGATTAAGCGTAAACTTGGGCTGGTGAAAGCCCGCTGGGAGCGGTGTGGTCTCTATCTCAAGGGAGAAGGGGGTAGCACTCAGCCTCGCCAAATCTTTGTCCAAAGGGACAGGCACGGCTGAACGGAGTGGCGGCATTATGACTTCCTCACTGGCGTGACCTCCGTAGGATAACCGCTGGAGCGCCGGCACCCTTTGGACCTCCCGTCGGCGAGCTCGTTCTTTCAGGACATCCCTCAAGTCCTCCGAACGAGCGGAGTAGGAATATCTCAACGTCGTCGGCGGACGTAAGGGATGGTAGCTACTATCTTGCACGCTAGACTTCTCTGCAGGCAA
This sequence comes from Camellia japonica, assembly GCA_030407325.1. Lineage (NCBI taxonomy): Eukaryota > Viridiplantae > Streptophyta > Magnoliopsida > Ericales > Theaceae > Camellia > Camellia japonica. The sequence goes on from JAPPVO010000032.1 coordinate 26,996,765, forward strand.
GTTTGAGTCTCCAACCCCATAGCTTCTGGTGATAAAGAGAGAGGGCATGTGCCGCTAGTTCTGACTGCACAAGCGACGGGGTTGGGTGCGCTCACTGTGGTCACCCACTCCAGCAACACCCTTCCCTTTTACTTGCCGCTTAAGAGCTTTCATCTCCGCCGCCATTCTTCGGATGACGGCTCCTTGGTCCCTCAACTTGTGCTCCAAGCGTTGAGCGTGCAGCTGTCTTCGTCGCCGGTATCCATCTGGACTCCGTGAGTGACCGATGCTCCTGGCGCACTTATCTCGTGCATCTCTAGGAAGTCCTCCTGGGAAAGTCTCTAGGCCCGCCATGTTCGGAATGGCGGGAAGTCCATCTCTCCGACGGACTGACTCTGGGGTTATACCGTCAATGGCAGATAACGGTATCTCGTCGTTGTTTGCCATGGAAGGTGATCTGATGAGCTTGGAGAGCAAGGTTGTGTCTATTCAAAGTTTTCCACAGACGGCGCCAATTGTACAGGGAGCAAATATTCGACACCACCCGTACTCCTCGCGTCCAAGCAGCGCCTTCCTCCGATCGACCTGCAAACACAATGAAGGTAAGCTACCCGGCGGTGTGTCGCCGGAAAACCCTTCCGACGATCAAGTCGGCACACACTTAGAGGAAGAAAAAAGAGAGAGAGGGACGTTGTATTAGTGTTTCTCTCACCAGAAGGTGTTCCATCCCAGCATGGGGGGCACAGTCACGCTTATATACCTTCTGCACATGTCTCTGCATCCATTCGCCCTCCGACGTATGGACCTGCTCTCCTACGTGTCAACGCAAATTCAGCTAAACACCACCTAATCAAACTACCAACCGGCGTTGGCGCGAACGGGCAGCCCGGCGACACTGACCCAGCCTCCTAGGACCGTATTATTTTTCGAGACATACAGTGCTCCTAGCCGAGCTCCATTAAGACCGAGCTTGATAGCCCTCCATTATGACCGAGCTCCTGCTCGGTTGGGCTGGTCTGCGGAGGATCCTACTCGCCGAGATAAACGAGCGAACAATAGAAATCGGGCTGGCAGAGAATCATCTCGGCCAAATCTGGACTAGACTTCAACCGAGAAAACTCCACCTGGAATGGCCCAGCCTAGCTCGGCCCAAACACGCTCGGACCACTTTCAGCCCGGCCAATACCGCGACCCAAGGTCAGATTATGAAATCTCTCTCTCAATACACTAGTGTGTACATATAGTATTATTCGTTTATATATAATATATTCATTTATTAGCATAATACCATGTTATGTATGGACGTATTTTTTAGTTTTTAAAAATAAAATTTTGATTAATATCTTTAAATAAATATTTTTAAAATTTTAAATTACATAAGATTACAATTATAGTTGGATTTTTTTTTTTTTTTAAATTTCAAATTAGATACAAATTAAATGTGGCTAGATTTTATTTTCTTTCTATATAAAGGATTTTAAAATTTGAAATTATAAACGCAATTAAATGAGCCAACTCATATTATTGCTGTTCTTTATCACATTTATAATGAATGACAAATTTGAAATTTACCATATTGATTGTAAACATATTTAATGAAATAGTAACAAAAATATCAATAAAATAGAAAGAATAAATAGTATAATTACAAATGTATTTTTTATATTTAAAAATTCAAAAAAAAAAATTAAAAACTATATTAGAACTTTAAGCCTTCATAGGGCAATAATGTTTTTGCTTATTGGAAGCACCATAAATCTATAATTTTATTATTTATTATTTATATAAATGCAGGACATGTGATACCCTTTAACTCATTTGGAAATTATGAGAAGTTATGAAATGTGGAAAGATAATGGAGAACAAAGTGGAGAACATGGAGTATGAAGTGGAGATGGAAGGAAGTTATGGAAAATCTTAGAGTATGAAATGATGGAGGTGGAAGAGTGAGTAATTTTAGGTAGTTTTTTCAGACAAATGTTTGCCTATAAATAGTCATTCATTGCTATATTGTAAAAGGACGAACTAAATTAAAGACAATTGATTTCTATTTTTCTTATCATTTATATTTATTGCACTTAATTTTTTGCATTTATTTTATACACTTCCTTTTCAAAGTATAGGAGTAGAGGTAAATTAATAGTTAATTTGATTGTTCACTTAATTATCCCGATTGTTCACTCAATCATTTTTTTCCTGTATCCCTCATTCGTCTTTTAGTTTTTATTTTCTCTATGCTTGATAATTTTGAAGTCTTCTTCATTGAAGCAAAAGAACTATTAATACAATAACTTAATAATTGGCTTAAATTTAATGTATAATAATTTTTTAATTCTTGCTGGCAAACCTGTATTTATGGCATTTTTCTTCGTAAGAAAAATAATCCAACACTTATATAATAGTATAAATAGTATAGATAAAATAATAGTAGAGATATGTATTGTGTTTAGTTTTACAAAATGATATATAAATTTTTTATGAGATTTTCTTATCATTAAACAAAATACAATGATGTATTTATTAATATAAACTTTACTATCTTTCTATTTAGTTAAGAAAGTCAAATAAAAAATCAGTTTGTTTATAATATTATTTTTATTTTTAAAATTTAATTTCTATGTCTATAAGAGAACTCTACAAGCTAGACAACCCAACGATTTAAGTTGAGTTTGATAGAATTTATAAATATAATTTAATAATAGAGTTGTATTTTAAGTTTGTGAGTTTTAGAATTATGATTTGAGTGTGAAAATTTTGTTTGGTGAAAGAATTTTGAATTGAGTAGAAAATTTTTCCTGTGACATATAATATTTGATATAAAAACTTACAACTCATAATCAAACACATAACTCAAAATTCTATTCAAAACTCAAAAAAAAATTAAAAAATTTGAAAAATATTTTTTATTGAATATATAAAAATTAACATGTGTCAATTGTAAAAAAAATAATAATAATAAAATTATGCATTGTTCCAGTTAACCGACCAGATGACCGGTTAGTCCAAATTTTTTCGCCTTGGACAAAGTTTTCAAAAATGAGTGTGAAATTAATTTTTGAAAATCATAAACAAACACGGTGTGCAGATCAAAGCCTAGAACTAACATTCTAAAGCTCTGCCAAACAGAGCCTTACTCTTTTAAGACATAGGGATACAAAATTTTGATACAAGACTCACATCTATGTGGATTGATTTTTTGACTTTTTTATTTTTTTAGTTATTTTAGTTTGGGGTTAAAAAGTTTCATTTAAGATAGGTTTTTTAACTTATGAAAAAAAAATAAAATAATTATGGATTAGATGTGACATTTTATTTTATGTGACTAAAATAATCTATTTTGTCCAATATAACTATTTTAGCCTAGATGGGCATTCCAAACGAGGCTTAAGTCTAACACTCACGTAAATGTATGATAAAAATTTTGAGTTTGTTACATGCACCAATTAATGTACACACTAATGAACCAGCTAGTGTTATATCATTATTATTAACTCCACCTATTATATAAATTACAAATACTCAAAATCTCTAAAATTATGTTATATTATCTATTCGTATATTAATTATTATATTAATGGATACATATAACGTTATTTTAAAATTGAAAAATGAGTGAGAGCACTAATTAGTGCTACCACTAATGATGTGGCAGTGAGTCTCATCATAAATGATTTGATGTTTTGACCTTGGTGTTATATTTTTTTTTTTTTATTAAATATCATGTCATTAATGATCTTTTTAGAACTTTAAAATTAATGATCTCTATCATTGTTGTTTAAAATTTTTGATAAAAAGTTTGAGGTGACTAACATTACCGAATCACATGGACCAATAGTCTCTCTCCAAACATGTATGTATCTATAATTGTTAATATATGTATATATGCATGTGTAAGGTAAGGATAAGAAGGATAAGAAAGAAAGCAGAGCAAGACGTTTCTGGCTGCCCCTCATTGCTCCATTTTCTCTCTCTCTGTAAATGGCTCTGTCGATTAGTAGCAGTTTTGAACAACTAGTGATTGTAATGATTGTTCTTGTTTTTGTTCATCATCACCATCTAGCAAATGGAAATGCAAATGAAAATATAGAGAACAGGGTAAGTGGGTGTGACTTGTTCCAGGGGAGTTGGGTGGAAGACATATCGAACCCTCCTCAATACAACGCAACCACATGTCCTTTCATCGAGAAAGAGTTCAACTGCCAGAACAATGACCGCCCTGATCACAACTACCTCTATTATAGCTGGCACCCCACTTCCTGCGATTTACCAAGGTACCCATCCCTATTTCTTCTATCATCCTTCATTCTTACCCATTATTATTATTATTTTTATTTAAAAATATATATATATTAGCTATGGGTGCAATTGTTGTATGTCTGTAGTTTTACATCTAAATTTTTTTTTGATAGTTTGATGAATGAGAAATATTAGTTTAGGATTTATTGGATGTGGAAGCTATTTTTGGAAAAATAAAAATGTGCCACCATTGGCATCAATAAAATATACACTCTATATAATTGAATGGATGTTAGGATTAAGTATACTGTTAATCTATAAAATATGAGTTTTGTATCATTTTGATTTTTGATATTTTAATTATGTTAAATTTGTATTTAAATTGTTTCAACATGGTTTTCGTCCAATTTTTTTACTTTTTTTGTTCAAAATTTAGGGAGTTTGGAAGTTGGAATTTTTAGTGATTTTTTTTTTTTAAGAAAAAAATGTAAAAAAAAATAAAAAAATAGAGAGAAGAGATTGATTTTTTTTTGGACTATTTTAGCCACTCTCCGAACACCATCTTAGACAAAACAATGCTTATAAGTATCATTTAAACATAAATTAAATAATTTAAAAATCAAATTAACACAATAAAAACTAGAAAGAGTCAAAATGAAAAGAAGGCAAAATTTGAGGGCCCCGTTTGGGAACTTACTTTTTTAGCTAAAAAGTTAAAAAGTTATTAAATTAGCCAAAAAGCCAACAACCCATACCAAAAAGTCAAAGATTCTCTTTTCTCTCTACTTTTTGCACATCTTTTCGTAATTAGCCAAAAAGTCATCACAAACATACAAGTTTTTTTTACCTACCTTTTTAGCCAAATAACCAAAAAGTTACTAAATTAGTCTGTTCCCAAACGAGGCCTAGAATGTGTTTACTTGTACATATTGTAATTTTTGTTTTACTCTCAGACAAGTGGGTGAGAAGTATCTATTATTATAGATTTACGTTATGTATTTTTATTTTTATAGTGTTTACAATGATGGTGGTTACTACTACTAGTTTCAAGATATACAAAAATACTGGCTTTTAGTAGAAGGAACCATCACTATGCTCGACTATGATTTTATTTGTTGGTTTGTCTGTTTATAAAATTAATTTAGTTTATGCATATTAACTTAATATTGAAGAGCTTTATAGCTACTTAATTATTGGTAGAGTTCTGAAATATCATTTATCTAAAATTCTTCCTAATATATTTGTTGATTTATAGCATTTATTATTTATAATCATAGCTGTCTTCCTAATGTGTTTTATTTATTTATCTTTGTTTTATTTTTATTTTTAATATTATCATTGTTTTTAGAATAAAATATATATTTTGGGATATAATTCTCATACAACATGCTAATAAATAAATGGAAAAAATTATGGTATACAGTGTGAACTATATGCACTTTATAACTATAGAAGAAAATAATATAATTTTATATTTTTTGAGTTATAACTAAAAAACAAAAGTTATAACCAAATATTAAAAAAAAAAATCATAACAAAACATCTTAAAATAATATTATAACTAAATAAGAAAATTAATTATAATTAAAAATAAAAATAATGTGACTAAAAAAGTATATGATACGTAGATATATATAATAAAATTCTCCTAAAAAAAAAATTTTGCACCCGTCAATGTCATTAGCTAATCAGACATCTCCATGTGAATCAACCACTGCAATTTTCAAATGAAAATAATAATAATAACAATAATGAAGATTTTTGTGGAATGTTAGTCAATTCAATTCGTTTAGGACACAACTTTTTGGAAAAATATAATTGAAATGCCCGTGACATTGATTTTTCTCCAACCAAGGAACGGCAATTATTATTTTAAGGAATCAGTTTATGAAATTGACTAAGGGTGGGTTTGGGAAGGGGGTTTGCTTTTTGGCTTTTTGGTTTTTTTGGCTATTTTGGGGGTGTTTGGTAGGACTTTTTTCAGCCAGTTTATGGCTTTTGGCTTTTAAAAAGTTATTTTGGACTGTTTGGTTAAACTTATTTCAAACAGCTTCTGATTCTAACAGCTTATTTTAAGTCAAAAAAGTTGATTCTGAGAAGCTGCTCACCCCTTGCTTCTGATTATCAGCTTCTGCTGTGAACATATTAATTCACGGTTATACTCTTAGATTTTTTTATTTTTATTTTTTAAAAATAGAAAAAGGCCCAAATGGACTATAAATATTATTATTATTTTTTATAAAAATGTAGATAAATAGTGAATAATAAAAATAAAAATTAATTGAAAAAGCTACTTCACAGTTTATTTAACAAACACTACTCAGCAACTTAAATCTATAATCCAACAGCTATACCAAACAGGTTAACAGCTTCTGATTAAAGTCATAATCTATAATCTGTTAAGCTATAAGCTATAATCTATTTTAACAGCTACACCAAACAGCACCTTTAGCCTGGGCTTAAAAGCTTGGTTTAGGGAGGGTTTTTTGGCTTTTTGACTTTTTTGAATTTTTTTGTGAGAAAAGAGTGTAATGATTATGGGTTGGATGTGATGCTTTGTTTTTTTAGGACTAAAATAGCCTATTTTGTCTTTTGTGGCTATTTTAACCCCAACCCACTACCCAAACGGGGCCTAAAAATTTAAAATATATCATGAAATGAGTTTATTGTAATGAAAAACTACACTGAAAAGTGCTGCACTTGTCGTAGCTTGTCCACCTCTTGTATCACCGCATCTTTGAGCTGGAATGTAATTATTTTAAGGTACTACTAATCTGAGGTAGTGTGTTAGCCAGTTGGGTCATGCATTCTCATATAAATTATCAGGTAAATTACAAATGCACCCTTATTTATTTAAATTATAAATTATTCCTATGATTCTAGAAATTATATTATACCTTTTAAGATTTTTAATTTCATAACAAATAAATCATTTTATTAATAAATTATTAAGTCAATTAACAGTTTTTAATAAAGTTAAAAAAAATTCAATTAATAATTTAGATAATTTTATTATTGTATAGGTGAACAGTTAGAAATTTTACTTTTTCAATTAATTCTGTTAAATAAAAAATTCTGACAGAAAGATATTTGTAATTTTTCAAACCACAGGAAATAATTCGTATTTTAAATAAACCTCAGAGAGTGTATTTGTAATTTATCCTAAATTATTCATAAAATATTATTATATTTATTTTATTATCGTAATGATTAATTTATTTTTAAATATAAATAATTATTTTTAAAATAAATTTGATAAAATTGTACGATTATAATTAGGTAACTTTTTTATTTTTATTTTTAGATGAGAATCACTGGGAACTTAAGGACGGTGTTATTAATAAAATAAAGTAAAATAAAAAAACTACTAAATAGATCTAGATCTGTCTCACTACTAGTAGAATCCCAATTCTATTTTCAAACGTGAACAAGGTCACGGGGGTCGGGCGGTGGGATGTCTTTTTCTGAGGTTGTTCAGTCACTACATGCTTGTGGTATATTCCCATTAATTGTGTCCCAAACATTTTTATTTTTTTAATAATGAACACTTGTAATCTTTGAATTACGTAAGAATTTATAATTTTAATGCTCTTCAATGTGTCCTTTTCACAGATACATTTGATCTTGTTTATGAGTGGGCATATATATTATGTATAATGTTTTTTAGCACTAAAAACTCTAGCACTAATGCCCCGAAATTTCCTGTTTTGGAAATTTTTTTTTTTTTTATTTTTTTTTTTTTGCCTTGTGTTTTTTTTGTTTTGCCTTTTATGGCATTTTCGGGGCATTAGTGCCCAAAAATTCGAGCTCCACATCAAAACTGATATATTATTATGTTTGAAAAGAATTAATTTGATTTTTTTTTTGTTTAATTTTATAGATTTGATGGGCTAGGATTCTTGAGAAGATTTAAAGGACAGAGCATCATGTTTGTAGGGGACTCCTTGAGTCGAGATCAATGGCAGTCATTGACATGCTTGCTCTATACCTCTGCACCCAACTTAAGTTACAACCTAACTAGAGTTGGTATGATCTCCACATTTATCATCACGGTATATACTATATGCTCTACCCATTTCTAGTACCTCCTTTCTCTTTTTTCTTCTTTTCTTTTAAATAAATGCTAATAATAAATAATTCAGACAGAAGTGAAAAAAAAAAATATAGTTATGCTAGGGATCTCAAATAATTTATCAAATTTTCTACCAAATCTCTCACATGAGTATAGAACCCACACACATGTGGGTTTGTGTGGATCCCGCACCCATACGAGAGTTTTAGTAGAAAATTTGGTACATTATTTGGGGTCATAGCATTTTTCAAAAAAAAAAAATGAACACACAATATCTCTCAAAGAGGTGGGGCCAATCCTCTTATGAGACATTATGTTCAATTTATTTTTTTTGTGCTCGTAAAATTATTCAAGATAGTCCAACTGCGTACGAGAAACATGATTGTAAATAATGTTTTTGTACTAAATTTTTTTACGATATTTTCAGGATTATGATGTTAAAGTGTTGCTTGATCGCAATATGTTTTTGGTGGACATAGTGAATGAGACAGAAGGCCGAATTTTAAAACTTGACTCAATTGAGGATGGCAAGAATTGGTTAGGGATGGACATGTTAATCTTCAATACATGGCATTGGTGGAATTATAGAAATGCTCACCAACCGTTAGTTTAAACCAACTCCAACCTTCTTTTCTTTTTTTTTTTTTTTTTTGTTGAAAAAAAAAATGTTATTTTTTAATTGATTTTCTTATTATTATGTAATTGTTGTGAAATTGCAGATGGGATTTTATTCAAGTAGGAAATAAAGTGATGAAGGACATGGATAGGATGGTTGCATTCGAGATGGCGCTTGGTACATGGGGTGCTTGGGTCGACACCAACATTGATCCAACCAAAACTATGGTTTTCTTTCAAGGCATTTCTCCAAATCATTACAAGTAAGCTGTCTTTCATTGATCCTTGTTTTATTTTGTTATCGCAATAAAATATGTCGCTAAAGTAAATAATTCGATGAATGAAGTTTAAAATTAAAATTAAATATGGTAATATACTTAAAATGGCACAAATGCCATAACTTAAAACCATAATACTACTAATTATTACTCTCATTGTGTTGCTTGTTTGTGGTTTGATTAGTGGCTCGGATTGGAATGAACCGAATGCAAAACAATGCCAAGGGCAGATGACACCGGTGTTGGGCTCAATATATCCAGGACAATACCCTCCTGCTGTAGCCGTGGTTAAGAGGGCATTGAGTAAGATTAAAAAGCCTGTTACTTTACTTGACATTACGACTTTATCGTTATTGCGAAAAGACGGACATCCCTCTATTTATGGAATAGGTGGTGCAAGTGGAATGGACTGCACTCATTGGTGTATTGCTGGTGTCCCTGATACGTGGAACCAAATCCTTTACAATCTTATCATATGGCACAAATTATGAACATTATTTGGTGGTCTCAAACCATCATGTAAGATTTGGTCCTAATCGACGAGTGATGGCTACCTGAGCAAATATGAATTCGAGATCCCATATTTGTTGGATTAATGATCTTAGTAAATGTGAGACCTTAATCGCTAAGGTGGTCATTGGTGGTTGGTCGGGACCAAAATCCTATATGATTGTCTAGGGCTACTCTATAATTAGGCCCGGTCTTGAGATTTTCGGGGTTCAAAGCCGATAGTCAACTAATAAATATCACTAGATCATTTGTAACTCTTTACATATTTTTTTTTTCATTCAACGAAAAAAAAAATTTGAAGGTAAATAAATGACAAAAGATTTGTGTCAAAATCACAAAAGATATTTAGCATTATATTACAACAACTATAAGTATCACTTGATTCTCGCTCTTCTTGAATTTTTAGAAGCAAATAAATCAATCATACTTGCATAATCTAGTTCTTTTGCAAAATCATTTTCAATGAATAGTAATGCTGAGCCATTCAATCTTTCTTGTGATATAGTTGATCAAAGGTAATTTTTGATGATGTGAACTATTAAACTTATAATGTTATAATAGCATAGGTAGCAATAGATTAATTCTTCTTGATGATGCAGATTTGTATAAATACCAATATTATAATAGCAATTGAGCAAAAGACAAAACAAATATTTAATTAATTGAATAGAAAAAAAAGACCTACCTGTACTGTGCTGTTGCTTTGAATTCTTGAGAAATTTGTTAGTGCTCTGTTGTACCATTTCTCTCAAATTTTTGAAAAATTGAATTAAGAGTTAGGATTAGGAATTAGATAGGAAGAGAGAATGGAGCATTTTAATTTTGAATAGGCATTTTAATTATTTAATCGGTCAATTTATTTTAAGTTAGTTTGGGCCTTCTTTAATTTTTTTTGGACTTAAAACATACATAATATATTACACTAAACTATAATAGGAGGGGTTCCATTTTTTAGGTCTATTTTGAGGACCCCTAAACCATGGCTTGGTGGGCCTATGCCCAGGGCCGGCCCTGTCTATAATTTATATTACACAAAAATAAACTTGTGTAATGCTCATTCTTATATTAAAATTATCCAAATAAAAGCATAGAAATTCAATGATTGACATTAGTAAATGTTTGGGTTAAAAATGTAAGAATTCGCATTCTAAAATAATCCAATTTTCCACTCTTCCTAAACCACATCTTCCACTATATTGTTTTGCATATTGTGTATGCAGGTTACTCCAAACTTTGAGTCATTACTTAAATCACATTTAAGATTTAAATAGACAATTATGACGCTATTTATTTGTATTTTCTTTTTCTCAGTTTGAGAAGCTTTTTATTAACTATATGTTGTATTTAACGTTCTTGTATTTCATTATAGTATGATATAATATTTTGGGACAAGCATGTTGATGTAGGTCATGGTAATGGGACTTTTCCATACATTCTTTTGTCACATCTCTCACACTACTTGTAGATAAACTCGCAAAAATAGAATGTACACTCACGAGAGTAGAATGTACACTCACGAGTATGGCGAAGTTCAAATTGTCTTTTTATTTATTCTTTTAACAGAGAACTCGAAAGAAAATGAACTTCCCACGTTTTTTTTTTTTTTTTTTTAATGTGAATAATACACAAAATGTAATTGGTTTAAATGTATGAATATTATATTAAGAAAGTATAATAAACTCATTTAAAAGGATGTGTTTGGGAAGTTTGCTTTACTATCTAGAAAGTCAAAAAAAAATTCCAAAAATTTTTGTCTATAGGTTTTTTTTCCAAAATTATATGATTTTTTTTTTTTACTTTTTTGATCTATCTTGCGTGAATGAATCTAAAAAGTATAAAAAACAAAAATGAAAAAGTCAAAATAAGTGTACTATTTTTAGCTCATTTCGTCTTTCTTAACTTTTTTTTGGGAATATTAATTTTTTTTTTTTAAACTTTTTCGACTTATCTAGTCAAGCTGAATATAAAAGCCTAATTTTTTAAAAATTAAAAAAATAAAAACTAAAAAAATCACCAAATAAACAAACTCCAAAAATCCATTTGTGGATAGACTTTTTTTTAGCCAAAAATCACTGCAAATTATTATATTTTTTTATTTTTCTACACAATTTTTTTATAAATAATTAAAAAAGCAACTAAAATAACAAATTCTTAAACCATGAACAAAATCGGATTCATTCCAATTTGTGTGAGCCAACTTTATTTTAGTACCGAAATGATGATGATGACAATGTAGCCTCCCTTTCTTTGTGTACGTGAGGGTCTAAGAGAGTCGCCGGAAAAGTCATCGGAATCTTCGAAGGCTTATCGGGAATTTCAAATATCCTAGAAATGAGTAATGAGACTAAGATTCTTCAATAGCCACAACAAATGGAAGGTTATATAGAGAAGAGATCATGGGAAGAAGAGGTTGGGTGAAGAAGAAGGCAAAGAAATTAGAAAGAGATAATCATGGCATGCTCTCATGGATCCCACTTTCACTCTTAAGGAAGAAAGATGAGAACTCCAAAGGCTCTCTCTCTCTCTCTCTAAAATCATTTTCCTTAAAGCTATAGAGAGTGCTCTATTTATAGGCAACTCAAGTGGTAAAGTCCCATGTGCAAGGTACATAGAGGAATATTCTCTCTAATTACTTTGTCCAAAAAGGTGATCTCTTTGAAGATGAGAAAAGTTTCGAAGATAAGATCAACCTCTTCTTAGCCACACCAAATCAATGCTCCCAAACCATCCCAAAAGGGTCAAGGTAGTCCTAGAAGACTCCCCCGCCGCGAATATTGTCGAGCCTCATGGACCCTCCAAGGTCGTGTCACCTCAACCCTGGTTTAGGCTAAATTAACCAATGAGTGAATTCACCTACATCCACTATCCTCGGGATTTAGGCCCTTGGTTCGAGTTCTAACCTCACTCATGTTTCTGGTGGGTTGATCCCAGAACGCTCCAAGTCTGCAAATGTTCTGAGACTTATCAATGGAGCGACTTCTAGATTGCAATTGAATCTGTTCGAAGTCCTGAGTGCCTTGGATCTCTAGGCTTGCTCTCAATGCCCTTTTGAGTCCGAGCCCAAATAAGTCTCTAGGTTCGTAGATCCGAACCCTCTCAAGGCTTAGAGTAATCCGGCCCGTTTGATGGCAATCCAGGCCTACCAATCTTGAACTTTCTGATTGGGCCAAATTAATTTTAATGGGCTGAAATTCACCTCTCCTACACTTTGTCTTGATAATTACGTCACCATTACAATGCCTCATAATTTGCAAGTGTCGGTTTGTTGAACAAGAAAACCAACAATGACATAATAATTTGATACTTCACATTTTAATTTTTATTAGAAAAATTCTATACTTACATAAAATTTATATAAAAAAAATTGAAAAAAATAATGTGATAATATCATTATTATAAATAAATTCATCTTTAATGATATTTTTAAAGATGAATTGAAGTGAAAAGTTCACATTAAGTCACACCATTATGTATAAATTTTTAACTTATATCACATTACTCTTTTTCTTAAACTACAAAATTTTAGATCAATCATATATGGGAAGAGAGAGAGATCAACACGAGGAACTTCATGTTAGGGAATTTTCAAAATGGGTTTTTAAATTTATAGTTTATTTTTGGGTGTTTTCAAAACCTTCCATGTTTTTCTTTGGAAAGCATGAAATAAGCTTGGGGCTTTGTCCCACATCGAAAAGAGAGGAAAACATAGAGCACTTAATAAAGTGCTACATAGAATATTCTTTTGAATATGGAATTGTGAGGTGAAAGCTAGTGTGCATACTGTAGACTCGACTTTCTTCGCGCGCCCCCCTTGCGGAGAGGCGCGAATTGGTCCTACAGTTCGGACTCCTGTCACGGTTCTGAATCTAATCTCACAAAATGCAATGTGAGACTGATAAACATCAAAGAGTTCAATCCGGCAAATCATTTTAGAAAATTAGATTTTGAATCAAATAATGCCAAAACTGGACTGCTTTGCCAGATTATAGAGTCGCCACCTAAATATTTTATTTTTGGGAAATTTAGGAAACCCTGACTCGTGTCAAAGGCCACGTGTCCGTCATCACCAAAGTTACCTCGGCTCGGGAACTTGGGTATGAGAGGGGAAGGTCCTGAAATGAGCACCCACGCTCGCCCGATCAAAGATCGGCCTCTACTAAGCATGATATGTTGTTTTATAAACACATGTGTTCTTATTTCGATTATTAGCTAACTATGTGACGCGCACACAAACAAGTATAAACTAAATCGCAAGAATTTGAACGAATTCAACTCGTGTTTGCTTTCGAAAATGGTTTGAAATTGCCACCCTCAAGTGGGCTAAAACATGATAATTTGCCACTTCGCAAAGTGGGCTTAAAAATCACATTCATTGAATTGTCCCAATTCAAACAATCAAGCCTTCATCCACAGGCATTCACACAGTTTAACAAATAAGCATATAGCTTTATGGTAAGCATGCTATCATGGCAACACTCATACTCATGCAAGTATGCTAAAGTGTAAAACTTACAGTGTACTCCGAGCCAAAACAAAAGCTAGTTAGAAATATGCATGATCCTAACTATACAAAATGCCTAATGCAACACATGCAATAATGCAATTAAATAGGCTCGGCTACCTAAGATGGCATATGAATGCAACAATTTGATGACATGCTTTGAAACACGTATTCAAATAACTGTATTGAATTGACAATTCAGTTTGAATGATGCGCCGAGCCTCGGTGCATGCAAGACAAATGAATGATACAAACATGCAAGCATAAGGTATGCTAATCAAAATGTGCCCCAACCTAACCACTGAAAGCAGATAAATAAAAGGAAGAAAGACGTGGGGTTGGAAGACATGCACACACGCACGCACACTTATTACAACATTACGCCCTCGTGAATGAGGGTCCGAATAAATAAGCTAAGCTAAGCTAAGCTAAACTAATTATTACAGAACAACTAATTAACTATTCTAAGCTAATTAATTATTACAAACCAAATTGAATCTAATAATTAGCTACGCTAACTAATTAAAGCAATAAAATGGCCTCGTGGGCGAGGGAAACATGCATGCTCGGTTGGCTTCTTCCTGAAAATCCACCGCCTTGCCTTTGGATGCCTCTATTTGCACTTTGCTTTGATCTCTGAACCTTACACCAATTAACAGACTGCTTCTGCTCCAAAACAGGAATACTTTGAACAACTCTTCAACTGATGGCCAGTCGGCTACCATAGGTGGCTGTCGGCCACTGCCACTGGCCGGTCGGCCACTATTTGTGGCTGTCGGCCACCACTGGTGGCCGGTCGGCCACCCTTTCCCTAGAACTCTCTTTTTTGCTGCAATGGAGAGCAATCAGAGGCAAAGTAGTGTATTCTTCAAGGAATGTGTGTACTACCACCTCCTTATCATGTCTCAAGCTCAAAGGAGTATGGCACTTAGCTCTCAAGCCACCAATCAAGCATTTTCATACATGATGGCCAAAGAACCAAGCTTATACAAGTTTAGTGAATGCGCACATAAGACTCAAATGGCCATCATCCTATCATGCATGATCAAGGATGACGGCGACCAAGAAACGTGGCACGTTTCATTACTTTGAGTATGAAACATCCCACATTTCTTGTGTTTGGATTAACGTCCGATCCAAACACATGCAATGCAACACAAACATGCTTATCTTATTATGCTTTACTTGGTTCATTTTGTTTACACATTTTAATGTTACCAAACCATTCTTTAGTTGGTTAAGTCTAATGTGAAAGTCCTCTAATGAGAGAGGAGTCAACCAAATGATGGTTTAAGACATGAGAGAGATCATGCCTTTAGCTAGGAGAAACTCTCAAAAGAGAGTTAAAGCCATTGAGCACAAACTCTATCTCAAGCTTACACAATCATAAGGCTAACCAACCCTCAAAACAAATAAGAAAATGAAGAAATAAGAGAGGTTGCAGACTTTTTAGTGCTGAAATGGCATGGAAAATAATGCTACACATGCAAGCAACACATGCACAACATGTTAAAAGCCAAAAGCATCAAAACTAGTGAAGAGCATTACACTAGAGGCATGCAATATCAAGCTTAAATGACTAAACTAGCTCTGGACAGTGCTAAAACATGCCAAAACAGTGGCTAAATCATGCTGGAATTGAAGCATAGAAAGCAAGAAAAGCATGCTCATTTGTTAGCTCGCAAGCAAGGCTCAAAGCACAACTCTCAAAAGCAATGAAAGAGTGAAATATGTGAGAGTGTGACAAAGATATATGCACTGAAATCACATGTAAAATGATGCTATAACATGCAACCATCTCATGCAAGACATGTTAGAGGCCTTAAAACACTAAGCTAGTGAAGGCATTTGCATTATAGCTATGCAATACAAAGCTCACATGGGACAAACAATTCAAAACAGTCCTAAAACAACTTAAATGAAGTTCTAAAACATGTTTGAAGTAGGCTAGAAAGAGCTAGAATGAGAGGCTGATACATAGCACAAACTAAACTAACAAGCATGATTGCACTACAAGCATACAAAGAAAGCCTCAAGTGACTTAACCAAGCCCAAATAAACCTAAAGAAAGTCAAAAAAGTAGCAAAAACATGCTGAGATCAAGTCACGAGATGGTAGAAAAACATGCTCACATGTTGGGTTATCAACACTTGCAAAGAAGACACAAAGAGGGGAGGCTACCCCCTCCCATTTTGGACCTTAAAACAAAGTTTTTGCCACTGAAATTCCCTGAAATTCAGTGGTTAAAGGGCCAAAAAAGAGTTGTTTGAAAATCTTTAAAAGATGGCACAACACTTAGCAAATAAGTAACAAAAGATGGTGGACCACCCCTAGCTCCAAAAAGGCTTTAAACCATCATTTTTAAACCTTAAAAAACAGAGGTTTTTGTAGTTGAAAACTAGCCAAAAACAGCATGCAAAAGTGGCCAAACAAGTGTGCAAAAATAAGCTTAAAATGGGTGAGCTTTATACCTTTGAAGTACAGCAACAAACAGCCATTTTCTAAGCCAAAACCAGCTTTGAGAGCTCAAATAAGACCTCCAAGAACCTCAACTCCAAGGAAGTTTAATTTGGTTAAGGGGTTGTATGCAAATTTGTAGAGAATTTCCACTTTCAAGCGCAAAATAGGAAAAGAGAGAGGATTCTAGAGAGAGAGACAGAAATTTTGCTCACAAAATTATAGAAAGAGAGAGAGAGAGAGATTTTAGAGAGAGAGGCTCCCAAACTTTCTAACCTTGCAATATAAGAGATATGACCTCCATATATAGAAAAAATACAAGCCTTGGTTGAAAATATCAAGCTAGAAATATCTGGAGCAGTGTAGAACAGTTGAAAGAGAAATATCTGCAAATTCTGGGCTTTCTGGACATTTGTGGCCGACCGGCCACATTGGTGGCCGACCAACCATTAATGGTGGCCGACAAGGATCACTTCTGGCCGACCTATGGCCGGCAAGCTCCATTTGTGGCCGGCACCCTCCCCCAGTGGCCGACAGTAAAAACTAGTCCCTGGCCCCAACTTCAACCAGGCATAACTCCTTCATCTAGACTCTTTTTCAGGTCATTCTTAAGTCTAAATTGTAGGCCCGGAAGTCTTCTTTCCAATGGTAGCAGACTCACATTAAAATTACAACTGTGCTAAGAGATATTCCTGTTTTAGTGAAGACTGCTCGGTTTCGGTCCAACCGGATTGATGCCTAACTTCAACCAGCCATATCTCCCTCATCCGAACACGGATTTAGGAGATTCTTGAGTGAAAAATGAAGCCCCGAAAGTCCACTTTCCAACGGTGGTGGCCTCATAGCTGAAATCCAAGTGTGCAAATGGATAGGCCTGATTTAGCGAGGACTGCTCGACTCTCTCTCTCTTATCGGTTTATGCCCAACTTCTTTCCCAACTGGGTTTCTTCCCTTTCCTCCCATTTTCTTCAACTCCAAACCTCTAAATAAGGTGTTTTGGAATATTTTTCAAAAATTTCACCTCTCTTACATTCATTTCCACTTTGTCCTTGCTCGATTTACCGAAAAACATAACATTTAACGAAATGCGAGCCTTGGAACAACGTAGAAACCCTTTTCAAAAAATATTTTGAAAGAGAGGGTTTTAAGATCTAAAATCATTTTGGTCAAAATAGTTTTGATCTAAAAATGGAGTGTGAGGTTTGGGGATTTGACGCTCTCCTTGCCGAAGAAATCGAACATTCGCACAAGATAGCCTGCACCATCAAGTAAGCAATCAGCGACACCCAAGTCTTAGGGCAGTCAAAAATGGGGTGTCTACACATACATCCACACCGCAAGGATGGTGCTTCGCTCCATTCGCACATGCACTGTATGGCGTTTGATGGCGCACTTTGCACTTCGCAAAGCGCCATGAGGGCGCTTTCCTATTTGAAGCGATGATGTGGATCCAACGTGGCATGGGTGACGTGGAATATAGTAAGCTCCACGTGGCAGTGATGTTTCATCCGTTGGCAATGAGTCAACCAATCGATCAAACGATTGTGTGTCCGATCTGGAACAGGTTGATCATAGCCGTTGATTGGAGATGCGCGCGATCGTACGGATGAGATGGTACCTGATCGTGATAATGTTTGATTAGCTAAGGCTTCTATTCGGTGTGAGAATTATCTGCATCGTAGATCGTCGATCCAACGGTCAGATCTGATCGGATGCAATCAAGGGACATGACCTGTCACGACCCAAACCCGGCCCTATGGGTTTAGCACCGTAACCGGCCAGTAATCCGTGATTACCGAAGGCCTGCTTAACAATAATACAGTATAACAGAGTTCAGGGCCTGGCGGAAGCCAATACAGTAAATAACTAGTGTCCATTGAGCTGTGAAAATCTGTATGCCAAAAACATTTTTCATGCATTCATACGGTTCAAAACAGTACAGTCTATACAATCATACACAACATTCAGTACGGGGACTTAACCCCTCAATAACAGTACAGTAGAACAGTAGCGGTCTATACAGTGATACAAAACAGTGAGGAGACCGATGGGAAAAACCTAAAACAAAATCCCAAGGCCATCACATGGCAACACGGAACCTCACGGTGAGGCACATAGGCTGGCTTGACAAAACTGGGGACCAACCCGCGCTCCTAGCTCTGGTCTGGCTGCTGAGAACTACATATATATATAAACAGTGAGCTAAAGCCCAGTGAATAACATAAAGCGAAGAGGTTATGATGAATGTCCTTACAGTAATGAAAGCAGTTCATTAACAGTATTTCAGTCTTCAAGTATTTCAGTCAATCAGTCATATGTGGACTCCAGTAGCCTATAAACAGTAGGTCCAAAGGACCGGGTTTAACGGACCCACAGTAATGATGGCCAATCATTCAGTAAACAGTATGGTTCAAAGGGAACCGACAGAGCTCTGTAACAGTAACAATAATTGCTAAGGATGCACAATACAGTTCAGAGATACAGGACATACATTCATTCAGTAAACAATAACAGTTCAATAACAGTTAGTTCAGTATTCAAAGATAACCATTTTGAACATATCTTTCACAACTGTTACTCACAGAGATTGGGTAATAGCAGCTAGAGCGCGGTCCCGAGAGCCAACCCTAACAGTCAAACAAATAGAACCCACACTAAGTTTCACAGTCGGAAAGGGTGATAATTAAATCCTAAATTTCCTCGATGTGGTTCTACGTCTAAATCCTCATTTAAGATGCTTCAAACTAGGCCTAAGAATGCCTAGGATGAAGATGAGGATGCAAAATACAGTTGGAAGGCATTTTTCAAAAGTTGCTGAAAAATAGGCGCTTCGCTCGAGCGAGCCTTCCTTCGCTCGAGCGAGCTTCAAAAATCAAAGGCTTCGCTCGAGCGAACCAATCCTTCGCTCGAGCGATTGATGAACAGTAAAAGTACTGGTTGCTCGATTTTTACGCGCGATACCACGCTCGATGCTCGCTCGAGCGAGCTTGCAAAACAAGGGCTCGGCTCGAGCGAGGAATCCTTCGCTCGAGCGAGGAAGCCAAATCTGGAATTTCCAGATTTGTCTCCAAGTTCGAACCAAGCATTCAACAATCCAAAACTCGAACCTCTTGGGCCCAAATTCTGGAAAAACATTTCAAACTCATAGTACAACAAGTTTTTTAAAAGCTCAATTTACATGCAAGGGCCAAAGGTGAGTCATTAAGCATTTTCAAACCCATTTTCAAGACACTTTCAAAACATGCAGCATGGGTTTTAATCCAAATTCAAGGTTCAAATCTTGCTCCAATGAGCTCAATAGTTGGAAAACAAACTGAAAACATGAACTTTAATAGAAATGAGCATGCATGTAATGACCAGCACGTTATGGTGTAATTATTCGTAATTAATTATGTGATTAGGTGAATTAATTGAAGAATATCTGTTTGACTTGGAAAATATCCGTTGGAATTAAACTTCGGGACTAAAATTGATGACGTAATGGGTTCAGAAATGAAATTGAACACGTCTATGTGATACCGGAATTTTTAGAACCAATTGGGATATTTAATTGAAGACTGAATTTCGTCGAATCGCTAGTCCTGTTTGGCCAAGTTATTGGCACAATTGGTTTAGTTATAATGTAAGGGCCTTGTTTGGCTTAAGTGTTATGGGATATTGGGTTATTTATGATATATATGAATTAAGTTAAGGCTTGACCTCATTTGACATAACAAATTGAGGAAGAGAGAGGAGAGAGAGGAGAATTCGTGAGAGAGAAGAGACAGAGAAGAAGAAGAGAAGGGGGAAATCAGTTTACATTCTCTCCTCTTAAAGAGCAAGGGTAAGGATCATCTCTCATTGTCTAAAAGAAGGTTGAATCATGCATAATCTCATGATAAATAAGAGAATGGGAGAATCTATGTGTAATTTGTGCATGCATGTCTGAGATTCATTGATGTATTTGGTAACTTGAGGGAGAAATCATGATGTTGAAATAAGAAGCTTTTATGTCCAAGTTCATGGTTTATTCATCTTAGTTCACGGGTTTGATCTTGTGTATATGATGCATGTGAGTTTTGCTTAAGGAATAATGAGTTGAGATAGTGATTTTCAAGGTTGCATGCCCAGAAAATGAGATTGGGAGGGTTGAATGTCGGTATGAAGCTTGAATCTGCAACTGGGCCAGAATTTTCATAGCCCGCTCGAGCGGGGGATTGGCCGCTCGAGCGGGGATTTCGCACATCCAGTATTCAGTCACAGTTGTAGTCCGCTCGAGCGTGGTTTGCCGCTCGAGCGGGGGAGGCTATTTTTCAGAAATTTCAGGAAAAGTTTGGGCAGAGGTTTACATGATTTTAACGTGTTAATTGCATCTTTTAGTCTCATGGGCATGAATTAAAGTAAAGAGAGATTGAGAATGGCATGAAATGAATATGAAAGAGAATGAGCATGAAATGATATGAAAGAATGTAAAGAAGAAGGGAAAATGACATGAATTATGTGAATTGATGACGAATGATAAGAATGTAATATATGTTAATTGCAGATCACGAAGTGAAGACGTGTAACGGTTTTGGAAACCCACTGTAAGTAAATTTTTGTAAATGGTTGTTTCTTATGAAGTATGTTCAAAAGTGATATGTTATGATATGTTTGAAATGATGAATGTTTCCGTGAACGAATGTCCTATTTGCGAACTAGTATGGCATCCATGGTTAGTTTGAAGTGTGGGGACGACATAGAAGTGCAGGCCCATGCGCTTAAGTCATGGGGACGGCATGGAATGTAGGCCCATGACCAGTTTACGAGATCTCGGTATGTGTTTAATCGGTGTCCGGAAACGGTTTTCTAGTCGTTGGACGACAACGTTTGTTTGTTACGTTATGATTCTATGGAGTATGCCATTATGGTATGTTTCTTATGAGATGATTATGACTATGTTTATGAACGTTACGTTTTACGGATTTATATGAAATGATGGAGTTCGTTCACTACCCCTTTACGTTATGTTACTTGCTGAGCTCTAGCTCATTGTTTGTATTTATGTATTTATAGGTGAGCCTTCAGGGAGTCAAGCCTAGGCGGAGTTCAAGCCGAGCCGCCGTTTTGAAGCCTAACTAGGTTTTGTGCGCTCGAGTTGTGGGCTAGGCTGAAGGCGTATGTGTCACGTTATGACTGATATGTGGCGCGAGCCTATGGTATGTTTATGTATGATCTTTTTGAGACATGAGCATGTTATGTTGTAAGTGGGTAAATTAACACTTTTGGCATGTAAATGTATGTTCATATAAATGCACAGCTTCTTTGGACTATGGTTATGTGTTTTCGCTCCGCGAGCCCCGTTTAATTTATGTATGTACAGTAAGGCTGTGGTAATCTAGGATTACTGGCCGGTTACGACGCAGCCTTCTAGGGGCGGGTTGGGTCGTGACAATGCATGTACAATCCATCATGAATTCAACTTCAAAAATCACTAAAATGGCCATGCATGCATGAATGGAGTTCCAATTCAACATTTATGAACTAAAACATGACTTAATCTTACAATGATGCAAAAACCCATGCAAGATTTAGCTCAAAGACAACAATAAGGAGATGAATATCCTACCTTAGTCTTCTATTAGGAGAATCCAAGCTCAAGTTTGTAATTTAACCTTCAATCTTCAAGTTTCTTAGCAAAATCAAGCAATACAAGAAGGAAATCAATTTTCTCCCTTTCTTTTCTCTCTAATTTCGGTGGGAATGCAAGAATAGGGGCTGAGCAATTGTTTGTTAAGTGTAATAAGGCCCTCCAATGATAAGATTAAACAAGGCCACTCAATGGCATTTCCGTAATTTCAACAAGCTTTATAATTGGCTGTATTTAATCTAGTTTAATCATTCCTAATCAATTTTCAGATAAATATACCATTAAATCACAAATATTCTATTGATCATGGGACACTAAACGGTTTCTAATTCGGCCGCCGATAAGGCCTTCAATTAGCAATTAAACACACGAATTCAAACAGATAATCAATAAATCAAACAGATGCAATATGCAATTCAATAAATAAGCTTATTCACTTTCAGTTTCGATTTCAATCAGTTTATTCAGTAACTCAATTCATTCAATTATCAGTCATCATCAGTTCAGTTTAGCAGTAATCAGTATATAATTCAGTGGTTTATCGGTAATCAGTACGAGGGTTGTTACATGACCATTCGATCAGGTGCATCAAGGCCTATAAATAGGCTGCGAAATCAGCCATTTCATTCCATCCAAAAATTTAGAATTAATTTCTGCAATTCTTTCTCTCTCCCTCTTGATTTAGAGTTTTTAATCAAGAGTTTCTTAAGCAAATTTCTGCTTCTCTTACTAGTAATCAAGTTCTGCAGATTTGATTATTAGTGTCATGGTTTTCTTGATAATATCAAGAGTATTCTGATCTATTATCGTCAGTGCAGACGACGGTAGATTTGATCGTTAGATTAGGCTTCATTATATCCTGGAAGCAAATTTGTTGTAACCCCCCTGCACACCTTTTAGTGGGTGCAAATATTGTCTTTAGGAAAGCGACTTAGTAACGTGACTTGAAGCACCAAATTTCTGTCCTACATAGACAAAATCATCGCCAAGTTTTGAAGACCCAAAGACCACCAACTGAAAAATTCAAGACAATCTAAAGACAATATTTAGATATGGCAATGTCTATTCAAAAAATGACTTAAGATTTCATGAAGCTTGACCGGTTTGATGGCGGCAATTTCCATTGCTGGAAAAAGAAGATGCACTTTTTGCTCACCATTCTCAAAATGGTCTATGTGCTGACTACCCCTATCCGATGGAGCAAGAAGATAAGACTATGGAGCAAACCCGTACCAAAACCAAATAGAAGAATGACGACTACATTTGCCGAGGACACATTCTGAATGCACTGTTAGACTTTCTGTTCGATGTGTATCAACATCTGGAAATGGAAAAGCAACTATGGGACATACTACAGTCAAAGTACCTCACTAAGGATGCCACCAGTAAGAAATTTCTTGTTAGTAATTTTATGCGTTTTACTATGATTAATACAAAGCCTATTATGGAACAATTCCATGAGATCCAACATATTCTGAGTCAATTTCGACAAAAGAATATGAACATGGATGAATTTATTGTAGTTTCGTCTATAATAAAGAAACTGTCATTTTCTTGGAAGGATTTTAAGAAAACTCTGAAACACAAAAAGGAAAATCTAACTTTAAAGGAATTGGCTTAACACCTCCAAGTTGAGAAAGAGTCAAGACTTCTTGGAAGTAAAGAAAACCAATTGGCTCAGACTTCCAAGATTCACATGGTGGATAATGGCAAGAAGTTCAACAAAAAGAAGCGTAAGCGTGAACCCCAACCCGAGAAAGATGCTAAAAAGCCAAAAGGTGCTTGCTGGCACTATGGCAAGCCAGGGCACTTTAGGAATGAATGCTGGTCATACACGAAGAAGCCAGAAGCATCAAATGCCAAGAACAAGTTCGTGGCTGTTGTATCCGAGGTAAACATGCTCAAAGATGCTAGTGACTAGTGGATTAACTCAGGAGCAACAAGGCACGTCTGCAACGATAAAAGCCGTTTCACTACTTATGAACAAGTTAGTGATGGAACAGTTCTCTACATGGGCAACTCTTCAACTGCTGCTATCAAAGGCAAAGGGACAGTGGATCTAGAGTTCACATCTGGAAAAGTCTTAAGTCTTAATGATGTTTATCATGTACCTGATGTCAAGAAAAACCTTGTATCTAGAAGCCTGCTTAATAAGCATGGTTTCAAGTTAGTATTTGAGTCGAACAAATTTGTCCTGCCTAACGGTGGGATTTTTATTGGGAAAGGCTACATGTATCAGGGAATGTTCAAAATTAACATTATCAATAATACATCTATTTCTGCTTATATTGTTGATTCTCTTTCTTTATAACATTCTTGTTTAAGTCATGTTAATACTAGGAAAATGCATGATATGGTTAATTTAGATTTAATTCCTAAGTATGACATTGATATGTTTGAAAAATGTAAATTTTGTGTGTTATCAAAAATTACTCGCATTCCATTTCCTAAAGTAGATAAAATCATATCTCTACTTAAACTTGTGCATAGTGATGTATGTGACATGCATAATACCCCCACTAGAGGTGGCAAGAAATATTTTGTAACATTCATTGATGATTTTTCTAAGTACTGTCATATCTATCTTTTGCATTCAAAACATGAGGTGCTTGATAAATTTAAGATTTTTAAGACAGAAATAGAAAATCAGTGTAATGTCAAAATAAAGAGACTTAGGTCTGATAGAGGCAGAGAATACCATTTTTTAGAATATTGTGAAAATGTTGGTATTATTCATGAGAAGTCTGCACCCTACATACCACAACACAATGGAGTAGCTGAAAGAAAGAATAGAGCATTAACAGAAATGATTAATGCTATGCTTTCTTACTCCAGTTTAAGTTTTGGTTTTTGGGGTGAAGCCTTGCTCACTGTTATCAATAGAATTCCTCTCAAGGGAAGAAATGTTACTCCTTATGAACTTTGGAAAAACAAGAAACCTAATCTTGGTTACTTGAAAAAACATGGGGCTGTAGAGTAATAGTCAAATTGCCTGAACCTAAAAGGAAGAAATTAGGTGAAAAAGGAATTGAATGCATATTCCTTGGCTATATTATACATAGCAAAGCATATAGGTTTCTAGTAGTAGAACCCAATGGTTCAGTAGAAACAAATACCATTATTGAATCACGTGATGCTGTATTATATGAGAATCGTTTCACAACCATTCCAAGGTTAGATTCTAATCACGGAAATGAATCAACTCCTTTGATGTCTACAGAAGAAAGTAAACAACATGAACCCATTGAGCCTAATGAACCTAATGAGCCTATTGAGTTAAGGAGGAGTAAGAGGGCTAGGACTGAGAAGTCATTTGGCCCTGATTTCATTGTTTACCTTGTAGAAGGAACTAGGAAAGTTTTTTGTAAGCAAACAATGATTTCTTTGAATATGGATTCAGATCCATTAACCTTTGAGGAAGCTATGAAGTCTCAAGATGTTTTTTTCTGGAAAGAAGCAATAAATATTGAGATGGATTCTATCATGGGTAACAATGCTTGGATACTTGTTGATTTGCCACGTGGATCCAAACCAATTGGTTGTAAATGGATTTTCAAAAGGAAAATGAAAGTTGATGGCACAATTGACAAGTTCAAAGCAAGATTAGTTGCTAAGGCTTTACTCAAAAGGAGAGTATCGATTATTTTGATACATATGCTCCGGTGGCTAGAATCGCCACCATTCGAGTGTTGATTGCCTTAGCCTTAATCTATTAGCTTGAAATCCATCAAATGGATGTTAAGACCACTTTCCTAAATGGAGAGTTAGATGAGGAAATCTACATGTAACAACCGGAAGGATTTGTTGTACAGGTCAAGAGCACAAAGTGTGTAAACTCATGAAGTCACTATATGGACTGAAACAAGCTCCAAAACAGTGGCATGAGAAATTTGACAAAGTAATAGTGTCAAATAGTTTTAGGATACATGAATCTAATAAGTGTGTATACAGTAAGTTTACTGGAAATAGAGGTGTAATCATATGCCTATATATAGAGGACATGTTTATTTTTGGTACTGACAATGATGTCATTGAAAGTGCTAAAAGTTTCTTGTCGTCTAAATTTAGTATGAAAGACATGGGCTTGGCTAATGTAATTCTGGGTATTAAGATCAAACAAGAGGACAATAATTTGATTCTAACCCAGTCGCACTATATTGAGAAAATTCTTAAAAAATTTAATCAATATAATTGTACACCCATGTCTACACCTTTTGATTCAAATTTGAAATTGCATCCTAATACTGGAAAAGCTGTTGATCAGCTAGAATACTCAAAAGTAATAGGTAGCCTGATGTGTGCCATGACTTGCACTAGACCTGATATTGTTTTGCAGTGAGAAAACTTAGTAGATACACTAGTAATCCCAGTAGTGTGCATTGGCATGCTGTTAACCAAGTACTTAGGTACTTAAGGAAAACAATAGACTATGGATAGTCTATAATGGCTATCCAGCAGTGCTGAAAGGATTCACAGATGCTAGTTGGATAACTAACTGTAAAGATCACTAGTCCACGAGTGGTTGGATTTTTACTCTTGGAGGAGGAGCTATCTCCTGAGATTCTAAGAAGCAAACATGCATAACAGACTCAACCATGCCACCAATATCTTTGCATTGTAATAGTGAAGCAACTCTATCACGGACCTATAGCCATGTCTATAATGGAAAGTCCAGCCATATAGGACTAAGAGATAGCTATGTTAGGCAGTTAATCACAGAAGGTGTGATTACCATTAGTTATGTAAAATCAAGTGAAAACTTGGCTGATCCCTTAACAAAGGGACTTGCAAGAGATTTAGTGTGGAAAACATCAAAGGAAATGGGTCTTAAGCCCACTTAACATAATCACTCCTGGTGGAAACTCGACTCAATACTTGAAGAAACATTAACTCTTGAGTTCAATGAGCCTAAGTACACCATATGTTGTAATTGCAAGCACTTAGTTTTATTTCATTTTCATCCCAAGGTTAAAGTGCTTGGTACCTGTAATGTGAAAAGAAGAAGATGAGTTAGCAAACTCTTAATAAGCTTACAACTGAGTTGTTAGGGTACCGTAAATTACAGGAGTACTCTTAGTAAGCTTATCTATGTGAGTGTAGAGGTGGTGCCACTTCCTATAAGTCTAAGGGCTTGACTCTAGAGCGCTCATGAAACAGGATACAGACACAGGGCCAATCCACGTGTCGGTTTGTTTGAATACTTGAGGTAACCTGTACTGTGCATGAGACATGTCCGGTTAGTCAAATAAGATCGCTACTTCAAACAATGTCATCTTGACTAACTTTGAGATGTCTTCACAAATGAATGATTCAAATCGTAAGATATCATCACCTATGCATGAGGCTGCCAAGTGAACCAAGAATCATTATCTGATATTTTGAAAATGGTGGGGGAATGTTGGGGAATTTTCAAAATGGGTTTTCAAATTTATAGTTTATTTTCGGGTGTTTTCAAAACCTTCCATGTTTTTCTTTAGAAAGCATGAAATAAGCTTGGGGCTTTGTCCCACATCGAAAAGAGAGGAAAACATGGAGCACTTAACAAAATGCTACATGGAATATTCCTTTGAATATAGAATTGTGAGGTAAAAGCTAGTGTGCATGCATCCACACAGCAAGGATGGTGCTTCGCATCATCCGCACTCGCACGTACGTGTGGCGTAGGCAGTGGGCTGTGTGGTGTTTGATGGCACACTTTGCAATTAGCACGGACGCATCGGTGCAAGGCGCCATAAGGGCACTTCCTATTTGCATCAGATAGGTTGGAGCAATGACGTAGGTCCAACGTGGCATGGGTGATGTGGAATATAGTCAGCTCCACGTGGCAGTGACATGTTGTCTGTTGGCAATGGGTCAACCAACCGATCAAACGGTTGTGTGTCCGATCAGAAGTAGGTTGATCATAGCCGTTGATTGGAGATACGTGCGATTGTACTGATGAGATGGCACCCGATCGTGATCAAGTGTGATTAGCCAAGGCATCTATTCAGTGTGAGAATTATCTACACCGTAGATCGTCGATCCAACGATTAGATCTGATTGGATGCGATCAAGGGACATGACCATTCGATTAGGTGCATCAAGGCTATAAATAGGCTGCGAAATCAGCCATTTCATTCCATCCAAAAATTTAGAATTCATTTATGTAATTCTCTCTCTCTCTGTCCCTCTTGATTTAGAGTTTTCAATCAAGAGTTTCTTAAGCAAATTTCTGTTTTTCTTACTGATAATAGTGTTCTGCAAATTTGATTATCAATGTCTTGGTTTTCTTGATAATATCAAGAGTATTCTGATCTACTGTCGTCAGTGCAAACACCGGTAGATTTGATCTTTAGATCAGGCTTCATTGTATCCTGGAGGCAAATTTGCTGTAACCCCTTGCACACCTTTTGGTGGTTGCAAATATTGTCTTTAGGAAAGCGATTTAGTAATGCGACTTGAAGCACCAAATTTCTATCCTACATAGACAAGATCATCGCCAAGTTTTGAAGACTCGAAGACCACCAACTGAAGAATTGAAGACAATTTGTTCCAACACGTCACTGTTGATGAATTCACAATCTTAGCTCAACAACAAAAACATTCTCCAGAAAGAAAAAACAAAAACAATCGAATGCATCTTTTCGCAGATGACGAGATTCTCACAATGTTTGAGTCTAACAAGAACGTAGAAAAACAAACAAAAATTAAAATTCAGTAGTATTTTTAAATAATAATGATAAATTTATGAAAAAAAAATTATGATTTTAATTATTAATATTTATAAAATTTATCACTAATCTAATTTATTTATTTTTTTAGTTAAACATACACTAATTTGTAATTTTCTTCAATTTTAGTCTAACGAAGTTCTCTTTGGGTTAGAAGAATGCTTTAACACCTTAAATATCACTTAAAAATTTATTTTGAATAACGTAGGTTATTAGATGTTAGTTATTGATTTGTTTAATGGGTTAGAATTCTCTCATATTGAGATATCAACATGACAAAACTAATGTTTTAGGGCCCACCACGGGTTCTATTTCGATGATCCGAATTAGATTTTGTATGGTCCGTAATGTATAATATCTATGAAAAAAATTTGTTCAATCCGATAATCATAATATTTTCATTTTATTGCATGTGTCCGAAAAAATAGACAACAAATATATTTTTGAAATAGACTATCTATTTTTTTAGAGACAAATACGATAAAATGAAAAAGTTACGATTATCAAATCATCCTAAATTTTTCATAGATAATATACATTGTGGGTCCTATAAAATAAATAGTTCGGATTATCAAAACGAAATCTGTGTTGAACTTTACAGGCCCCTCAAGTTCTGTCATGTTGAGATCTCAATATAAGAGAAGTCCAACTCCTGTTTAAAAATAAACAATTAAGACTCAACTCTCACCATATTAGTGTAGATAAATTTACGAATAATATTTTAGAAATCTCTAATATTACTCTTTGAATTAATTGGTCTAACATTTTTTATTTTTTTTTAAGATGAAGAAGGTTCAATAATCTGGTCTAATAGCAAAACTTATTGAAAATCAATTATATAAGATTTATCATTATACCCTTATTTCTTGCATTTAATTTTGTCAAAGATTGAAGGGATAGATCAAATAGGAAAAGATAGAGGATAATATTAAAATATTATGCACTTGATTATTTTTCCTTTCCCATTGAATAGTTTCCTTTCAGACAGATTCATTTTTTGTACAAGCATTATTAATTATTTTACTATTACCCTCTATTTCACTTTCTAAAAATATTGAGAGGGAAAAATCTAATAAGCAGAATGGGCCGAGCTATGTATGTGCTTGGTAGGGAAGTATGAGCCGAGCTATGTATGCAATTGAGGGGAATTTACACCGAACAAAGATCCGGACTACATATGGAATAGGCCGACATAAGGATAGTCCAAGCTAATGACACCGTCCTCTGCATAGACCGAGCAATATTCAGCTGAGCCGCGGTTGACCGGTTGGACAACTCAGAGCTGAGCCGATTGATGGAAGTTGGTAAACGGCCTTATGTCGGGTTATGGGTAGCACGGCAGGAGTCGTTACGTGGCCTAGTTAGAGTGTGAGGAGGAAAACCCACCAATAGTTGCACACCAATACTGTTTGGCGATTTGGCTAAATGTTGTTTGCAGTATTGACGCGTACACGTGTAAGGAATAGAGAGGGCAGTACAACCACGTGTCTAGAAAAGAACGTGCAGAGTAGGCGCACAGAAGCTATATAGATTGAGCGGCACCTCCATACAACAGGTCTGGAAAATCTGGTGATTAGGGCTCACCTACCACTTTGTCTCCTTTCTCTATCTTTTTCTTTTCCTCTCTAAGGGTGCTAACTTGACCGTCGAAGGGGTTTTCCGACATCACACCCGCCGGGCAGTTCATCGTCATTGTGTTCTCAGGTTAATCAAAGTGAAGCAAAGCTTGGATACGAGGAGTACAGACAGCAACGAATATTTGCTCCCCGTATAATTGGCGCCATCTGTGGGAATTCGACAGACAAAACCTTGTCCTCCAAGCTTTTCCGGTCATCTTTTATGGCGAACAACAACGGCATTACATTGTCCGCCATTAACAGCATCACTCCAGAATCCGTTCGGCGCAGAGATGGCATACCTGCCATTCCGACGATGGCTGGTTTGGAGACCTCCGCGCAAGGTCTTCCTAGAGATGCGCGAGACAAGCGCGCAAGGAGTTCTAGGCCTCTGTCAATCCAGAAGAGCGTCACCGAAGGCGAGATTCACATACTCAACACCTGGAAGACAAGTTAAGAGACCAAGATACCATTATCAAGAAAATGGCGACGGAAGGCGGAGGCCATGAGACGCTGGATGAAGGGAAAATGCGTCGCTAGAGTGAGAAACCACAGTGAGCACTCTCATTCCTGCCGTTCCGACAGTCAAAATAGACGCCACACCCCTTCACTCTCTGTCACAAAAAGCTTCAGAGCTGGAGATTATATCGCACCGGCAACGACATCTTGCACACAAGACAGTAGTTACCACCTCTCATGTCCGACGATGACGTCGAGATATTCTTGCTCCGATCGTTCGAAAGACCTGAGGGATATGTTAGAGGAGCACGTTCGCCGGCGGGAAGCGTAGAGGGTGCCTGCATTGTAGTAACTGGTCCCTAGAGAACGAGCCAGTGAAGAGGTCGCCATGCCACCACCACGCTTGGCGACACCCGCGCCACCAGACAGAGAGTGGGCAAAGCTGAGTGCCACCCCTTTTTCCGTAGAGATCGAGAACACACCGCTTCCCCCCGAGTTCCATCAGCCAAAGTTCACGCTCTATGACAGGAAAACTACCCATACATGCACGTAAGCCATTTCCAGCAAGTTATGGCGGGGCATAGGCGTGACGATGCACTTATGTGCCTTATTTTCCCATCGAGTTTGGGTGAATTGAGCCTGAAATGGCTCGAGAGGTTGCCGGAGGAAAGTATCGAGAGATGGCAGTAGTTGGCGAAGACGTTCGTGACTCGATTCAAAACCAACACCAAAACCCCTAAGGAAGTCGACCACCTTCTGGGAATTAAGATGGAACCGAGCGACTCACTGAAGGCGTATAATGCCAAGTATTATGAGACATTCAATGAGGTTCTTGATTGCCTGGCGAACCTAGCAATCACCCAGTATAAGCGCGGTCTTCCAATCGAACATAGACTGAGAGACTCGCTCACAATGAATCAACCGTTGGTCATGGAACTGCTCATGCAACTCATTAATGAGCACATTCGAGTTGAAGATGATACAACTGCAGCTACCGTGAAGGCAAGTCCGATAGTAGAGGACAAGAGAATAGCAGGAAAGATTCAAGCAATCGGACAAGAAAATAGCCGTGCAAACACCATAAAAGAGATCTAGGCAGTTCGGTTTTGGAATTAGTCAGTAAGAAGGCCGAGGAAAAGGGGCATAAAATTCACAGGATATAAATGGCCGATCTATTCCCAGAACGTCGAACACTGTCAATCTGAAGTTTTATTCTTAGTTATACTTTTGTAACCTATTCTACTATTGATGTAATGAAACAAGCAGACTATTTTCTTGAAAATTGTTCTATTTTCGCCTCACCATGCAGATTTAGCGCGGTCCAAGGTGCAATTGACAATCATTTTGACGAAAAGATCATAATTCCTTACCAGGCTGATTTTGCATGGTAAGATGAAAGTTGGTGTTTTGTTCAACTTTGGAATTCCTCGCTGGACGATTTTGCTCAATAAAAGGTTTGTTGATCGTTTTGTTCAACTTTGGAATTCCTTACCGGGCAAATTTTGCTCGGCAAGAGATTTGTTGATGGTTTTGATCAGCTTTAGAATTCCTTGGCGAGCGGATTTTGCTCGCCAAGAAGCAAGTTGTCGAGCAAACCTCGCTCGCCAACTTTGAAGTTCTTTGTCAAATGGATTTTGCTCGCCAAGAAGCAAGTCGCCAAGTGACCTTGCTCACCAACTTTGAAGTTCCTTAACGAGCTGATTTTGCTCGCCAAGAAGCAAGTTGTCGAGCTGACGTTGCTCGCCAACCTTGAAGTTCCTTGTCGAGTTGATTTTGCTCGCGAAGAAGCAAGTTGCCGAGTTGAAGTTGCTCGCCAACCTTGAAGTTCCTTACCGAGTTGATTTTGCTTGCAAAGAAGCAAGTTGTCAAGCTGATCTTGCTCGCCAACTTTGGAGTTCCTTGTCGAGTTGATTTTGCTCGCCAAGAAACAAGTAGCCGAGCTGACCTTGCTTGCCAACTTTGAAGTTCCTTGCCGAGCGAATTTTGCTTGCCAAGAAGTAAGTTGCCGAGCTGACTTTGCTCGCCAACCTTGAAATTCCTTGCCAAGCTGATTTTCCTCGCCAAGAAGTAAGTTGCCGAGCTAACTTTGCTCGCCAACCTTGAAGTTCCTTGCCGAGCTGATTTTGCTTGCCAAGAAGCAAGTTGCCGAGCTGACCTTGCTCGCCAACTTTGGAGTTCCTTGCCGAGCTGATTTTGCTTGTCAAGAAGCAAGTTGCCGAGCTGACCTTGCTCGCCAACTTTGGAGTTTATTGCTAAGTTGATTTTACTCGCCAAGAAGTAAGTTGCCAAGCTGACTTTGCTCGTCAATCTTGAAGTTCTTTGCCAAGCTGATTTTAGCAAGTTGCCGAGCTGACCTTGCTCGCCCAGTTTGGAGTTCCTTGCCGAACTAATTTTTGCTCGCCAACAAGTTGTCGAGTTGACTTTGCTCACCAACTTCGAAGTTCCTTGCCAAGCGGATTTTTCTCGCCAAGAAGCAAGTTGTCGAACTGACCTTACTCGCCAACTTTGAAGTTCCTTGCCAAGCGGATTTTGCTCACCAAGAAACAAGTGACTGAGCTGACCTTGCTCACCAACCTTGGAGTTCCTTGCCGAGCTAATTTTGCTCACCAAGATACAAGTCAGCGAGCTGACCTTGCTCGCAACCTTGGAGTTCCTTGCCGAGCCGATCTTGCTTGCCAAGATACAAGTTGCCGAACTGACCTTGCTCGTCAACTTTGGAGTTCTTTATCGAGTTGATTTTGCTCGCCAAGGAAGTTACCAAGTCGATTTTGCTCGCCAAGAAGTAAATCGTCGAGCTAAGCTTATTTTGCTTACCAAGGAGTTGTGCTGATTTGACTCGCTAAGAAGTAAATCACCGAGCTAAGCTGGTTAAGTGGTTAACACAAAAATCGAAGAACATTTTAAAAAATTTGAGCTATGAAGATTTGTGTAGAAGTGCAACACGGGCCCTAAAAATAAGTGATAAAACTTGACCGAGCTATCATGAAGCTAAATGACAAATCGAGCTGAAATGAAGATTATACAAAAATAAAGTAATCCCAATTAGGTTGCAACCAATGGGATTAAGAGGCAATTGAGAGGGAAAAATCCAATGAGCAGAATGGACTGAGCTATGTATGTGCTCAATGGGGAAGTGTGGGCCGAGCTATGTATACAATTAAGGGGAATTTACACAGAACAAATGACCGGCCTACATGTGGAATGGGTCAACATAAGGATAGTTCAAGCTAATGACACCGTCCTCTACACAGACCGAGCAATACTCGGCTGAGGTGCGGTTGACGATTGGACAACTCGGAGCTGAGCCGATTGATGAAAGTTGGTAAACGGCCTTGTGCCGGGTTGTGGATAGCATAGCAGGAGTCACCACATGGCCCAGTTGGAGTGCGAGGAGGAAAACCCGCCAGTAGTTGCTTGTCAATACTGTTTGGTGGTTTGGCCAAATGCTGTTTGGCAGTATCAACGCGTACACATGTAAGGAATAAAGAGAGCAGCACAACCACGCGTCCAAAAAAGGACGTACAAAGTAGCGCGCATAGAGGCTATATAGACTGAGCGGCACCTCCATACAACAGTTCTGGAAAATCTGGTGATCAAGGCTCACCTACCACTTTGTCTCCCCTCTCTCTATTTTTCTTTTCCTCTCTAAGGGTGA
Organism: Camellia japonica; assembly: GCA_030407325.1. Lineage (NCBI taxonomy): Eukaryota > Viridiplantae > Streptophyta > Magnoliopsida > Ericales > Theaceae > Camellia > Camellia japonica. The sequence continues at coordinate 27,031,461 of JAPPVO010000032.1, forward strand.
TAACTTGATCGTCGAAGGAGTTTTCCGGCATCACACTCGCCGGGCAGCTCACCGTCGTTGTGTTCTCAGGTTAATCGGAGTGAAGCAAAGCTTGGACACGAGGAGTACGGACAGCGATGAATATTTGCTCCCCGTACAAATATTACCGAGAAAAAAAAAATCTCTAAAGAATCTTTTAACGATAGACATAATCCATAATTTTATTTTTGGTAATTTGATAGTTAGATTTATAGATTTGCCTCTGATGTTGATGTAATTAGGGGTTATTTGGGATGGATTAGGATCCTTCCAGTCCAGATTTTAGATTGGAAGATACTATTTGGGTTTGTAGGGCCTATTACGGATATTGTTTCGATGATTTGAACTGTTCATTTTGTCGGATAATTCGTCTATTTCATCCAAAAAAAAAATTATATCAACCCAATAATTGTAACTTGTTTAATTTATTACGTTTGTGACTAAAAAAATGTATGGTTTATTTTTATAAACATAATTATTGTTTTTAGGTGAAAAATTGAACAAGTTACAATTATCGGATCAACCTAATTTTTTTTATAGATGAAATACACAAAGTGCCTAATAAAATGAACAGTACGGATCATCGAAACGGGGCCCATGGTGGGCCTTACGGGCCCAACCAATGCCTTTCAGTCCAGACTGAAAGGGATCTTCATCCATTTGAGATGATCTAAATAAGTGTATTTTTTGATTTTTTATGAAAAATGTGCAAAAAAAATAAAGAAATGATATGATCTAAAAAAGATAAAAAGATTAATAAGTGCACTTTTTTAGTGCATCCTAAATAGGGACAGCCAACGAGCGAGTTTGGAGTGGGTTTACCATTCCCCGCCCCCGCTACGGATGGAATTTTTCAACATCATCCCTGCCCCCGCAGATACCTGCAAATACTGGATACCTGCAGATACCCGACCATATTTCAAATAGTCAAAAAAAATGAAAACCATTTAAATTCTTAACACACTAAATAATTTTTCTTATTTCTATATATATAAACAATGAGACTTTTAAAATTATTATTTATTTATATTTAAACAAAATCACAGACTTTTAGTATTCATTTTTTATATCTAATTATATTTTATATATATATATATATATATATTATTAATTATATCGGGTAGAGTTTAGATCGAGGGAGACGATACTTGCCCCGCCCCACCTTATCCCCGTTGTGAGTAATCAAAATATAATCCATTCCTGCCCCACATAAGTTTCAGATTGGATAAAATCCACTCCATTTAAAAGGGTATGAACAGCCTCACAAATCGGATTAAAATGATCATTCCTACCCCTAAACAATCTCTTAATGTGAAGTAAGCCAAGAATGGAAACTACGGTGACAACAGCATTATTGACTAGGGTCAAGCCATCCAATAATGGTTGTGTTCAAGTCCAGTCGCTTATTTAATATGGACACATGATATTTTTTAATATTATAATTATAAAGAACATAAGTAAGTGAAATATTGTGTTAAGTGATTAAAAAAATATAATAAATGATAATTTATAAGAGAGAGTGATATCTTAGAATTATTATATAATTTCCTATTTAAGCCACAATGCTCTGGGTCCACGTCGGCTGGATGATCCGCCAAACTCACTCAACCCATTTTTAATGTGTGTCCAGACGGTCTCCAGTCTAGATCTGGGGCAATTCGGTTCAGTTTGGCCCATTGGGCCTACTTTTGAACTCCTTTTTGATAATCAGAACCGTTCACATTTTAGAATTTGTTGAGTATATTATTCCTGTATAAATCACGTCATTGGAGAACGGATACTATGTGTTCGGATCATTTTTGTCTGGAAAAAAAAGACGGTCAAAAAATTAACGGTTTGTTAAAAAATAATCCAAATACATAGTATCTGTTATCCGATCAACGTAATTTTTCACAAGAATAATGTACTCAACAAATCTTAAAATATGAACAGTGCAAATTATCAAAAAAAATTCAAAAGTAAACTCAGTGAATCAGACTGGACGCTCCAATCCACCATCTAAATGGTGGACTAGAGGCAAGCCCTAGCCTTTTAATTTATAAAGTTTGAAATTATGGCTCTTCATAACGCCAGATTGGACAAATATTTTAGGTTGATATATAATAGAACCGAGTTTGGAAAGTGATTCAAACCCGAACCACACGGCCATCCTACAAGAAATATTCTACAATATATTTTTATAAATATATATTTATATGTATATTTTATATTATTTAATATTTTTTATAAGCATAAATTATGTATTACTAATTATGTAAATAATTAGTTATGAAATTTGAGAAGCACCAAATGACTAAATTAATTATAGTTTTTATTTATAATATGAAAAAATACCTATATTAAATAATATTAGGATGTGGATCAGTTTAAATTTTTTTTATTTATTTTTGGACCGCTTTAGAAATAAGGGACTTGTTTGGTTTGTTTTTTAGAAAAATTTTTGGAAAAAATTCTCTACAAACAAATTTTAAAGAGTAATCAAACTAAACAAATTTTTTCAAAAAAAATCTCAAAATTTTTTTTGGTTACCTACTTTCCAAAATCACTCTCTCTCTCATACACATCAAATCAATCACTTTTTTTTAAATTCTCTTCCAAAATAATTTTCCAAAACCATTTTTGAAAAAATACAAACTAAACAAGTTTTTGTACTTTTTATCTTAAAAATTACTCTACAAACACAAACCAAACACACCCAAGGTGTCCAATCCTGAATAGAGCTGGGTTTCGAAAATAATTTCAAATATTAAATATTATTATATGATATGAGTTTAGCTCGATCTTGCACAAGTTCAGCCCATGTCAATACTAGATGTGTTATTATTTCTTATTTTATTTATCATTTAATATATATTTTTTTTTAAAGTGACCGGTTGTGGGAGATCAGTGAAATTTATGTATACATTGCAATAATAGTTGTGGTTGTGTCAAGAAAAGAAGGAAATGGGGTGCGTGTTATACAATTATATGAGCTTATTTCGGAATTTATTTTTAAATTATTCATATTTTAGAATATATCAAATAAAATATATTTGTAAAAAAAATAAGTTAATCTATTTCATCAAATTACATTTATATTTATAAAAATAAATGATAATTGTAATTTAAAATATAAAAATAAATATATATATATATATGAGTAAATAAAAGGGGTTAACAACATTCGATTAACTTAATTTTTTACAGATAAATTATAGTCGATATACTTTAAAATATGAACAGTTCAAATTATCAAAACACAATGCCACACAACAGTAAGAAGTGTAGTTTAGTTTAATTGAATTCGGCAACCATCACATTACAAAGGCAAACACCCTTAATCTGATAGAAATATATAATACCCTTCATATTTGATAAAAATACACAACACTTCTTGAGTTTATGTAATTTTTAAAAAAAAATTATTAATTGACTTTATTAATTATAATAAATGATAACAACATATCAATAAATATTATCAAATCTAAAAAAAAATATATTATGGAGAATGCCTATTTTCTTATGTTTTCCATATTAAATTTTGAATATGCAGGAAAATTAATTGCAATTGAGGACATGTAATACTACAAACTCACCCTTAATAACTTAAAAATTAGGATAAATTATAAACACACCCCCTGAGATTTACTTAAATTACAAATTACTCCTATGGTTCTAGAAATTTTATTATGCCCCCTAAGATTTCTAATTTCATAACAAATAGGTCCTTTTATCAATAAATTATTAAGTTAATTAACAGTTTTTAATAATGTTAAAATTTTATTTCAATTAATAATTCAGATAATTTTATTATTGTATAGATGAACAGTTAGAAATTTCACTTTTTTAATTAATTTTGTTAAATAAAAAATTCTAAATTCGTATTTTAAGCAAACCTTAAGGGGCGTATTTGTAATTTACCTAAAAATTATCCAAAAATTAATTTTTACCATACTTCACATAGACCTTATATCAAAAAAGAAAATGTTATAGGTCTCAATTTTTTTACCAAATAAATGACTAAATATCTTACAAGAGTGAGATTCACAATTTTACCAAATTTTTTACTAAATAGCCAATTGTGGACTCCACACTTATGTGAGACATTTGATCATTTATTTAGTAGAAAATTTGGTATTCCTAACATTACTCTATCAAAAATGATAGAGATCTTAAAAAATTTATCAAATTTTTTACTAAATGTTTCACATGAATATGAAACTCATACTATATAGGTCTCATACTCATGTGAAATATTTGATAAAAAATTTAATAAAATTTTTAAAATCTCTAACATTATTTACCTTATATAGACTCCACACTATACAAAGCCTTTGTTTGGAAAGTGGGTTGGCTTTTTGATTTTTTGACTTTTTTGACTATTTTAGCCTGGGGCTAAAAAGTTTGATTTGGGAAGGACTTTTGACTTTTTTAACTTTTTTGTGAGAGAAAGAATATAATGATTATAAATTAAATGTGATATTTTGTCTTATTAAACTAAAAATCTTATTTTATTTTTTGTACCTAAAATAACCGAAAAATCCCAAGTTTGAGCTTCCCAGATGAAGACAAATTAATAATCCCTATACAATCGCCTACTCAAAAAAATTTTAAAGGCCAAGTTTGGGAACCTGTAAAAAAGTCAAAAAGTTATCAAAAAGTTAAAAAGTTAATACTATTCACCAAAAGTCAACAATTATAGCTGCACTACTCCCAATTCGAATTTTTCCTTACAAATTAATTTTTATAATTTTTTATTACACATTTTTCCATAAAAAGTCAAAAAGTTAACACAAACATCCATATTTTCAACCTCAATTTTTTAGTCTAAAAAGACAAAAAGTACATTTATTTAGGACATCCCAAACAACCCCTTAATTTGAATTGGTAGACATTTCCATATTTTACACATCTTTTCTTTCTTTTCTTTTCTTTTTTTTTTCTCTCCAAATTATTTCACACATCCTTTCTTTCTTTTCTTTTCTTTTTTTTTTCTCACCAAATTTCTACCTAAATTTATGAACACCACATACATACCTATAGGCAGTGGCTTTGGTCCAGTCCAAGATTGATTGGACCGTGCTGTTAGGCTCGTGAGGGCCACTACGGGTCCCATTTTGATAATCCGAACCGTTCAATATGTAGAAATCGTCGAGTACTATATGCCTGTAAAAAATCACATTGATTGGATATCGATAGCTATGTGAACAAAACAGTTTTTTATCAACCGTTAATTTTTTCACCGTCCATTTTTTTTTATACAAAACTGATATGATCACATAGCTATTGATATCTGATCAATGTGATTTTTTACAGGAATGTAGTACTCGACGAGTTCTACACATTGCACGGTTCGGATTATCAAAACGATCCAAAAAATGGGCCCATGAATCTAACTGGATGGGTCCAGTCTTGATCTCAACTTGAGACAAGCTGGACCCCTATATCTATAAATGTATACACACACATATTGAAAACGTATAGACAGAGAGAGAAAGAGGGAGAGAGAGGGGTTTCTCCTCTCATATATCCTGCTCTTCCAAAACCTCTCTTCTCTCTCTCTCTCTCCAGATGGGTTTCTGGGTTGAATGCATTTTGTTTGCGCTGCTGAATCTTCTCCTCCAACAAACCCATGTTGGAGGATGCGACTTCTTCCAAGGGAAGTGGGTACCCGAGTCCGACCCATCGTCGTACCCGGTCTACAACTCCGCCACATGCCCATTCATAGAGAGAGAGTTCAACTGCGAGAAAAATGGACGCCCTGATCGAAACTATCTCACTTACACTTGGCAACCCCATGACTGCAACTTAGCAAGGTATGTAATGACCAATCCTTCATCATCTTCTCTAACCTTTCTTTCTTTCTTTTTCTGTGATCATTTACTGCTTGTCTATGGTAGCTTTCTTGCTTATGCATCTACATCACCGTTGAGGTCACCCATTCTGTAAGTGTTACATCATTTTCATCATAAATATGGACAAATTTATGATGCACATTTTAAATAAACAAAAAAGCTAGGTCTCAGATTTTGGAATCCACAATTTATGTGTATGTGTTAAATCGATGAAATGTGGGGTCTATATATAAAATAAATTTGAGTTATTGATGTAAAATTTTAAATAATTTCTGAATTTTTATGTTTAGATCCGTAACATTACTGTAAATATAATGGCAGCATGATAAAAATATTATAAATAAATTGTAATGATAAATATGAATTTTAAAAAATTAAAATATATTATAATATTTATTACAAAACGTTAGGATTATATAAATGTGTAGCGGCTCCATGAAATGGGATAACCAGGTGGGGGGTCATGGAGGTGTTGTTACATTTTATGGAGTTTGTTTCGAATTTATTTTGATTATTTAAATTATTTATATTATATAGTTTGTTGCTCATATCATTTATTAAAATAAGGAAAAAATAAATTTAATCAGACATATGTAGTCTATTATCAAACTTTAATAATTTTTTTTAAAACGTAAATATAATTTTGTTATTGAATTATATATGTTCAATTAACTTAATTTTTTTTATATATAATCTACTCAATAACTTATCAAATATAAAAATTTGAATCATCAAAATAAAATATAAAAAAATAGGTTCGCCCGAGGCCTCATAACATAACACCAATACTTGGAGTGGGGGGTGTGGCTAGCATTTGTTTTTCATTGAAGAGGGCTTTTATTTTTGCAGCAGTAAAGCTGTTACTATCGGAGATAAGGAATCAGTGATCTTTCGTATTAATTTCATATATGTGTACAGAGAGGAGTGTCTGCGCTGTTGTCCAGAAAGTCCAGTATTAGATTCATTAGGTGATTATTTGTTAAATTTGTTTGGTGGGACAAGTAGACCCTTAAAGTAATTAAAACCAAGACCAAACTCATAATAATAATATTAATAATAATAAATCAAAAAAATAATTAAAGTAATTATAGACACACAAAACCAAAAAAATAAGAGGAAATTAAGCATCGGTGGAACCTTCCCAAAATAATTACAGTTTCACGAAAGAATTTAACATTTTAATTATTAAATTTTATAAACTTTAGGGTATTCGGTCTAAAAGTCCAATTTTCTTCAGTCAAAGACCCACATTCTAAATTACTTTGCCCATAAGGACATATCCATACAAAATGACCAAACTATCCCCAAGTATATATATTTTATTATACACAGTAAGCATCATCAAAACACTCTTCCCCACACACACGCACTCTCTCTCTCTCTCTTCATCGTGGTCGCTCGTCACTCCGTGCCATTGCGGCCGTCACGTTGTCACGGTGGTCATGCCATCGCTGTCTCGCCCTCATCATGCAATCAGATCTGGTCTCTCTCTCAACTCAGATTTATCTCTTCCTTCCTCTTTTTTTTTTTTCTATTTCTTGTTATTAATCCAGATTTGGAACCAAATTCTCTCTCTCTCTCTCTCTCTCTCTTAAGTTCTTGTTGATCCAGATCTGGAAACTCTATTCAAAAAAAAAAAAAAAAGATCTGGAACCAGATCTTGATCAGTGATGATGCAATACTACTTGTATGATTGGTTTCTTTTTTTTTTTTATTTTACTTATTTTTGTTGTTGATGTTGATGTTGTTGATGTTGTTGATGATGATGTTGATGAATATGAAAAAGATTGCATCATTTTTTCTTGTTTGTGTGTTGAACAGATGTGAGAGAGATATTTGAACAGATAGAAAAAATAACAATTTTTTAATAGATAGGTTTGGTTTGGTTTGGTTTGGTTTGGTTTGGTTTGGTATTGCAACAGATAACTCTCTCATCTCTCAACAGATAGATACAAAACTTCAAAAAGATAGAAAAACAGATATGAACAAAATTTGAGTTGAAAAGATTAAAAACAATTGAACAGATAGGTGGAAAATTGAACAGATAAAAAAAATATTGTAGAAGATCTTTTTCTTTACTTATTTTTGTTGTATGATTGGTACTTTTTTTTTTTTTTTTTTTTTTTTTTTTATTGCAGAAGATCTTGAGAAGTTTTGTTATTATTGAGAAATAGATTATAATGAATAGATAAAAAAAAGACTCATTGGAGTTTTGTTGTTTGTTGTTGTTGAGAAATAGATTGTAAATGAACAGATCTCATTGCTTGGAGAGAGAAAGATAGTGAGAAATATTTTAACAGATAGAGAAATTGCACAGATAAAATTTTAACAGATAAGATTTGATTTGCTTGGTATTTCAACTGATAAGAAAAATTAAATAAAATTTGAACAGATAATAAAATTTAGATATATATTTGAACAGATAAATGGAAAAAATTGAACAAATGGTCAAAAAATTTGAACAGATAGATAAGAAATTTGAACAGATAGTCAATGAAAAGTCAACAGATAAAAAAAGTTAAGGGGTAAAATTGAAAACAAAATATCTTACAGGACTTCTCATTAAACTATTTCACAAAACGTGGACTTTTTATCAATAAAAAATATCTCTTGGATTTAATACCTTAGATAGGAATGGCAATGGGGCGGGCAGGGGCCTAGGATCGCACTCCCCGTCCCCGGTCCCGATCCCCGACGGGGAACGTATCACGGTCCCCGTCCCCACCCCCAACAGGGATCGGGTTTCCCCGACTCCAAAAATTCCCCGATCCAAATCTGTTTCAACATTCAACACCATCAACAACTACTTTCAACATCATCAACAACATCCTCAAAAAATCATACACAGAGAGACACACACACACATATATACATACTTACATGTATACATTCACACAAAGACACACACATACATTGTACATACACACAGACACATACATACATGTATACACAGAGAGAGAGAAAGAGAGAAAGGGAATGACGGAAGAGATCGGCTGATCGGCGGCGACGACGGAGGAGATCAACACATATATGAGACCTCTGTGTAACTGAGGGCAGCGATGGAAGTGGAGATGGAGGTAGAGGTGGAAGTGGAGGTGGAGGTGGAGGTGGAGGTGGACGGCGACTAAGGGCAGCGATCTGAGATCTCTGGAGCGAACGGCGGAGTCGACGGAGGTGAAGCGGCGGTGCGAGATGGGCAGCGACTCCTGCGTCGCGGACAGTGACGGCTACGCTGAGGAGGCAAAGAGGAGAGGTGCGAGAGTGAGAGAGAGAGTAGAGGGAAGAGAGAAAGTGAGAAAGACAGAGAGACAGAACAGAACATATATTAAGGAGTATATATACTAACTTTAATTCGGAGGGCTAACAGGGACGAGTTCAGGGCCAGGGACGGGCCGAGGCCAGGGGTGAAAAACATATCACCGTCTCGGGCTCGAAAATCATCGGAGATTTATTTTTGAGTACCATCCCCAATCCGTTGGGGATATTTTTCAAGGAAAAACCGCTCTAATTGGAGTCGGGGGGTCGGGTCCCCATCGGGCTGGTTTCAAATTGCCATCCCTAACCTTAGACACTCTCTAAATTAGATTTATCACCAATTTTCTCTAAGATTTATTACTGTTCTGAAATTTTCTTTATAAATTTCTTTTGAATTGTTATTTCCCAAAAAATAATATGCACAGTGATATATTAAGTTTGGGTTGATTTATTTAAAATTTTTAAAAAATTATCATATCATTTTCTTATTTATTTATTTATTTATTTGTAAAATGCTGTACTTACCAATTTTTCTACCATAATAATATAATTACATCACATCTATTGAATTAATGGTAGCAAGTGTGTAACAGATAATAAACAAAATTTGATTAAAAAAAGTTACAATTATTCTAACATTATTTTTTTTTTATGTGCATAAAAATAAATTTTAAAAAAAAAATCAGAACATTCACACGTGTGGAATGAGTGTTATGTATATTAATATTTTGTGTGTATTTATAGATCATACTCAAGTAGAGTGTGATAAAAAACTTTAGACGTATCGACGATCGAATATAGATTTAAATATTAAAATTGTGCATCTGATCACTCAGTCGAATGATTGCCTAAACAATTGGTTAGAGTTTGTCGATCGTGACTGTCCTGATATCTTTTAATCATCTCATAGAATAATTTTTATATTTAATTGTAGCATTGCTGAACGTGTGACTAATCAGTAATTCACCGGAAAGAGAACTGTTTTCGAGGACACATACCTTTATTCTTCTTTATTAATTAGGAGTCTCTCTCTCTCTCTCTCTCTCTCTCTTGCATTCTTTATTATTCATTTTGCTGTTGCTTATTTTATTTTGTAACGGAAGATAACCCATAAAAGACAGTCTCTAACCCATAAAAGACAGTCTCTTTTATATTTTATTTTATTAGTCTTTGTGTGTATAGCTTTAAAAAAAAAATAATTACAAAAAAAAATCATAAATATATCTGAATCAGTATCAACTGTATAGTAGTTTATTTTACTTTTTCAGAGGACAATTTGATTTCGATTCTAAAAAATTACTACAGCAGTGCTTCATCCCCGAATGGGGGTCCCCCGAATCCCCAAACCACTTTTAGTAAAAAAAAAAAAAAAAAAAAAAAAACAGAAAAAGAAAAAAAAAACAGTTTCCCAAAAAGGAAATTAGGGGGATTAGGGGGATTTTTTTAGTGCTACCAAGTATTATTCAAAATCACTATTGGTTGATTACAATTCAGTTTTTTGACTAAGGTTCAAAATAAATTTTAATATATGTGCAGAGTGTTGTACAAGGTGCTTAACATCTTCAAATTTCAATTATGTCCACTTCATTCTTCTCATTCACAAAATACTTGTGGTCTTTTCACTATTTATATAATTTTTACAGTTCTTATATTACTGAAAATTGTAATGCTCATTTGGATAATCGATTTTTTTTCAATTAAATAGTTTAAATACAGTGATAATTTATTGTTAAATGTATAGCATATACAAAATTGAGATTCGTGTTTTGTTTTTGGGGGGGTTAGATTTGATGGTGAAGACTTGTTGCGGAGGTTGAGAGGGAAGAAGATAATGTTTGTAGGAGATTCACTGAGCAGAAACCAGTGGCAATCACTGACTTGCTTGCTCTCTACTAGTGTTCCTAATGCCAATTACACCATTGACAGAGTTGATGATGTCTCTACATTCACTTTCATGGTAATGCCCAACTCATTGATAGTGTTATTTAATTTTGCAATAAAGCTATGATCCAGAACTCATATATATAAATTTATCATATGTAGTTCAGATTCAACTTTTTTTTTATTATAGATCATACATTATACTTTCTGAATATTTTTTTGTGCATTGATTATAGGTGTTGGCAGTTCTATTAGTACAAAGTACACTAGAAATTTTTACATAATCAATCATTCAAACTTGTCTATAGATTGACTATGAACCCATTTTAAGAGAGGCATCCTATGGAGAGATAATTATTTCTTAGATCCGTCCAACCCTTTTTTTAAATTTAAAAAAAAAAAAATTATACGGGGTTTTTTTTTTTTTTTTTTCTGGGAATGAAAGACTAAAAAAAATATTAATAGAAGAAATGAATTCGAACTCACTCACTCCTGAGTAATGCCTAGAGATCCCAAATACTCTACCAAAAGTTTTACCAAATGTCTCACATGGATGTGGAATGTCTCACAATGTTAGTCCCATGTGAATCTCACACCCATGTGAGACATTTGGTAAAACTTTTTGGTAGAATTTTTAAGGCCTCTAACATTTTTGCTCACTCCCTTCCCCAAGTATGCAAAAAGAGAAAGATATTAATGATGATGTCGGTAGATCTAGTGCTATAAAAGTAGAACAATGTGTGAACCCACTTCTACAAGTACAACAAAATATCATGGTTGATCATCATACAAACAAAAAAAAGATGAAGAAAAGAAAAAGAGGATTTTAAGCAAAGACTTAGGGACCATGGCCAGCTCAATTGCTACCCATGTTCTATGTCACATGAAGCTTAGATCTGACATGTGAACCTCATTCATCATTATCATCATCTATATATATATATATATTTGTACAGAAGTGATAGAGAGCTCTAAAATGAACTCTAAAAAAAATAAAAACATAAAACACACATCATATCAATGGATGAACCCTACTCATTAAAACTCTTTTAAAGCTCTTGTTTTAAAGCTACTAAACATTTATGATATTCATATTTCAATTCAAGCCAGACAGAGACAGACTATGCATTTTGAGTGGTGTCACTCTCAAAGGACTTTTGTTTTGCCCTGGTTTTTAACCAACCATGTGGTTGTCTGTCTAGCTTTCACTTTCCTGGCAAAGCAAACAAATTTTGATACAACTTGTTGGAAAAAAAAATTTAATTTCTTGTTTAATGCATTTTGGTCTCATTGAAGGTAGGTTATCTCCTTCTGATTGGAACTTCTTAACTACTTTAATACTTAAATCTCAAATGGGTGGGTGATGTTATTTTGGTCGGTAAATTGAGTGATAATAATATCAGTCTTGTCTCATATGGGACTTTTTATTGATTAGTGGGGGTCGCGACTGTTTATTAAAAACCTAAGGATTTTGCTAAGTGGAACACAATGTATGGAGTCTGACGTCTGCCTAGCGTTGGAAGGTCCTTAAGTGGTGTCATCCCGTCCAAAAAATGTTGATGCCACCTACCTTACTAGAAAAGGACTATGATGCAGATATTTCAAAATTAATAACATAAAACTCTCGAATGCTACCATGTAAGATGATTTTAGTATTGAATTCGGACCAAGACGCATTTCAAATGACAGAGTACATAAGGAGATATACACAAGTGGTGTGTTTATGTACAAATTTGCTAGTTACATCAGCTAAATAATTATGTTAATTTTTCAGGATTCTGGAGTGAAAGTGATGCTTGATCGCAATGTCTATTTAGTAGATGTAGTGAGGGAAAACATTGGTAGAGTCCTAAAACTTGACTCAATCCAGAGTGGCAAGCTGTGGAAAGGAATTGACATGCTCATCTTCAACACATGGCATTGGTGGAATCGCAGAGGAGCTGCACAACCGTTAGTCCTAACTAATGTTTCTAATTTCATTTTTATTTTTCTGAAAAAAAAAAAATAAATATTAGATTAAAATAATGCAAATCAATGTAGTTGCAAATGAGAATTGGGTCTCACTTGCACTCCATTAATTATTGATTTACAATTAGTTTTCCGATTATTCTCCTAATTCTTTGAAAAGTTGTATTTAGTTTGAATTGCTGCGAAAATGCAGATGGGATTATATACAACTAGGAAACAAAACCTACAAAGACATGGATAGAATGGCTGCATTCCGGATGGCACTTGCTACATGGGGTGGTTGGGTAGACTCCAACGTTGACCCATCCAAAACCATGGTTTTCTTCCAAGGGATCTCTCCTTCTCATTACAAGTAATTTCTCTTTATTATATTGCGCAGTTTTTCTATTAATCTATGTCACTAATATTACTCAAATTAGGGTATTAAATTTGGGATACCATCAAATGTGTCATAATCATGCATGAACTAACTCTATTCTGATTATGTTCCTAAACATACATAAATAGTGGCACAGACTGGAATGAACCAACGGCAAAGACCTGCCAGGGGCAGCATCAACCCTTGTTGGGTTCAACCTATCCAGGCGGCCTACCACCCGCTGTGGCAGTGCTTAAGGCGGCATTGAGCAAAATCAAGAAGCCTATCACTTTGCTCGACATAACCAACCTCTCACTATTGCGAAAAGATGGGCATCCTTCTATATACGGGCTCGGTGGCCGCACTGGAATGGATTGCAGCCATTGGTGTCTCCCTGGAGTCCCTGATACTTGGAACCAGATCCTTTATAATATCATCTTAAACAATAAAGCCATGCACTCATGAGTTATCATTGAAAAATTTGATTAGATATAGCTATTCTTTCCCTAAGCAATACAATTTTTAGTGCATGCCATTTATTTGGCTAGGTGTTTTCTTCTTTTTTTTGGGTACCCATTTCAATAAATTTTAATTTGGAGAAGTGTTGATAAAGTATGGAGAGCAATATTACAAGACTCGTGCTAATGATTGGATTTATATACCTCCATTTCTTGATCAATGGTTTATCAAAATTCCATCAATGAAATAAAATGTCAGTGTCTCAAGAAATGAAATGAAAATCTTCATTTTATCTATGATCGAGGAGAGTCAAAACCGCTGTATTTGAGATGTGTACGGGTTGGATTGATTTGGGTAAAATTCAAATTCATAATTGAACTAATTTAATCGGTTTTCAAGTTTTTTAACCAAGAATCAAACCAATCATCATTTAGAATGAACAAACCCAACCCGAGTAAATTGACTCGAGTCCTAATTTTAAAATTTAATAAATGATCATTATAATGAAGATGTAAGGTAAAGTAGCCACTGGATCCACTGCCCCATACCCTTCTTATTGCCACATCACCGAAATTAAGGGATGAGAGGCATGGGACAGAGGATTTGGATCCTATAATGAAGATGCAAAAGCAGTCTGTTCTGATATAAATGTATACAACCCTTTAAATCACAGCATAATCTCTAGTAATTTTCTTTGGGAAATAACATTAATTTCCTTACAAATAACAGGATAAAAAACAGAGATTATACAGAGAATCTATCCTGAATGATATATGCATATGTAATTTATTCATTTCAGACCATAAAAATGACTTATTTAAAAAAAAAATATCACTATCACGTCATTTTCCTGTCCTTAATAAGGTTCAGACCCTCTACAATGCGTGTGTGTGTGTGTGTGTGTGTGTGAAATTAACCATCTGTTTCTCTCTCTAGATGGCAATCTTAGTTACTTGCAGTTTTAGTGCACTGCTCGTTGTTCTGCTACAACAACTACTAGGAAAGTGCAAATGTGAATGTGATTACTTCAAGGGGAGTTGAGTGAAGGACTCATCCTACCCTCTCTTCAACTCCAAGAAATGCCCTTTCATTGAGAATGATTTCAATTGCCTCAAAAATGGCCGCCTTGACCTCTCTTACCTCAAATACAAGTGGCAGCCCTGTGGCTGCCACTTACCTAGGTACTCTCTAGTCTCTCCTCGCTCAGTCACACCTACAGAATGAGACACAAACACTTGTAAAATTGTGAGTCCTACACAATCTTCTAATTGAACCAAGCAAAAAGATCATTATCTTGTAATTATGTATCTTCCATCATCAATTTAAAAGACTTAATCAACAACCGGTAATGACATGAAATTTTCATGGATTGGGTATGACATGATACATTTGATAGGCAGTATTTAGTTTATAAAGGTGAAAAGCAGTGAACTATATGATACAAGAATAGTATAAAACCGTCTTTTGTTTTTTGTTGTAGATTTGATGGTCGTGTGGTATTGAAGAGATTTGAAGGAAAGAGCATCATGTTTGTAGGGGACTCTATGAGTCGAAACCAGTGGCAGTCACTAATATGCATGCTCTACACCACAACACCCACATTAAAATACACGCAACACAAAATCGATACCATCTCTACATTCACTTTCACGGTATGTTTTCTACCTGCTCTAATTACTTCAGCTGCTACTAAATTTTTTTAAAAAAAGAAAAAGAATGAAACTATTATCTTTGATGTGTGATGAATCAGTTTCATTAAGACTATTTGCACCCACTCGATAGGTTTCCTCTCTAAAATACTAATACTGACTAGAGAGTAGAGAAGGGAAAGATATGATAGAGATATAGAAATCTGTAAAAAAAACGCTTTAATTTATAAATTTTGTAGGGACATTTAGGAACTAAGTAATCTACATGCCATGTGTGAAGTGTGCCACTAAAGCACCTTTGGCGCCCTAAGAGAACATGCTAAGTGTGCACTCCAGTGTGGAAACTAAGATTAACTTTCTATTGTCCATGGCACATTGATCCATATTAGTTATAACATGAAAGAACTTCATTAAAATCTACCAGTATATATGTCCTCCAATATACAACAAGGCACACCATTATCTCTATTTTGTGCACGTAATACAGCTGTTTTGACCATATCTAAAAATTTATTATAATGCAGGATTATAAGCTTAAAGTAATGTACGATCAAAGCCTGTTTTTGGTGGATGTGGTAAGGGAGAATAGGGGCAAAATCTTGAAACTAGGCTCGATGCAAGGTGGGAGGAAATAGATAGGAATAGACATGCTCATCTTCAACACTTGGTATTGGTGGGTACCGCAGAGGAGTTACCCAACCGTTAGTAAATTCAAACTACTCATATTTTCTCTCCTTTTTTTTTTCCCCTTTCGAAAAGTTCCAAATAAGTTTAAATTATTATTTGCAATTTTCAAGTTAATAATTCATAATTGTTGCGAGTTTTGTAGATGGGATTATATTCAACTGGGAAACCAAGTAGTAAATGACACGAACCGACTGTCTGCAATGGAGCAAGCACTCATAACCTGGGTCGTTGGGTGGACTCCAATGTTGTTTCTAACAAAACTCTGGTTTTCTTTCAAGGAGTTTCTCTAATTCATTACAAGTAAGCTCTACATAGATTTTTTTCTTCCTCTGAATACGAATGTTGTGGGACTTGTAGACCTCTCAAAGAATTTGGAAAAAAGATAGGTAGTCCAAAAAAGTGATCAGAAAATGAAGTGTGGTGCAAAAATAAAAAATTTAAAAAAAAGGCCCAAATAGTATACGTTAATGTATGTTTGGGAGGAGAAAGATTGAATAAACACCTAACCTTTGGTATAGTGCACTACTCATTGTTTTGCTACAACAACTAGGAGGAAAGTGCAAATGTCAATATGATTACTTCAAGGGGAGTTGGGTGAAGGACTCATCCTACCCTCTCTTCAACTCCAAGAAATGCCCGTTCATTGAGAATGATTTCAATTGCCTCAAAAATGGCCACCCTAACCTCTCTTACATAGGTACTCTCTAGTCTCTCCTTGGTCAGTCACAACTACAGAATGAGACACAAACACTCGTAAAATTGTGAGTCCTATACAATCTTGTAATTGAACCAAGCAAAAAGATCACTATCTTGTAATTATGTATCTTCCATCGTCTTCGTCAATTTAACAGACTCAATCAACAACCGGTAATGACATGAAATTTTCATGGATTTGGTATGACATGATATATTTGATAAGTGGTATTTGGTTTATAAAAGTGAAAAGCGGTCAACTATACGATACAAGAACAGTATGAAAAACCATCTTTTGTTTTTTGTTGTTGTAGATTTGATGGTCGTATGGTATTGAAGAGATTTGAAGGAAAGAGCATCATTTTTGTGGGGGACTCTATGAATCGAAACCAGTGGCAGTCACTAATATGCATGCTCTACCACCACAAACACCACATTAAAATACACACAACATAAAATCAATACCATCTCTACATTCACTTTGACGGTATGTTCTACCTGCTCTAATTACTTCAGCTCCTACTAATCTTTTTTTAAAAAAATAAAAAGAATGTTACTATTATCTTTGATGTGTTATGAATCAGTTTCATTAAGACTATTTGCACCCATTCGATAGGTTTCCTCTCTAAAATACTAATACTAACTAGAGAGTAGAGAAGGGGAAAGATATGATAGAGATATAGAAATCTGTAAAAAAAATCTCTAATTTATAAATTTTGTAGGGACATTTAGGAACTAAGTAATCTACATGCCACGTGTGAAGTGTGCCACTAAAGCGCCTTTGGTTAAGAGACCATGCTAAGTGTGCACTCCAGTGTGGAACCTAAGATTAACTTTCTATTGTCCATGGCACATTGATCCATATTAGTTATAATATGAAAGAAGGAACTTCATTACAATCTACCAGTATATCCACATGCCACGTGTGAAGTGTGCCACCAAAGCGCCAAGAGACCATGCTAAGTGTGCACTCCAGTGTGGAACCTAAGATTAACTTTCTATTGTCCATGGCACATTGATCCATATTAGTTATAATATGAAAGAAGGAACTTCATTACAATCTACCAGTATATATGTCCTCCAATATACAACAAGGCACACCATTATCTCTATTTTGTGCACGTAAGACAGCTGTTTTGACCATATCTAAAAATTTATTATAATGCAGGATTATAAGCTTAAAGTAATGTACGATCAAAGCCTGTTTTTGGTGGATGTGGTAAGGGAGAATACAGGCAAAATCTTGAAACTCAACTCAATTCAAGGTGGGAGGAAATGGATGGGAATAGACATGCTCATCTTCAACACTTGGTATTGGTGGTACCGCAGAGGAGTTACCCAACTGTTAGTAACTACAAACTACTCATATTTTCTCTCTTCTTCTTTTTTTTTTTTCCCCCTTTTGAAAAGTTCCAAATAACTTTGAATTATTATTTGCAATTTTCAAGTTAATAATTCCTAATTGTTGTGAGTTTTGTAGATGGGATTATATTCAACTGGGAAACCAAGTAGTAAATGACATGAACCGACTGTATGCAATGGAGCAAGCACTCATAGCCTGGGGTCGTTGGGTGGACTCCAATGTTGTTTCTAACAAAATTCTGGTTTTCTTTCAAGGAGTTTCTCCAATTCATTACAAGTAAGCTCCACATAGATTTTTTTCCTTCCTCTGAATACAAACGTTGTGGGACTTGTCAACCTCTCAAAGAATTTGGAAAAAAGATGGGTAGTCCAAAAAAGTCATTAGAAAATGAAGTGTGGTGTAAAAAAAAAAAAAAAAAAAAAGAAGGCCCAAATAGTACACATTAATCTATGTTTGGGAGGAGAAAGATTGAATACACACCTAACCTTTGATATAGTGCACAGAGTGGTTGTCCCAAGATTTGAACCCATAACCTCAAGGTTATTAGGCCAATTTTTCCGGGTTCCCTAACATTATTGCACAGAATTTTGGATTGCACACTAGTCCAACTGGAGAGAAGTTTCAAAACGAAATAACTTGTATCACTATCCTTCATTTCATTCCCACTTGGTTTTGCTGAAATGTAGGATTTAATTTGGATTTGGGCTTGGGTTTAATTTATCATATGCCGAGGATTATATTTGATATTGTGCACACAAATTCTGAACCTTCCTTACTACACCTTTCAGTGACAAACAACTTCCAAAAAAAAAAACCTGAGGATAATTAATTAACATGCAGAAAATTGTTGAATAGGAGGTAAAATATTTGTTTCTCTTCATGTTATGATATAACGTAGACCTTAACAATGTTGAAAAGTATGCGTAAAATATATTATTAATCTCATTACTGTGTTCATTTATGTTGTGATCAGTGGTTCAGAATGGAAGGAACCAAAAGCGAACTCCTGCAAGGGCCAAATGAAACCGGTGTCGGGATCAACATATGCAAGGCAGTTGCCACCGGCCATGGCCGTCATGAAGGAGGTGTTGAGGGGGATTAGAATGCCAGTCACTTTGCTTGATATAACGCTCCTCTCGCAGTTACGAAAAGATGGTCACCCTTCCATTTACAGAGGAAGTGGCCCAAGGGTAATGGATTGCACCCTTTGGTGTACTACAGGAGTCCCTGATACTTCGAACCAGATCCTTTACAATCTTATTTTCAAGAAACGTTGAGCCAATGCATTTTGAGTTGTATATTTATTTTGAATATGTATTTAAAAAATTATACCTAAAAAAAAAACTTAAGATACAAACTTATATAATTTAAAATATTCTTAAAAATAGATTCTAAGATTTTATTACTTCTTTATATTGCAGGATTATCAAGTCAATGTGATGTATGATCGCAATTCATAAGAGAGAATAAGAGCAGAGTATTAAAACTTGACGCCACTGAGGGTAGCCAGAAATGGATAGAATGAACATGCATATATTCAACATGGCAATGGTGTATAAAAAGGAGGAGCCATAGTAAAATTATCTACTAAACAACACGCTTGAATAAGGGCAACACTGTAACCAAATGCCTCCACAATAAAAATAAAAACATGAACAACAAGCCATTTATGGTGGCAAGGGAGCCAAATAATGAAAAGGAACCCCATATGACCAAAAAAAAGATAGAGAAGATGTGAACCTCCTAGAAAAAGAGAGAAAGCTTGCTTACAGCATCTCCTGATTGAGTTTGCTTTTGAACCTATGTTAGTTTTTGTATCCTCTTATCCCTTATAGGCAGATCCATGGGCTTCTGGGCCTCGTGCGGATGGTCAGGGCCGCTATACACCTTGAGATGGTTGAATAGGGCTCTACCAAGCTACAGAACAAACAAATTCTAAGCTGCTCAGTAGGGCACAAATTAGCATGATTTTAATAGAATCATAAAAATAAAAAACAAGCAACAGTTACAACGTCAAAATATGAATAAGCACAAAAAATATGTTAAATGCTGGTAAGCAGCACAATAAATACCTCTAACCAGTTAAGTTACAAATACGAGTAGGCTAAGGATCATATTATGCTTTATGGGTATAAGTAGAATAACCAAAGAACAATAAGACTGCCAACCAACTTTATACCTTTCAATTTCTTCTAAATTGACTCCAATTTTGGCGCACAAATCACTTAATTCATATTTAAGCTTTAAACTTTTACCATGGTGACATATACCAACTTCTGATAGCATGCATTGTGAACAGCAGCAAGACACTTGCTAAAACTTTTGCAGCTAAAACATTAAGATACTTAGCTGGTTTGCAACTTAATAAACGAGTCATGCCTAGCTCTATAGATTTAGTCCTTCATTTGGCAATTACTCTGTCAACAAGTAGAAAATACAAGCAGAACTGCAAACTTAATAAATACTCACCCTCCCTTTAGGAAGCATGCCACGGACAGCGTGTTCAATAATTCTTTCAGGAATCCTTTTTTGGAGCTGATCAAAGGTTTCAACCGTCATTCCTCCTGGCCTTCCTGAATGCCTCCTGTAGAGCTTTTGGGTCCTCTTTTTACCAGAAACCGCAACTTTTTCTGCATTAACCTTTTTGAGTTCAAGCAAAACGAGAAAGCTTCAGGATTTTGTGAAACTATTTTGAAGCTATTATATGTCAAAGAAACATGTAATGACCATTCATGCAGACATCAGCTACTGTAGAACTTAGATGTCTGGTGAAGAAGAAAAAGATTATTATAATAATACAATTAATTAATTGTTAGCCAAAAAGAACTAAACATAGAATGTTGAGTCAAAAACTTTTAAAGTCTTCCCAAGATACATGTTATGGGTCAGAAACATCAGAGAAGAGGACTCCTCAATTTCTAATGAAACTTGTCAAGACTATTCAAGCTATCATAAGGTAGTTTATGTGCATTGCTATCAAAAAATAATAATAATAAATATGGAGCGGAAAAAATCTGCATAATTAGAAGTTTTATATGTTGTACTTACCACAATGACAAATGCACCCATGTCCACACTAGGAGTATAGGTTGCCAGATTTTTCCCACGGATATAAATAGCTATGGTTGACGCTAATCTTCCAAGAATTTTATCACTAGCATCAACAATATACCATGGTTTATCTGTGTTCACATGATCTGCGGCTTTAGGGTACCATGTCTTATTCCAAATATCCTGGGAAAAAGAAAGGAATGGAGAGAGAGAGAGAGAGAGAGAGAGAACACCTGATTAGATAGATCCCACTTTAAAATTAGAGATGACAGACCAGCAGAGCTATTATAAAAAAACAGAAGGAAAAAAGATAAGAAAAGAAAAACACATTACTACATATACAGTTACAACTCAGTCTTCAAGTTGATTTTCCCCAAAAGACATTCTTGATGATTCTCAAACTTGAAGTTAATACTTTCAAGAACATATTGTCAACAATATAAATTATAGTACTTCATTTATAGCTCAAAATTTTCGAAATTGCAAAGTCTGCACATATCCAGCTGACAATAATTCTCACCCAATTGCATGTTTGTCACTACTTTAATGAACTACAGCATAACTTCCACGCTGAATTGCTAGACAAGCCAGGATCAACCAACCCTGGGAATCAGGCTTGTGGACAGAATTGGTAGGTATAGTGGTCTCATGGTAACAGAATCTCATAAGAAACTTACCCAAAGAAACTTTTAGCAATATTCAATTAAAAAGATGACTTGATAATGTACATTGAAATTTAAGTAAACTATCAGAGTTAAGCTTAGCACAGTAAGCTTAAACAAGTTATTTGAGACTTCTTCTTCTTCTTCTTCATAAGTTTTATTTTTATTTTTTTTCGATTCATATATGATATTATCATGAAGCCCAACGAATTAAAATCATAATTATCACTAACTTGGCCTGCAATGGATGGTTCTGAAGGTTTCTTTCGGGGATGGGGGAATTTTGGGACTTGAAGTTCTAGATACCTGGTTTTCAAGAATTGGGGAATTGAGTTCAACAAGCTCAGTGAGATTTTTTTTTTTTTCTCAAGATTCTCAACCAATGAAATATCTAAATTTCAAATTTATTAATTTTCTTCTCGTTTCCTACACTTTCTCAGTAACCAAACGAGCATATTAGAAAACAATGACATAATGACACTGTAAAGTTAGTTTCTTTTTTGTTCCTGCATTTTCCCAGTAACCAAACAAAGCATAAAATAGACCACACTCAGAGAGAGAGAGAGAGAGAGAGAGAGAGTTTACTGGGCCTTTGGCGACAGATTCGTCAAACATCCACCGCTGTTCCAAGGGCACAACGGCTTGGTCTTGGCAAAGAATCCGGAACGTCCGATTACTAGTGATGAGGGATGTAGGTCGAATGGACGGCTTGGATGATGCTGCGACAGGGAACCCAAGAAATTGAGTCTTCAGCAGAGAGGCATAGTAGGGTTTCGGCGAAGGAGACGTGAACATAACCAGCGACGAAGCGTACGCCATCGCCATTCTCTTCTCTCTCTCTCTCTCTCTCTCTCTCTTCAGTGAACCAAACTGGATAAGATGGAGTTGGGTCTGTCAGCAGGAAATTGGAGAGGGCCCTAAATGATGGGATTGGGTTGGTATTTGTTACTATTGTGGGGGGCATATTGGGCATGAAATTTTCCTTTTATTTTTAAACTTTCTTTCTTGGCTAATCTTAAACTTTAAGAAATTTCTGGCAATCTAATCCAAATTGAGTACTAAAATATTTGTGATTCATAAATTATTCTTGCAAAAAAAAAGATAGCACTCTAAAAGTTCTACTCTTTTTAATTAATTTTTATTTTTTTCATGATTTTTTATATTTTTTCTTCTAATATTTTTCTTTTCTATATTTTTCATATTTTTTGTATTTTTTTCTTATTATATTTATCTTCATATTGTTGAGGGGTATATTATGCTACTACAAAAACTCATAATTTTATTTTTTCAAATCTTTTTGTATTTTAACCTCTACACATTTTTCTCTAAGTCTATGGAATGTAAAAACTATCCTAGGTCCTATTCCTAAGGTTCCTTTTATTTTTACTTCTCCTGAGGCTATTTGGGCTGGTAAGTTTGCATAATAAATTGACCATTTATTTTCTATTCTCTTCCTAGTTCTCCGGGTAATTTCTAAAATATTTATTTCCTAATTCTTCATCGAAACTTTTTCCAGTTCTGGCTGCTATGGCTAAATATTCTTTGCTAAATGGTACAATATATTTCCAACTTCCTAATGTCATCTGATCTAATTCAGTTAATGCTATGCTTTAAGTGTAAGTATTTCGTCTAGAAGGGTCGTATCCTATAAGTATTTCTTTTATAAAACTAGTGAAATTCCATGGGTTATCTCCTAGTTCTTTGAACTGTCTAATTATTTCTTCATATTTTCCTTTAAATGCTAAGTATATATTAAAAGCCGAATCTCCTAAGAGTGTCTCCATATATTCCCACATATCGGTTGTTTCATAGGGATTACTTATCCATGCCTTTACCGCATCTTTTTTCCATCTTTCTATTACTTCTTGCCATATCTGAGGGTCGAATCTAGCTAGGTCTAAAAGGGTTCCTTGGTTATTAGCTGGCTGTAATTGTATATTCATATCTAGTTGTTTACGTTTTCCATGAAATCTATAACTTTTATTCGGGTCTGCATTACTACATCCTGAACTTGCTAATGGCCTTCTTCCTCCTACTATATACTGTATTGGTTCTATGGGATCTTCTACAGCTGGTTGTTGGTTACTAGTTCCGGAGCTCTCTGTATTCATGTAAAAAGTATCTTCTAAATTGGGTTGTTCTGGTATTCTAAATATTTTGCTAGGATGTATTCTATCTTCTATGATATCATCTACATATTCAGTATGAAATTCTTGGTCTAAAAATGATACTGCTTCATGGGTATCTCCTCTGGTTAAGTATTCATAATATCTAGCATCTAATATTTTATTCATATCAGTTAGGGTGAAATTTTTCTAAGTCTATCTCATCATATTATATATTTTATTTTGTGATATTGTCTTTTCTTCTGTCATTACATAAAGCTGATTTATTTCACTACGATTATCTTGATTTTTCTTCCTTCTATCTTGCTACTGAATTCGTCATCTTCCGATTTTTCTGGTGCTACATAAGTATATTGAGTAAATCTTACCGCATAATTTCTATCTGCTGCTTGATATAATAATTGTCTTGAGGGGCTAATCTTTTTTGTCCTAAAAAGTCTCCTAATTTCCAATCTAATGCTACATTATCTTCAGAATTAAATTTTTTAGCTGGTAATGCCTTTATTCCTTTTGCACCTAATAACTTGACTATCTGATCATTCGTGAGTCTATAGTGAGTATTACTTTCTGAGACTGCTAAGCCTAAAAATCCTGTGCAGACTAATAAATTCTTTTCTCCTTTTTTCATTTTGTATCCTCCACTCTTTATTCCTATTTTTATCTTTTTATGAAAAGTCGAGGTGGGTAGTAAGAAATCTGGTGTAAAATAAACTATTCCTCCTTTTGAATTCATATCTAATTCATAACTGCCTAAAATACTCTGTCCTACATCATTAAACCTATCATCATAAAGACATACAAAAACTTTAGTTCCTAAATTTTCTCTAGTTAAAGCTTTAACTCCTACCACTACTAATCCTAGGTGAGTCATTTTAAGGTGTTCATTTACTGCATATTTATAGCTTTCTCTGTCTATTAAATTTAGCTCTATTTTTTCATCTTCTTGTGTTACACTAATCATTTGTTCACCATAGTGTTTAAATAGATATTGTTTTTTATGAATCTTGCCTAGCTTATATACATATTTAGCTGGAATTAATTCCAGTTTTTCTTTCTTGAATTTTTCTATTTGTTGTTCTACATCTATAAATTCTTCCATTTTAATATCTTCATCCTCATTACGCTTTTTGCTACTACTTCCTTTTATTAGCTGTTTAAACATTTTTATTTTCTGTAAGTTCTACAAACGGATTTCTTTGGTAATTTAAGCTTTTCAAAATATCTAGCTATGTCTTCGTCGTTTATTTGAGATTGAGGTTTATTTGTTTGTCCTTCTACTCCTTTACCTTTTTGAAGTATTATTCTTTCTAAAGAAGCTAGACGATTTTCTAAGCTGTGTAGCTGTTCTGATAGATATTCAAATTTTTCACACAATCTAATTAGAAATAAAATTTATATATTATTTTGTCTCACTGATATTTTATCTGACAGATTTATACCCTGATAGCTACTGATTCCTTCTGGGTTATTATGAAAATCTTCTGCCTGTTTTAAAATAGTCTGGTAATCTCTATTAGCTTTTTTATCACTACTCATAAACTAAGATCTTATTAGTTGTTCTAAAATTTCTAATTTCTGTTTTAAATTATCTTGAATTTGGTTGATTTGTTCTATTTGTTTAGCTATTTGATTTATCTGGCTATGAGTTTGTTCAATTAATTTTCTAAATTCTAACTCTATTTGTTTTGAGCTGCTAGTATTTATGGCTGATATTAAAGTTTCTATTTCTAGCTTAGTGGGAAATTTTTCTAAATTCAAATCTGTTCTTTTTTGTAAAATTGAACTACACTGGTCTTGAATATAGTCTAATTTTTTATCTTGATCTTTAATTATGCTACGATTATTACGAAAATGTTCTATAGATGAAATAAAAAGATTACTAATTCTATCTATGTCCTTTTTAATATTTTCTGCAAAATTAATCTGATAATCTATGATACTATTTAACTGAGGATTATTTTCACTATGAAGCTGATGTGTAAAAGTATCTTCGAAATTTCAACGAAATTTATTTTTATTTATACTAAGACGATGATTATGGTTGTTGAGTTCTAAATCTAGATATTCTACTTTTTTCATACACAAAATTAAGTCCTACTTTAAAATTATTAAAAGCTACTATAACATGAAATTTATAACTAAAATGTAAAAAAATAAAAACTACTCTATTACCATAAGCAAAATGCATAAACTAACTAAAAATGTCCTAAAACCGAACACTGCTCTGATACCAATTTTTGTTGGGGTGAGTTAGTGGTTTACCACTATTTTTGATATTGGGCTGAGAATTATCTAATTAATTCTACAGTTATGCTAATAGATTTTCAAGTTGTTGTATGGCTAGCTTTAGGGCTTCTTGTCTTACAGTTATTTGTCCATTTATTTGAGAAACTTTTAAACTATAATTTTCTAGAGATCTGCCAGAAGCTAATGATAAAAGAAACTGATATCTTAATTTTTGATCTTCTAATTTTTGTATAAGTTCAGTACTGATTTTGATTTTAATCCTAAGTTCTTCTTCTAAAGGCATACAATTTTGATTTTTAAGTTCTTTTATGAATAATATTTCCTTAATATTTCTACTCGAGTTGCACTTCTTGTATTCTAAAATTCTTTTCTATGGCAAAACTATTTTTAGGCAATGTTTGTTTTCATTACATGTACTCCCACCTTGAAACTAAGCCTCGTTTAATATAGTATATTTTTATTTTCTAATTTTTACATTTCCCTTTCTGCCTACAATTTGCCCTCTAACGCCTAACCACGGCTTACACGGACTCTTCAGCTAAGGTCACTCAGTAATAAATTAGAAAACAGCAGATACTACGAAGGTGCAAAGCATATAATATTAATGAGCAAACAAGCATTCCATAAACTTAGTTTTTCCAAAAAGAAAATAAATTTTTAGAATAGAAGAGTTACCCTTTTGAAATATTTAAGGAAAAAGAGAAACTACTCACACTTCATATTAATAAGAAATATACTTACAAAGATTATATTACAGACTCTGAAAGACTTAGTACACTTAGAGGTTTTTTTTTTAGAGGGGTTGGAAATTTTACAATGCAGAGTGAGGAGGTATTTTTCATTCTGCTTCTTCCGTTGGCCCGAATGCCAATTTATACACGAAGTTGATACATATAAGCCAAAATAAATATCTTTACGTTAAAAGTTGTAGATTCAAAAGTCTAAAGGCTACTAAACCTAAGCCATAGACTTTTCTAGACTTTGAAAACAAATATCCTAATAAGGACAAACTTATATACATACAATTATATGAACGTTTGACTCAAAACACTATTAAATTTTATCAATAAAAGATTAGAATAATGATATTGGGTACTGCTTTGGGCCCCATCGCATATCATTCAATCCTTCATTTTTGACAAAATTTTGACACTATAAATTATTACAAGACACGTATAAAGATTTTCACAGCTTTTCTTTAATAAAACAGGATAAGAGATATCCACTTTATTAAAGTAGTGAGTGAAGGAAAATCTTTATGACTGACAAAATACAAAAATCAAAAAAAAAAAAAAAAATCTTGGCGCGCATCCTTATCTTCCACAGATTTTGTCTTCTTCTGCTGAAGTATCAATTATTGATGTTGACGTTATGCTGATTCTTCAAGGTGGATTCTTTGAAGAAAATTTTCAAAATCTGAAGAGTCAAAGATTACTACAATATTTTTTAAAATATTATATGAGTCTTCATTTTAGAGTGCCATCTTTTTTTTTTTTTACCCGTACATTCTGTCTGCGAGGTCGTCCAGGTCTGCTGCTGAGAGTTGGTCGTAAAAGTCATTCCCATCTCCCATGAGTGGTTCATCGTACCATTCTTGGTCATTTTCTCCCATCACCGGTGATTCATGAGAGACGCTATGCTGATAGTTAGGGTACTGACTTTCATCGACAAATGTCTCTTTGCTGAAGGGATATCCCGGGATGGCTAAATTACAATGTATCTTCTGATATCTATCTTCACAGACTAGATGCCTATAGTTTCCATTATATGCTAATAGAGAGTTGTTAGCAAATTTTCTCCATTTATTGAGCTGGTCTTTGAGTGGAAATCTTCTGCACGGCCAGGGTCTCCTATTGAGAAGTTCTGGGTATCCTGGGAATGTAGAGGTTCCTCTGAGGTACATTTTGTGTTTAGCTAGATTGCACCATATTCCCTTCCACTCTGGTAGTCTGCTATCTATCAATGCTTCTACATACGGATGATGTTCTTCCATTACGCACAATACTGCATGAGCAAGCTTATGTCCAAAGTTATCTGTCTGATCTGGTTTTGAGAAAATTAGTCTGGAGACAAAGCCGTAATCTAACAATTTTGGGGCTGTTAGATAACGTGTTTCGCCTCTAATCTCTATCTCCAATGGCTCAAATGTAGCTAGATTTATCTGGCAAAGGCAAATACTGAAGTCTAGGTTGCACTGATATCTACCAAAATGTTCGGACCTCTTTCTGCATTTTTCTTCTTCTAAGCAGAGCTGCTCCTCATCTTCATAGGTATAGATCCATTGATAAGCTAGGCCAGGGCAATCAATTCTTGCTATGGAGAGATCCTGAAGAAATTGCTGAATAATGACTAGCTCGCTATTTTTGCTATCTTCGGCTAAGGTGTAAATATAGGGTTTTAGGTCTTCTATTGCTTGGCTTTTCTCACAAAAAGATCGAATGATAGAATGTCTGAAGAAATACATTCTAGCACTCAATTGGTCAAATTCCTCACTGGTGAGTCGTTTGATTTCTGGGTTTAGTAAGTAGGTAGGTGTTTTTTCTGGAGCTAATTTTTTAAGCTGGTGAGTTAGGGTTCGAACGGTTGCTCTCAATTGTTTTTCTTCGTCTCGGAGCTGGTCTAGCTCTTCACTGACTCTTTTGCCTTTATCCATAATTTTCTTGAAATTTCTGGAAAGGCCTTCACAATGTTTGAACATTTGGAGAGGATTTTGAGAATCTGTCTGAGGGTTAGAACTACTACTGCCTGTACTACTGTTTCCAATTATTTGGCTAACTGGAACTCCACTAGTAGCAAGAACGGTTGACCTCATCTTGCTTAATGTGTCCAGGTAATCTTTTGCTATCTGGCTAATAAAATAATGTTGGAAATGGTTATTAATTTTGGGTAAAACCAGAATTTTATCCTAAGTTTGGTCTATTTTTTAGGTAGGCCCCGTGCGTCGATTTTCACGGGTCAAAGTGGTAACGCGTTCTATATCGCGTTGTGATTCACGTGGTATATTTGGTTGCTCAAAACCATTACTGAGTAAATGGGAAATTGAAGCCAAAGTGTGCTCCATGGAAATGGAGTTTTGGTGGAAAACCCTTAAAGGTTTGAATAAGGCTTGTCCCACATTGATTTGGTGGGAAGTTTTGAATGAATTTATAAGGCATGAGTTTGGTACTTGGGGTGTGCCCCAAGGGGTACCCAAGTGTTTTAGAGGGAGAGGTTATGGGCAAAATGGGCTAGACCCATTGGACTAAAAAATCACCACACAACGAGCGCGCGCGTCGCCGTCCGTCCGGTTGGTCAGGCGGGCTGGGCTGGGCTTGGCTTGGGCGCGGGTGCGTGGTTGAGTTGGGCTTGTCCGGCCCAATACTAATTTTTTGGGTCAAAAACATTTGAATTTAATTTTATTTTTGGTAAAATAAAATCCATAATTCAAATTAAACTGGTTTGGTTTTTCTGTACATCCAAACAGGACCCTTCCCGTATTAAACCGGAAATAATTTGATCCGGATTTACTGTACACCCAAACAAGGCTCTTCCTGTTTTTGTTATCTGTTTGAATTGTAATCCAACAGATTCAAATCTGTTTGAATTCAAAACCAACAGGTATCATACCTGTTCAATTCAAAACCTAGAGCTACCATTCCATCTATAAATAGGACCGCCCTCATTTGGATTTTTAGAACTCTAATTTTCGTCCTTCATAATTCTGAAAACATTCTCTTCATGTTGCTGCATTATTTTCTTGTCAGAGAGAGTATAAACACTTAGTGTGTTCGTTAGGCAAACAATTTGTAGTGCTGCTATTGTTTGTAGTAGATCATTTTATCCTGGGAGATAGACGTCCAAATTCTGAAAGTACCGTGGAGAGGACGAATCTGTCTTAAGGACACAGTGTCAAACACTGAACTTGATCAGATAATTATTTAAAAAAATTAATCAAGTAAGTTGTTTAATTTATTATTCTGTTTTATTTATTTAAATTAGATTTTAATTTTGTTTTTGTAACAAAATAAAATCTGTTTTTTATTTTTATTTCAAGTTTGATTTTTGTAATCAAACAAATTCTCTCATTTCCTTTATTTCTTTTTATTCTGGTTGTTGTTTAGTACACAACAGAATTTAATTTTATTTATATACAGTGAAGATTGTCCAACAATAACAATCTTAAGACAGATTCGTTTTTGGTATTTTCATTTGTGGGAGTCGAATTCATAGATGAACGAAATCTGGTATACCCGAGGAGCCGGGAAATGAACGGCTCCATTCGGCTCAACTGAGACGCCGACTACGAACTTAAGGCCGAATAGACTTGAGAAGGCATATCAGGACAAAAGAAAGAATATTAAATAAAAAGTAGACTCTGGCCCCGAGGCCCAAAAAATGGATATAAATACAAGAGCTTCAGATTGTGAGGTATGTAAGAATCACTTCTAAAAACTTAGTGAAAAGCTTTCTTGAGTAGAACTGACTTGTCCGTCGGAGTGCTAATTCCGGCACCCCCGACCGGAGTATTTGTATCTTTGCAGGTGACTAGCTGAGGATCATTGGTCTCCAGGATCGAAGAGTATTTCCAAACCACTTCCCCACAATTGGCGCCGTCTGTGGGAATACTCGAATACATCCATGGAAGGCGTGACAAGATCCTCCGATAGCCACGACGAGACCGCACAGAGAGACGACTTCACTCCGGCAAATACGCTCGGAAAGGAAACTGTCGCGCAGCGACGCGCCTCGAACTCTAACTCACCAACGACTTCAACGAAGGAAACGATGCAAGCGACCGTAGAACAAGCCAGACAGATCCAACAGAGTTTGGACAACATCATCGCTGAGAACGAACGCCTTCGCCGCGATTTGGCCTTAGAAAAAGCAAAGTCCGAGCGGGCAGGGCTCAAAGTTCCTGAGCGATCCCAAGGGCAGGTCCTCAACGACCTCGAGGTCACCGCGCCTTAACCGATTACCTTGACAGGTGACAGAGGACTCTCGTCGCCCAAAAGACGTCCCGCTTGACACCGTACATATGATATACAGCCTGCCGATAGCCCCGACTGTACATGCAATCCAGTCACTTCCGGCCCCCAGCATCAGCTCACACCAACAAAGCGACCCCGGCTCCGAGAAGCGCCAAGCATCACCTTCGACGACTCTGATTTGAGCGGCGTAACACTCCCCCACGTAGATCCTCTGGTTGTCGCGCTACGCGTAAACAGATTCACCGTCGAACGCGTCCTTATCGACCAGGGAAGCACTTCGGAGGTTATGTACTATAAAACCTTCGTCAAACTCGGGTTCAACGATTCGGATCTGACTCCCGCTCCTTATCCACTATTCGGCTTCAACGCCAACCCGGAGTACCCATTGGGAAAGATCAGTCTACCCGTTCGAGCTGGCTCCAGAACGGTGGACGTGGAATTCTTGGTCGTCAGGTTACCGTCCCCGTACAATCTCATCATGGGGCGATCATGGTTGCATACCCTGCAGGCCGTCCCAAGCACCTACCACCAGCTGCTACGTTTCCCAACGGAATACGGCGTTGAGCAGATCCGTGGCTCTCAACAGTCAGCGAAACATGTTATCTTCTCGCCGCCAAGACGCCGAAGGAACTGCAAGTAAATTCCATCGAAGTGCCCAGTCGAGAGGTTCTGGATGACGTCGGGCGTCAACCAAACGAAAAGGCCACGGAAGGTTTAGACCGGGTTGACATTGATGGAAGCCCGGAAAAGTTTTTTATGATCGGCGCCTCTCTGAGCCAGGTCGACAGACAGCAGCTGATCACTTTCTTACTCGGCAACCTCGACGTCTTTGCGTGGACTCCATACGAGATGCCGGGAATAGACCCGTCAGTCTCACAACACCATCTAAATGTCGACCCCCGGTGCAAGCCGATCATTCAGAAAGGCCGGCGATCCTCCGCAGAACACACCGCCGCCGTTGTAGAAGAAGTTGACAAACTGCTTGACGCCGGGGCAATCAGAGAAGTCACCTACCCCACGTGGCTCTCCAACACAGTGGTGGTGAAAAAGAAAAATGGAACTTGGCGAGTGTGCGTCGATTTCACGGATCTGAACAAAGCTTGCCCCAAAGACTGCTTCCCCTTACCAAGAATTGACCAACTCGTCGATGCGACGGCACGCCACCGGCGCATGAGTTTCCTCGATGCCTACAGGGGCTACCATCAGATCGCCATGAATCCGGATGATCAGGACAAAACTGCATTCTCACTCCAAGAGGTACCTACTGCTACAGGGTTATGCCTTTTGGACTGAAGAATGCAGGGGCAACTTACCAAAGACTGGTCACCACGATGTTCAAAGAACAGCTCGGACACACTATGGAAGTATACATCGATGACATGGTGGTCAAATCCAAAGAAGAGCAAAACCATATAGCCGATCTGGAAAAGACATTCAATACCCTACGCAAATACAGAATGAAGCTAAACGCTTCCAAATGCGCATTCGGAATCGGCTCCGGCAAATTCCTGGGTTATATCGTCAACCACCGAGGAATCGAAGCCAACCCGAGGCAAGTCACAGCAATTTTGGAACTGAGTTCCCCCCGTTCTGTGAAAGAAGTCCAAAAGTTGATGGGAATGGCTGCTGCACTCAACAGGTTCATCAGCCGATCTACAGACCGCTGCAGACAATTCTTTCAAACACTACGTTGGGCAGAGCTTTCGAATGGTCCGCCGAATGCGAAGCAGCTTTTAACGGGCTGAAGACCTACCTCCGGACAGTACCTCTTCTAACAACGCCCGCCCGGTGACCCCCTCATCCTATATCTGGCAGTCTCCGACAGGGCTGTCAGCGCCGTATTATTAAAAGAGGAGGAAGGGCAGCAACAGCCAGTGTATTATGTGAGCAAGGCAATGGTGGACGCCGAAACACGCTACCTACCGCTGGAAAAACTCGTCCTAGCCTTGTCATGGCAGCAAGAAAACTGATGCATTACTTCCAAGCACACAGCATTAGGGTGCTAACAGACTATCCCCTTCGATCAGTACTACGGAATGCAGAAGCATCAGGGCGTGTTTCGAAGTGGGCTCTCGAACTCGGCCAATACGACATTCAGTTTTTACCCAAAACTGCAATCAAGGGGCAGGTGCTTGCCGACTTTGTTGCCGAATTCACAGGAGGGCTTGCCGACCTCAAGCCTGATGACGTCCAGCCAAAGGCCGAAGATCGGTCAAAGCCAGATTGGAGAATTTATGTTGGGGACATTTGGCAATTATACTGTGATGGATCATCTAACCAACGGGGCAGCGGCGCCGGCGTAGTAATTATGTCTCCAGACGGCGCAGTAATTGAGCAGGCCGTCAAGCTCGGCTTCGAAGCATCAAATAACGAAGCCGAATACGAAGCCCTTTTAGCCGGACTGCGGAACGCGCATCTGCTCGGCGCGCGGCGGCTGTTGGTGTTTTGCGACTCAAAATTGGTAATCAACCAGCTAAAGGGGGAGTACGCGGCAAGAGACGAGCGTATGGCGGCCTATATGAAAACGGCTAACTCCTTGCTGACAAAATTCGACCATCATGAACTAAACCAAATAACACGCGATCAAAATACACACGCGGATGCCCTGGCCTGCTTAGCCTCCGCCATCAACTCCGAGCTCAAGCGTACCATCGAAGTAGGTTTCGTCCCGGAACCAAGTATCGGCCCTCCGGAGGAAACCCACATCAACATTATAGAATCCGCTCCAAGTTGGAAGGACCCCATTGCTGCATTCCTTTCTTCTGAGCAACTCCCAGAGGACAAAAAAGAAGCACACAAACTGCGAAACAAGGCCCTGCGGTACTACTTAGATCCACAAGGAGGGCTTTACAAAAAGTCCCTCTCTGGACCATACTTGGAATGCGTGCACCCGGACAGAGTAGAGGAGCTGCTCACTGAGATACATGATGGCAGCTGTGGTGCCCATTCGGGGGGACGCTCCCTGGCCCATCGGGCGATAACACAGGGATATTATTGGCCGACGATGAGAGCCGACGCAGAAAATTATGTCAAGAAATGCGAACAATGCCAAAAGTTCTCCCCAACCCATCAGCCGGCAGAAGCTTTGAATTCTATCACAAGCCCCTGGCCGTTTGCTCAGTGGGGACTCGATATCGTGGGACCATTGCCAAGGGCCCCAGGGAACAAGCGATTTCTAATCGTAGCAACCGATTACTTCACAAAGTGGGTCGAAGCGGAGGCTCTAACCCATATACGGGATTCCGACATTAAGCGCTTCGTGTGGAGGAACATCATTACACGATTCGGCATACCACGAGCATTGATCTCGGATAATGGTACTCAGTTCGATTGTGGCGTATACCGAGAATTGTGCAGCAAATATGGTATTGAGCCTTACTTCTCTACGCCAGCCTACCCCCAAAGTAACGGTCAAGCGGAAGCTTCAAACAAATCCATCTTGAACGGCATCAAAAAGAGGCTGGAAAACGCCAAAGGCAGATGGGTTGAAGAGTTGCCGAGTGTACTGTGGGCCCATCGAACAACGCCAAGACGATCTACCGGAGAAACGCCGTTTGCCTTATGCTTCGGAACCCAGGCAATCTTACCCCTAGGGATCGGCTTGCCAACTTTGAGATCGCAAGCCTTCGACACAGGCCGAAATGACATGATGCTCGCTCTGGACCTGGTTCTGATCGAAGAACGGAGAGACCGCGCCTTAGCGTCCATGGCACGATATCAGCAGCAGCTCGCCAAGTCATACAATCTCGAGTTCAGTTGCGCCGCTACAATCCAGGAGAACTGGTCCTAAAGAAGGTACTGCCAGCCGACCGGAGGCCAGCCGATGGAAAGCTTGGTCCGAACTGGGACGGCCCCTATCAGATAGATTCCGTCGCAGGCGTAGGGGCATATCGGCTCTCCGACATGTCAGGAAGAAGCCTGCCACGGCCGTGGAATTCAACACATCTACGTAAATTTTATCAATGACCCGACCTGTGGGCTTGATACTTGTACACATGTCGTTGTAATGCAAGGTTTCGTGTTTTTACATGTTTGCGCTCAACATTTAGCCGAATAAGTCTCCGGATTCGGAGCGCCCTTCGTGGATGTCACGATTGGCCAAAAAGTCTCCGGATTCGGAGCGCCCTTTGGATGTCACGATTGGCCAAAATAAGTCTCCGGATTCGGAGCGCCCTTCGTGGATGTCACGATTGGCCAAAAAGTCTCCGGATTCGGAGCGCCCTTTGGGCAGACCCTTAGGGCCGAATAAGTCTCCGGATTCGGAGCGCCCTTTGGATGTCACGATTGGCCAAAATAAGTCTCCGGATTCGGAGCGCCCTTTGGGCACGACCCTTAGGGCCGAATAAGTCTCCGGATTCGGAGCGCCCTTTGGGCATGACCCTTAGGGCCGAATAAGTCTCCGGATTCGGAGCGCCCTTCGTTGTCACGATTGGCCAAAATAAGTCTCCGGATTCGGAGCGCCCTTTGGGCACGACCCTTAGGGCCGAATAAGTCTCCGGATTCGGAGCGCCCTTCGTGGATGTCACGATTGGCCAAAAGTCTCCGGATTCGGAGCGCCCTTTGGATGCACGATTGGGCCGAAAAGTCTCCGGATTCGGAGCGCCCTTCGTGTCACGATTGGCCAAAATAAGTCTCCGGATTCGGAGCGCCCTTTGGGCATGACCCTTAGGGCCGAATAAGTCTCCGGATTCGGAGCGCCCTTCGTTGTCACGATTGGCCAAAATAAGTCTCCGGATTCGGAGCCCCTTTGGGCATGACCCTTAGGGCCGAATAAGTCTCCGGATTCGGAGCGCCCTTTGGGCATGACTTAGGGCCGAATAAGTCTCCGGATTCGGAGCGCCCTTTGGGCATGACCCTTAGGCCGAATAAGTCTCCGGATTCGGAGCGCCCTTTGGGCATGACCCTTAGGCCGAAAATAAGTCTCCGGATTCGGAGCGCCCTTTGGGCATGACCCTTAGGGCCGAATAAGTCTCCGGATTCGGAGCGCCCTTCGTTGTCACGATTGGCCAAATAAGTCTCCGGATTCGGAGCGCCCTTTGGGCATGACCTTAGGGCCGAATAAGTCTCCGGATTCGGAGCGCCCTTTGGGCATGACCTTAGGGCCGAATAAGTCTCCGGATTCGGAGCGCCCTTCGTGGATGTCACGATTGGCCAAAATAAGTCTCCGGATTCGGAGCGCCCTTTGTGGATGTCACGATTGGCCAAAATAAGTCTCCGGATTCGGAGCGCCCTTCGTGGATGTCACGATTGGCCAAAAGTCTCCGGATTCGGAGCGCCCTTTGGGATGACCCTTAGGGCCGAATAAGTCTCCGGATTCGGAGCGCCCTTCGTGGATGTCACGATTGGCCAAAATAAGTCTCCGGATTCGGAGCGCCCTTTGGGCACGACCTTAGGGCCGAATAAGTCTCCGGATTCGGAGCGCCCTTTGGGCACGACCCTTAGGGCCGAATAAGTCTCCGGATTCGGAGCGCCCTTCGTTGTCACGATTGGCCAAAATAAGTCTCCGGATTCGGAGCGCCCTTTGGGCATGACCCTTAGGGCCGAATAAGTCTCCGGATTCGGAGCGCCCTTTGGGGCATGACCCTTAGGGCCGAATAAGTCTCCGGATTCGGAGCGCCCTTCGTGTGTCACGATTGGCCAAATAAGTCTCCGGATTCGGAGCGCCCTTTGGGCATGACCTTAGGGCCGAATAAGTCTCCGGATTCGGAGCGCCCTTTGGGCATGATTAGGCCGAATAAAGTCTCCGGATTCGGAGCGCCCTTTGGGCATGACCCTTAGGGCCGAATAAGTCTCCGGATTCGGAGCGCCCTTTGGGCATGACCCTTAGGGCCGAATAAGTCTCCGGATTCGGAGCGCCCTTTGGGCATGACCCCTTAGGGCCGAATAAGTCTCCGGATTCGGAGCGCCCTTCGTTGTCACGATTGGCCAAAATAAGTCTCCGGATTCGGAGCGCCCTTTGGGGCATGACCCTTAGGGCCGAATAAGTCTCCGGATTCGGAGCGCCCTTTGGGCATGACCCTTAGGGCCGAATAAGTCTCCGGATTCGGAGCGCCCTTCGTGGATGTCACGATTGGCCAAAAAGTCTCCGGATTCGGAGCGCCCTTCGTGGATGTCACGATTGGCCAAAAAAGTCTCCGGATTCGGAGCGCCCTTTGGGCATGACCCTTAGGGCCGAATAAGTCTCCGGATTCGGAGCGCCCTTCGTGTCACGATTGGCCAAATAAGTCTCCGGATTCGGAGCGCCCTTTGGGCATGACCCTTAGGGCCGAATAAAGTCTCCGGATTCGGAGCGCCCTTTGGGGCATGACCCTTAGGGCCGAATAAAGTCTCCGGATTCGGAGCGCCCTTTGGGCATGACCCTTAGGGCCGAATAAGTCTCCGGATTCGGAGCGCCCTTTGGGGCATGACCCCTTAGGGCCGAATAAGTCTCCGGATTCGAGCGCCCTTCGTTGTCACGATTGGCCAAAATAAGTCTCCGGATTCGGAGCGCCCTTTGGGCATGACCCTTAGGGCCGAATAAATCTCCGGATTCGGAGCGCCCTTCGTGTCACGATTGGCCAAAATAAGTCTCCGGATTCGGAGCGCCCTTTGGGTATGACCCTTAGGCCGAATAAGTCTCCGGATTCGGAGCGCCCTTTGGGGCATGACCCCTTAGGGCCGAATAAAGTCTCCGGATTCGGAGCGCCCCGTTGTCACGATTGGCCAAATAAGTCTCCGATTCGGAGCACCCTTTGGGGCATGACCCTTAGGGCCGAATAAAGTCTCCGCATTCGGAGCGCCCTTTGGGGCATGACCCTTAGGGCCGAATAAAGTCTCCGATTCGGAGCGCCCTTCGTTGTCACGATTGGCCAAAATAAGTCTCCGGATTCGGAGCGCCCTTTGGGGCATGACCCTTTAGGGCCGAATAAAGTCTCCGCATTCGGAGCGCCCTTTGGGGCATGACCCCTTAGGGCCGAATAAAGTCTCCGCATTCGGAGCGCCCTTCGTGGATGTCACGATTGGCCAAAAAAAAGTCTCCGGATTCGGAGCGCCCTTTGGGGCATGACCTCTTAGGGCCGAATAAAGTCTCCGCATTCGGAGCGCCCTTTGGGGCATGACCCCTTAGGGCCGAATAAAGTCTCCGCATTCGGAGCGCCCTTTGGGGCATGACCCCCTAGGGCCGAATAAAGTCTCCGCATTCGGAGCGCCCTTTGGGGCATGACCCCTTAGGGCCGAATAAAGTCTCCGGATTCGGAGCGCCCTTCGTTGTCACAATTGGCCAAAATAAGTCTCCGGATTCGGAGCACCCTTTGTGGCATGACCCCTTAGGGCCGAATAGAGTCTCCGCATTCGGAGCGCCCTTTGGGGCATGACCCCTTAGGGCCGAAAAAATCTCCGGATTCGGAGCGCCCTTCGTGGATATCACGATTGGCCCAAAAAAGTCTCCGGATTCGGAGCGCCCTCTGGGGCAGGACCCCTTAGGGCCGAATAAGTCTCCGGATTCGGAGCGCCGTTTATGTCACGCTCGCGCCCTGGCCAAGGCAAGGGCAGATTTCTTAATCTAGTCGGCCCGGTTTTATTCGGCCATCTTTTCAAAGAATGCCTCGGCCAGCCCACGAGTATGAACCAATTGGGCTCTTCACGCTCGCGCCCTGGCCAAGGCAAGGGCAGATTTATTAATCTAGTCGGCCCGGTTTTACTCGGCCACCTTTGCAAAGAATGCCTCGGCCAGCCCACGAGCACGAACCAATTAGGCTCTTCACGCTCGCGCCCTGGCCAAGGCAAGGGCAGATTTATTAATCTAGTCGGCCCGGTTTTATTCGGCCATCTTTTCAAAGAATGCCTCGGCCAGCCCACGAGTATGAACCAATTGGGCTCTTCACGCTCGCGTCCTGGCCAAGGCAAGGGCAGATTTTAGATCTATTAAAACAATATCACCATAAAATTACGGAAACATCAGCACATCAAGCAGCATTCATAACATCTTATAACTGCAAAAAAGTATCGACGTCCATTTCTGTATCATAACTTTTATAATATCAACCCGCATGAAAAACACGGAAAACGTTCGATAAACAAATACAAAATAACAAAAAAAAACGGAAAAACTACTTTCTCGAAATCATAACAATTGTGTATCGTAAAGATCAACCCTCGGAATCAGTCTCCAACGGATCGATGTCCACTTGCTCATACGGTATTGGCATATTCAGCGAAACTCCAGCTGCAGCAAGGGCATTCTCCCAACCATGTTTGAAGCCCCGATTCTCAAACCTAGAGACCTGGTCCACATACTCGGTGAGTCCAGCCTCTTTCCCGGCTTCGAACCCTTTTGAATCGGCAATCTCCTTTACCGCTTTCATTTCAGCCAACTCAGCCTCCAGTCTGGCAACTGCCTTTTGGGACAAGCCAAGTGCAGCTTCCATATTGTCGGCCTTCTTCTCGGACTCCGCTCTCAACTTATCCGCATGACGAGCTCTCTCTACCTCCTCCTCTGCCCGAGAAGCTTCCTGTTTCGCTCTTAAAAATTCATCCTCGGCCCTTTTTCTCTGGTCCTCAACTTGCTTTCGTAAATGACTAATCTGCTTGACGGCGTCGAGATGACGGCGGCCCACATCGGCTATCCTACCAACGGTCTGCAAAAGAAAAATTCAGAAAACATAACGCGCACAATTTTTGGATGAAGGAAAAGTCAGAATACGCACCAAAAGGGCTGACTGTGCGGCTAACATTGTCACATTCAAATCCGGTTCCAACTGGAAAGCCTCCATATCAGACGGCAACGACAAAGACGTTGCCACGCCAAACGCGACCTCTGGGTCTTTACGCGCAGAGGCATCCGAAGGAACCGGCATGTTTCTCACCATTGGTCGAATCACAAAGGGCACAACCTCGCTCGATCCCCCCATTCGAGGACGTTTGCCGCCGAGATCTTCTAAGCCGACCTCACGATCCCTAACGCGTTTCTCCGTCTTTCCCTCAACATCCTGAACGGCTTTCCCAACCAATACGGATTCGGCATTCTTATCTGTTGCCGCCTCCTCAACAACTCCTAAAGACGTTGATTTGGTAACTGGGGAATGTTGAGATGTACTGGTGGGCGTTTCGGTCGAAAGGCCCTCCGCTCTTCGCCGTGCAGCTAATCTCTCCGCATTCGCCTTCTTAGCGAGCTTTGTCAGGCTTAACCCAGCCATGTCAGTAGATCCCGAGAGGAGAAGGTTGTCTGTACGTTGAGGAACGTCGTCAACAGAAAGGTTCCCCCGCCCCGATGTAGAGGGAGGATCGGCAGAATCCAATACCTCTTCAGATTCGGCCTCGGACTGATCTGATTCGGCAGTAGGGGATACTTCAGTATTGTCCGAATCGGACCCTTTAAAACCTACTCGTCTCAAGTTTTTGAAGTCGGAAAAAATACGAGCAACAAGAAAATCTTCCCCCTCCGGAATCGGTATGTTTTCCGCAGCCGAAAAGGTCGTATATGTAGGCTCGTAGCAAAGCAGAACGTGAGCCGCTCTTCCCTGCTTGTGAAGACTGCGACGACCGAAATAACTAAAAGCAATCCTAATATCCGAAAGAACGGCGTCGTTAGTTGAAGCTCGTACCTTTTTTAAATCGCTCCCTGCAAAAGACAAGCCGTAAGACTCAAGAAAACAGTGTGGCAGATATGAGCACACAACACAAGCAAGAAAGCATTCGGCGACCTGGTTCGCCCCTACGTCTAGGAATAGGATCAACACGGTCCTCCCCTCCGCTGAACTCCCAGTTGCCGCGGACAACGACCATAACATCATCAACTCGTTTCCCAGAACTGGAAAGCATAGTGATTAACTGATGGTCTGTATCCTTGGCTCTGAGGAAGTAACGCCCGTGCCGACCAGAGGACTTGGCCAAAGCATAACAATGCCGAATGGCAGGGATGCCAAGGTTAATCCCAAGGCAGCGGTTCAACGCTACGACCCCCATTATAATTCTAAAGAAATTCACATTGGGTTGGGAAGGGATCAAATCCCAATGGCGAAGAACAGCCCTCAAAAATGGGTGAAGAGGAAAGCGGACTCCACCCTCTGCGATTGACAAGAGGGAAAGACAATCGTGGTTTCGTCTTCCATCTCCATGTCAAGAGTGCCGTCCGCCACAAACGATAGGTGGACATCGTCAAGAACAGAAAAATGGCGTCTAAAGCCAACAATTCGATCCGATGAAAGTAGGTCTTTCAAATGTTTCGCCATTACCTACTGTCTACGAAAACACGCGACGGAATAAACAAAATAGGAAAAGCTTCAGAGCAAGGGAGAAGAAAACTTACAAAAATGAAGAGAGTATCACATACGGAAGAATTGCAAGAACGATTCGAAGAGCAACCCAGCAATCAGCGTCATAGAATATGAATTCGAAAGGACATCAGATTTTAAAATCATAATAAATAGGCATGTACGAAGGGTCGGGGAGTTGCGGCAACGATTAAAGGGGGAGTAATTAAACGTCCGCGTGATAAGTCTGATCCCCGAACTTCGGTTCAGAGTATTTGAAAATTGGAACCAAGCATTTCACCCAACTGTCATTGACAGAACGCTTGGGGGGCAATTGTGGGAGCCGAATTCATAGAGGAACGAAATCTGGTATACCCGAGGAGCCGGGAAATGAACGGCTCCATTCGGCTCAACTGAGACGCCGACTACAAACTTAAGGCCGAATATACTTGAGAAGGCATATCAGGACAAAAGAAAGAATATTAAATAAAAAGTAGACTCTGGCCCCGAGGCCCAAAAAATGAATATAAATACAAGAGCTTCAGATCTATGGAGGTATGTAAGAATCACTTCTAAAAACTTAGTGAATAAGCTTTCTTGAGTAGAAGAACTGACTTGTTCGTCGGAGTGCTAATTCCGGCACCCCCGACCGGAGTACTTGTATCTTTGCAGGTGACTAGCTGAGGATCATTAGCGTCTCCCAGGATCCGAAGAGTATTTCCAATCCACTTCCCCACATCATTGTATTTAATTTTTTGTGTTTTCAAAGTAATATTCTGGTTGGAAAAACAAATAGTGATTTATGCTATTTGACAGATAGTAGTAATATACTGTCTCTTTTCTTTGACAACTAGTAGTAATATACTGGTGTCATTAACAATTGCAGAATATTATTTGGTGTTACAGAAAATTATTTTGGTATTTTATTTTTCTAGTTTTAGAAGAAAATAAAAATTATTTTGTTGTTAGAATTTATTTTCTGGTTTTGGTAACTAGAAAATTATTTTGTTTTTTCTGATTTTTGTAATCAGATATTATTTCGGTATTTTATTTTCTAGTTTTAGTAACAAGGAAAATAAAATTATATTATTTTCTAGTTTTAGTAACAAGAAAAATAAAATTATTTTGTATTGTAATTTATTTTCTGGTTTTAGTAACTAGAAAATTAATTTGTGGTATTTTATTTTCTAGTTTTAGTAACATAGAAAATAAAATTATTTTGTATTATAATTTATTTTGTGGTTTTAGTAACTAGAAAATTTTTGTTAATCAATCATGTAACTTTGTGTTTCGGTTACAATCTGTAAATATTGTACGTGACTTATGGTTTCATTTGGGAGATCACTTAATTTTTGAACCCTTTGTGAAAAGGTGTTAATTCTTTTGACTTTTTCATAGTTCATTATGAGTATACATGGAAGAATTTAATTCTGGAGTTATATATTAGTTTTACAAACTAAATTTCAGTTTTATTATGAAGAAACCTTTGTAGCAAGATTATTTTCTTATTGATTTTCTGAATCATTCTTTATTTTCTGTGTATGGATCCGTAGTTTTTCTGCACATGAGTCGAAAAATATATATATTCACAAGAACATTTGAATGCATATTTAATTAGTTTATTTATGTACAAATCAAACTTATTAAATGAATGTATGTTTTGTCATTTTGAAGTTTAAAGTTTCAAAACGCGCTGAATTTTATTTATGGGTTGAGAATCTTTTATTTCTTGATGCAAGTTATGGGATCATGTATGATTAATTTATTTTGTTAATTCATTATTTTTAGTTGATGCGTTTGATATGCATGTATGATATCAACTCAAGTTATTTCTTAACAATAATTTCATGTGATTTGGAATGATAAATTGATATGTTGATTAATTTGAGTTTTTCCAATCAATTTTGAATGGGTGTTTAAACACCAGAGAAATTTAAACATGAAGATGTATGTAGTTATATTGTTCCATTTAATTGGAAGTAAATTTAAAAATCTTTTATGTTGATTATTAGACAATATGTCATTAATATTATTACTTGCGTAGTAGAATTTGTTAAACCATAAACCATTTTATTTATATGGGGGTGTATCTCTTGCATTAGATGAGATATTTTAATTTTCTTCTGTCACAAATATTTTTATGACAGTGACTTATTCGTAAATGAGTTGCAAGAATGTATACAATCAAATGGGTTTTTTGATTTTTGATTCTTAGGCAAAATTTTTATGAGGATATGATTTTGTCAAAACATTAATTCTGATTTGTGTAGTCATAATTATTGGATTTTTCATTTGAAATTTATGAATCATGTTTTGAAATTTATGAATCAAGCACATCATAGACAACAAGTGATGGATGTTATATTTTGATTTATATTAAAGTGATAGGGGTGGTGAATATGATGCACCATTAAATGAATTTTGTGCACAACATGGCATTATTCACCAAACTACACCCCTTATTCTCCACAGCAAAATGGAATTGCTGAAAGGAAGAATAGAACCCTAAAAGAAATGATGAATGCCATGTTACTAAGTTCAGGTTTACCACAGAACTTGTGGGGGGAAGCAATATTGTCTGCTAATTATGTTCTTAACAGAATACCCCACAAGAAAACCAACAGCACTCCTTATGAATTGTGGAAAGGTCGACCGCCTTCCTACAAATACTTAAAAGTGTGGGGGTGTTTGGCAAAAGTTGAAGTTTTTGTTCCTAAAAAGACTAAGATTGGACCAAAAACAGTAGATTGTGTGTTTATTGGTTATGCTCAGAATAGTAGTGCATATCGGTTTCTGACTTATAAATCAGAAATACCTGATATAAATGTGAACACTATTATAGAGTCAAGGAATGCTGTGTTTTTTGAACATGTCTTTCCTTACAAGAAAGGACAGGAAAATTTATGATTGTACACAAAGTCAAGAGACTAATGACAATCAAACACAAGAGACTAGTAATGGTCTCGACCAACAGGATTTAACTGATGATGAACCAAGAGAAGTAAGAGAGCGAGAACATCAAAATCCTTTGGTCCAGATTTTCTGACATACTGTTAGAAAATGAACCTCAAAGCTTTAAGGCAGCAATGACAGGTCCTGAAGCACCTTTGTGG
Source organism: Camellia japonica (assembly GCA_030407325.1). Classification (NCBI taxonomy): domain Eukaryota; kingdom Viridiplantae; phylum Streptophyta; class Magnoliopsida; order Ericales; family Theaceae; genus Camellia; species Camellia japonica. Next base: position 27,076,021 of record JAPPVO010000032.1, read on the forward strand.
AAAGAGGCTGTTAATAATGAAATTGAATCCATTATGCAAAATCATACTTGGGAATTGGTGGATCTTCCACCAGGTTCTAAACCTCTTGGATATAAATGGATATTCAAGAGAAAAATGAAAGCAGATGGTTCAATTGACAAGTATAAAGCAAGACTTGTAGTTAAAGGTTACAGACAAAAGGAAGGTCTGGACTATTTTGACACATATTCCCCTGTGACAAGAATAACATCCATTCGCATGCTTATTCTATAGCAGCGTTGTTTAATTTAGAAATACATCAAATGGATGTTAAGACAGCTTTCTTAAACGGTGATCTAAATGAAGAGATCTATATGGAGCAACCCGAAGGGTTTGTAGTATCAGGGCAAAAAAGAAAGTTTGTCGACTTGTAAAATCCCTTTATGGATTAAAACAAGCACCTAAGCAATGGCATGAAAAATTTGATCATGCAATGCTTACTAATGGGTTTAAGATAAACGAATGTGACAAATGCGTCTATTAAAAACACTGACCAAGGATATGTCATAGTTTGTCTTTATGTGGATGACATGCTTATCATTGGAAGCAGTCAAACATGATCAAATCAACTAAGCAAATGCTTAACAAAAGATTTGATATGAAAGATATGGGGGTCGCAGATGTTATATTAGGAATGAAAATTACTAAAACATCTGACGGATATGCATTATCTCAATCTCATTATATTGAGAAAATTCTTGATAAATTTATCAAGGATGATTTGAATTTAGCTAGAACACCTGTAGACATCAGTCTTTATTTATCGAAAAATAAAGGTGATGCAGTGTCTCAGTTAAAATACTCCCAAATCATTGGAAGCCTAATGTACCTAATGAATTGTACTCGTCCTGATATAGCTTATGCTATCAGTAAATTGAGTAGGTACACTAGTAACCCCGGAGAAGACCATTGGAAAGCGATCATTCGGGTTCTTAGATATCTAAGATTCACCCGTGATCATGGTTTGAACTTTACTCGATATCCAGCAGTACTTGAAGGTTATTGTGATGCAAATTGGATATCGGATACTAAAGATTCAAAATCCACAAGTGGATATGTCTTTACTCTGGGAGGCGCTGCTGTTTCTTGGAAATCCACGAAACAAACATGCATCGCACGATCCACAATGGAATCCGAGTTCATTACTTTAGACAAAGCAGGAGAAGAAGCAGAATGGCTTCGTCACTTCTTAGAAGACATTCCAATGTGGCCAAAACCTGTGCCAGCTATTTGCATTCATTGTGATAGTCAATCTGCAATAGGCAGGGCACAGAATCATATGTATAACGGTAAGTCACGACATATTCGTCGTCGACATAATACCGTAAGGCAATTGTTGTCAAACGGAATAATCTCAATAGATTATATAAAATCTAAAGAGAATATTGCGGATCCGTTAACAAAAGGTTTGACAAAAGAGCTAGTGTATAGTTCATCGAAGGGATGGGATTAAAGCCTATTACATAAGAGTCGTCATAATGGTAACCCTACTTATATGACTGGAGATCCCAAGAACTAAGTTCAAAGGGACAACTAAGTTATGTATGGCTCGCCAGAAATCACCAAGGGATTAAAATTCCTACCCATTCCTATGGTGAGAGTGATATCTGCAACATATGTTGTCACAAGGGGCATAAGGATAAGCCTTCGCTTTTAATGATTACTTATATCTTGATTAAGGCATAAAATCAAGACGAGTATAGGAGATACTCACAATAAGAATCACCTATACAAGTGTCGAGCTGGGGCCGGTTCTATAAGAATCCAAAAGGCTAAATTCTCTGAAACACCTATGAAAAACAGGCGCGTTCAAGGCCAAAATGAAACAACAGTGAGAAACCACGATCTGTTAGAAGATATTTTGTGTGAAATCTATTGTCTTGGCTTACACAAACGGCTGAACAATTCAAGGCATCGCATCCATTGGTTAGCCAGTAAGTCCGATAAGTTATCACTAGGGAAGGTTCAAGGCCGAAAACTACCTATCCTGATGCAAGATATTTTCAACTTATACTCTTTCGATAAATCTGCATATTGTTGCATTTCCGTTGTCATCAAATTCCATTCATGTGGGGGATTGTTGGAATGGTTATAAATTCTGGGTAAAACCAGAATTTTATCCTAAGTTTGGTCTATTTTTTAGGTGGGTCCCGTGCGTCGATTTTCACGGGTCAAAGTGGTAACGCGTTCTATGCGCGTTGTGATTCACGTGGTATATTTGGTTGCTCAAAACCATTACCGAGTGAATGGGAAATTGAAGCCAAAGTGTGCTCCATGGAAATGGAGTTTTGGTGGAAAACCCTTAAAGGTTTGAATAAGGCTTGTCCCACATTGATTTGGTGGGAAGTTTTGAATGGGTTTATAAGGCATGAGTTTGGTACTTGGGGTGTGCCCCAAGGGGTACCCAAGTGTTTTAGAGGGAGAGGTTATGGACAAAATGGGCTAGACCCATTGGACTCAAAAATCACCACACACGAGCGCACGCGCCGCCGCCGCCGTCCGTCCGGTTGGTTTGGCGGGCCGGGCTGGGCTGGGCTTGGCTTGGGCGCGGGTGCGTGGTTGGGTTGGGCTTGTCCGGCCCAATACTAATCTTTTTGGGTCAAAAACATTTGAATTTAATTTTATTTTTGGTAAAATAAAATCCAGAATTCAAATTAAACTGGTTTGGTTTTTCTGTACATCCAAACAGGGCCCTTCTCGTATTAAACCGGAAATAATTTGATCCAGATTTACTGTACACCCAAACAAGGCCCTTCCCGTTTTTGTTATCTGTTTGAATTGTAACCCAACAAATTCAAATCTGTTTGAATTTAAAACCAACAAGTATCATACCTGTTCAATTCAAAACCTAGAGCCACCATTCCATCTATAAATAGGACCGCCCTCATTTGGATTTTTAGAACTCTAATTTTCGTCCTTCATAATTCTGAAAACATTCTCTTCATGTTGCTGCATTATTTTCTTGTCAGAGAGAGTATAAACACTTAGTGTGTTCGTTAGGCAAACAATTTGTAGTGCTACTATTGTTTGTAGTAGATCATTTTATCCTGAGAGATAAACGTCCAAATTCTGAAAGCACCGTGGAGAGGACGAATCTGTCTTAAGGACACAGTGTCAAACACTGGACTTGATCAGATAATTATTTAAAGAAATTAATCAAATAAGCTGTTTAATTTATTATTCTGTTTTATTTATTTAAATCAGATTTTAATTTTGTTTTTGTAACAAAATAAAATCTGTTTTTTATTTTTATTTTAAGTTTGATTTTTGTAATCAAACAAATTCTCTCATTTCCTTTATTTCTTTTTATTCTGGTTGTTGTTTAGTACACAACAGAATTTAATTTTATTTATATACAGTGAAGATTGTCCAACAATAACAAATAACTGGTTCTTATTTGTCTTCGGGCATAGGTACTGGCTGACTCAAAATCATAAAATCTTTTAAACTGGGGTATAGGAAAATTTTTAACTAAGGGTTCTACTTCTATCCAGTCATGGTAAATACCAGGCTTGGTTCCTTTAGCTACTACATAGAAAGAAAAACTTTTAGACAAGGGTTTGTTTTGGATTTTTGAAAAATATATACTGAGAGAGTTTAGGGCTGAAAGGCGTTTAGCTGGGTGGTTCTGACTGTTCCAAAGGTTATCTAAAAGACACTGTTAAACTGGGTCTAACTCAATCCTTGTTAAAGGTCTGAACTTGGTTTTGCCTTCATGAATGGGAAGAGAAAATCCTCCAAAGTTCATGGTTCTGCTGTTCTCCATTATCTGCACAAAAATCAAACTTCTTTTTCTAAATAAATTTTCCTACTTAACCAATCTGTTAACCTATTATCACTTCCTTTAATATGTTCAAACTCTACCTTATATCCTTGTCCTACTATACAGTCTAAAAATTTTGCCCATCTTCTAGTACTTAATTTGCGCTCGTTAAGTTTGTTATGAAATCTAACTATAGCTTCACAATCTGTTCTAATTGTAAAAGGTTTGTGCAAAAATAATCTAAATTTATTTATTGCATATACTACTCCTAATATTTCAAAATCTAAGCTGGTCATGGTCGTGTCTTTTTCTTTAAATTTTCCAGAACTATATCTACAAATGCGTTCTTTATTTTTGCTGTCATACTTACTAGGTTTAGCTAATAATATTGTTCCCATCCTAATTGACTTGCGTCTGTTTCTACGACTATGTATTCTGATTCTCAGGGGAGTTGTAGATCTGGTAAATTTTTACAAATGTCTTTAATTTTTCTAACTAGGGCTATATCTTGTTGATTAAAATATTTTTGTCCTGTGGGTGTGGTCTTGCTGTATAGAGGTCCTATTATTTTACTAAGGTTAGGAATATACATTCTTGCATAATTTAAAATTCCTAAAAAGATGAAGTTGTTTTATCTTTATAATTTATCTGGATAGTCTAAAATTTTCTTAACTATGTGAGGTTGTAGCCTGATCTTTCCATCTCTAACTCCTTCCCTAAAAATTCTATGTGAGGTTTATTTAATACCATATTTTTCTTGCTAATTATTATTCCATTATTTTGAATTCTTCTAATGCTATGTATAAATGATCTATGTGACTATTTTTATCTGGATTGAATACTAATATATCATCTATGTATATTAATATAAAACTATATTTATTAAATATACTATCCATTTTTCGCTGGAATATGGAAGGTGCATTTTTTAATCCAAAAGGCATAACTAGCCATTCATAATGTCCTTGTGGGCAACAAAAGGCTGTCCAAGGTATGCTTTCCTTTTCCATTTTTATCTGCCAAAATCCTGGTTGCAATCAAATTTGCTAAATATTTTTGCTGCTGTCTATATTCTATTTATGAGTTGATCTTTATCTCGTATATTGTATTTATCATCTTCTGTATTATCATTTAATCTTTTATAATTTATAACCATTCTAGCTTTTCCTCTTTTTATTTCTGCATGATTTCTAACCATAAATGCTGCGCTCCTATGCAGACTATTACTAGGTCTAATTACTTCTAAATCTAGTAATTCCTTAATCTGTGTTCTAAACTCTTCTATATCTGCTGGCGTATGGTCTATTTGTGCTGATGTAATCCTATGATCTTTATTTTTTATGTCTAGACTAGCTAAAACTTTATTTCTTTCCCAATATTTCATGGGCTGTTCTCCTAAAATCTCTGTTGTTTCAGCTAATCTTATTATCTCATCTAAATCATTTTCTGTTCTTCTATATACTGGTTTTTTTTTTTAATTTCCCTATTTTAGCAAAAATTAATTCTAGGTTAGCTATTTGTTGAAAATCTTCTAGGTTCCAATAGTCTCCTTTTTCTTCAAAATCAAACTCTTCTAATTCATACTTTTCCATATCTAAATTTTCTAAAGAAGTATTTGCTATCTTATTAGGTATGTATGTTTGGTGTATGTACAGTTCGCTTGAAGAAACTAATGTTGTGTTGGCTGATAAACATGCCGCCCTGTAAACTAAGTTTGAAATTAAGTCCTAAGATGAAGGGATGATTCTGTCGGGTATTTCCAATCCAAACTTGAGGTAAAGGGAACCATTCTATATGTTGATCTTGAGAACCTAGATGATGAAAACTAATCTGTGCGCCATTAATGCAATGTGTATAGGTTTGTTTAGTGCCATCGGCTATGCTGACTAAAGCTGGGGTTGTTAAAGCTGTGCTCCATCCGGGTGGAACTATGTGTTGTTCAATGTATGATTTACTGGCTCCTGTATCTATCATGGCATCTATACTAAGGGTTTTTTCTACAAATTTAATTACACAAGAAATCTCAACTAAATTTGACTTGGGTATAACAGGATAATTAAATGGTAAATATGTATTATCTGATTTTTCTTGAGAGTATTGGCTAAAGGGTTGAGAATCAACTAAGTTGACTATTTCTAAAGAATTCATATGTTCTTCAATTAGTTTATCTTTTAAAGGGTATTTATTGTGAAATTGTTCTAGCTATTGTTTAAGCTGTCTATTTTCTAATTCTAAACATTCTACGTCAAAATTAGTCTTAGTTTCTATCTCTCGTATTTGTAATTTGAGTTCTCTTACTTGTATTTCTAATTCTCTAATTGTTAAAAGTAATTCTCTACTTTCTATATTATGGTCCTTTCTGTTATTTTCTAATGTTATCTTATGTGTCATGTTTAATTTTTCAAGACAGATTACATAATAGGTTATACTACATAATAAACACTGAGCTCTCTTATCTTTAGCTGGAAACCAATTACAATAACTGCATCTAGTGGTATCAAATCCTAGTCCTATTTGAAAATTATGCTGACATTCAGTATCTGCATTACATTCCATCATAAAGAAACTATCATGAGAAGAGTTGTTCCTATTTCTTGATTGAGTTGTCCTAAAAGATTATCTATATCTGTATCACTTTCTGAATCACTATCTGAACTTATGGCTTCTATTTGATATTCATAATCACTAATATGCTATAACTTCTGAATCATCACTATTTATGCTGACTATATCTTCTTCTAAGTCTTCTATAATATGTAGCCTTTCTATCTGTTTGTTAGTGTTGGGCCTTTGTCTTTTTGGGCAGTTTTTTGCAAAATGATTGGGTTCTCCACATATAAAACAATTACATTTTTTACTGTTGGGTTTTCTAACATATCTCTGTTTTCTTTTATCTTTTTCTTCATTGGGTAGTTGCTTATACTTTATCCTATTAAAAGTTCTACTCTTTCTAATGAATTTCTGTTTTTTCCATGGTTTTCTATATTTTTTCTTCCAATATTTTTCTTTTCTATATTTTCCATATTTTTTGTATTTTTTCTTATTATATTTATCTTCATATTGTTGAGGGGTATATATTATGCTACTACAAAAACCATAATTTTGTTTTTTCAAATCTTTTTGTATTTTAACCTCTACACATTTTTCTCTAAGTCTATGGAAGGTAAAAACTATCCTAGGTCCTATTCCTAAGGTTCCTTTTATTTTTACTTCTCCTGAGGCTATTTGGGCTGGTAAGTTTGCATAATAAATTGACCATTTATTTTCTATTTCTCTTCCTAGTTCTCCGGGTAATTTTCTAAAATATTTATTTCCTATTTCTTCATCAAAACTTTTTCCAGTTCTGGCTGCTATGGCTAAATATTCTTTGCTAAAGGGTACAATATATTTCCAACTTCCTAATGTCATCTGATCTAATTCAGTTAATGCTATGCTTTGAGTGTAAGTATTTCGTCTAGAAGGGTCATATCCTATAAGTATTTCTTTTATAAAACTAGTGAAATTCCATGGGTTATCTCCTAGTTCTTTAAGCTGTCTAATTATCTCTCATATTTTCCTTTAAATGTTAAGTATATATTAAAAGCCGAATCTCCTAAAAGTGTCTCCATATATTCCCACATATCGTTGTTTCATAGGGATTACTTATCCATGCCTTTACCGCATCTTTTTCCCATCTTTCTATTACTTCTTGCCATATCTGAGGGTCGAATCTAGCTAGGTCTAAAAGGGTTCCTTGGTTATTAGCTGGCTGTAATTGTATACTCATATCTGGTTGTTTACGCTTTCCATGAAATCTATAACTTTTATTCGGGTCTGCTTACTACGTCCTGAACTTGCTAATGGCCTTCTTCCTCCTACTGTATACTGTATTGGTTCTATGGGATCTTCTACAGCTGGTTGTTGGTTACTAGTTCCGGAGCTCTCTGTATTCATGTAAAAAGTATCTTCTAAATTGGGTTGTTCTGGTATTCTAAATATTTTGCTAGGATGTATTCTATCTTCTATGATATCATCTACATATTCAGTATGAAATTCTTGGTCTAAAAATGATAACTGCTTCATCATGGGTATCTCCTCTGGTTAAGTATTCATAATATCTAGCATCTAATATTTTATTCATATCAGTTAGGGTGAAATTTTCTAAGTCTATCTCATCAATATATATATTTTATTTTGTGATATTGTCTTTTCTTCTGTCATTACATAAAGCTGATTTATTTCACTACGATTATCTTGATTTTCTTCCCTATCTATGCTACTGAATTCGTCATCTTCCGATTTTTCTGGTGCTACATAAGTATATTGAGTAAATCTTACCGCATAATTTCTATCTGCTGCTTGATATAATAAATTGTCTTGAGGGGCTAATCTTTTTTGTCCTAAAAAGTCTTAATTTCCAATCTAATGTGTATTATCTTCAGAATTAAATTTTTTAGCTGGTAATGCCTTTATTCCTTTTGCACCTAATAACTTGACTATCTGATCATTCGTGAGTCTATAGTGAGTATTACTTTCTGAGACTGCTAAGCCTAAAAATCTGTGCAGACTAATAAATTCTTTTCTCCTTTTTTCATTTTGTATCCTCCACTCTTTATTCCTATTTTTATCTTTTTATGAAAAGTCGAGGTGGGTAGTAAGAAATCTGGTGTAAAATAAACTATTCCTCCTTTTGAATTCATATCTAATTCATAACTGCCTAAAATACTCTGTCCTACATCATTAAACCTATCATCATAAAGACATACAAAAACTTTAGTTCCTAAATTTTCTCTAATTAAGCTTTAACTCCTACCATACAAATCCTAGGTTAGTCATTTTAAGGTGTTTTACTGCATATTTATAGCTTTCTCTGTCTATTAAATTTAGCTCTATTTTTTCATCTTCTTGTGTTACACTAATCATTGTTCACCATAGTGTTTAAATAGATTGTTTTTTATGAATCTTGCCTAGCTTATATAACATATTTAGCTGGAATTAATTCCAGTTTTTCTTTCTTGAATTTTTCTATTTGTTGTTCTACATCTATAAATCTTCCATTTTAATATCTTCATCCTCATTACGCTTTTTGCTACTACTTCCTTTTATTAGCTGTTTAAACATTTTATTTTCTGTAAGTTCTACAAACGGATTTCTTTGGTAATTTAAGCTTTTCAAAATATCTAGCTATGTCTTCGTCGTTTATTTGAAGATTGAGGTTTTTTGTTTGTCCTTCTACTCCTTTACCTTTTTGAAGTATTATTCTTTCTAAAGAAGCTAGACGATTTTCTAAGCTGTGTAGCTGTTCTGATAGATATTCAAATTTTTCACACAATCTAATTAGAAATAAAATTTATATATTATTTTGTCTCACTGATATTTTATCTGACAGATTTATACCCTGATAGCTACTGATTCCTTCTGGGTTATTTATGAAAATCTTCTGCCTGTTTTAAAATAGTCTGGTAATCTCTATTAGCTTTTTTATCACATAAACTAAGATCTTATTAGTTGTTCTAAAATTTCTAATTTCTGTTTTAAATTACTTGAATTTGGTTGATTTGTTCTATTTGTTTAGCTATTTGATTTATCTGGCTATGAGTTTGTTCAATTAATTTTCTAAATTCTAACTCTATTTGTTTTGAGCTGCTAGTATTTATGGCTGATATTAAAGTTTCTATTTCTAGCTTAGGGGAAATTTTTCTAAATTCAAATCTGTTCTTTTTTGTAAAATTGAACTACACTGGTCTTGAATATAGTCTAATTTTTTATCTTGATCTTTAATTATGCTACGATTATTACGATGATGTTCTATAGATGAAATAAAAAGATTACTAATTCTATCTATGTCCTTTTTAATATTTTCTGCAAAATTAATCTGATAATCTATGATACTATTTAACTGAGGATTATTTTCACTATGAAGCTGATGTGTAAAAGTATCTTCGAAATTACAACGAAATTTATTTTATTTATACTAAGACGATGATTATGGTTGTTGAGTTCTAAATCTAGATATTCTACTTTTTTCATACACAAAATTAAGTCCTACTTTAAAATTATTAAAAGCTACTATAACATGAAATTTATAACTAAAATATCCAAAAATAAAAACTACTCTATTACCATAAGCAAAATGCATAAACTAACTAAAAATGTCCTAAAACCGAACACTGCTCTGATACCAATTTTTGTTGGGGGTGAGTTAGTGGTCTACGACTCTTTTTGACATTGGGCTGAGAATTATCTAATTAATTCTACAATTATGCTAATAGATCTTCAAGCTATTGTATGGCTAGCTTTAGGGCTTCTTGTCTTACAGTTATTGGTCTATTTATTTGAGAAACTTTTAAATTATAATTTTCTAGAGATCTGCCAGAAGCTAATGATAAAAGAAACTGATATCTTAATTTTGATCTTCTTAATTTTTGTATAAGTTCAGTACTGATTTTGATTTTAATCCTAAGTTCTTCTTCTAAAGGCATACAATTTTGATTTTTTAAATTCTTTTATGAAACAATATTTCCTTAATATTTCTACTCGGGTTGCTCTTCTTGTATTCTAAATTTTTTCTATCGCAAAACTATTTTTAGGCTATGTTTTTTTCATTACATGTACTCCCACCTTGAAGCTAAGCCTCGTTTAACATAGTATATTTTTATTTTCTAATTTTTATCTTTCCCTTTCTGCCTACAATTTGCCCTCCAACGCCTAAACCACGGCTCACACGGGCTCTTCAGCTAAGGTCATTCAGTAATAAATTAGAAAACAACAGATACTACGAAGGTGCAAAACATGTAATATTAATGAGCAAATAAGCATTCCATAAACTTAGTTTTTCCAAAAATAAAATAAATTTTTAGAATAGAAGAGTTACCCTTTTGAAATATTTAAGGAAAAAGGAAACTACTCACACTTCATATTAATAAGAAATATACTTACGAAGATTATATTACAGACTCTGAAAGACTTAGTCAACTTAGAGGTTTTTTTTTAGAGGGGTTGGAAATTTTACAATGCAGAGTGAGGGGGTATTTTTCATTCTATTTCTTCCGTTGGCCCGAATGCCAATTTATACACGAAGTTGATACATATAAGCCAAATAAATTATCTTTACGTTAAAAGTTGTAGATTCAAAAGTCTAAAGGCTACTAAACCTAAGCCATAGACTTTTCTAGACTTTGAAAACAAATATCCTAATAAGGACAAACTTATATACATACAATTATATGCACGTTTGACTCAAAACACTATTAAATTTTATCAATAAAAGATTAGGATAATGATATCGGGTACTGCTTTGGGCCCCATCGCATATCATTCAATCCTTCATTTTTGACAAAATTTTGACACTATAAATTATTACAGGACACGTATAAAGATTTTCACAGCTTTTCTTTAATAAAGCAGGATAAGAGATATCCACTTTATTAAAGTAGTGAGTGAAGGAAAATCTTTATGACTGACAAAAAAAAAAAAATCTTGGCGCGCATCCTTATCTTCCACAGATTTTGTCTTCTTCTGCTGAAGTATCAATTATTGATGTTGACATTATGCTGATTTTTCAAGGTGGATTCTTCGAAGAAAATTTTCAAAATCTGAAGAGTCAAAGATTACTACAATATTTTTTAAAATATTATATGAGTCTTAATTTTAGAGTGCCATCTTTTTTTTTTTTTTTTACCCGTACATTCTGTCTGCGAGGTCGTCCAGGTCTGCTACTGAGAGTTGGTCGTAAAAGTCATTCCCGTCTCCCATGGGTGGTTCATCGTACCATTCTTGGTTATTTTCTCCCATCACCGGTGATTCATGAGAGACGCCATGCTGATAGTTAGGGTACTGACTTTCATCGACAAATGTCTCTTTGCTGAAGGAATATCCTGGGATGGCTAAATTACAATGTATCTTCTGATGTCTATCTTCACAGACTAGATGCCCATAGTTTCCATTATATGCTAATAGAGAGTTGCTAGCAAATTTTCTCCATTTATTGAGCTGGTCTTTGAGTGGAAATCTTCTGCACGGCCAGGGTCTCCTATTGAGAAGTCCTGGGTATCCTGGGAATGTAAAGGTTCCTCTGAGGTACATTTTGTATTTAGCTGGATTGCACCATATTCCCTTCCACTCTGGTAGTCTGCTATCTATCAATGCTTCTACATACGGATGATGTTCTTCCATTACGCACAATACTGCATGAGCAAGCTTATGTCCAAAGTTATCTGTCTGATCTGGTTCTGAGAAAATTAGTCTGGAGACAAAGCCGTAATCTAACAATTTTGGGGCTGTTAGATAACGTGTTTCGCCTCTAATCTCTATCTCCAATGGCTCAAATGTAGCTAGATTTATCTGGCAAAGGCAAATGCTGAAGTCTAAGTTGCACTGACATCTACCAAAATGTTCGAACCTCTTTCTGCATTTTTCTTCTTCTAAGCAGGGTTGCTCCTCATCTTCATAGGTATAGATCCATTGATAAGCTAGGCCAGGGCAATCAATTCTTGCTATGGAGAGATCCTGAAGAAATTGCTGAATAATGACTAGCTCGCTATTTCTGCTATCTTCGGCTAAGGTGTAAATATAGGGTTTTAGGTCTTCTATTGCTTGGCTTTTCTCACAAAAAGATCGAATGATAGAATGCCTGAAGAAATACATTCTAGCACTCAATTGGTCAAATTCCTCACTGGTGAGTCGTTTGATTTCTGGGTTTGGTAAGTAGGTAGGTGTTTTTTCTGGAGCTAATTTTTTAAGCTGGTGAGTTAAGGTTCGAACGGTTGCTCTCAATTGTTTTTCTTCGTCTCGGAGCTGGTCTAGCTCTTCACTGACTCTTTTGCCTTTATCCATAATTTTCTTGAAATTTCTGGAAAGGCCTTCACAATGTCTGCACATCTAAAGAGGATTTTGAGAATCTGTCTGAGGGTTAGAACTACTACTGCCTGTACTACTATTTCCAATTATCTGGCTAACTGGAACTCCACTAGTAGTAAGAACGATTGACCTCATCTTGCTTAATGTGTCCAGGTAATCTTTTGCTATCTGGCTAATAAAATAACTGGTTCCTATTTGTCTTCGGGCATAAGTACTGGCTGACTCAAAATCATAAAATCCTTTAAACTAGGGTATAGGAAAATTTTTAACTAAGGGTTCTACTTCTATCCAGTCATGGTGAATACCAGGCTTGGTTCCTTTAGCTATTACATAGAAAGAAAACTTTTAGACGAGGTTTTGTTTTGGATTTTGAAAAATATATACTAAGAGAGTTTAGGGCTGAAAGGCGTTTAGCTGGGTGGTTCTGACTGTTCCAAAGGTTATCTAAAAGACACTGTTGAACTGGGTCTAACTCAATCCCTGTTAAAGGTCTGAACTTGGTTCTGCCTTCATGAATGGGAAGAGAGAATCCCCCAAAGTTCATGGTTCTGCTGTTCTCCATTATCTGCACAAAAATCAAACTTCTTTTTCTAAATAAATTTTCCTACTTAACCAATCTGTTAACCTATTATCACTTCCTTTAATATGTTCAAACTCTACCTTATATCCTTGTCCTACTATACAGTCTAAAAATTTTGCCCATCTTCTAGTACTTAATTTGCGCTCATTAAGTTTGTTATAAAATCTAACTATAGCTTCACTATCTGTTCTAATTGTAAAAGGTGAAAAATCTAGAAACCCTAGATGTTGATTTGTGATTATGTACCAATTTTAAGCAAAATATAACAATCCCAATCAAACAATCAAGAGAAAGAGACACAAAGATTTACGTGGAAAAACCACAATTGGACACCTTCCAATTGTGAAAAAAAACCACGAGCAACTGCCACAAGACAATCCACTAAGAAGATTTAAAGGAATTACATAGGTATCACTCTCAATTATCTAGCGAATCCACAACGCCTAATTGAACCAACCTCTATGTGCCTCTTCCAACCCCATCTTCACCACGGAATTGTCTTTCTGATGAGCCACTCCGGATTCCACCAAAGCTTCAGGCTCGAATTCTTCAGAATCCACAACTGAAGAATGACTCTCTCTTTTGTGTATAACAAACAAATCTTTGATGTACTCTCTTTAAACCATGAGTTGAATACTCAATAAAACATCAAAGAAAATAACAAAATATCCCCAGATATAAGCCTTTAAGAACCAAAAAGAAGATCTGGAGGACTTCAATGAATACCTTAGTTTTGAGAGAAAACCAAGTATTTATAGAGAACCAAAAGTAATCCTAGATTGGGAAGAAAACAAACTCCTTGAGAAATCCGGATTCTGAGGCTCGCTCGAGCGAAGCTTTGCTGGCTCGAGCGAGGAGTGTATTTTTCGTGATTTCTACTAGTGCCTTGGCTCGAGCGACGAATCCTTGGCTCGAGCGAGGAATACACGCTTTCAGGTTTTTGTATAGACGCAATCCTTGGCTCGAGCGAGCTCTTCTTGGCTCGAGCGACCAATGGTAGACATGCAATTTTGAATACAATTTTGCATTTTGCTTCGGCCGCGAGCTGACCGGTCAGCTCGACCCCCGTAATAATCAGCGAAGTGGCAATCTTGAAAGCATTAACATCACAAACTTCTCTGTGTGGCTCGATTCGGGTTTGGATTTGCATCTAATAAACTCATAGCCTCACTGAAATAAAAGTGCGAAAATAAATACATCTGAAAGGAGTTTTGTCAAACGGGGTTGCCAAGAATAAAAACCTAACAAAAGGTTTGTGCAAAAATAATCTAAATTTATTTATTGCATATACTACTCCTAATATTTCAAAATCTAAGCTGGTCATGGTCGTGTCTTTTTCTTTAAATTTTCCAGAACTATATCTACAAATGCGTTCTTTATTTTTGCTGTCATACTTACTAGGTTTAGCTAATAATATTGTTCCCCATCCTAATTGACTTGCGTCTGTTTCTACGACTATGTATTCTGATTCTAAGGGGAGTTGTAGATCTGGTAAATTTTTACAAATGTCTTTAATTTTTCTAACTAGGGCTATATCTTGTTGATTAAAATATTTTTGTCCTGTGGGTGTGGTCTTGCTGTATAGAGGTCCTATTATTTTACTAAGGTTAGGAATATACATTCTTGCATAATTTAAAATTCCTAAAAAAGATTGAAGTTATTTTGTATCTTCTAATTTATCTGGATAGTCTAAAATTTTCTTAACTATGTGAGGTTGTAGCCTGATCTTTCCATCTCCTAACTCCATTCCTAAAAATTCTATGTGAGGTTTATTTAATACCATATTTTTCTTACTAATTATTATTCCATTATTTATGAATTATTCTAATGCTATGTATAAATGATCTATGTGACTATTTTTATCTGGACTGAATACTAATATATCATCTATGTATACTAATATAAAACTATATTTATTAAATATACTATCCATTTTTCGCTGGAATATGGAAGGTGCATTTTTTAATCCAAAAGGCATAACTAGCCATTCATAATGTCCTTGTGGGCAACAAAAGGCTGTCCAAGGTATGCTTTCCTTCTCCATTTTTATCTGCCAAAATCCTAACTTGCAATCAAATTTGCTAAATATTTTTGCTGTCTGTATTCTATTTATGAGTTGATCTTTATCTCGTATATTGTATTTATCATCTTCTGTATTATCATTTAATCTTTTATAATTTATAACCATTCTACCTTTTCCTCTTTTTATTTCTGCATGATTTCTAACCATAAATGCTGCGCTCCTACGCGGACTATTACTAGGTCTAATTACTCCTAAATCTAGTAATTCCTTAATCTATAGCGACCTGTAGCACGTCCGCGGGGGACCTCGGCTACAGTTCGGACTCGATTTGTGTCGCGGTTCTAAATCTGAACCAAAGAGTCCAAATCCGGCAAATCGTTTTGAAGGAAAACAGATTTTGAAAAAGTAGTGCCAAACATGGACTGCTTTGCCAGATTACAGAGTCGCCACCTAAATATTTTTTATGGGGGAATTTAGGAAACCCTGACTCGGTGCCGAAGGCCACGTGTCCGTCATCACCAAAGTGATCTTGGCTCGGGAGCTTGGGTACGATCGGGGAAGGTCAGCTATGAGCACCCCTTTCGCCCGGTCTGAAGACCGGCCTCTACTAACCGTGATATCCAATTTTGAAACATTATGTGCTCTTATCCAATTATTATCCTAGAATTACTATGTTATGCGCACAGCAAACAAGTATAGACTGGATTACCTAATTTGGACATAGACACTGCATATCCGTTTTGTCTCGAAAAACGTGTTGGTTTTTGCTACTCGAAAGTAGGCTAAAATACGGATTTCAATGAGTTGTTCCAACTCACGCAATCCAACCTCCACCCACAGGCATTCAAACAGTAATATCACATAAGTATTTAGCCGCATGGCAAGCATACTGTCATGTTAACATTCACACGCATGCGAAGTGCTAAAGCATAAAAACTTACATCGTACTCCGTGCCAAAAATAAATAACCCGGTTAGCAAACATGCATGACCTAGTTCATGTTAAGTGGCTAATGCATCGCATACGGAATGTAATCTAGACAGGCTCGGCTATCCTAAGCATGGCACATGAAATGCAACAACTATCACGTATTCAATTTGGAATTGAAAGTATGATGCAGTTTGTATGATGTACCGAGCCCGATGTATGCAAACAAATGCATGGATGCACGCATGCATTGCATAAGGTATGCTGAAATAGACGTGCCCTAATCTACCATCGTAAGCAGGTAAATAAAAGGGATAGAAAGAAATGGGGATTGGAAGACATACACCCACTCACCCACACTTATTACAAATTCGCCCTCACTCGGAGGGACCAAAATAATAATACAAATAATTAACTACGCAAGCTAATTAATTATTACAAATTCACTAAATTAATTAGACAAATAATTAATCTAATTAAAACAGTAAATGCCTCGAGAGGAGGGCCCAAATGCGTCGCGCGCCCGGGATTCGCTCAGAATCGCACTGTCATGCAAGTGTGCCTCTGTTTTCCCTGCTATCCTCCTCTGAAAATTGCCAAAGTCCCAGGAGTGCCTCTCCGGGCACTGGGGAGTACCACCGGCTGGGGTACAACACCACCGGCTGAAGGAGGAGGCCACCGGCACTGAGTGAAGCTATCGGCTGCCAATTCACTGCCGGTCGGCACTAAACAGTGCCGGTCGGCACAAGATGCCCTTGATGATCAACTTCACAAAGGTTGAAGTTGTTGGTTCCTTGAGCTCCAAACCAGTCAAGAACACTAAGAACAAGCCCTTAACACTTCAATTCCAAGAGGAAGGTGAAACACTAGGTGTTGATGTGCAATAGTAAGGCACAAACACCTAGTGTACACAAGAGAAGGATAGAGATAGAAGGTGTATGCAACTCAAACCCTAGAAAAACCAGAGCTTCTCTCTCTCTTTTTCTCTCTAACTCTCTAAATTTGCTAACCCTGGAGCCAAGAGAAGAGCCTTCTCTTGTATAGGCATGAAAACTTACAAGTTAAGCAAGCCTAAAGGCTCATCCCTCCATACACGTGTATGGAGGGGAAACAAACACCAGAAAGCTGTCTGAAAATATCTCCAAAAACAGCTGTAAAGTGGTCGGCAGGGCAAAATGGTCATTTTGCCAAAAAGAGTGCCGACCGGCACAAAATAGTGCCGACCGGCACAATATAGTGCCGGTGGCAACACCAAACAGCCGGTGGCCTCTAGCCACTGCCGGTGGTGTGTGGGAATGCCTCACAAAGCATTCCCTGCCTTCCCAAGGCAAAACACAAGTGTTTGGTGCAAAACCAAACACCAAACGGTCGAGTTCGGAAGTCCTGAGGCAAGGCGCGCGAGCCGAGAACTCCGGGAACTCCAAACGAACACAAACATGGATAATCACCGAGCGTTCCAACGGTGACGTCCAAGTCTTGAGGACGGTCAAAAATGGGGTGTCTACACGACCCCGGTCTTTTCCCTTTTGATTATTGTATCCGGACTTATGTTCCGTAGATTCCATTGTTGTATTATTGTTGTTGTCGTCCTTTAATTCTTTATTTTTGAGTTATGGGTTGAGTTGGGCAGGTTTGTTACAGGTTGGTTGGGTTGGAAACCAAGTGTTGCTGTCCAGATTTTTGGACCTTCGCTCGAGCGAAGAGTTGGTCGCTCGAGCGAGATGTTGTTTTTGTTCTTCGCTCGAGCCAGGGTTTGGTCGCTCGAGCGAGAGTCTGCGTCTGGGCTTAGGACCTGAGAGATGTATTTCTTGGCTCGAGCGAGAATTTCTTCACTCGAGCGAGCGACGTGTATGTTTTCGAGTTCGTCGCTCGAGCAAGCATTTCGTCGCTCGAGCGAGCTTCGGGTTGCAGACCTGAAGCATCGAGTTTTTGGCTCGAGCGAGCTTTTTCTTCGCTCGAGCGTGGATTTTTGTGTCTGGTCGCTCGAGCGACCATGTCTTCGCTCGAGCGAGCCTGTTCAGCTTAAATAGGCAGCAGCGGGTTTTTTAATCAGTTTTCTATCTCTTTTTGTTTCTAAACCCTAGGTCCGACCATTCTCTCTCCCTACACACCTTCTACCCTAGGTTTCATCTAGTTTTAGGGTGTTTCTACCCTAGTTCCTTTATTAAAAAGGTAGAGGAGAGTGAGGGCTACATTTTAATCTGAGAAATTGTTGGTTTGGAGCACTTTGGAGTTTTGGGCATCATCTTCATCTTCTCCTTTTTGAGTTATTCTTCGAGGTAGGGATTTCCTACCCCATTTATACGCTTTAATCCTAACTGGTGGTATTTTGGTATGTGGGGGGTAGTTTGGTAATTTTGGGAGAAACCTTAGGGTTTTGTCAAGATTAATTTATATAATTAATTTAAAGGAAGATTGTGATATTGGGTTAAATTCATGAGATTGGGGAATTTAGTGGTTTAATGATGTATTTGGTAGTTTAAATACTACCTTGAGAATATTGAAATTATTTATTGTTATAGTTATTTCTTGCTTAGAAATAATTATTTTGGGCTATCGGTGGAGGATAGCTTGATTGTTGTAGACCTTGCATGCGACTTAGGTATAACTGAAATTGAGTCAATTGTTTGACTGTTGAGTTAATACAGAACATTCGTGTATTAATTATGTGTTGTATATGGCAAGTATTGATTATGTTGCATATGCATTTGGTTTTGGAGGAGATAGGGGATGAACTCCACGGTTTAGGGGAAGATAGGAGATGGACCTCTAAACCGGACTCGTTGGGAGGAGATAGGGGATGGACTCCAGTAGCATCACTTATGTGTGTGCTTAATTATAATAGAAATATTTCTATTTGTTGTTGATATGATACATCACCACCATGTGTATCAGTTGGGAAGTAAGGAAGTGAATTTGATTGAGATTGGTATAACACCAGCATGTGTGTTTATTATGTTATGAGAAAGGTTTAACCTGATTTGTTATCCTTGTTGAGTTGTTTGGCCAGGTTCTGAGCCATGACTGTATAAATGGAAAGTAAAAGGTGTCATAGACCATGTGTCATAGACAACGTAGGCGTTTGTGTCGATGAATTGTAAATTGATTATCTTGTGTTAACCATGTATCGGGTGCTACTGCTTAGTTAATTCTTATGCTTAGTTTAGTATTTCTCTACTGGGCTGTGGCTCACCCTATATGGGAACTTCATTTTCAGGTTCAGGTGGTTCGCTACCTCCAAAGACTTAGCTTGTGAGGATTTGGACTTGAAGACTTGTTTTATTTGTTTTAGTTGTTTTATTTGAATTATGTAAACATTCAAGCCAGGGCTTTATTTGTTTTGAGTTAGAACTCATGAAATTGTGTCCAAGTGTTGGCTTGGCAAGATGTAAGCCCGTAGGGCATTTATTTGATGTTTTATTTCGTAATACTCTGATGATTTAAATAATATAATGTTTTTCTTTTAATAATGCATGCCTTGTTTTATATTTAATGGGTTTAATTTTGAGGGCATCACAAATCTGTGTTCTAAACTCTTCTATATCTGCTGGTGTATGGTCTATTTGTGCTGATGTAATCCTATAATCTTTATTTTTTATGTCTAGACTAGCTAAAACTTTATTTCTTTCCCAATATTTCATGGGCTGTTCTCCTAAAATCTCTGTTGTTTCAGTTAATCTTATTATCTCATCTAAATCATTTTTTGTTCTTCTATATACTGGTTTTTTCTTTAATTTCCCTATTTTAGCAAAAATTAATTCTAGGTTAGCTATTTGTTAAAAATCTTCTAGGTTTCAATAGTCTCTTTTTTCTTCAAAATCAAACTCTTCTAATTCATACTTTTCCATATCTGAATTTTCTAAAGAAGTATTTGCTATCTTATTAGGTATGTACGTTTGGGCTAGTTCGGGAAAAAATATTTCTACTAGGGAATAAAAACTAGCGGGAACGGAATCTACTCCTATGGTACCACCACGCTTCGCACGTAACTCTGATGAATGTGCTATAGTGCTAAGGGCATATGTGTTGCAATCTAATCCAAATTGAGTACTAAAATATTTGTGATTCATAAATTATTCTTTAGATATTTGTAAAACATGAAAAAATGTAAGAAATGTTTTTTTCAAATTAATTAAATGTGTAAAAAATTTAAAAAAGATAAGTCCTTATTCTATAATTTTCACGAATATATAATAATTTAGAAGTATTTAAAAAATTAAATGTATAAAAAAGGTCTCCAAAACATAAGTCCTTATTATGTCATGAATAATTTAGAAAACTTTAAATAAAATAAAATAAAGCAAAAATATTTGTAATGTAAGAAGAATTGTGAATGCTAAAATCTAGATAGGATACTAAAAATAAAGAATTTGAACTTTATCTTTAAATTTTAGGTAAATTACTATTTACTCATTTTATGTTTGGTCACTTCCTTACTTTGACTCTTCAAATTTATTTTTTCCTACTTTGATCCTTCATGTTTCAAATTTTTTTCCATTTAACTCCTACAACTATTTTTTATTAAAAATTAGACAGAAAATGACACATTATCAATTACGTGACATAAAAATATTTTATTTGTATATGACTCACACCTCTAACATAAACTTAAATTCCAATATAATAGTATATTTTTTATATTATGTGATAGTTATTTTGACATATTTTTTTATATTATGTGATAGTTATTTTGACATTTTTTAAGCATAACCTACTTAGTATTAGTCAATTATGTGATAAAGGTAATCGAGTTATTTTTGATAAATCACATTGCACAATTGAAAGCACAAATGATCATAAAGCTTTTTTCGTTGGTAATCACCATGATAATGTTTATGTTTTTCATCTTAATGATCTCTATGCTAGTGATGTTAAATGTTTATATGTTAATAATGAAAATAGTTGGTTATAGCATAGAAGACTTGGTTATGCTCATATGGATTTAATTGCTAAACTTTTGAGAAAAGGATTTGGTCATTGGACTTCCAAAAATTAAATTTGAAAAAAATCATCTTTGTAGTGCTTGTCAACAAGGAAAACAAACTAAAATATCATTTAATCAAAATCTCATATTTCCACAACTAGACCTTTATAACTATTACATATGGATTTATTTAGTCCCTCAGGACATCCAATCTAGGTGGTAAACGCTATTGTCTTGTTATTGTTGATGATTATTCAAGATTTACATGGATTATGTTTTTAGCACACAAAGATAAAACATTTTCTTCTTTCACAAAACTCTGTCATATAATTCAAAATGAAAAAGGCTTTCTTATTACTAATATGTTAATTCTTTTTTGAGTTATATCTTTGTAGAATCAATTTTGATGTCATAGCATGTTTTTGAGATGCATACTACCTATATTTTGAATTGTACATTTATGATCTCAAGAATATGCTCAATATGAAAATTTCATGCTTATATACTTTATATTGGAATATTTGAATGAGTTATGAATTTGTTGATTATGATCCATCAACAATGTCTAAATGAAAAGAAGTATCATACGTTTGCAGATATTGCATCTATCCTATTGAATATCTTTTGAATATGGATTATATTGGCATAAATCTCATGAAATGATTTTGATTGATAAATTGTTGAATTAATTGTTTATAACATTCATGTTGTGTTCCACATTAAGTAAAATATTTTATCACACTTGAGTATGTGGATTGAATTGATGAA
Source organism: Camellia japonica (assembly GCA_030407325.1). Taxonomy (NCBI): domain Eukaryota; kingdom Viridiplantae; phylum Streptophyta; class Magnoliopsida; order Ericales; family Theaceae; genus Camellia; species Camellia japonica. The sequence goes on from JAPPVO010000032.1 coordinate 27,097,862, forward strand.
AATGCCTCTTGAAAATGTTATGTGATTAAATAAGATTGTTGCATCATTTTTTAATAAAACAAAGAACATAACACTATTTTCTTATGCATATTATGCTATATGCTACAACTTGAAAATTCTGAAAAATAGCATTCCAAACTCTTGTTTGATTATTGAATTATTTTTCACTTTTTGAGTTTGTGATAAGAAGTGATTTGTATTGTATTTTTATTGAGTAATAGTGTTTGTTCTATGAATGCTATATTTACACAAATCATATTAGAAAAGGGTAGCACCAACTTAGGGGGAGAAATCATTTTGCTAATATACTTGTTAAACCCTTTTGAGATGAACTCCTCATGAAAGAAAATTGAAGATTGAAAAGTTTCCATCTCTTGAACCTAACGTATGTCTGATATACTCTCTTAAGCTTTTGAAATAAAAATTCTATCTTATTTCCTTTGAGCTAATATTGTTATTACTTTAATATGAAAAAGATTGATTATGCTTCATATGATTTGCAATGTATACTCTTTGATGATGCTCTTGCCTAAAAATCATGCCTATGCTTAAAATGTGTGCTATATATTGAAATTCATGATTTTTCTTGGCATATGGATTGCTATACCTTAAACATGCTTCATTTTTTGGATTTACATTAGCTCCATGAGATTATATTGCGTTTAACCTATTATGAGCAATATTTGATACTCTACATAATACTTGAGTTATGATTATTAAATCTTCTAGATTGCATATTGGTATCCTTGGTAGATTGCATATTGGTATCATTTTGACATCCTTATTGGTAACATTTGGCATCCTATTTGATATTATTGAGGAGAACATTTCAGTTATGAGCTTTCATTGTTCATATCTGCTATTGATTTTACCAAATGAAACAAGGGGAAGAATTTAAACTTGATTAGTTTTAAACTGTGTAATTTTTTTTGGGTTCTGCATCTTCAGGTAATATTAACTTTGCATACATTGATTTTGTTTTAAACCCTCATGGTATTTTATTTGCAACACCAACGTCCCATTAAATTTAATTTCTGCTGGTATTATTTTATTTTATTTTACTTTTTTTTTTATTTTTTATTTTGCTATTAGGCTTCATTTCTTTTTCTTTTTTTTTCATTATTATTTTTTGTTGCTTAATTTTCTTTTTCTTTTTTTTTTCTTTTCTGCTTTTTGATTTCATTTTCAGTACTTAAACATAAAAACAAAAACAAAAACAAATCAAAATACAACTATTTACATAAAAAAAAAACACCCTTCATTTTTTTTTATGGCCATACGCCGATCAAACTAAACATATTAAAAAAAAAAACAAAAATACAAAAAAAAAACAAAACAACCCTTCATTTTTTTCCGGCCATACGCCGACCTCACTTACTCGCCTCTTCTACCTTTTTTTTCTTCTTTTTATCACCTTGGGCGACCCTTGACGCCCCTGTCCCCATGCTTTCTTCGAGAGCGATGACTCCCCGCTGACTATCAAACGCCAAGAACGACGTTGCTCCTCGGGCCATGGAGGTGGTCTTCCGTTTAAGCTCTTTATTTTCAGTCTTCAGTGCGCCTATTTCTGCTCGCGCATCCTTGTACATGCGCTGAAGCAGAGAAAGTTGGGCGTTGACCTGATGGAGCTCACTCATCCTGTTTTGCAATCGGTGAGCCAATTTTGTGACTGCAGTCACCGTTTTCATACAGGACGTTCGTGTGAAATGATTGGCTTCAATGCCTAATTAAGCTGCCATTATTTGCTCAATCGACATCATAGAAAAGTTGTGAAGAGTGGGAGTCAGGGCACTCGGCCCAGTAGTGCTTCCGAGATCATTCAGGTCCAGAAAGAGAGTAAGGGGACGGAACGAGGCCATGTAGCAGGAGAGAGAGATGTAATCGAAAGGAGAGTAGTTTTTGGCAACCTTTCTGCTCTACTCAATCTCTCTGTTCTATCTCTCTCACGAAGCTAATGAGGAAGAAGAAGGTGAAGAGAGTGATTAAGCAGAAGACGGAAGAGAAGACGACAAGAGGGAGAAAGAATCGAGGCAGCTGATTGACTGATTGACCCATCTCGCTTTTGTCGGTCAGCTGACACAAAAGCGAGGACGCGTGTCCGACGCGATTTTCGACGAACAAAAAAGAAACGCAGGAAAATCCTATATCTATATATATGTGTATATATTTGTTTTGATTATCTATTTTTTGATGTCATTTATCACTATCATTTTCTTCCTTCTCCTCTAGATTCTGAGCCATAATTTCCTTTTGATAATGTCACAGGGGTAGAAAATTATATGATGTTATGTATTATGGTCTTATTTTCAAACTAATCTGATGTTATGTATTTATAGTTTGATATCTTAATCTTATATCATGTTATTAATTAAAACTTATTTATTACACACATGTTATTGATTAAAACTTATTTATTACACATGTACTAACCTATGTATTTAGAAATGAATTCAGGGAGCATGATTTGAGGGGAGCCCTTGTTACTCACAAATCAAATCAAAACATCATTGTGTGTAATCATCAAAAAAGGGGAGATTGTTAGACTTATTTATTTTGATGATTTATTTAATTATGTTTTAATTTATTTGAAAAAGAAAAATAGAATCCAAAATTTATTTTGATGATTTATTTGAAAGAGAAAAATAGAATCAAAATTTATTTTGTTCCATTATTTCTCACCTAAATCTTTATCCTAAATGTTGTTAGAATGTATTTAATATTTGATTAAATCAGGAGTTCAAACAGCCCAAAACAAAGGTTCAAACAGCCTAGCACAACAGCAGGCCAAAAGGTTTAAAAGGTTCAAGTAGAAGATATTCAAATTAGTAATGATGGAAGTACAACGGCTATAAACGACTATAAAGGTTCAAAACGCCAAAAGGTTCAAGTGGAAGATATTCAAATTTATAATGATGGAGTAGAAGATATTCAAATTTGTAATGATGAAAATACAACGGCTATAAACGGCTATAAATTCAAATGACTACAACAGCTATAAATGGCTATAAATTCAAATGAATACAACGGCTATAAACGGCTATAATTTTCATTATATATACCAAAACCTCTAATGTAAACAAGTTATAAAAATCTGAAAATATTCTTTGATCTATAATTACTCACATCTATTCTCAGAAATTATACACTGAGCCTTATAGCATTAAGCTCATATTTCCCGTGTAAGATTTACAGAAAAATTAAAGTTTCATTTTATATATCTATCTTTGAGAAATATTTATTGTAAACTTTCTTTGAAAGCAAAAATAGCATTTTATCTTGTAAAAGTGTTGCAAACACTGTGTTCTTGAAATCTTGAGAGTGATTGTGAATCACCTAAGATTTGCAAGGGTTTAGACTTGTGAAGTCTGTGTAAAATCCGTGGAGGATTGCTCTATTTGTAAAGTGGTTGCTAGCACCCCTGTGAAGCTAGAAGATAGTGGAAAATCTCAAGTGAAACTTGAGGAGTAGACGTAGGCCGAGTTGAAGCCGAACCACTATAAATTTGTTTGTCTCTCTCTCCCTTATCTCTTTATTTTATTTTAAATTGTCATAGCTATATTTTACATTTTTATTGTGCTAAAATCATTAACTGACATAGTTGTTAAGACACTTGTTTCAATTATTTTTATTTCATTAATTATATTTATCTATTGTGCTAGTCATAATTTTTATTAAGGTATTATTAATTTTAATTGTAAAAACCTAATTCACCTCTCCTCTTAGGTTGTCTTTTAGGTAACAATTTGAAATATAAAAGGGTTAAAGTAAAAAAAATAAACTTAAAAGGTCAAAGTAAAAAAGTGATCAAATATTAAAACGGCAAGCTTAAGTTATACTAATTCATAAGTTTTGATTAGAAATTGTACTAAACATTTTAATATAAAATGGCAATCATTTCTCATGAATAACAAATGGGCCATATTTTTAAATTCAAGTAATTTAAATTTTGAGTCACTTTAATTTTATACAAGTTATCTCACCTACTATTAGATCATTTTTAATAATTACTTAAAACTGTCATCAAATTTAAATTTGATGAAAAATAGCTTATTTTCCTATTCTAACGGTTTCATCAAACACGTATCAAATTAAGAATTTCATTTTTCTTTTATTAAACTGAGAACTAATGTGTCTTTCATTATATCACTGTTTATTGCAGTTGGATTTTCACTACCGGATGTTCCCTAGATGACCAACTCAAGGCAAATTTTTGTGAAAAAATTACACTGACCGGTCAACCGAATAGTCGAGCGGTGATTTAATGAAATTACAAAACCCTACATTGGGCACTTGATATCAAAAAACTTTTACTCAAATTTGGTTAAAAATTAATGCACCTTTAGAGATGCCTGTAGTAACCTTGGTAGAATTTTCGTTTTAAAACAATACAAAGGAAAAAAAAAGGGCTATGCAATGGGAAAAATAATTAACGTGTTTGGTTTCAATTTTTTGCATTTAATTTTTTAGAAATTGAGCTTTTTATTTGTCGTGTTCTTTTATTTTTAATGAATATTTTTAAAATTTTAAGCAACTTTTTATTTACTTTTTTAAATATACCATACTTAGATGTGTCTAAAAAATAAATTAGATGTATCTAAAAAATAAAATATTTGTAAAAAAAATATTTTAAAAAATCAATAAATATACAAGAATACAAAAATGTACTGAATTTTCATATTTTTTATATTTTTGATATTTAGTGAATTTAAAAAAAAAACACAAATATTATACTTTTTAAGTGTATTTATATTAGATTTATCTAAAAAAAAATTTAAAAATTATTTAAAATATTTAAAAAATTCAATAAAAACAAAAAAAATACGAAAAAATAAAAAATTTCAATTTAAGGAAAATAAAACCTAAACCAAACCAAACCAACCAAACCAAACAAGCTAAATCCTCCTCTACACATACTTCCAATTATAAAAAATAAAATAAAAAATAAAAAGGCATTTATTAGCAAGTCCCATACACAAAAAGTTCAAAATATAATCCCAAAACAAAACATTTGGATCAATTAGTCTTACATATTTTTAATTATTACTAAAAAAATCTTTTTTTTTTCATAACTTTAAAAACGCTGCTATATTCCACTACTGCCGAACTTCTGTCAAACCATCACCAAAAACTTCCTAAAATATTAAACATCACCGGGAAGTTGCCAGAAGTTCGCCGGAGTATCACCGGAGTGTTCTGAACGTCACTGAAAGTCGCTGAAATGTCCAAAATGTTCGTTGAACTCCAAGAACATCATTAGGAATTCATCGAAATGTCCAGAATATTACTAAAAAAAAAAGAATAAATGAATAAATTATAGTGAAAATACATAACAAAATGTGGTAAATATTGATAAACTGAAAGGGGGAAAAAAATAACAACAACAAACAACAATGGGAAAAGGTATATATTTTTTTAATTTTTGTAGGATTTAAGCAAATAATCTCAAATATTGATCAAACTGAAAAAGTAAGTTTTGAATCTGTAAAATGTTACAGCTTCAAAGCATAATTCTATTAAGGGTAAATTACAAATACACCCTTCAGTTTGATTAAAATACGAATCGCTCTCTGTGGTTTTGAAAATTACATTCCACCCATTGAGGTTTTTAATTTTATAACAAATCGCTCATTTTATTAATAAATCATCAAGTCAATTAACAGTTTTTAATGATGTTAAAAATATGTTTCAATTAATAATTTAGGTAATTTTATTATTGTATAGAAGAACAATTATGAATTTTATTTTTTTAATTAATTCTGTTAAATAAAATAATCTAATAAGGGAATATTTATAATTTTTCAAACCACAAGGGCAATTGTATTTTAAATAAACCTCAAGGGTCGATTTGTAATTTACCCTTCTATTAAACATTTATCATTATTAATCAAATTGGAAAACATGTTATGAACTTGAAAAATTTTACAGTTCTAAAGAATGTTATGAAACTGTAAATTTTTATAATTTTCACCGTCTGTAACTAAAACTTAAAAACAACTTGTTCAGAACTTGAAAAATTTATTCATTAAAACAGGAAAATAGAAGTGTATAATAGAGAAAAGTTAGAAAAATTAAGAAATTGAAGGAGAGAAACAGATATAGAGAGAATATTGTACTCCGACAACTATTTTTGGTTTAGTTCTAGTCAGATCTCATGTAAATTTACTCAAACCTAATATAGATCTACATCAGATCTGAGCAGATCTACTCATACTTCGCACCTGAAACTCATCTCTTTTGTCGTCAGTGAGGGTGAAATAAGGAGTTGATGGTTAGTGGTAGTCGGTAAACCCCAAGTAATGATGATTGTCGATACCAATGACTGTATATTAAAAAGAGAAAGAGAAAGAGTAAGACATGGTCGCTGGAAATCATGAAGAGAAAAATGTAAAGAAAAACAAATGCACAGAGAAGAATGAAAAAGAAAATATAGTAAACTTTTAAGAGTATTCAAAGTTATGAGACTAAAATAGACTTATTCTCTTTCAAATAGGACTTTTAGTAATTTGTCAAAAAAAAAAAAAAACCTTGAGGCCCAGCCCACTTGAAATGTGATGTTGGGTTGGGCATCATAGCGCCTTGCTGGCCCTGCACCTTCCTTCATTCCTTCCTTCACACTCCTCTCTCTCTCTCTCCCCCAAAAAAACACAAAACATTGCAACTCATTAAAAATGGCCTCTTTGTCAACCTTTGAACTTGATCATCTTCGTCACACCACCCCCAATCACTCCCACACCTCCTCCTCCATCCTCACCAATCAATACTCTCATCAATTCACAAAACACAAACCCTAAAAACCACTCACATCACAAACCCTAGAACTCCTCAGATGACAATCCCTGCTGTCAAAGCTCAAGCAACCACCACCTCCGCTGATCTAGGGCTTCTTCACCACGCAATTCAGTCGCTCCAATCTTCGCCGCCCACCTGGCAATCCTCTCTCCTCAGCAATCTCATCATCTTCGTCGTGGGTTCTCCGCTTCTTCGCTCTGGCCTCTCTCTCCCCGGCATTGGAGCCGCCTTCTTGCTCGGCACCCTCACATGGCGCGCTTTTGGTCCCTTCGCTTTTCTTCTTGTCGCCACCTATTTCGTTATTGTAAGATCAATTCCAATTGCTTTCTTTGCTATTTATTTATGTACATTTTTGCATAGATTTTATTGAAGTAAATGAGTTTTAATTATAGAGAGATTCATCTTATTGCCATTTATGTAGTACAATAATGGGTGTTAAGAGTTAAATTCTAAGTAAGTTAGTGTAGAAAGATCATTTGTTCTGCATTAGTTCATAATTTTCTTTATGGGTTTTGATTTTTAACCATTTTGTGAAGAGTTTAATTGATAATCATTTTCAATGAATACTGATATGATAAACTTCATTCATAAATTCTCATTCTTTGCTTTAATTTGTTTATGGGTCTCAATTTTCTTTTCTTTTCTTTTTTTTTTGTTGTTGATTGTACTACTACAGTTTTGATTGATGAGTAATTGCAGTTACATACTACATTGTCATAGAAAAGGAAGTCAAGTAATCTTATTATGGTCCTACTACAATTTTGATTGATGAGTGATTGCAGTTACATACTACATTGTGATAGAAAAGGAATTCAATTGGCTTAAATTTAATTGTGGAATTTGAAGTTGATTAGAGATGGCATTTTCAAGTTTTGCATGTAATGCATATTTGTGCTTTTGGATCTGCTAGGGTACAGGTGCAACAAAGTTGAAAATGGCACAGAAGGAGGCCCAAGGGGTTGCTGAGAAGAGGAAAGGAAGGAGAGGACCAGGAAGCGTGATTGGTTCCAGTGCAGCTGGTTGTGTTTGTGCTTTCCTTTCAATATTTGGAGTTGGTGGAAGCAAATTTTATCACCTTCTGGAACTTGGGTTTGTTGCCAGTTTCTGTACTAAATTGAGTGATACTGTCTCAAGTGAAATAGGAAAAGCATATGGAAAAACAACGTAGGTGGTGCATCTTTTAACTTGTGGTTTCCTAGGTTTTTTAGGATTCTCATTTATGACAGTAAATTTTATAGGTTGGTATGGTTATAAAACCTTTGTTGTTATTATTGTGCATAAAATGTGTTATTAGGTGATCTATCATGCTATCTTAGGTTCCCATCCTGCCACATGATAACTTAAAAGTTGTGTTGAGTTTTGATCAATGGTTGAGATTTTGATGAACTACTGCCAGTGCCAGTTATATGTTAGTATTACATACACTGGATTCTATCTTGAATAACAGAAGCTAAAATTATTGCAATTGGTATGTTGAATGGAGCCCACAAGTTCTACTCGTGGGATTCATTTTTGGTCCAATTGAAGAGGGTGATTTGTGTCAAATGCTTTAAATGGTTGAGATTTCTCCTAGGAAGCATGAGTAGCATCTTAAGAGATTTCTCTATCCTGACGTATGCTATTTGCACCTCAAGTTAGTAGAAAATGTGTGTTTTGAATTTTGGAGTATTTGACATGATACTTGATTTACTGTAGATGCATTCTTCCGGTTATATTCTGGTTCTATGAGTTTCTCAGTTAAAATCTATCTGTGTATCCCAGGAAAAGACATTATTTTAATATTGTACAAACCTTTCAAGTTTTCTTTGTCAATTCCGTCACGGTATCCAAGCATTAATGACCTCCTACAAAATGTTCAATGAAATAAATATATATGGTGTGCATGCTTTAAAATTGCCGCTTTTAATGCAGGTATCTAGTCACAACGTTTAAGATAGTTCCAAGGGGAACCGAAGGAGCTGTTAGTGTTGAGGGAACCGTTGCTGGACTTTTAGCATCAATTCTTCTTTCTTTCGTTGGTTATCTGATGGGTGAGGTATAATAAAATTCTCTTTGTTTTTACAATTTTAAATAGACTCTCATTCCTCCACATTCTTTGAATCTTTTTCTCTTTTTTCACTTTGCTTGTTTCCTTTATGAACAAAACTTAAAACAGTATTAAGATGGTCGGAACTTTCATTATGCTTGTCTGTTTTTTTTAAGCTGTGTCATTAGAATCTTTCAACAGGCACTTTTATGTTTATATCTTCATAAGATATCTGACCAAACGTGTATTTTTCCTTCTCTTGAAAAAATAATTGGAAAACAGATAAATGGACCGGAGGCTGTGATTTGTGTTGTAGCTTCCCAGATTGCTAATCTTGGTGAAAGCATGATAGGTGCTTCCCTCCAAGAGAAAGAAGGATTCCGATGGGTAGGTGACCAACACAAATTATCATTTCAATTCTTTACTTTTTACCGGGTATCCAGCTTTTTTTAATATGACTGAGAAGTGAAGTTAGTTTTTTATGCCTTGTGGCCTGGTATAACACTGGGAAGATCGCTGTTTAGCAACTTAACTCTCTCTCTCTCTCTCTCTCTCTCTCTCTCTCTCTCTCTCTCTGCTGTTGTTCAGTGCAGGATTTTAATTCACCACTGCTGACATCTGTTGCTGGTTTGATTTTGTAGTTGAACAATGATGCTGTTAATGTCATCAACATATCTATCGGAAGTATTTTGGCAGTCTTGATCCGGCAAATTGTACTCCAAAACTGGTATACATAGTTTTACAAGATCACCCATTTAGTTTTAGATCATCTCACAAGGAAAGGTGCATGGTTCAGGCCCATCTTTGCTTACAGAATCTGCGAATATTGACTGAAAACGGAAAAACCACGCGTGACTATACAATCATATTATTTGGTTATACTCCCTATAGTTTGTAAAACATGAATTTATAAGTGCAGTAGTCAGTTTGGTTACAACACACTATAGTTTGTAAAACATGAATTCTTTTATTGTAATTACAACATCAGGCTGAGTTCTCGTATCTATTTATTTAAGTTTTGCTATGCATTCAATTCTCTCAATATTCCCCCCCCCCCCCCCCCCCCAATGGGTAGAGAGGTCTGGGGGAACTGAATTGGCAAAATGTCATGCATGTTTTTCACTGATTGAAGGGAAACAAAGCATGAATTTCCTTTTGCTATGAAACTTAGAAATCTGCTGCTATCTTAAGCTCTGTTTGGGTTGCTGAAAGTAGTGAGAGAAAAGGTGAAGAAATGGGAAAAGAAAAGGGAAACAGAGATGAAAAGAAAAGATTTATTTGTGAATTTATAGAATATATAAATATTCTGTCACAAGTTCCCTCAGTTCATCAAGGAGAAAGAGGGATTGAAATATAAAGACATTTAATCTGTTTATTTATAACATTTTCCTTCTAAAAAATAATGGAAGAAAAAGGAACAGGAAAGGAAATGAGAAAGAAAAACGAGATGAAGGAAAAAGATTGATTAGCAAAATTTTTGTATTTCTTTAGAGCAAGTTCTCGCGACGAAAAAAACGGTTTCTCCTCTTCTCTAGCTCTATATTTTCTTTCTTCATAATTTCCAACACCACCAAATAAAGAAAAATGAAATCCAATGGAGCTAATTTCAAACATAATTTCTCATAATTACTTTTCCTTGTAATCTCTAGTGATAGATGTAATATAGTATATCATAAATAGAGTCTTCACATACCGAATGATTTATGAATGAAAAGTAAAAAGTATAATGATGGTCAAAGTAGGAAATTACGTTACAATACTTCACTAGGCTCACCAACTAACTCTGCATAAATGACATCGTTGTGCAACTAATTCATGTGAAACAATTTACCCAGTCAAGCTCATAAATTTAAAATAAAATAAAAAAGAAATTTTTAGTTACCTAGCAAAAATCCAAAATTAATTTGGTAATAGAAACGCATCCTTTCCAACACCTATATATACATATCCTCTCTCACCATGTACTTCTCGTGTTCGCAGTTTTTTTCTCCATCTCCTGCCTGAAAAAAATGGCATCATCTCCTTTGCAAGAAATCATCCTTGCTAGCTCTCCAGATGGAATCATCACTGCCTTCGATGCTTCCTCAGGCACCACCTTAGCTCGCTTCACTGGAAGCCGATCACCTCGAAAAGGCCTTGTGGTTATTGGGAACAATCTCATCGCCGCCTCTCATGTGTCCTCAGACACCGCTGCAGCCTCCATTCATCTCTATAACTGGTGGTCCTCCACTGCCACGCACCACATCCCTATTACTGAACCAGTTGGTCCACTTGCCGCCACTTTTGACGGCTCGTACCTTTTTGCTGGTGGCCTTTCAGGCCATGTCCATGCGCTCTCAGTCCCTTCGAGTGACACAATTCGAACCTTTTTTGCTCATAGAAAGCCTGTATCTTGCCTGGCAATCAATGATGATGGGTCACTCTTGTTTTCAGGCAGTGATGATGGAACCATTGCAGTTTTTCCAATCTATAAACTTCTGGAGAACACGTCTTCCAAGTCGACTCAACTTGTATTGCATCGATTCAATGGGCATGAATCGACCGTCACTTCTGTCACTACCGGAATTGGAGCATCCAATTGTACTATAATTTCGTGCTCTTTAGATTGCACGTGTAAGTTCTGGAGCCTAATGCATGGGACCCACCTGTGTACCGTAGCATTCCCGTGTACAATTTGGGGTGTGGAAATGGACCCCACGGAATCTGAGTTCTACGTTGCAGGATCGGATGGTTCGGTGTACAACGGAACGATAAAGGGCGTAGGGAGACACGTGGTGAAACAAGGGCATAAATTAGTCACGTGGACAAGGAAACACAAGGGAGTGGTGATTGCGTTGGCAATGATGAACGGAGGGCAGAATTTGGTTACTGCTTCAGACGATGGGAGCGTTTGGATTTGGGATGTTTTTAGAAAAGAGGTGGTTACAGTTCTCAGTGAGGAAATGGGAAGCATTAGTGAACTTGTTGTGGTCAAAGGGTTTGGTGATTGTGGGAGCCACGGACTTGGAGCAAGTGAAGGTAATGATGAATTTAGCAGATGGAGGTCGGGGTTCACCAGTAGAGAGCTGAGTAGGCCGATGAGGGAGGTGACGGGGATGGAACAGACGTTGGGTGTTTTGGCACGGGATAGGAGCAAAGCGATTGATACACTTGGATCAGCAATCCAGGCTTATGAGAAACTCTTGGGACTCGTTCTCAAGGAAGCCAAAGTAGGAAGTAACTGTGATACAAGTAAGGAAGACGAAGATGATAAATGAACACTCTTTGTAGCATTTGTTTGACAGAGAAATGTATGATTAGAGAGTAAAGATTTGAAGACTTTTGGGAAGTTAAATTTTTTGGAATTATATCAATATTAGAATATTAATTAGAATTTAATTATTGTATTGTTTTGTTTTTGGTGACTTTGAATTATGGTTTTCTTGAATGCCTCTAAATAGGCCATTATGTATTAAGGTTATTCAGACTATGATATTGAATTTTGGAAATTGAAATCAAAAATTTAGGGTTTCTCTTATTTTCTTTTGGTGTGCCACTTTTCTTTTCTTTTCTTTTCTTTTACTTTTATTTTATTTGTTAGCGCCGTCAAGCATCAGTAACAGAATCATGTTACATGTTCTCCCTTTACCTACCTAAGAGAAAAACAAAATAGAGACAGAGAAAGATATAGAGTACCTTGTGCCGAGGATATACTATATGAGGAACAGTTATTCGTTACAGCATGCAGCAGTGCCATAAATGCATCCACACCATCCATTTGTGTGCGCTCTGTGGCACCCAATAGCTGTCACAATGTGAGAGTATGAACAGATATGGTAGACTAGAAGTCTTGATTATGACCAGCCATATTTTCGTAGTCTCCAAAACAGTTTCTCCTAAATCTGATATTGTTGACTTCCTCAACTGTAATCTATATGAGTGTCATTGCAATCTATAGTAAGCAGAAGAAGACTGGTGGTTTTAAGTATCCTCCAACATCTGCAGACAAGTTATAGCAAACATTATTATGTAAGACACATAGGAACTAGGTACATAACATCACAAATCAGTAACAAAAAAGACCAAAAACCAGAAAACAAAGAAAGGAAGTGACATCCCAAACCCTCACAACCCATAAGGTCCCATGATTGTAGCCAACTGCCCATAGAGCAGTTACCCCAATCTGTCCCTTTTTCTCCTCCACAACCTCCCATCTTCCGAAGCAAATCTCCATAGCCACTTAACTAAAGAGGCCTTGTTAAACAACTATGTTCTACTTATCCCCAAACCTCCCCTATGAAAAGGCAAACACACCTTGTCCCACACAACCAAATGGTAATACTCCCTCCCCATCCTCCCCCCACAAAATATAAATAAATAAACAAATAAAGATCTCTCTCCTTTGTTACCAAAAAGGGGATAACAGAGATCAATATCAAACAAGTTGCCCTCTAGTTCCTTTAAGCCACAACTAATCACATCCCTTTTTCTACTATCAGCCTAACACCCCAGTTAGCTGCATAAAAGGTGTTTCCATTTTTTAAGCCATGCTGTTGGCGAACAGAAGGTTTGTAAATTTTACATGACAGTTTCCAAGTTAGTGTGCCCTTAGCTTTTAGCTGAGGAAAAGGAAGTACAGGTGGACGAAGATGGGTTGGATTGGGCACCTCGTCAAGTGGCAAAAGGAGGCATTTCTCTTTTTGGAGGTTGAGATGGAACAGGTTGGGAGAGTTCACACAATCTGTGGGGAGGAAGAAAAGCAGAACTATTAAAATGGTGGTGATCGCCGAATGAAGAGAATTGCGGCAACGGTTAGGACATGGTTAGTAAAGGAGTGGGGAATGGCTGGCCTATGATGTCCAATGCAATGCTGCAATTCAAATGCAGTCTATACAGGTCGCCAGTTAACCCTATCAAACCTTTTAAGCAAGCAATCTAAATGTAAGGCTAATGTATAAAGAGAATTTGGGAGAAGCTATTGTCTGTCATATGCCATATTTTTTAAAAATGCAGTTGCAGCCATAGGTTTATCCAATCAAGAAAGAAGTTGAAGTTTTCATCATCTGAAAACAATTATAACAACAATATCATCTATGCCAAGATAAAATGGAAAAAAAAAAAAAAAGAAAAGAAGAAGAAGAAGGAACTAACGAAATCAAATAAAAACTTTAATACATCCATATAAAGAAGCTACATAGCATGACAACGGCACAAACAATTGGTTTCACATCAGAGCCTGCAAACCATATTAAAACCGTTGTTACTCATCTGCACTATGGTTTTACAGGTAGGTTTTACAAGTCTGTCATGTAGTCAAAGTTCCACAAGTTGAACCAAAATTCCAAAGCAAGGTAACATGGGGAAAAGATGCGCATTCATGGAATCAGAGGAACAATTTGGAAAATATATAAACAAGTTAAGATTAAGGTCACAATAATTCAACAGCTAAATGGCTTTCTAAAGGATATGGCAGATTTCACCAAAAAAGTGAATAAACATTCCTTTCAGAAGATGTTTACACCAAAATGTTGATATTTAAATTTCAATTAGGGTCAAATTTAGTCATCTTGAACTAGAATATAATGGAAGTTTATGCAGATTTATAACAAAACATCAAGTTGAATCTCAAGAGGTGATTAAGGTTCAGCAGACAGCAGTATTGCCGAACTTGATTGGTTGGAGTTTGAGTTCTCCAAATAATTTGATGCATAGGCCAGTAAGAAAGTTAAAAATATGGTTCATATGAAAGGAAAACATTGAGAGTTGAGGTGCATGCTAAGAGCCATCAATGCATTTAAATAAAGAATTCAAGAATAGAAGAAACTTCTAGAACTAATTATGCCAGTAAAGAAACTAAAAGCAATTAGAGCAAAAATAGAAGGCTCTGTTTGGATGGATGGATTTCAAACGAAGGGATTTGAGGCTGAATTTTATAAAAATGTAGAAGATTAAGCCATTTTATAATAGGTGGATCGAGAGAGGAAGATGAACTAAAGATAGAAGATAAGTATTTTATTTCAAATTCATCATGATAAAGCTATCAAGTTGAATCTTGAAATCCATAGCTAAACATCAAATCTAAATTAAGATATTTAACTTGACTGAATAGAATCAAATTGTTTAATTTTAAATCAATAAATCCAAACATAACCTAAATTTCCATTTGTATTTTTAGTTACATAAAAAACTAAAAAAGAAGTTCTGTGGCAAATTGATATACATTTGATATCTCAAAGCCTGTAGATACGACCTCTTTAACACCAACACTACCACATAAGAAAAGTATTGATTTCTAACTCAGGATACATGATAAGACTGTTATTATTAATCTATGCAACCAACATTGAACCGTATGTATAGCATGAGTTTGTGAAAGATGTGACCATATACCCAATGTGGAAAAATTGACAAACAGGTAAAGGAATGAATTTACCTACACTTCAACATGTTTGCAATATATTGAGCAGAGAGAATTTTAAGCCGCCACCAAACAAGAAACTGAAGTCGGACCTCTGCACCCAAACACCCACAGAAGAAAATGCTCGCGAAGGCACCACCAGATGTCTCTCTCTGTATATACATATATATGTGTGCGTGTATATGTTGCCTTGTATGTGAGAGAGAGAGAGAGAGAGAGAGAGAGAGAGATTAGAAGCTGAATAGAAGAGCAGAGATTAACAGAGAGAGAACCATTTCATTGTGATTCTCTTCAGTTTTCTCGCCGTGTTGCCATTCTCTGATTCAAAATGCGTCGAAACCGAGGAAAGTAATATGTGACGACGCCGTCTCCAACAATTTCTTTTTGTTTTCTCGCAATATCTTTTTGTTTTCTTTTTGAGAAGGAAAATGATTATCCGCTGAAATGAAATGAGTATACTCTGAAAAGGAGTATTTTAATAGAATAATTATTTCATTCATTCAACCCAAACACACCCCAGATACAACTGAAATAATTATGTATTAATGTTACAACCCTACACAAAAACAGTAAAAAAGAGAGAGATCTACTTACAGATGAAAGTAAGATAGTTCAAATCAAACCACAGATATTAGCTCAACCAACTTCAACTCTGTAACAAACCATATATATATATGTATATGTATATATATTATATACTCTAAAGACTAACATGAAGCTCAAGGAAAGTGGATTAGAATTCCCTCTGCCTTTTTGAACTAGGGCAACTTGGTTGATACCGACTAGCGTTTTGCATAATGTCAGGCACAAAAACTGCAGTGTCACATAGACTCTGATTATTCTTTGGCCAGTCAAGCCCCGATAATGTAGATGAGTTAGGGACCTGTGGTACGGTCCAGGATGCCTCTGGCACCTGACCCAAGCACTCACTAGCATCCAGTTCTTCCTCTCCAGCGCTTAAGATTGCGGAGCAGTCAGAGTCTCCAAGCTTACGAGTATCAGCCTGGTATAATTCATCGCAAATAACAGACAATATTAGGGACTGCATTTGCCAGGGTTATATAAACCTGGAGAAAAAGAACAATTATCTAAGCCCATTAATAATAAACATATTTTAAAGCCAAAACTACAAGGTCACTTGATATCTCAATCTATAGCAAACCTGGATCTATCCAAACTCTGAGGAAGCATCGTCTTCAAAAAGATTAACAGTTCAATCAATCGTTAAGATGCAAAATCGGCCAGAACCACACGTGCAAGTTTCCCTGGAAGTAGCACGTCCATGATATCTTAACTAACACTACATAATAGCTGAGCTTAATCTTGCTCAATTTGCTGCAGTGGCTTTATACTCCACTTTTTACCAGAAGAAGAAACATCCACTAAGCCTGCTTTTGGTTTTCCAAAATATACAATTGGCAATATAACCATCTGTGGCTTGGGGAAAAAATCTTTAGAATCAAGGATTCTGAGAAACAAAACATTTTTTGTTTTAATACTGGGAAGTACTTCTGCCAACCAATATAATCACTAAAAAGGGAGAAAAATGTGTGTCCAAGTTTCCTCAGAACATAAGTACCAGTATGTCAATGCCTAACTTCCAAGTTTAATTAATTTTTAGGACTAATTCTTCAACTAATGTATAATAGGGAGTTGCATCACAAGAGAAGAAGAAACTTTCCCAGAAGTATGTTAAATTCAAAGCCAAATGCCGATCAGCTATTCCTCAACAGCAATACAATTGCAGCCTTAGACAAATTAATTGATTGAGCAAAGTACAATAAATATATCAATACTTAATTCCAAAAATATTCTGCCAAGGATGCCTTAATCTTCAATTAAAAAAGCCCTTCATTAACTTCAATTCAAAAGTCCAAGCCTAAACAACAGCCCCACCAGCTCCAGTTGGCTCAAACAGAGACCTGGATGACCAGGCCAAAGTACATTTATCAAATGTCATTGTATGTCAAATATGGCTCTCCAACTTGGCATCAGGGTTACAGCTTGCATTAGGACCAAACCAAGTTCAGATAATCTGTCTTGCTACAAGTCATTTTACCTCGTGGCCACAAGCATTCAAGGCGATGTGATTCTCAAGCATCCTCTATGCAATCAATATCTTTGAGGTTATTGCACCTCCAGAGGTGGCAAATAATCTCTATGCAGTAAGTACATGGTTAGACACATGTGTGTCCATCTGTGAGAGAGAGTTATAGTTTACACTCTTCTCTACCATCAATGTACAAATGCCAAGAGAAGAGGCCAGGTTGACGTTCTCCAGGGAACAAATGTCATATACCTAAAGAGCCTTGGATGCTAAGACATTGCCTCCATATATGCATAAAAATTAACAATATACACATAGTAAGAGCTAAAGTTATACCTTGGAAGAGCTGTTATCCATGTAGCCATAGGTCTGATTCAATTCAGTTAGTCCAACAAATTCATCTGAGTGCCACTGTGGAATACTTGCAGCTGCAGATCCTCCAGCCAACGGAAACTTAGTTGGAGCAAAATCCCCAACTCCACTAACTTGGACAGGTAATACTTTGTTGCATTGACCAGACAATGACATTGGGGTACCCTTTTTAGATAGAAAACGAGATTCGGTTTCTGATATTTTCTCACCACTATTAGAATTCCCTGAGGAAGAAGATGCACCAGGTTCAGAGGATTCGAGCTCTACTTTCACTCCCGTAAGAAGAAATCTCTGATGAGCTGACACGTGTGTATTTGCTGTGTGTATGGAAACATCACATTTCCGGCAAAATAAAGCTCGATCCTCAAGACAAAAGAAATAGCCAACCATTTCCTGTATGGATGCCAATTCTTTTATCATGTTAGTAATTTTAGAAAGAATAAAAATTTCCAACTCATATTGAAAAAGATTCGAAAGAAAGAATAATCAGCGTACAAGGTTCCAGGTAAAAGGCTTTAAAAATTATTTTCTTTAAGAAAAATTGAGGGGGAAAATAGTCAGTTACAACAACCAGAGAGGGAAAGAGTCTCCAAAAATGTGGTTCATATCCAATGATGACGATAATGATGATAACCACCAAAGCAAATTTCCACAATAACTGTTAAACAAAAATTCGAATTTCCAAACACTAAATGAGTGCAAGTACTACCCTACTAATAGATCACAACAAACTATACTACGAGGGCAGTGCATAACTCAAAATATATATTTGTTATAATTTTCAAATCAAATAAAATCCAAACTGAGTAATAAGTTGCATCTTGGTCTCATCTGACTCAAAAGAAAACTTATGCACCATTAGAACCATGTCCCTGATAAGTGAACTAATCTGCAAAATGTACTCCGCCGCTGGCAAAGCAAACCAAATTAACATATAGATTTCCAAAAGCAAGAAAAAGAAAAAAAAGAAACTTGAGTGTGATTAGTTTAGAAAACACATTCTTAGAGATTCTAATGAAGTTTCAATGCTTTCATTAATGAAAAAAAATAAATTTCAGGAAAATTGCAAATTATTATTAATTTTTTTTTTTTTTTGGGGGGGGGGGAATTGCTCTAAATGCATTTTCCACATCATTTTTGTTTTCCCAAAGTGATTTAATCCAAGTTGACATTCATCAAAAACATGATTCGATCAGATTTAAATGAGTACATATATGGCTTTACATAGTGGCAATCCAAGAAGATGGTCCATTTAGCCATCACAGGATTCGGAATTATGGTTTGTTGATTTAAATTGAGTGTATTTTTATTCTTCATTAAACCGTGTTCACAAATATACCAATCAGATAAATTAATCAAAATCTTCCAATAAGACTAACTAATTTTTTAAAAGTTATAACAAGAAAAGCCAGTTTAAGACATCTCCAATCCTTACTCTTTCTTTTGTTTCTCATCAAATTTGAGTCAAATTTCGGCTAAAAGCTTGATCAGGCATGGGACACTACAATCCTTACTCTTTTTCTTCATCAAATCTTTTTTGAAAATTCCAAATTTATCCTTAAAACCTGTTTTACCAATTTTTTTGAAAGCAAATCATCTCCAATCCTTACTTCTCCCTTTATTTGATACAAATTCGATGAAATGATTGGAGTTCACTTTTGGCTCTTTATTCATCAAATTTGAATCTCATGAAAGAATTGATGAAAGATTGGAGATGCTTCAACAAATCAAACTTACTCACATTCATACAATTCTGAAAGTAGTTGATTTGATGAATCCATCAAAAGCAAAAGGAATAAAATATGTGTATGAATATACCTGACAGATATCACATTTGGGCATGGGCGAGGAAAAGCTAGAGAGAGAAATTCTCTGATGCTTGCTGGCAAGCTTGTTGGCAGCGTGAACCTTCTCATCGCATGCCCAGCACAGAGCCGCCTCATCCGCACAACACAAAACTTTCGCCTCCGCTACTCCACAAACGTTGCACTGAATCTTCATCCTCCTCTCTCTCTCTCTCCCCCTCTCCTTTCTCTCTCTAAATTCCTGTGATTGCCTCCTCTCTGTGTCGGAGGTGAGAGAATTTGGGATAACTCTAAAGCCCGTTTGTTTTCAGAGCGGATGAAATTTTTAGGATTCGTTTGAGATTGGGTTTGACTATAGTTTTTTTTTTTTTTTTTTTTGGGGGGGTTATTTTAATTTTGGTTAAAAATTTTGTTTGGGTTTATTTTATTTTATTTTTACTTTTATGAACGAAAAAGTAAAATAATTAGGATTTAAATAGAATATTTTGGCTTATTAATTTTTAAGTAAACTAACAATTGGTTTTAATAATTTTACTCAATTTTCATCAAATTTTATTAAAGATAAGTATTAATAAAATTGTTATTAAAAATAATTTTTGTGATAATTTTTTACATATATCATCAAAAATTAACAATTAGTGACTTTTTTTGTCAAGAATTTTATAAATTATTACTAAAACTTATAATTAATGACGTTTTTCTACAACGAATTTTTCAAATTGTTATTAAAAGTTGTAAATTAATGACTTTTTTATGACGATTTTTTTAAACAGTCTCTAAAACTTATAATTAGTAACATTTTTTGTAACAATATTTTTAAACTGTTGCTAAAAATTAATAATTAGTAATATTTTTTAATATTATTTAATGAAAATATTATTAATATCATAAAATTTATTGAACAAAATTCACTTATTAAGTTTTATACATAAGTCTCTCTTAATTTTTTAATTTATTTTATTTTTTTGTGATTAATTTGACCAAAAAAATCAACCCTATCCATATCCCAAACGACACATAAGGGGATTCAGAAAATGTGTGTTCTTGTCCGATGGGGTTTTACCCTTGTTGTTTTTTATATATTTTAATATTATAAATATATTTTATAAATATTAAAATTATATTTTAATATCAAAGTCACATTTCATAAATATATTATATATATTTTTGGTATTATATTATTTTTTTGCTTATAATTTTATTATTATACTATGAATTTTAATTATTATATTTTATATTAAAAATTAAAAATTATTATATTTTACAAAATTATTATATTTTAATATTAAAAATTATTATACTATGAATATGAATAAGGACAATTTAAACCAAATAAAGTCTTAAGTTCCATCAAATGGAATCAGTTACATGAATTCTTATTCTCCATCCGACTCTATCAACAACTATTTGATTAGTCAAATTCAGTAGATTCATATCTCTTTTTACCATACTAGCCCACATCAATTTAGATTTGCCTCTTCCCTAACACTTTCATCTACCATCATTGTATCGCATCTCTTTACTACTGTCTCTATTGGTCTTGTTGTATATGACCAAACCATCTCAATGTTATTCTCTCTCAACTTACTCATTCCGAACTCTATCTTTTCTAGTCTTGTCACACATATACCATAGTATCATCATCTGAGTAACACTCATCTTATCTACATGTTGTTCTTAGTTGTCCAACATTTCGTCCCATACAATATTGCTAATCTAATAGCCGTTCTATAAAACTTTCCTTTTAGTTTAGTGTATACTCGTTTATCACACAATACCCCATACGCACTCATCTACTTAAGCTATCCCGCCTTAATTTTATGGATCACATCCACTAATCTCCCCAGTTGTTGTGCAAAGTAAGATTTATTTTCACAAGAGATCTAAACGACTTTTTTACGTGTTGGATGTTGGTTACCTAACACACAACTCTCTCTTTTTACCGAAGCTTGTGACCAACGAAGTTGTTAAACAATATGGTCATTTAATATCTAGTCCCAATTGACTCATTTTCTAATACCATTTCTTCTACCTCATTATCAATCCCATAATGAGAGGCCCTTTAGATGGTGTTGGGACTCATAGTCCCTCGCCATAATTTTAAAACAAACAATATATTAATAATCCCAACACATTACGAAATTTAGTCTCAAACCTTGCTTCTGAAAACAAACCACCCTTTCCATAGTTTGCTAAGTTTTGTAGCATTTTCTTATATTTTAGCATTTTCCTAGACCAATATGTCATGCAAACAAAAATGTATGTATATACCTAATGTTCTAGATTGAAAGCAACTAATGTATGTAGATATATTTGATGTATTTGTATTTATATTTGTATCGAAAAATGTATGATGTATTATTAAAAATGAATTTATTTACAATAATGAAATTATCACATTATTGTTGTCAAGTTTTTTATATAAATTTTATGTATATTTAAAATTTTCCTTACTTAAAAGGGAGATAAGGATTAAATGAGGAAAAATTGAAACAGTTACAAAAGTTATTTAAAATTAAAAAATATTACACAACTTAAGAGAAATTTGGTTATTAAAAAAAAAAAAAAAGAAGGACCAAACTAGTGTTACTATTCCTTAATTATATATAATTAGAGAATACTCTTTATTTTTTATTAGTTGAAGTACCTATTTATTCACACAAATTGTTTAAAGAGTTTCTCGTAATGATACAAAGTTATATTAGCCAACATGTCTCTTTTAAAAAGGCTATTGGAGATGGTTTCAATATTCGAAGTTGGAAGCATCGACAAGGCTATGCACACACGCTGCAACACCACATGTGTACAAGTCAGAACCAAGAAACTTCGTATTTGTGAATTTTTAGGTTTTACGATCAAACAATATAAACCTAAAATTAAAATAATCATACACGACAATCTTGTCACCAAATGCAAAAAAATGCTTCTTCTAATATAAGGACTTTCAATTATGGGCCCAACCTGTTGGAAAATGACTTTGAAAAACCTTATTTTTTGCTAATTTTGAGTATTAAATAATGTGGGACCCAAGCATTATTTTTAACGTTTCTCATTGGGTTCATATTTAATGTCGCGTAGTGAATAATATCGTGTATTTAGTTGTTCAAAATCATTTCCGGATGAATGAGAATTCAATACGCATTTTCGAGTTCGTGGATATGACCTTAGATGGGTTTTTTTACACATTTGTGAAATGTATTTGTCCTACATTGGAAAAGCTTAAAGAGTTATATGGGTATATATATTCTAGCTTGGGATACTTGGGATAGGCCCCAAGGGGTACCCAAGTTTGTGGAATGATGAGATTATGGATAAAGTGGGCTAGACCCATTAGACCAAAAACAAAAACCATACACGGGCGCCGCCACCGTCCGTCCGTTCGGGCTGGGCTTGGGCGCGGGTGCGTGGTGTGAGATTGGGTTGGGCTTGTCCGCCCCAATACTTATCTTTTTTTGCCAAAAATATTTGTATTTTATTTATTTATTTTTAATTTTGGTTTCAAAATTCAAAATAAATTAGTCTAGATTTTTCCTTCACCCAAACAGATCCCGAACAGGTTTTCTACCTGTTGAATTCCACTCAAACAGGTTCATACTTGTTGAAATTCTAACCGAACAGGCTTTCTACCTGTTGATTCCACCTGAACAGATTCAAATATGTCTGAACAGGTTTTCACCTGTTTTGAAAAGACACTTCTTCTCCTATATACAGCCTGTCTTTCCAACATTTCATTCTATTGAAATTTTTCAAAAAATCTTCATTTTCTTTTTCTGTTCGCCCTCTTTTGCTCCTGTATTTGTTTACCATTTAGTTTATATGAAAAGAAATAGAAAGAGTTACAAAATTGTTTGGTTCACAAGATCTGATTTTGTAGTGCTGCAAATCAAGTAGTAGTCGTTACATCCTAAGAAATAGACGCCATTAAAACTTGAAGTACCAAGCGAGGGCGAAATCTATATTAAGGAGATTGTGTCCAACACAAGCCTCGACTTATAATTTCTGTAAGCAAGTAATTCGGAATTTAATTTATTAAATTAATTTTTGAATTATTTTATTTTGTTGTTTATTTTATTTAGACATTTAATTTACACACACACATCCACTGTGGGATTTAATAATCTTAAAGTAGATTTCTGTTTTTTTAATTTGTGTGTTAAACAGACGAATATTTTGTTTCGAAAAATTAAATAGTAGTCATATACTGTTTAATTTCTTAAATAGTAGTAATTTATTGTTTAATAATTTCTTTGATAACATAGTAGTCATATATTATTTATCATTGGAATTTTATTACAAAATATTATTCTGTATATTTTATGTGTAAATTCTATTATGTATAAATTTGTGATTTGTGCTTTAATTATTTCATCAGAAATATGGCTACTGAAACAAACAGTACTGAGACTGTTATTACTCCGACCCCCACACCCGTTGTGCTAGTGATGACTCCGGCAGTACCGGTAACTCATGAGGAGAAGTTGGAAAAATTCAATGGAAATGATTTTAAAATATGGCAACAAAAAATGATATTTTATCTTACGACATTGAATTTGTCTCACTTCACTCATGAAAAAGCTCCCGCATTAAACGAGGAAGAAACTGACCGGCAAGTGGTTGCAGCAGTTGATGCATAGAAACTTGGTGATTTTCTGTGTCGGAATTATATCCTCAATGGGTTAGACAATACACTATACAACATGTATAGTGTCAAAAACACTGCAAAAGAACTGTGGGAATCTCTAGATCATAAATATAAGGCAGAGGATGCCAATACAAAAAAAATTTGTTATCAGCCGTTTTCTGGACTTTAAAATGATGGATTCCAGGATGGTTATTAGCCAGGTTCAAGATCTTCAATTAATTCTCCATGACATATATGCCGAAGGGATTGTTTTTAGTGAATCTTTCCAGAGAGTGGCAATCATTGAAATATTACCACAATCCTGGAAAGAATTCAAGAATTATCTGAAGCATAAGCGTAAGGAGATGAAATTGAAGGAACTGATAGTGCAGCTCAGAATTGAGGAAGACAATCGTGGTTCCGACAAGAAGTCAGGAAACCATGTCATGTAGATTAAAACAAATGTTATGGAACATGAACAAGGGTCAAAGTTCAACAACAATAAGTGGAAGCATGATGGCAATGGTCCCAAACAATGATCCACTAGTAAGATCAACAAAGGGATCAACAACGAGTTCAACAAGAGGTTCAAAAGCAAGTGTTTTGTGCGCGACAAATATGGACATCGTGCTAAGGATTGTCATATTCGCGAAGACGGAGGAAGTTCAAGCCAAAAGCCAACATAAGCTAACATAGCCGAGATTTTTATTTCTCCGATGGAGTGGCAGAAATCAATCTTGCTGCAGTAGTCTCTGAAGCAAATTTGGTGGGCAATCCAAAGGAGTAGTGGGTGGATACTGGAGCAATCCGTCATATCTGTGCAGATAAGAAGATGTTCACAATCACAAAGTGATGGAAAGTGAATAATAGCTTTTTATGGGAAACTCCTCCACTTCAACTGTGAAAGGACAATGAAAGATCATGCTAAAAATGACCTCGGGAAAAGAACTCGCGCCCAACAATGTACTCCATGTGCCAGAGATTTGCAAAAATTTGATTTTAGGGTCATTGCTGATCAAGAATGAGTTTAGATTAGTCTTTGAATCTAATAAGGTTGTATTCTCCAAGAGTGGAATATATGTGGGACAATGTTACATAAGTGATGGGCTTTTTAAGCTCAATATATTAACTGTTGTACCAAATTTGGCTATTAATAATAAGAACATATCTTTTGTTTATATTGCTGAGTCTTCTTTTTTATGGTATGGTAGATTAGGCCATGTTAATTTTAATTCTCTGTGTAGACTTGTTTCTTTAGAATGTTTATCAAACTTAGAGTTTGATTCTAATCATAAATATGAGATTTGTGTCGAGACAAAACTCACTAAGGCATCATTTAATAAAGTAGAAAGAAGTACTGAACCTCTAAGTTTAATTCACACAGATATTTGTGATTTAAAATTTGTTCAAACTAGAGAAGGTAAGAAATGCTTTATTACTTTTATTAATGATTACATTCAATATTGCTATGTTTACTTATTGCGAAGTAAAAATGAAGACTTAGAAGATTTTAAACAATATAAACTGGAGGTTGAAAATCAACTTAGCAAAACTATTAAGGTAATGAGGAGTGACAGAAGTAGTGAGTATGATGCACCATTTGAGAAATTTTGTTCTGAACATGGTATTATTCACCAAACTACTGCACCTTATTCTCCTCAGTTAAATGGAGTTGTTGAGAGAAAGAATCAAACTCTTAAAGAGATGATGAATGCCATGTTGATTAATTCAGGGTTACCTCAGAACTTGTGGGGGGAGACAATTTTGTCTACTAACTTTACCCTTAACAGGGTACCCCACAAGAAAATCAATCAAACATCTTATGAATTATGGAAAAGTCGACGACCTGCCTATAATTACCTCAAAATGTAAGGGTATTTGGCCAAAGTGGCAGTTCTTAGTCCTAAAACAACTAAGATAGGATCAAAAACCATTTGTGACACCCGAATTTCTTTTAATTTAATTCAATACCGTGATTAGATCAATTACTCATGAATAGAATATATATATATAAAACTAATAAATAAATAATAATAATAATACACCCTAAATATGTAATTAATACCATAACCAATCACGATCATAATAATAATAAAATAAAATAATTAATGTTATAGTTGTAGGTGATAAAATGTAGTCTAATTAGATTATTACAAACTTGGGCCAAATGCGAATTAAATCAAAGGTTAAGAGAGAAAAAAAGAAAAAGAAAAGTGACGCCCAAATTTCTTTTAATTTAATTCAATACCGTGATTAGATCAATTACTCATGAATATAATATATTTATAAAAAAACTAATAAATAAATAAATAATAATAATAATATACCCCAAATATATAATTAATACCATAACCAATCACGATCATAATAACAATAATAATAATAAAATAAAATAATTAATGTTATAGTTGTAGGTGATAAAATATAATTTAATTAGATTATTACAAAGTTGGGCCAAATGCGAATTAAAAATAAAAAATAAAAAAGTGGTTTATCACCATCCTAATATATAAGATGGTGACTAAGTAATATAACCAAGGTTAATCATCCTAGTAGAAGGGGGAAATAGCACCTGTTAGATAGGTGGTCAATTTTGAGCAATCCACTTAATTAGAAATCAGGTAATCACCACTTATAAATAGGAAGAAACTGAGGGAGTTTCGAAAACATAAGAAGGATACAAATAACTTAGGAGCAGCGTACTAGTAGCAGAGAATGACGAGACAATTATAGAAAAGTGAAGGCTAAGGGTCAATAGTAATGTGAGTTATATTATACATTGAGTTACCATAATATATTTTATGAATATTTTGAGTTACCACAATTTATTTTATATAATTTATGTTTTATGGTTATGTTAATGTTTCAATTACGTGGATTATTTTCTGAACTCTATTTGCTTAAATTGAAACCCATGGATATGTTTGTTTAAATTTTAGAAATTATTTGATAATGATTTAATAAATAATTATGTTCTGTAAGTATCACCACGGGAGTCCCACGCCTTAGAGGACTTAAATAAACCATTGGCTTCTGTTTAGCCACTTTGTGGTCCTCTATTTGTCATGAATCCATTGAACCCTGTTCTATTTTGTTCTATACCGTGGTTATGATTATTTGCCTATATGATTTCCGTGTTCTACTTTTGTTAATTAAAATTAGTTATGTATTTCAATTACCAAACTAATTTCTGTTTAGCCTAATAATTATTCATGCATTTTTTTTGGACCTTCGTGCTAACTATATAATATTTCTCATTCTGCCATGTGCTTATAGCTGTTATCCCCTTTCAGGTGATGAGATTTAGCGGGACCGGGATTGGAAATGAACCGCAGTGTTTTTTTATTTATTTATTTTATTTTTACTATTTGTAATTATGATTAGACTCTTATAATAAAATGAAGCCTAGATAGCTATTTTCTTTTTTACTAAATTTTTTGGTACCCATTTATTTTAATTTATTTAATTTATCAGCTTGCGTTACTACTACTACAAAAATTTTAGATTTTTTTTTTTATTTCTATTATCTTGTTGCGACGCTGAATCTTTGGATACCAGGTTTGGGTCGTGACAAAAGTAGTACCAAAGCAATGGTTTTTGGGCACAAAAAAGAAAAAAGAAAAAAAAAAAAAAACCTTAGTTTATCTAACATGATTAAACCACTCTATAAATATGGTTTGGGCTAAATTTTCCTGTGTTGTAGGGAATGGCGAATCTAATAGAGTTATTCTGGTTCTAGCCCCCAAGAGCTCATCTTATCCCGAACCTATTAGAACGCTGGGGTGATTCGGAGAGTCTTGTCAGACAAGCCCACCCGACATTTGACCGACTCATGTAGTGACCTGTATATTTGCAGGCCGACCCGATGAGGATTTCTTATTTTGGAGGCTTAGCCAAGGCAGCACTCGTGAGAGGTATATAGGGTGACCCACGTTGTTAGTATTTCTCCGAACCTAGGACAACCGCATTTTTTGTTCCCACCTCTATCCTTGGGCTTCGCGGAGAGGAAAGGACACGCATACCCTAGCAGCTAAAGTCGCACTACAACACCTCCTCCACAGCACGTTGTCCATACCCTAGTTGTGGACTTCACTGACAATGCATTATATTTGGAGATACCGGTACGGATTACCGGGCGAGAGTTTTGGGGTTATGATCACGATGTTCCTGTCTACATAGTCCCGGTGGTATGAAGTTGCTTTGGAATAGAGCGCAGTGGGTGGGAGTTTGAGTCTCTCATGCAGAGGGAGTTTGCGGGGTTATTTCATGACCCAGTTTTCCGGAGCTAGTTCTCATTGTGGCCTAACAGTCTCTTCTAAACGTCCGACCAGGAGATCTTTTTTTTGTGACCTGACCATGATTAGTCTAATTCTTCTGTTTTTGTATTACTAGGATTAGACACTAACTCTTGACTGTATTTTAAGTACGTTGAACTAATATCTTTTCTTTTGCATAAGAAAAAAATTATATATGTATTGTTATAGTATCTTGTGAATCATATATATGATATTGTGATAATTAAATGTATACTAAGTGGTTCAAAAAAAAATAATAAAAAAAAGAGTCCACTAATCGTTTTCACCTTGTAGTAATGGCTAATGATGAAAATGGAACCGGATTATTGGTTAGCGGTACTGATCCAATGGACCAAATCATGGAAAGAGCAGTTACCAGTTTTTTGCGAGCCCTACAAACCAACATTAATAGCGGAATACCTGAACGACGAGAAGAGTCAACTATAATTAAACAGTTCCAGGACTTGAAACCTACCATATTTACTGGTAGTACAAACCCACTGGTAGCAGAAACTTGGGTCAGAGATATGGAGAAGATTTTTTGCGCATTACCTTGCACAGAAAGACAAAAGATAACCTTCGTCATATTCACCTTCAAAGATGATGCACAAGAATTGTGGCTTCTTACCCTGGAGAAAGAAGATATTGTGACTTGGGCAAGGTTCTTGGAGGTATTCTATGAAAAATATTTTCCAGATTCACTGCAGGAACAAAAGGCGTCGAAATTCGTATATCTAAGGCAAAGAACCATGACGGTGGCCGAATACGAGAGCAAGTTCATGTAACTGGCTCGACTTGCGACATATGTCATCCTTACCGAAGCTCAAAAAGTCAGGAAATTCGAAGCAGGATTGGATGATGAGATCAATGATAGGCTGGAGGTTTTGAAACTTCCAACCTACGCGGACGTGATGGAGCATACATTACGGAAAAAGGGATTAAAGCCTCGCGTTTCAGGGAAATAAGCCAAAGGAAGCTATTTTGGGAAAGAGATAACAGAAGATCTGGTGTTGTGCCTCCCAATAGGGTAAATACGAGCACAACTAGTTCAACCAGTTCAAGCAATCAAGGTCGTACCAATCCCAGAGGTGGCATCATTCTAACTTGCTCTACTTGTGGAAGGACTCATTAGGGACAATGCCATCGAGACACAGGAGCATGCTTTAGATGCGGTCAAGTTGGCCACTTACTAAGAGATTGCCCAAAGATTGTCAATCCTATAGCAGGTCTCTCTAGACTAGCGCCAAAACCCGCAGTACCTGGAGGAGTGAGGAAGGACCAAAAAGGCCAAGGAAGAACTTTTGCCCTGGAACCTGGAAACCTAGAAGTTACCGAGAATGTTGTGTCAGGTACACTTTCTGTTTGTGGTCACTTAGCTCATGTTCTCTTTGACTCTAGTTCAACGCATTCTTTTGTTACACCATACTTTGCTACCAAGTTGGCATCAACACCCGAACCCTTAGGATATATACTATCTGTGTCTTTTCCTTATGGCAACTCCGCCCTTAGTGCTAATGTGTACAAATCTTGTACTATATCCTTAAAAGGGAAAACCTTATATGTAGACTTGATTCCCCTCAGCATTAGTATCTTTGATGTGATCTTAGGAATTGATTGGTTGGCTGCCAACCATGCCTCTATCTATTGTGAAGCCAAAAACGTCTCCCTCCGGTCACCAAATCAACTCGAGCTTGTCTTTGATGGAACTAAAGTCTCTCCACTTCCATGTGTTATATCTTTCATGACAGCCTAACGACTTCTAAGAAAGGGTTGTTATAGTTGCATATGTTATGTGATCGATACTCAACAAGAAGCCCCCATACTTGATACAATCCCTGTGGTTCGAGAATTCTTGGATGTATTTCCTGAAGACCTACCCGGTACCCCGGTTGACCGAGAAATCAAATTCACCATTGAAACCCAACCTGGTACCCAACCAATCTCAAAAAGCCTTACCCGCATGTCCATGACATAATTAAAAGAACTGAAGACTCAACTCTAGGAACTACTGGACAAAGGTTTCATTCGATCTAGTACCTCACCCTGGGGAGCTTCAGTATTATTCGTAAAGAAAAAGGATAACACGATGAGGTTATGCATCGATTACTAAGAGCTGAACAAAGTCACTATAAAAATTCGTACCTTCTACCACGAATTGATAACTTGTTCGATCAACTGCAAGGCGCCCAAGTATTCTCAAAAATTTACTTGCGTTCTGGTTACCATCAACTAAATGTCAAAACAGAAAGCATCAAAAGACTACCTTCAGAACCCGTTACAGGCATTACGAGTTTCTTGTCATGCCCTTTGACATCACAAATGCTCCAGCAACTTTTGTCACGATCCAAACCCGGTACCCAAAGGTTCGGCGTCGCAACAAGATAATAGAAATAAAAAAATCTAAAATTTTTGTAGTAGTA
This sequence comes from Camellia japonica, assembly GCA_030407325.1. Lineage (NCBI taxonomy): Eukaryota > Viridiplantae > Streptophyta > Magnoliopsida > Ericales > Theaceae > Camellia > Camellia japonica. The sequence continues at coordinate 27,128,634 of JAPPVO010000032.1, forward strand.
GTAGTAGTAGTAGTAGTAGTATAGCGCAAACGAAAAAATTAAATAAATTAAAATGAATGGGTACCAAAAAGTTTAGTAAAAAAGAAAATAGTCATCTGGGCTTCATTTTATTATAAGAGTCTGATCATAATTACAGATAGTAAAAATAAAACAAAATATAAAAAAAAAACACTACGGTTCATTTCCAATCCCAATCCCGCTAAATCTCATCACTTGAAAGGGGATAACAGCTATAAGCACATGGCAGAGTGAGAGATATTATACAATGAGCACGAGGGTCCAAACAAAATCCATGGATAATTATTAGACTAAACAGAAATTAGTTTGGTAACTGAAATACATAACTTATTTTAATTAACAAAAGTATAATGTAGAAATCATATAAACAAATAATCATAACCATGGTACAGTACAGAACAAAACAGAACAGGGGTCACTTGAGTGACAATAAGAACAGGGGTCAATGGATCCATGACAAACAGAGGACCACAAAGTGGCCAAACAGAAGCCAATGGTTTATTTAAGTCCCCCAAGGCGTGAGACTCCCGTGGTGGTACTTACATAACATAATTGTTTATAAAATCATTGTCAAAGAATTTCTAAAATTTAAATAAACATATCCATGAGTTTCAATTTAAGCAAATAGAGTTTAGAAAATAATCCACGTAATTGAAATATTAACATAACCGTAAAACATAAATTATATAAAATAAATTTTGGTAACTCAAAACATTCGTAAAATATACTATGGTAACTCAAGGTATAATATAACTCACCTTACTATTGACCCTTAGCCTTCACTTTTCTATGATTGCCTCGTTATTCTCTGCTACTAGTACGTTGCTCCTAAGTTATTTGTATCCTTCTTATGTTTTCGAAGCTCCCTCAATAGCTCCCTATTTATAGGTGGTGATTGCCTGGTTTCTAATTAAGTGGATTGCTCAAAATTGGCTACCTGTCTTACAGGTGCCATTTCCCCCTTCTACTAGGATGATTCACCTTGGCTACATTACTTAGTCACCATCCTATATATTAGGATGGTGATAAACCACCTCTTTTTTTTTTTTCTTTTTTTTTTTCGCATTTGGCCCAAGTTTGTAATAATCTAATTAGATTACATTTTATCACCTACAACCATAACATTAATTATTTTATTATTATTATTATTATTGTTATTATGATCGTGATTGGTTATGGTATTAATTACATATTTGGGGTGTTATTATTATTTATTTATTTATTTATTTTATTATTATTATTATTATATTCTATTCATGAGTAATTGATCTAATCACGGTATTGAATTAAATTAAAAGAAATTCGGGTGTCACATTTCTCCTCTCCTTAAAAAAAGTTTGTCCCCAAACTTGTCATACCTTGCTTTTCGAAGAGGTGTGGGTATTTGGCCCGCATTTGACTTTCAGTTTCCCATGTCACTTCTTGAACTCGATGATTCCTCCACAAAACTTTGACAAGGGGGTATAGTCTTGTTTCGAAGGATTTGATCACGACGATTGAGAATCTGCACAGGTTATTCTTTATAAGAGAGGTCTTTTTGAACCTCCAGGTTCTCATAATCGATAACATGTTCTGGATCTCAAAGATATCGACGAAGTATCGAAATGTGAAACACGTTGTGGACATTGGACAGTTCGGGTGGAAGCGCAAGGCGATATGCCATAGAACCAATCCTTTCTAGTATCTCGAATGGCCCGATGTAACATGGGTTTAACTTTCCTCATTTTCCAAATCAGATAACCCCTCTTGTGAGTGAGATCTTTAGAAACACACGATCTCCTATTTGAAATTCTAAGTCTCGTTTTCGTGTATCAGTATAGTTTTTCTGGCAGCTCTGAGCAATGCGAATTCGTTGTTGGATGAGTTGAATTTTATCACTTGTAATTTGCACGATTTCGGGTCCTAGCAATTTCCTGTATCCGACTTCTATCCAACACAGAGGTGATCGGCATCGTCTTCCATACAGTGCCTCGTATGACGCCATTCCGATGCTTGCATGATAGCTATTATTATAGGCAAACTCCACCAAAGGTAGGTAATCGTCCTAATTACCTTTGAGGTCTAACACACACACACACACGTAACATATCTTCTAAAGTCTAGATTGTTCTTTCGGATTGCCCATCAGTTTCTAGGTGATAAGCCGTGCTAAACTTCAGAGTGGTTCCCAAAGCTTCTTACAATTTGTCTGAATTTCTTTTAATTTAATTCAATACCGTGATTAGATGAATTGCTCATGAATAGAATATATATATTAAAAAAAACTAATAAATAATAATAATAATAATAATACATCCTAAATATGTAATTAATACCATAACCAATCACAATCATAATAACAATAATAATAATAAAATAAAATAATTAATGTTATCTGATTTGGAAAATGAGGAAAGTTAAACCCACGTTACGTCGGGCCATTCGAGATACTAGAGAGGATTGGTTCTGTGGCATATCACCTTGCGCTTGCACCCAAACTATCCAATGTCCACAACATGTTTCATGTTTCAATACTTCGTCGATATCTTCGAGATCCAGAGCATGTTATTGATTACGAGAATCTGGGGGTTTAAGAAAACCTCTCTTATGAAGAACAACCTGTGCAGATTCTCGATCATCGTGATCAGATCCTTCGAAACAAGACTATACCCCTTGTAAAAGTTTTATGGAGGAATCATCGAGTTGAAAAAACGACATGGGAAACTGAAAGTCAAATGCGAGCCAAATACCTACACCTCTTCGAAAAGCAAGGTATGGCAAGTTTGATGACAAACTTCTTTTAAGGATGGGAGAAATATGACACCCGAATTTCTTTTAATTTAATTCAATACCGTGATTAGATCAATTACTCATGAATAGAATATATATATATATAACTCATAAATAAATAATAATAATACATCCTAAATATATAATTAATATCATAACCAATCACGATCATAATAACAATAATAATAATAAAATAAAATAATTAATGTTATAGTTGTAGGTGATAAGATGTAATCTAATTCGATTATTACAAACTTGGGCCAAATGCGAATTAAATCAAAGGTAGAGAAAGAGAGAGAGAGAGAGAGAGAGAGAGAGAGAGAAAAGAAAAAGAAAAAGAAAAAGAAAAAAAGGTGGTTTACCCCATCCTAATATACAGGATGGTGACTAAGTAATATAGCCAAGATGAATCATCTTAGTAGAAGGGGGAAATGGCACCTGTTAGACAAGTGTCCAATTTTGAGCAATCTACTTAATTAGAAACCAGGCAATCACCACCTATAAATAGGGAGCAACTGAGGGAGCTTCGAAAACATAGGAAAGATACAAATAACTTAGGAGCAGCGTACCAGTAGCAGAGAATAACGAGACAATCAGAGAAAGTGAAGGCTAAGGGTCAATAGTAAGGTGAGTTATATCATACCTTAAGTCACCATAATATGTTTCATATATGTCTTAAGTCACTATAATATATTTTACGAATGTTTTGAATTACCATAAGATATTTTATATAAGTTATGTTTTACGGTTATGTTAAGTTTCAATTACGTAGATTATTTTCTGAATCTTATTTGCTTAAATTGAAACCCATGGATATATTGGTTTAAATTTTAGAAATTATTTGACAATGATTTTATAAATAATTAATTTTTGTAAGTACTACTAGGGGAGTCCCACGCCTTGGGGGACTTAAATAAACCATTGGTTTCTTTTTTGGCCACTTTGTGGTCCTCTGTTTGTTATGGATCCATTGACCTCTGTTCTGTTTGTCACTCCAGTGACTTCTGTTCTGTTCTATTCTGTATCGTGGTTATAGTTATTTATGTAACTTTTGTATTTCAGTTTCTGCCACTTAATTAATTTGTTTATTCAACTTCAATTATGTTAATGTTTTAGCTTAAATAACTATCCATGGCTATTTGTGCCCTTATACCCACAGTATAATATTTCTCACTCTGCTATGTGTTTATAGTTGTTACCCTTTTCAGATGACAAGATTTAGCGGGATCAAGATGGGGAATAAATCGCAGTTTTTTTTTTTTTTTTTTACTATCTGTATTTCGGATTGGACTTTTATAATAAAATAAAGAGCCCAAACAAATATTTTTGTTTCTTTTAATAAACTTTTGGTACCCATTTATTTATTTATAAGTTATTCGCTTGCGCTACTAATATAATAATTTTAGAATTATTTTATTTTTATTATCTTGTTGCGACGCCAAACCCTTGGATACTGGGTTTGGGTTATGACACCATTGATTGTGTGTTCATTGGTTATGTAAATAATAATAGTGCATACAGATTTTTAGTTCATAGATCTGAAAAATCCTGATATGCATGTAAATTATTGAGTTAAGGAATGCGTCGTTTTTCAAACACATTTTTCCTTGCAAGGAAACTGAAGAGACAAGTTCAAATAAAAAAACTTTTGATACTGCTATAGGTAGTAGTGAAGACCACAATGATAATAAAATAAATAAACCTAGACATAGCAAGAGGGCTAGGATCTCTAAATCATTTGGTCCAGATTTTCTAACATACCTATTAGAAAATGAGCTTCAAAACTTCCAGAAAACAATGTCAAGTCCTGAATCTCCATTGTGGAGAGAGTCTGTGAATAGTGAAATTGAATTAATACTGCAAAATCATACTTGGGAACTGGTGGATCTTCCACCAGGGTATAAACCTCTTGGATATAAGTGGATATTCAAGAGAAAGATAAAAGTAGATGGTTCAATTGATAAATACAAAGACTAGGCTTGTTGTTAAGAGATACAGACAGAATGAAGGCCTTGACTATTTTGACACATATTCACCAGTGACAAGAATAATATCTATTCGTATGCCAATTGCAATTACAGCTTTGTATAGTTTGGAAATACATCAAATGGATGTTAAAACAGTCTTTTTAATGACGAGTTAGATGAAGAAATCTATATGGAACAACCGGAAGGTTTTCAAGTTTCCAACAAAGAGAAAAAGGTTTGTAAACTTGTCAAATCCCTTTATGGATTAAAACAAGCTCCAAAACAATGGCATGAAAAATTTGATCACGCGATACTTTTGGATGGCTTTAAGATAAACGAATGTGACAAATGCGTCTATGTTAAAAGCATGGACAAAGGCCATGTCATAGTTTGTCTTTATGTGGATGACATGCTCATTATTGGAAGCAATAATGACATGATTAAATCCACAAAGAAAATGTTGGACAAAAAGTTTGACATGAAAGATCTAGGAGTAGCAGATGTAATTCTAGGAATAAAAATTACTAAAACATCTGAAGGGTATACTTTATCTCAGTCTCATTATGTTGAGAAGATTCTGGAGAAATTTGGAAAGCATGATGATCGTCCTGCTAAAACACCTATTGACATTAGCTTTCATTTGTCAAAAAATACAAGTGCAAGCATATCACAATTAGAGTACTCTCGGATAATCGGAAGCTTAATGTATTTAATGAATTGCACTAGGCTAGATATAGTCTATGCTGTAAGTAAATTGAGTAGGTACATAAGTAAACCAGGGTCCGATTATTGGAAAGCAATAATTAGGGTACTTAGGTATCTAAGACATATCCAAAATTATGACTTACATTATACCAAATATCTAGCAGTACTCGAGGGGTACAACGATATAAATTGGATATTGGATACTAAAGACTCAAAATCCACTAGTGGATACGTCTTTACCCTAGGAGGTGCTACAGTTCCAAGTAGATATGTATAGCAAGGTCGACAATGGAATATGAGTTTACCGCATTAGATAAAATAAGAGAAGAAGCAAAATGGCTTCGTAATTTCTTAGAAGACATTCCAATGTAGCCTAAACCTGTGCCAGCTAAATGTATTCACTATGATAGTGAAGCAACAATAGGACGGGTACAGAATCATATGTGTAACGGTAAGTCTTGACACATTCGTCGAAGACATAATACCGTTAGGCATTTGCTCTCACATGGAATAATTTCCATAGAGTATGTAAAGTCAAGGGAGAATATTGCGGATCCATTAACTAAAGGGCTAGCCAGAGAGTAAGTGTACCATTGATCAAGGGGAATGAGATTAAAGCTTATTACTTAAAAAGTCGCCATAATGGCAACCCAACCTAGTTGACTAGAGATCCCAAGATCTAGGTTCAAAAGGACAACCGAATTATGGATGACTTCACGTATTGCTAAGGGGGTTTACTCCTATCCATTTATATGATAAGAATAGTGATACATGTAGTGTTAGTAGGATAAGCTTTGCTTTTAATGATTCTTATAGCTTGGACATCCAAGTTGGGTATAGCAGGATACTCTTAATAAGAAGTCACTTATATGAGTGCGAACTAGGCCGATTTTGTGAGAATTTATAAGGCTAAATTCTCTAGAGCACTTATGAATTACCAGGTGTTGTTCAGGGACAAAATGAACACAACTGTAAGAACCAAACTGTATCTGCGGATACACTATGTGTAGTCTATTGTCTTAACTTACACAAACAGCTGAACAATTTAAGGCATTGTGTCCACTGGTTAGCCAGTAAGTCCGATAGGCTTTCACTAGAGGAGGTTCAAAGCCAAAAGTTACCTATCTTTATGTGGTGTATCTGCTTAATGTACTATTTCTTTGTCTGTATTTTGTTGCATGTCCGTTGTCGTGAATTTCATTTATGTGAGGGATTGTTGGAGAATGGCTTTGAAAAACATTATTTTTTGCTAACTTTGAGCATTAATTAAGGTGAGACTCAAGCGTTATTTTTAACATTTCTCATTGGGTTCATGTTTAATGCCTCGTAGTAAATACTATCACGTATTTGGTTGCTCAAAACCATTTCCAAATAAATGAGAATTCAACGCGCATTTTAGGGTTCATGGATATGGCTTTAGGTGGGTTTCCTATACATTTGTGAAATGTGCTTATCCCACATTGGAAAAACTTAAGGAGTTATATAGGTATATATATTCTAACTTTGGATACTTGGGATGGGCCCCAAAGGATACCCAAGTTTGTAGAAGGGTAAAGTTATGAGTAAAGTGGGCTAGACCCATTGGACCCAAAACAAAAACCACACACGCGCGCCACTACCGTTCGTCCGTCCGGTCGGTTGGGCTAGGCTGGGCTTGAGCGCGGGTGTGTGGTGCAAAGTGTGAGGTTGGGTTGGGCTTGTCTGGCCTAATACTTATCTTTTTGGTCCAAAAATATTTGTATTTTATTTATTTATTTTTAATTTTGGTTTCAAAATTCAAAATAAATTGGTCTAGGTTTTTCCTTCACCCAAACAGATCCCGAACAAGTTTTCTACCTGTTGAATTTCACCTGAACATGTTCATACTTATTGAAATTCAAACCGAACAGGTTTTTTACCTGTTGATTCCACCTGAACAGATTCAAATCTGTCCAAACAGGTTTCTACTTGTTCTGAAAAGGCCCTTATGCTATACACAGCCTGCCTTTCCAATATTTCATCTATCAAAATTTTCCAAAAACTCTTCATTTTCTTCTTTTGCTCGTCCTCTTGTGTTTCTGCATTTGTTTACCATTTAGTTTCTAGGAAAAGAAAGAGAAAGAGTTATAGCATTGTTTGGTTTGCAAGACTTGATTTTGTAGTGCTGCAAATCAAGTAGTAGTCGTTGCATCTTGGAAGTAGATGCCATAAAAACTCGAAGCACTGAACGAGAGCGAAATCTACTTTAAGAAAATTGTGTCCAACATAAGCCTCGACTTATAATTTCTGCAAGCAAGTAATTCGGAATTTAATTTATTAAATTAATTTATAAATTATTTTATTTAGATATTTAATTTACACACACACATCTACTGTGGGATTTAACACAACCGAACCCACGATGGTCCACGAATCCTTCACATAATAATCCATCATTGCCCATATGTTGGTTGAATTTGAGTCCGAACATTCTTTAAAGTTGAGATGATTAATTTAAGAGAAGTTAAATACTTTTGAAATTACACTGTACTCCCTTATCAACGTTGTTCCCGTGAAATACATACTCTTCAGTTATATTATTTTAAAGTACTTACGTGGAGGTCCTAATAAGTAGACTTTATTGTCTAATAGATCCTATGGGGAAAAAAAAATTCATAAAAAAAGGTCACTAATTATAAGTTTTAGTGACAATTTATAAAAATTTTGACAAAAAAAATTCACTAATTGTTAATTTTTAGGGACATATATAAAAAATTGTTACAAAAAAATTATTTTTAGCAACAATTTTACCAAGACTTAGGGGTGGTTTGGGATGATCTAAATAAGTGCACTTTTTGACTTTTTATGAAATATAGATTGGGTTTGAAGTGATGTGGTAGAGAGGTGATGTGACTTAAATAAGATGATATGATTTAAATAAGATAGTGATTTTTTGAATTTTTGACTTTTTAAAATTATGACAAACAAGGCCTTATTTTCAATAGGATTTGATTGGAATTAAGTCTAACTATTAGGACCTATTTGTAGTTTATCCTCTTATTTTTTTTCTTTAATTATGACTAATTTTCTTCTTTAGTTATGATATTATTTTAATTATGACTCATGAATTATTTGATTATATCTTAGGGAAAACTACCAATAAATCCCATAAGTTGATCTTATGATCCATTTGGTCCCAATTTTAATCTAATGTCCCGTTTGGTCCTGTGTTGCATGAAAGGACATATTTGCCACAGTGTTTAATTTTTCCGTTTTTGGCGGATGGAAATGGCTGTGTTGTTGGCGCGTGGGGCAACGCGGTTTGTAAAGTGTGGGAAGATGATTGAGTTGTGTCACGTGACACATAGTCGCGTGTCACAGATTGGCAAAGCGTACTAAGGGGTTTTATAATGGTAGTAGAGTTTTTGGTAGTGACGTATGTCACACATTCGGGTTTGCCCACATAACCGAACTACAACCCGTTTTACAACTCGTTTCATACATCCACATCCCCACATGTATAAAATGCTAACCCGTTTCGTATTTCCCACAATGAAGAAACCCTAATATAGCGATTTCGTGTATTTGGTAGATTTCGATTGACAGTATTCCGTTTCGTGATTCGGGGGAGGGAGGAGCGATACTGAAGCTTGGTTGCAGCGTTACGTTGATTTAAGATTTGTGTGACATTGTCGGGCGTTCAACGTTTCGGAACCCTATTCTCAGTTTTCTGTGTTCGTTGGGTTGTCAGACGTCTGCAATGGCCGAACAAGGTATGTCACCTAACATTGGTTTTGAAATATTTGTGTGGGGTAATGTCTTACTTTGATATTTGGTGTTTTCGTGCGGATTACCGGTGTGGTCGGTCGTGTTTATGTTCAATCGAGCAGTTTTTTTGGGTGTGTGTTTTGTTTTAGGGGTATTTGCGATGTGGATGTTGGGCGTGTGGTTTTGGGTCTGTGGTGGGACAGTGTGGTTGTGTGTTTTGTTTTTATGCGTAGTTGGTTTGTGGGTTGTGCTTGTGATAATGTGTGTTTTGGATGGTTGTGTGGCCTACAGTTGTGGTCAATGTAGTGGTATATATTGTATAACAATAGTTGGGACCACAGGAAAAGGTATACTTTTTTAATGATTTTGTCCTGCATATGTAGAGGTGGGATCCCCACTTTTTTTGGGTGCTGCAGAAAGTAAATGGGATATGTTGTGGTTCTGGTACGCAGGTGTGGATTGTGTGAATTTGTGCATTTTATTTCTGGTTTTGGAATTAGGTTTGGGTAGTTGTTTGGTTTTGTGTTTTTTGTTATTGTGTGTCTTGGTTGTTGTGTGGATGTGGGGTTGGGTGTTGGTAAATTGGACAGCATTTGAATGTGGTACATGGGTGAGTTGGTATTTGGTTTTCTGAGTTGGTATGTTGTTGAGTCTGAATGGTTCGCGTTTCGTAAGTCACATAAAATAGAGGGTGTTATGTGTTTTGTGTGGGTGTTTTTTTTCTGTAATAACTTTTGTACGTGGTTGTGTGGCATGTATGTGATTTGAAATGAATGGTAAATGTGTTTGTGGTTTTGTCTTGCAGATGGCGATAGGGTAAGGAGTCCGTGGACACGTTCATGTGAATGTAAACGTGTTGAGGGGCAAACTGGGTCAAATGCAAACAACCTTGGAGTGAAAATGCAGAGGCGAATCCTATTCAAGCAAGCTAAAATAAGAAAAGGTGAAGATGCGCGGACTGTGGGTAAGCTTGTAACGGGGTGCCAGCCTAAACACAACACGAGGATGAACTTCCGTTCAAACATTGCAGGGATAGTGAAGCTTGTGAGTGTGGCAAACCTGCAGGAGGGACACTTGAATCAGTTGAGAAGAACACCATTCTGGGTTATGATAGAGGCGATACACGTCAACAAGTTGAACCATAACGAATTCCGAAAGTGTGATGAGTTAATATGCAAAATTATAAAGGCATACAATGAGCGGGAGAATGCATTCAGCATTGGAGGCTCAATGGTGAAACTTGGTAGCAGTGACATTAGGTTAATCTTCGGATTACAATGTGGGAAGAGGCGCATGGACTTGTCACCTGGACAAAGACCAGCATCGGACTTCATTCAACGTAGGTGTTCTGAAACTTCACGCATAACATCGAAACTAGTGAAGACGTTATTTTTAGAGGCTGTCAGTGGTCATAGCAAACAAGATGAGGAAGACGCTGCGAAACTATTAGCGCTGTACATTTGTGGGAAGCTTTTTTTCGCCAACTCTGGGGAGACAATAAGTTGGACATTTGTTCGGTACTTGAACAATCTGAATACCGTACGGATGTATGACTGGACAGGCGCAATATTGTCAACGTTGATGGGGTCAGTCAAGGATTTTCATAAAACGCCGGGGAAGGTGACCGGCTGCGTGGTTGCGTTGCTGGTAAGTGTGTGACTGAATGTTTTTGTGGTTATTGTCTTGTATGTGTTGTTGGGTTTATTTGCACGTTTAATTGGATTATTGATTTTTGTGATGTGTGTCGCAGTATTGGTTGTGTGAACATTCTACAATAGTGGAGCCTGACACCGAAAACATGTTTCCAAGGTTCCTTAAATGGGGCATTGGAACACTGCTGAATAAAGCGCATGGGATAGAATTTGCTGGTGCTGTAACGTTCCAGGTATGCACGACATTGGTTCCCAATATGGTTGTTGTGGAACTTTGTCAGTTGTAGTCTGATAATGACCTTTGTAATTTTAAAATGTCATTGTGTTTGTCTGTGTGAACAGGTGAAGACTGATCGTCTGAGGTCTCTTGAGTATGAACGGGAAATGATGGGATTGGATGTCGAAGCGGCTGACATAGATGTGGCCGACGTTGTTGACATTGGCGCAAACAATGTTGGCGGTGAAGATGATTTTGTTGACAGAGTTAATGTAATGAAAGAGACAGTTGATGTTGGAATGCGGAGTGGGAGTGTTGAGGCACGTGGGAAAAACAAAATTGGAAAGAGTCATGCGGGTAATGTGCGTGATCATTCAGTGGGTGTGTTCGGCGCAGGGCTGGATGTACAGCGTGAATCAATTAGTGCATATGAAAATTGCACGCAGGTAGATTCTAAACTAGAAGAAGCGTTAACTGCAATCACAACACTTCAGCTGCAGAACAAAAACAAGGACAATATGATATCACTCCTTGAAGAAGAGATTACTAAGTTGAAGAGTAAGAGCGACTTGCAGGCTGTGAACATAGTTGGCGGTTTTGGGTGTGTTTTGAAGATGAAAGATGAGGAGCTTGAAAAGTTGAGGAAGGAGAATGGGGAAATGCAGAAAAAAATTTCATTACTGGAAGACCAACTGGAGGAACGTGATGTGCATGTTGTCACGCAAGCATTCCGTGACGCTGGAAATAAGCAAGTTGCTGGTGGAAGTGGCACGGGGTGCAGTGGGTATGGTGGGTCGTTTTTGTGTGATGTGTCACCGTTACGAGCAGTCAATGATTGTGCATGGCAGGCAGGCAATGAACCGAATGAGGTGGAGGTGCATGATCCAATGGATGTCCAGCAGTGTGATGCGGAAGTAGAAGTGTTGCCATATGTGGGTGAAGGAGTACCGCGGTTGGGCGGGCTAAATTCGTTGGTACGTAACATTAAAGGCAAAGTGAGAAAGGAGCGGAAGTTGGCAGACTATGAGTACCCGTTGTTAGGGGTTCGTGATAGAAGGATGGGATCAGAAAGTGATAATGTTGGGGGAGAGAAGAACTGTGTGAGTGGTAATGCCGTTATAGATGTGGATGCAGTTGAGGTAGCAGGGAAATAATGGTCGGGATTTGATATCAACAACAGGTTAGGGGTGTGGAAGATGATGACATTTGAAGAGAAGACGAAGATCAAACAAGCGTATGATCGTAACGGCGACGGGTAAGGTTTTTTTTATTGTTTCTCTTGTGTTATTTTGTTGCTGTGTGTGCATCACCCGTCTGTATGGATTTTTAAAACATATTGTTTGTAGGGCTATTGTGTGGGCAGACGATTCTACCGGCGTGACAGTAGACTTTACAGATTTGAAGGGACTGGTTAGACAAAGCAGTGTACAGGGCAATGTACGTTCAATTTTATCTTTAATGAGTTATACTTAGCGTTTTTTAGTTGTAGAGTATGAATGTAGCAAATGGTGGCAGCATGCGATGTGGTGGTGTTTTTGTTTTTTTTAGTTATTTGAGGTGCAGTTGTTTTGTGCAACGCAGGTGATTGATGCATATACGGAGCTGTTGAAAACTGATCAGCTGAAGGTGTTTGGAAATGATGATCAGGCAGACAAATCATATTTTTTCAGTAGTGTTTGCCTGGTGAGTTGTTGTGGGTGGGTGGTAAGTGATTATGTTGTGGTTATTTATAACGTGGTGTGGTTGTTGTATGTGTGCAGGATATGGTGAAAAGCGCAGATGTGGGAGGCTTTGATAAGTTTGTGCGGAAGAATATTTCTGCCGGTACCATGTGTCGGTTCATTCATTTCCCGATGTGCCATAATGGACATTGGACACTTGTCGTATACGATACTGAGAGCGGTGAGTGGAAGCATTACAATCCGATGCGGCAGCGTATGGACAGGGTAGACGTGCATTACACGGAAGCGCTTTTGTTGGTAAGTTGATAAGTAAGGTTTGTTGATGTGTGTGTGGGACTTAGGTGTTCACTGTTGTATGTTTTTTGCATGTGTGGCAGAAGGAACGGGTGACGAACGTCATGAAACAGTCGCTGCTTGAGTTGGGAATGGATGTTCTTAGCATCGAGTCTGATTTTGATCATGTGCTGGAGGCTGTGAGCAGGTGCCCACAGCAAAAAGCGGAATCGTAAGTGTGGTAGTTATGAAAGTGGTGACCTATTGTGTGGGTTAGTAGTGTTGTGTACTTCGCATAGTTTTACTGATTTAACGTAAATGTTGTTCAATGTAGGCTTGACTGTGGGATAATTGTGTGTGCCATAATGCGACAGTACGTGCACCATTGCGATGTGGAACGGACACTGCAAGGTTCCAACTGCAGCGTGTTGCGTGCAAATATGGTGAAGTCTTTCGTCAATGATCCGGTGCGGGGGTTGATATAGTATATATGTCTGCTGGTGCTTGTTTTGGGCTGATGGCATTATCAGTAAATTAGATATATTTTTTGCGAAATGTGCATATGACAATTTTTTGTTAGAAAGGTTGTTATTCCCGTGTAGTTATTTAGGTTTGAAACATACTCCCAATAGTTTTTGGTGTTGGTTTTTGCAGTTGTTGAACGTATGTTTTTTGGTGTTGACATACAGTCGTTGTCCAGTACTTGTCACGGGTTTTGAATGAAATTAGTATTGGTTGGACAAATAATTTTGTGTGTTTATTGCTGTGTATGTATGTTGGCGGTTATTATTATGTGCATGATACTTAGTAAAAAAATGTCGACGAATGTAGCCACGTTTCTTTGGACACGTAGCGATATTAGTACGTGCAGTTTGACTGTGTTGAGTTGTGGGAACTGTGTGACTGCTTCTAGGTGGCGTAACTCATGTATGTTGTGATATTGTATCTATGACTGTACAATATGAAAAGGACAGGGTATTATTGGGCAGGTCGGATTTATTGAGTGTGCGTTTATTTGTCGATGTTAGATGGATTGATTGGTATAATGCGGTTTTGAAATGTGAATGTAACATTATAATGTTGCGAATCAATTAGCCGTCAAATTGTACAACGTAATAACAGGATAATATTAAGGTTTGTGCGTTGCATGTTACGTATCTTAAAAAAACACACAGAAAATGTTGTCGAAGCTGAAAACATTCTGAAAATGTAGCCACGTTTCTTTGGAAACGTAGCGATATTAGTACGTGCAGTTTGACTGTGTGGAGTTGTGGTTACTGTGTGACTGCTTTTAGGTGGCGTAAGTAATGTATGTTGTGATCTTGTATCTATGATGGTATAATATGAAAAGGACAGGGTATTATTGGGCAGGTCGGTTTTATTGGGTGCGCGTTCATTTGTCGATGTTAGGTGGGCTGATTGTGTTAATGTGGTTTTGAAATGTGAATGTAACATTATAATGTTGCGAATCAATTAGCCGACAACTTTTGAAACGTAATAACAGGATAATAATAAGGTTTATGCGTTGCATGTTACGTATCTTAAAAAAACACACAGAAAATGTTGGTCAAAGCTGAAAACATTCTGAAAACATCAAAAGTGTTACGGGTCATAGTGTGTGGTGAACCCGATTATTCTCAATAAAAACATAAAGACTATAAAAATATTGTATTTGAAAATATATGTGGCTGCATGTAATGCTAAATTGGTTCTTTGCACGTCTTTCTGTTGTGGTTCCCCAAACGTTGGCAACGGCTGCATCTAATCTATTGAACTTCTTCCCCCCTTGAAAGCATTCGTTTTTTTTTGGGCCTTCCCGGTGGTCGTTTGACAGCTGGTGGTTGTATGATGTAATCTTCAATGCTAAATGGTGGTTTCTCAACCGTGGGTATGAGGTGTATGTTGCAAGCGTAAGAATTCCGGTACTCCGACACATGGTAATACGGATCGACTAAATCATAAAGGTCGAGTCCGCTGTTGCGAATAGCAACAACAGCGTGAGCACAAGGAAACCCTTTGATTTGCCACTGGAAACATGAGCATGTACGCCTTCCCACATCAACCATTACTGATGGGAAAGAGTGGACCTCGAAAATCTCATTGTTGGACTGACTTAGAAGCCATGATCTGCCTTTGTTGTATGCTTTAACTAAGCGATCTTCCATCTTCGGGCAAACAACACCAGGCCACGATTGCGCCTTGAGTCGGCGTTTGGACATCTGTCGCATAATCTTGGTCCGAATACTGTCAACCAATTGAGTGATTGGGAGGTGCCGTGCTTCCCGTATCCATGAGTTGAATGACTCGACGGCATTAGAACTCATTTCGCCATAACGTGCACCGCTGGTGGGATAGATACAGTGATTTTGTTAGTGACTTTGTTGGACAGAAATATACAAGGTGGCATTGTGAGCATGACACAATATAAAATTGGTAAAATTAAAAGTGGTAAGTGTGTACCGGAAATGCGCATTTGCCCAGTACTGTGGCGGTAAATCTTTTAAGAAAGCTGGTGCCACCTTGGGACTAGCCTTCATGAACTCCTCCAATTTCTCGTTGAATGCAACAACTGTTGGTGCATACGCACAAGATCGGAATTTTGACAACAAACACGCGCGGTATGAACTGTTGACGTAGCGTAGTTTGTCTTGCAAGTTACGTTGCAAATGTTCTAAGCAAAATGCGTGATGTGCTGTGGGAAATATGGCTGGGATTGATTCCAGCAGGCCTGCGTATCGGTCGGACAAAAATGTTAGTTCTCTTTGGCCGTTTACAACGTTTGCGAGGTGTCCCAAAAACCAAGCCCAATTTGTAGTGTTTTCCGAATCAACAATGGCTATGGCTAAAGGGAATAGACCTGCATGCAATTAATTTGTCAAAAAGGTCAGTCGAGTATTTTCTTGTAGAATAATGTGTACATTAATGTAAACAGACATGATCGAATGTGGCAAAACATGTTGCGCATGGTCACACAAAAACGTCATACCTTGGTTGCCATCTTTCGTTGTGGCGGCTAGCAAGTTCCCCTTAAATTTCCCCTTCAGAAATGTCCCATCCAAAAAAATCATTGGTCGGCAATGGGCAAAACCATCAATACATGCTTTGAATGATATGAAATACCTTGAGAAACGGTTGTGTTGTTCGTCGTACTCAATGTTGATATAACTGCCTGGGTTGTTAGTCATAACTGCATCGCTGTACCAACGTAATTGGTCAAACGAGATTGAGTGTGCACCGAACATTTCACCACGGGCTTTTTCGACACCTAACCAGGCAACCCGATAGCTAACCTCCAAACCGTAATCTTTTTTCAAGTCGTACACAACATCAATGGGGCGTGTGAGGGGTTTGTCACGCACCCGTTCAGAAATGACATCAGACACTAAGTCAGAACCAGCCCTTGGGTTTTTTGGTGTCCGAACGCAAACACCACATGTGTGCAAGCCATTCCACTTACGTACGTAAAAAAAACCATTGGCATGTAAAACACGTGCGTGTACGGACCACATACATCCCTTCGATTCGCGCATCATGCATATTGCTGTAATCCGAACAGAATCATTCTTAATATATTTGAAGCGAAATCCGCACTCCACCGCATACTTGCGAAGAACCGTTCGAAATTCAGCAGCTCCCCCTTCAAAACTTTGACCAACATTTCGAATTCCGTTCGCCCATGGAGCAGACAAAAAAACCTTATCGACGTGGGGACAATATTTGTCCAAACAATCTTGTTCGTCATCCATATCCGACTCGTCAGACAACACATCCGACAGACATGGACCAATGTGTACATTGTTTTTGGGATAGTGAACATTTTCTGAATATCCCGCACGTGGTACCTCAATGATAACATCAATGCATTGCACCCGAAAAGATCGAGCAAGAGAAATCATGTTCTGCATATCGACATCATTCTGTAATGTGAAGTTATTGTAACCTGGCATTTTGAAGAAATAACACAGATTGGCAGGTGTGAGTCCGGAGAATTTTTCGTAAACATGATTCACCAAGTCCTGAAATCGGTATGGGGCTTCCAAATTGACAGCGGCATTTGTATTACCGTAACAACATATCAACATTACATGTGTATCCATCGGCTGTAACAGAACACAAGCCCAAGCATTCAGAATATGAAATTCAATAAGCATACAAAGTCACACAACCTCACCCAGAAATTAATAATAATGCCACTACAAAAAACACAGATTCAGATACACATACAGGAAACACCCATACGAAATAAGCACCATCCCAGTCCCTACGACTCACATCCCAGTGAATATACAAACATTGTAAACACATCCACACAAAGACAAACCACCACACAAACGAAACCCACTATCCTATCTCCCCTCCGGCTAATGCATCACCACAAACACCCACATTGACCATACCCACACTAACACCAATTCATACACATGCCCAACACGTTATGTAACATGACGTCAACGTACTGGTGCAATCTAGTCCACAAAACAAATCAACAAAACGCATACACATCGCAAAAAAAGCATGACATACCTGCAAACCAACTGACATTGTTGAGGTCTGAAGTGCTGCATATGCCACCGAAACACACAGGCGTCACAGCACCAACACTACGACGGCACACCACAAACCCTAACAAATAAGTGGCTGACCCATCCTTTGAAGCAATATTCAACTTACCAAATATGGTGTAACATTCCCAAAAGAAAACGTCTGCCCATAAAACACGTCCCACTGAACAAATTGAGGGCACAATTGTCACAAATGAATACAAAAAATTGAAAAAAGGATCAAATGGAACATATTTGTCTAGTAATAGGACTTATTGGTTCAACAGTTTAAATTGGGGATTGATTGGTATAGTTGTTTGTGAGGTAGGATTTATTGGTAAATAATCCTATATCTTATTATGATATATTTTTAATTATAACTCAAAAAATTAAAATTATATTATTTTTTTAAAATAAATTTCATAAATCATAACTAGGTTATAATAAAAATAAAAAAACATAACTACGGTTCGGATCGTACACCCCTTTGTTTATTAGAATTTCCCAAATATATATGAGGTTTAAATTGATCCAGAGTGAAGTGTGGGTCATATGTAGAGCTTGTTTGGGAAGGTGTTTCGGACTAAAATAGTCATATATAAGACAAAATAGGATACATCTGTCATTGTACTTTCATTGTAGATAGATTTTTTTTACAATTGAAGGCAGTAGAGTTTTGAATTCGAGTTCTCTGATTCACAGGCTTGAAAACTCCGAAAATTGGGTACATCATCACAAAATCTCTGACGGTGTGCCAAGTTTTGTGGCTCCAAATTCAAATTTTTGGTATTGAATTCCACATTTTGCAGTAGCTTGATTCGTTCCGTTGCTCGGTTACAGGTAGTTCTTGAAGCTTCGCAGAATCCGAGAAATTTCGAGTTTTGATTAGGTTTTAACTGAATTGTAATTGAAGATTGCGATCATAGCTTTGCGTTTATTCTTTGATTTTATTCGAACTGTGATGATTAGTTGGGTAATGATTTCAGTTTCCGCTTGAAATTTCAGATTTTGGCTTGAAAGGCTTGCGGAGAAAGCAGAAAACAGAGTTTCTGCCAAGCATTAGGGTTAATTTTCAGGTGAGATTCTAATTGTGAACATATGAACTTCTAATGCTTCGTTCTCACAGTTTATGATTTGAATGGAAAACAAAACAATGTAAGATAAAGGATTCAAAATCATCTTCTTCTTCTATTTTTTAATTTTTTAATTTTTTTTTCCTTCTTTTCCTCAGTTTTCTCAGCAACCAGAGTTTAGTTAGTGTCAAGGTTTTTTTATGGTTCAGTATTTTATTGTAAAAGGCTGTTTCAATTTTTGTTGAGGCATTATGATGAAATCCTCTGCTTTAGACCCCCATTCTAAGCAGTTTGCTTTCTCTTCATGTAGAGAACATATATGAGAGAGACTGAATGTCTCCTTTTTTTTCTCCTTTTGTGTATATAAGTGTGATTAATGTTTCTTGTCTCTAACTGTGTTCTTAGGTTATACTAGTTTTGTAGATCTGCATAGTTTTGGTCTAGAAACTGACCTGTGTAAATTGGTTGATTATGAGTCTGACTTTATCTAAATTGTTGAATTCTCAGCTGACATAGGAAATCTTGGAAATTTTCTCTTAAAATTTTGTAGAGAACCTTGCTTACATGTTTGGTTGTGGTTTATGGTCTTTCAGGTCCCATCCTATAGCATGAAATTAAAGATAATATCTGAACACTGAAATGAGATGCAATGCATGCTGGCGAGAATTGGAAGGGCGAGCTATTTCCACCACTTGTGGCCACCTCTTGTGTATCCAGATGCATACAGTAGTTTTAATTTTCTGCAGTTTTGTATGTCTCTTCATTCACTATAGAATTGGTGGAACTGGGGCATCATTATGAGGTTTCCTTAACAGCATTAAAAGGCAATGAAGATGCTAGTAAGATCCTCAGTAATGATGCGGCTTGCCCCATCTGTGATCAAGTGCTGTCCAAAAGGTCAGTGGATTCTGATAGCATGGTTTGGAAATTTTTTTATTGTGTTCTTTTATGCATGAATTCTTAAAGCATCAGATTGCTACAATTGCATGAGATTTGAGAGGAAAATATTGATGCATCCTGCCAATTATCTACTAAATGGAATGATAGTATTGGGGTTCACAGTGTATTTCTTTCCCCCTGGCCATAAGTTTGCTGCATGCTTTAATGGGAACATAGAAGTCCCTGATCTTAAAACCTTGAGCTTTGGCGCAAGATAGCTTTTGAATCGGAAATTTCTGAACTAGTTTATGTTATAATATAATTTTTTGTAACTTGATTGCCTTTTTAACTTAGTATGGCTTTCACTTGGCAGTCTTATGAAACCCGTGGATATCAATCCAAACGATGAATGGATAAATGTAAGCCAGCATTCCTCGATCAGATATCCTGTTACCAAAAGCATTTTTGGTTTTCTGCTGTTTCAAACAGAGGTCACCTTAGGATCCGTTATTTTGCCTGACCTTTTACATATTATTTTGCAGATGGCCATGGCTGGGATATCTCCACAGATATGTATCCTTTATTACTTCCAACAAATGTGTATTCATTACATGTTTAATTCCCAAATGGCGTGTACAGTCCTTAGAATCTTATGTAAAATTTTGTTAAAATACACATTGTGCCATGCATTGTTCCTTGAACATATCCAGTGATGAAGAGCGCATACAGAAGCGTCATGTTCTACATCGGGCAAAAGGAACTGGAAATGCAATTCAAGATGAATAGAATAGTAGCTCAGTGCAAGCAGAAATGCGAGACAATGCAAGATAAGTTCACAGAAAAACTGGAGCAGGTGCATACTGCATACCAGAAAATGGCCAAGAGGTGCCAGATGCTGGAACAAGAGATTGAGAGCTTATCCAAGGACAAGCAGGAGCTCCAAGAAAAATTTTCTGAGAAATCCAGGTAAATCTTAGACGACGTTGTGTCAAATCCTATTCAGACCTGATCTTTTCCTTTGTGAAATTTATAATTTGAGTGTTGACACAAACTATTATTTTCCAATACTAGGCAAAAGCGAAAGCTTGATGAAATGTATGACCAATTGAGAAGTGAGTACGAGTCAATAAAACGATCAGCCATCCAACCTGCAAGCAATTTCTATTCAAGAGCCGAGCCTGATTTGTTCTCAAATCCACCTAACATGATGGATAACAGAGATCCTATCAGAAAAGGTAATCTTGTTCTGTTAATAGTATTTTAAAGTTTTATTTTATCCCTTTGATGTTGTCAAAAGAGTTGTAGCTTGGATAACCAGTGTTTGTTGCATTCTTCCAAGAAATGCTAGTTGACTTATCTATTGCAGATTGGTCGGTTTTCACTCCTGAAACTCCAGGGCCTAGAGGGGATATATGGCCATCAGCAAGACAGAACAGCGCTAACTCTGGCCCCTTTGACATCTCCGGTGGCTCACCTGCAAAACAATCAACAATTCCACTCGATGCTGGTAACAGAAGGGCTGCTGCTCGCCCTGTTTTTGGAGCTGGAGCGAGTAACCCCTCAATGACTTTGAGGAACCTAATTCTCTCACCAATAAAGCGGCCTCAGCTTTCTCGTAACCACCCTCAGATGTTCACGTAAGTCAATAATTTAATTTTACTGGAAATTGTTAGTCATTTCAAAGTTGTCATGAAAATTTTGGGCTTTCCAGGTTGTAGAGAAAGTTTTGAGGATTACCATTACAAACTAGTCAAAGCAATTCTGTCATGTCCTTGTGCTGGAAGAAAAGGGAAAAACAAAAGAAAGCCATCAATCAATTATCCCAAGGCTTTCCTTCGGTGACTTACAAAGTATATAGTGATTTTTTTTTTCACAAAGGGTCAAGCAGCCACCAGAACACAGAAACTAAAATAGATTGGGGTATTATTTTTGAAGCTGATTTTCCCATTCTGTTGTGTGCTTAAAGAGACAAATAACTATGTCTGAGAGTTCACCTGACTAATGTAAGGCAGTCTTTTTTTTTTTTTTTTGCTTGTTCTTCAAATATTGCAGAATATAAACTCCTTCGCTTTGTGTTTTCATGGCCTTGATTTTCTTTGGTCACATGTTGAAACTATATTTTTTTTTTTCTGGAATCATAGTGGTGACGGTGATAGCTGCATCTTTCATATTGAATCAGGGGTATGAAAATGCCAGAATTAATTTTGAATTGTCATGTTTCCATGTGGCTTAAATGCCCCATTACAACTGGGACTAAAAAACATATAGAATCCACATGTCTTTCCTTATCCTCCATATTTAACGTTTGTTTGAAAATGGCTAATCATGGAATTACCCCTCATCTCATATGGAGACTAATTGGAGAACAACTAATCGCACCCCATGAATTATCTCAACGATTACTTATCTAAAAAAATATAAGAAAAAAAATTATCCGAAAATTAATTTGAAAATCAAACATCTAACTGTTTGTTAAAATAATGAATCATATAAGTATCACTTTCTGTAATGAAACATGATACTTTTACATCTCCACCTATCCATGATGGTTCCAACCTGACAAACAGTTAGACCAGTTCCTTGTAACAAAAGAACAACTAGAAACAAGAGACAATGAGGAGACAAAACAACAAATACTAAAAAAATTCTGCATAGATGCGATTTAACATTCGCAAGATCTCTTTTCACATTCACAATTTACCAATCACTCAAATTTACATCAATTCCATTTATTTTGGCTGGATCTATGTGGCGACTATTTCACATGTGTATCTACGATGACAAGTGGTTAGGCAAGAAAACTTTCAAAACTGGGGCACCAGAAGATAGTTCAATGGTATCCCCATGTTTGATAGAATACACAATATGACAACCATCAATGTATACCAGCCCCTTTTTACAAAACCATACATTGTCCATGGATTCGTCTGATTTTACAACTCCATGCATCAGTGCAGCATTGGTTGCTCCAGGTGAAATGGGCTCCCTTACCATGTATTGGAGATCCTTAGACAAAATTGGCATTACAAATCCACCTGCTGATAGCATTGCAGCCGTTGATCCAGCAGCTGTTGAGACTCTGAGACCACTCGATCGACAGTTCACTAAAGGGGAACATGGCTGGCCATCCTTTGTAATTCTGCCAACGAAATGAACAATGGTTGAACATGTATAACTTGAAGTATGACATTTACAACTGTATGCCATTGCTAATCCCTTACCTGAATGAGAACCGAGAAACTGTTGCGGGACATGGGTGTGCAATTAAAACATCATTAAGAGCGTATGTTGACAGAAGCTTTGAGTTCACACAAATTGACATCCTTGACAATTTAGAAGGACCTGTTTGACCTTCAAAGATGTTGTCGAGCATCTGAAAGAAATGCTTGTGTTAAATGAATCACCCTAGATGTACCTCAATTGAACTCGAACACACTACACAAACTTATATGAGAGCAAAAGATTAAATTGCCAATAAGGAAGTCATACTTGTTTTCAATCACTAACTACTTGATGCTTTCTTTATTTTCATGCATCTAAAAAGGCAGTCATACTTGTTCAAAATTTCCGACAGTTGCGGCACAAAGATAGCCAGTGCTTCTTGTAGCATCAAACTCTCCACTGAATTCTTCCACCTACAACAAAGATTATACAGTATATTACGGTCTCCAATTGAGAAATCTAAATTAATTAATGGACACAACAAAAATTAGTCATCCAAGAACTCAAATTAATGGAGTCATAGAGACAACTAACCTCTTCAGCTTGAGTTGGGTCTGAATTCACTCCAAGAACTGGAATCAAATCATCCATGAAATGGCTTGCTTGCAAAAGTGTGCCATCACCACCCACAGTAATGACCAGATCCACACCACGGATTGGCTGTGACAGATTGCTTCGTAAAACAGGTTCCCAATCGACATGCTTTTGAAGCAAAATATCCTGACAAAAGCTTATGGCTTCCTTGTGAACCTTGCGCCTGTTGTCCAAATAACTTACCAGCTGTGATGTCTGTAACAAAAACAAATTCTTAAGTGCGCAATTATGACACCATAGTGCAAGATCTCTCAACCAAGAAAGTGGATGCAAAATCTTGATTCCACTAGTATTCCATTCAATTTCTGAGGAAATCGAACAAGAACCAATCTAAATCAATCAAAAATAAAATAATGAGAAGGTAAAATAAAATTAGGTGAACTTTTTATTTTTTTTTGGTGATAAATGTAAAATAAAATTCGGTGATAAATAGCATTTATTTTTCCAAAGGATTTAGGGCTCATAACTTATGGCTTATAATTGCAAACATGCCGCTGCCATGTCATTCTAAATGTATTTTATGTATAAAAATTTATTTGTAGATCATTTCCATTTTTCAAAATGAGCATTTGCAGCACCAAAGTTACTGCTAAAAATGAGTCAGGGCACTTTATTTCAATTCAACTGTTGGGTCTTCAATGGCTAGCTAATTGTAGCAAGGGAATTGGTGTTAAGCTGAAAATAGCTAAACAGTGGATTTGGCTTGATTGTTGGAGATGCTCTGATATTAGTTATAATGTCATGTGAACCAACAAAGACTAGACCTTTTTTTATTTTTCTTTTTTTATATGTACTATACCAACACGAACACATGCAAAAAGGAAACAATCTAACAATAAGCTATGGGGAAAAACAATGACAAAACGTAAGCAAAATCTAAGTACTAGTAGTTTCAATTTCAAATAGCATGAGCATTGACAATGGGAGCTGATGCTAATGCAAATCAACGTTGTGACATTTTATCAAACAGGTAATCTACAAATTTGGTGATGGGTTTGGGAGCGCCGACCTTAGGGTTTGTGATGCGAGAGAGACCGTTGAGTTTCTTGGTGGGGAACGCTTCGAAGGGCTTTAACAGCAATAGCACTCGCCTCCTCGCCATTCTCTCTCTCTCTCTCTCTCTCTCTGCCTGTCTGTCTGTCTGCACCGTCGAGGGCAGAGTGTGAATAATCTCATTTGTCCTTGTTACAAAAATATATTAGGATAAATTACACTTCCACCCCTGAGATTTGGATTTAATATATATCACCCTTGAAGTTTGGAAAATTACACTAATCCCCTATCATCATAATTATTTAGACGGAATGAAGACATTAAACTCATGCACTCTCTCTTTTTTTGCTTTACTTTAATTTCTCTTTTTTTTTCCCCTTTCCTTTACTTTTTTTAAAAAAATGTAATTTCCTCTGTTTTTCTACTAAGAATTGTTACCTTTTATATAAGCATAAGGATTTGTGAAATGAGACTATTAATCACAGGGTTGGGAATGTAATTTTCAAAACGTCAAGCGGTGGGTAGTAATTAAACCAAACCTCAAGGGGTGTCAATGTAATTTACCCAATATATTAAACGATTAGCTTCCCACCGGTCCATGATCGGATTGTTGTTGGACCGTGAGACTTATTATTGATTTCGTTTTAATAATTTAAAATGTTTAATGTGTATAACTCATCTAATACTATATGTCTGTAAAAATCACGTTGATCAGATATTGATAACTATTTCATCGAATCAGATTTTTGTTAACTATTTATCTTTTCACTGTTTATATTTTTTATATAAAACTAATTTGATCACGTAACTATCGATATCCGATCAACGTGATTTTTTACAGACATATAACACCCGACGAATTCTACACATTGACGATTCAAATTATCAAAATGAGGCCCATGGTGGGCCCACACGGGGCCAACAACACCCTCCAATCCGATCACGGATGAGAGGGAAGCCAAACCTTATATTAAATTTCAATTGTGATAGAAACCCCAACACATACATAACCTCCACAACCTCCCACTCTTATCTCAACCACTCATAATGTGGGACTCACACATACATGAGTGGACCTCACACACATATCAATGGTCAAAATCAAATTGGGGGTCATGAAACCCTCAAAAAAAAAGGGGTCACGAAACCCTCAAAAAAAGGGGTCACAAACATTTTCAATTAAATTTTGTATTCTCCTATTTAGTGGTTATTTGGCATGTACTAAAATAGCACATTATTCTATTTAGATCACAATCATCTTATTTAAATTAGATTGCATCTCTATCATATCACTTCAAACCTTATAAAATCAAAAAGTATATTAATTTAGCACTTCTCAAACAACCTCTTAGTAAAAATATATATTTATATTAAGTGAATTAAAAAAATAAAATAAAAGTTATTAAAATATTTAAATAGTATATTGATTAAAAATTTAAAAAATCATTTTTAAATATTCCAAATCAAACAAATGACTGTAATGAAGATTTTTTAAGCAATCTATACGGTGAAGAAACAAATAATTTATAAAATAAAGAGAAAGCGATATCGTGAGTTTCCATTACAATCGATAAGTTTGTTTAAGTAACTCGATATATTGAATTTTCAATCTTAGTCAAGATTTTGTGGTGTTTTAATTTTGTAATAATAATTTAAATTTCAAAACATCATTGATTGAGTAATTTAAAGAGTATTCAAGAGTTTAAAAACCACCACTAAACTATAGTTACAAAATTATTACAAAAAAAAAAAAAAAAAAGAGAAAATTGACGATAAATCCAATTTAAGGAGTGTATAAGACATTAGGTCTAATGAATATTTTTTATTGTGAAAGGTCCACACTTTATGAATTAATTTGATGAGAAATCTTGAAAGACATTTTGTTTCCAATTACTCCTTAACTTTTTTTTATATAATCTGTTTGATTTTTTGTTGACTATCTGTTCAAATATTTTGTCTATATGTTCAAATATGTTGTTTATCTATTCAAATATTTTATCTATTTGTTTAATTTTTTCCCCCTATTTCCCCTATCTCCTCATTTTTTCTCCTAAATTCTATTTATATGTTCAATTTTTTTCCTAAATTCTATCTATCTGTTCAATTTTCTTATCTGTTAAAATAACAATTTCTTATCTGTTACTCAAATTTGGAAGCCCATTTTTCCTATCTGTTTGAAATTCACAAACTAATTTTTCTATCTATTGGAATTATCCACCACCAACACCCAAAAATTACACAAAAATTCACAAACTATTTTATCTATTCAAAATTTTCCTATATCCGTTTCATCGTCAACAACTAAAAAGATAATATTCAACAACTAAAAAAATTAAAATAAAAAAGTAGAGATTTGTTTTGTTGAACAAATCGGTGGCCTTCTTCACAAATCCATATCTACTACACACCACAATTCTATCTGTTGAAATTTTGATTATATCTGTTCAAAATTTATCTGTGTGAAATGTCATATGTTTGAAATTCATATCTGAGCCATTTTGAACAGATTTGAACATATCTGAACCATTTTTTAACAGATCTGAACATATCTTAGCTATTTTAAACAATTATTTATTTATTTATTTATCCATGTGCAATCTGTTTATCATCATCAACAATAACAAAAAAAGAGATCATCACACCACAAATTCATCTTCTCTTCTCTTCAACTTCTCTCTCTTCTTATTCTTATCTGTTTCATCATCATCATGAACAACAACTACTCCGGAAAAAAAAAAAAAACTAGATTCGAACAGATAAGCATATAACAACATCATTATCATTTGAGACAATTGAATAGATCAGTCATAGTGCTAAGTTGCTTCCAATTGGTCTCCATGTCATCGTTGAAAACCTTGTGAGATTTGGATCTGGATGGAGATTATGAAGAAGATGAAAAGAGAGTTTTCGTCAACGATGAAACGACAGAGATAAGAGAGATGGACCATCGACGATGATTTCATATAAAACGGCTGACGACGGTGGTGAAGCGATGGAGCTCTAACGTCAGCAGAGGGAGATCGACGGTGATGAAGAAGCTAGAGAGAGATGAGAAGGTTTTAAAGAAAGAGAAACCAAGAGAGGAGAGAGAAAATGAGAGAGAGAGAGAGAGAGATATATATATGACAATACGTGTTAGTGTTTGGTTTGAGAAATAATATATATATATATATACATGGGTAGTTTAGTCATTTTGCAATACTTTGTGTTTGTGGACAAAATATTTTAGAGTGTGGATCTCTAGACAAAAAAAGTTTAAAAATGGATTTATGAATCGAGAGCCCAAAAGAAAGTCGATTCCATTTGATAAAACTTAAAATTTGATTTGATTTTGTTTGGTATGGTTTAAAAAAAATCCAGCTCATTTCGGAATTGGGGTGGCTGCTGTGCGGGGGTGCACAGCAGCCAATGCTGTGCAGCCAATTGGGCCCTTTTCGGGGCCCATTTTAATAATCCAAATCGTTCACATTTTAGAATACATCAAGTAGAACATACCTGTAAAAAATCAAGTTAATCGGATATCGTTTACCCATTCATCCACTCACATTTGTATTCATTTTAATACTTTAAATTACAATTGTTATTTATTTTTGTAGATACAAATGTGAGTGGATGAATGGGTAAACGATATCCGATTAACTTGATTTTTTACAGGTATTTTCTACTTTATGTATTCTAAAATGTGAACGATTTGAATTATCAAAATGAACTCCAAAAAGGACCCAATTAGCTGCACAACAGTGACTGCTGTGCACCCCGCACAGCAACCACCTCAATTCCGCTCATTTCTATGCCCATGAGTTGCAACTTGCAATGCTACAAGCAACAGCCCAAACCCAGACTACCTTCAGATCCGATGCCCAAATCAAACCAACCAATCCACCGAAAAAAAAAAAAAAGGAAGAAAAGAAAAAAACAACTACGTACGGAGCACGTAACCCAAGCTACCCAACCGGACCCAAACCTGGGTTTGGCTCAAATATATGTTTCGAGGATTTTAAGATACAAACCAAACGTTGACCGACCCATTCTTTCACATCCAATCGGGTGTACCGAATCTTCTCTCCCCATTATCAACAGAATCCATAAAACAAACCCTAACCCTAACCCTGATCTTCTCGGATCGTCCGATCGGACTCTCTCTCACACAACAGATCGAAGAGAGAATCATCTCTTTGCAATTCACTCTCAGGTACCAAAAAAAAAACCACCTTCAATTTTATTTACCTATATGTCATTTCAAGCTTTCTTTTGATGGGTTTACTTATAATTGGTTTTTGTGTGTAGATTTATCTGTTGTTTGGTGGTATATTGACATTGTTTATCTGTTTGAATTTTGATGAGTGGGTCGAATTTTTGGCTGCAATGTTGAGAATTTGCTGATTTGGTGGTCGTAGTAGTTGTAATCGCCATCACTTATCAAGTAGAAATGGTATTAGTTATCCTCGAAATTATAGTCCGTTTGGTACACCAGGTGTGGAAAGAAATGAAAGGATCTGATTTCTCACCCAGGTGAGAAAAGGGAAAATTGAAATGATTGTGTTTTCTCATCAACTTGTTTGGATGAGGAAGAAAGAAGAAAAAAAAATGTGATTTTTCATGTATATTGTTTGATTAGACTGTCGGACTGCATAAGAGAAGAGAAATGAAAAGAAATAGATTTTATCATATTTTATCAAAATAACCTTCATTTTATAAGGATACGAGTGGGATTTGTTTTTCCTTTGTATTTTTGATGGGCAATTCATCTGATTTCACTGCTCATGAAATTTTGAACAAATGTGTTTTAGTAGAGTTTTCTTCTCACTATTTCTCACCTAGAGAGCAACCAAATGTGAGAGATTGGGCATGAAATTTTGTTTCCTTAATATTCTCACCAAACTAAATGTGCTGTTAGAGTTGTGTGACTTGTGTTCCTACAATTTGTCATTTTTATTGTTACCTTGATGGGAATTCGTATTCTTGATCTGCGTACTGGTTCATGTTTCGTGAAAATGGAATGGTAACTGTCTCAAAATGACTTGGCCAGATTTCGTTGTGATTTTGAAAATGGTTTTATTCGATTTGCTGGCTTAGTGTTCATCTTTGATTAATGGGAGGCTAGGATTGTGTTATGGAGTCATGGATACATGTTCCAGATATGAAGGGGAGTTTCAGATCAGCTTAAACAGCTTAATTATGTATACTGTGTATTGGATATACCTGTATAGATCCTGGGAACAAGCATTTTATTTACCATTTACCAGCTGGATCACTTGTGGGGCTTGTAACACTCTGGACAAATTGGATCAAAATGTAGGTACATTCTGAATATAGAAGTCATTAAAACGTGCATCAAATTTGTATTTACCAAGCTTTTTCATTTTCATTTTTGTTAGTAAAATCACAGATCATCTGTGTGGTTTGACCTTAATGGTAATATATGCCAAACCAAACCAAACCAAACCAAGCCTTAAGTCCCATCAAATGGGGTCGGCTACATGAATCTTTATTCTCCATGCGGCTCTATCAAAGGTCATTTCGTTAGTCAAATTAAGTAGATTCATATCTCTATTTATAACGCTAGCCAACGTTAATCTAGGCCTACCTGGTCCCTTAACACTACCATCTACTGTCATTGCATGTTCACTACTGTCTCTGTTAGTCTCCGTTGAATATGACCAAACCATTTCAATCGATTCTCTCTCAACTTATCTTCTATTGGTGCTATTCCTACCCATTTCTGAATACACTCATTCCTAATTCTGTCTTGTCTAGTCTTGCTACATATCCACCTCAGCATTCTCATCTCAACAACACTCATCTTATCTACATGTTGTTTCTTGGTTGCCCTACACTCCGTCTCATACAACATTGCCGGTCTAATAGCCATTCTATAGAACTTACCTCTTAGTCTAGTGGGTATTAGTTTATCGCACAATATCCCAGACGCACTTTTCCACTTAAGCCATCCCGCCTTAATCCTATGGGCCACATCCACATTAATCTCCCCCGCTGTCGTGATAATCGACCCTAAATAACGAAAATGTTTACTCTTAGGCAGTTCTTGGTTCTCAATCTTCACTTCTCCTTTGCTTTTATTGTTACTGTTACTAAATTTACACTCCATGCATTCTGTCTTAGTTCTGCTTATCTAGAATCTTTTAGATTCAAGTGCTTTTCTCCAAATTTCTAACTTTATGTTAACTCCTTCTCTAGTCTTATCCACTAATACGATATCATCTGCAAAAAGCATACACCATGGCACGTTATCCTGAATATTTCTCGTCAACTCATTCATAATTAAAGCAAAAATATAAGGAAGGTAGATTCTTGGTGTAACTCTATAGTGATAGTAATATATGCCATCAGTTTTAAATTTGATGTACTCTCCCTTCCCCTGTTTGTAGACTAGTTCAAAACATTCCTCTGCTCACTTGTTATTTCTCTATTTATATCCTAGAACATGTAGACTCAGCAAGGTTTTCAACCATTAAGAAATGTTGTGTTATTTATAGGCCTTGTTTTTAGGAAAATGTACATTATGCGATTTTGATGTCCTTGTCTTTTTTCCCCCTGGTAGATTTGTTGTATTTGTTTCTTGGATTTGAGTGAATACATACAATGCTGATTCATGTGTGCAGTAGTTGTACCATTTTTAGCAATTCTTACTACCATTTCATTAGAGATTGCTCCATGTCACCCTCTTTAACAACTTAAGCTTTTGGTCTCTTGATTTCTAACATTGTATCAAAACTTTGAATTTGAGAGGTCTTGGATACAACTCTCTATGTTACTATTTATTTTCCCATGTTGTTTGTCTACTTGGATGTTGTTATTTTTGTTTGTTTCATTTTACGCATACAAGAGGGGGTTGCATGCCTAGATGTGAGAACTAGAATGTATACATTGTTTGGCTCATCCTAACAGCTTTTGATTTTTTGTGCTTGATTTCTCACAGTTCACATATGGGATTAGTACTTGAATAGTGGGAGGGATATTGATAGGATACTAGGTGCTAGTTGGTTGGGAGGTTTTCTCTTTGACTTGGCAGGGTCCTATATGACCATGTGAAATGGAAGATGTCACTATTTTATATTTTTGATCTAGTGCAGAACAGGTTTTGGTGTGTTTATAAGTGGTCTTTTACTTCTTAATGCATTCTGTCTTCCAAATTGGTCGTCCTTGGTGTTTAGAAGCTCCAAGGGCATCAAGCAGTGTGATATTGTATAATTGGCCAAAACTGCACAGTGGTATTTGGTTTTGTATTTCTTTAGGCAGTTCTTATGGAATATTTTATATGTGTACAACATGGACAATTTTTTTTTTGGTGGATATATACAATATGGACAGTTAATGACGTTCAACCATGGTTTCATTTCTGGCTGAGGCTGATTATATATTTTGCTCAACTATTTCTGTTAACTTTTTTTTTTTGCCTTTAAAATTCTCTTTGCAAGTTAACTCAGTTACTGGCACGTTATCTTTATTTGAAAGGAGAATATTCTAAATAATAGATTTTACTTTAATAAAAAAAAAAAAACACTACGTATTTGATTTCATTTGGTTTGCAGGCTTTGGTTGATATTGAACCCATGTGATGGAAATATCAAATGATTCACCTGTTAAGAAACCGAAGAGGTTGACATCTATTGTATGGAATCACTTTGAAAGGGTTAAAAAGGCTGACATTTGTTATGCCGTTTGTGTACATTGTAAAAAGAAACTTAGTGGATCAAGTAACAGTGGAACTACTCATCTGAGAAATCATTTGATACGCTGTCTGAAGAGATCCAATTATGATGTTTCTCAAATACTTGCAGCAAAGAGAAAGAGAAAAGAAACTACCCTTGCTGTAGCCACTGTTGTTGACTATGAGGAGGGGCAAAGAAAAGAGGAGATCATTACTCCTTTAAATATTAAATATGAGCATGACCAAAAAAAAGATGAACCCATCAACCTTGGAACCATCAACCTTGGAAGTGCAAAGTTTGATCAAGAGCGTAGTCGGCTGGATCTTGCACGTATGATCATGTTACATGGTTACCCATTGGATATGGTTGAGCATGTAGGATTCAAAATATTTGTCAAGAATCTCCAGCCATTGTTTGAGATTATGACTAATAGTGCTGTCGAGCTTGACTGTATGACAATTTATGGGAAAGAGAAACAGAAAGTCTATGAGACAATACATGCTTTGCATGGCAGAATTAGCCTTGCTGTTGATATGTGGGCTTCACCTGAAAATGCTGGTTATTTATGTTTGACAGCAAACTATGTGGATGAGGACTGGAAGCTACAGAAGAAGATACTGAATTTCATAACATTGGATGTTTCTCACACTGATGACATACTTTCAGAAATTATTATCAAATGTGTGATGGATTGGGATGTTGATCGGATGTTGTTTGCCATGACATTTGATGATTTTTTCACTAATGATGACATTGTTTTCAAAATTAAGGAATGGTTCTCTCAAAACAAGCCTCTTCTGAAGAATAGCCAGTTGTTTGATGTGCGCTGCGCAACACATGTTCTAAAATCTATTGTTTCGGATGCCATGGAGGCAGTTCAAGATGTGACCCACAAAATTCGAGAAAGTATTAGGTATGTTAGAAGTTCACGAGCAACCCAAGGAAAGTTTAATGAGATTGCTCAGCAAGTTGGAATCACTAGTCAGAAGTGCTTATTTACAGACTGTTCAATGCGATGGAATTCTACATATCTCATGCTTGAAACAGCTTTAGAGTACAGGGGTGCTTTCTCTGTTCTGCAAGAACATGATGCCAGCTACACAATGGCTCTATCGGAGAGAGAATGGGAATGGGCAAATTCTGTTACTGGCTACATGAAGCTTTTTGTTGAAGTTACAAATGTCTTCTCAGGGAACAAATACCCAACTGCAAATATATATTTTCCGGAAATTTGTGACATTCACGTCCAATTGATTGAATGGTGCAAGAGCCCAGATGATTTTGTTAGATCTATGGCGTTAAAGATGAAATCCAAGTTTGACAAGTATTGGAGCAAGTGCAATTTGGCTTTAGCAATAGCAGCCATCTTGGATCCCCGATTCAAAATGAAGTTGATCGAGTATTACTATCCCCAAATTTATGGCGATGATGCCCCAAATCACATCAAGGAAGTTTTTGACGGTGTTAAGGAACTTTTTAATGAGTACTCTGTGTGCTCTACTTCACTTGATCAAGATTCAGACAGGCCTGGCAGCAGCGTATCTAGTACTAGTAATGGTATTAGGGATAGACTAAGGGGCTTCGACAAGTTTCTCCATGAAACTTCACAAAATCAAAGCATAACATCAGACTTGGACAAATATCTAGAGGAACCAGTCTTTCCACGTAATTACGATTTCAACATATTGAATTGGTGGAAAGTCCACATGCCAAGGTACCCTATCCTATCAATGATTGCACGTGATGTTTTGGGGATACCTCTGTCAACTCTTGGACCAGAGATGGCATTCAGCACCCGGGGCAGGGTGCTTGATCATCATCGGAGTTCACTTAATCCAGATATCAGAGAAGCTTTGATATGTGGGCAAGATTGGTTGCGGATGGAATCAGAAGGTATGTATAATTCTTTCGACTTTCTTCATTGAAGAGACAATTTTAAAATCTCAATTAGTGGGTCAGGCTACCAGAAACCAAAGTCAAGTAGGGTTAGAAAACAGGAGCGTTTTTGCTTTATTTTTGAACAATTACGATCACAAATTATAATATATCTCGTTCTTGTGTGTCCAGATATCATTTTACTTTTCATGTTGGGTCTCATCTATATCGCTTATGAGTTGTATTTTTCTTGTATCAGCAACCAACCGCAACCCATCCTCAAGCCATTCAGCTTTGCCTCTTCTCATGGAGACAAATTAACATGTTCATGGTACGAATCTGTTAGTTTTGCCTTTTGCCCCTCTTCCCATAATATCTCGTATATTTGTATATTTGCTGATATTCTCATTTTCTTTATCTTTCGATTGTCTTCTCATGCAAGGTTGATGATCAGATCGTATGACGGTGTCTGACCCTTTTAAGTTTAGGCGTTGTTCTGATGCTTTAAAGCTGTCAGATGAACCTCTGCTTTGCTTGTCCAAAATTTTCACTTAGACTAGATGGATAATTATTTTCTTGTTTATCTTCTTTTTTCTTTTTTTTTTCTTTTTTTTTGTGTAAATGTACATTTTAGTAACGATCTAGACGCTTTGTCCGATGATACAGCAGAAGGAAGCCTCCCCTTCACCATTTAGATGCCCCCTGTTGGTAGTGTTTGATTGTTGATTTCCAAATCACAATGAAACTGGATTGGTGACGAGCATTATTATTATTAGTTCATTTTCTGTTTCCCTTTTCTCAAGCTTTAATCTAAACAAGTAGTGAAGTTTTGACTAGCATGATGGGATGGATTAGAAGTGAGTATCGAAACTAAAAGACTTCTTGCTGCATTAGATTGTTTTCCATATCTTAATATTCTGGCTGTTTCTGATTCTCACAGTAACTTCCTGCAAGTACTTTCTTGTGAGATTTTGAAACCCCTCTTGTTGGCACTAGGGCTGCAAATGAACCGAGTTGTTCATGAACAAGCTCGGCTCGACTCGTTAAGGGCTCGAGCTCGAATATTAGGCTCGTTTAATAAACGGCCGAGCTCGAGCTCGCATAAGCTCAGCTCGTTAAGCTCGGCTCGTTTATCTTTATTTAAATTATATAATAAATATATATTTATATATTAAATAATATATAAATATATATAAATACATTATTTATATATTAAAAATATGTAAATATATATATATAAATAATAAAATAAATAGATTTTTTATATATTAAATAATATAAATAATATTTTTTATTTAAATATTTATATTCAAATAATATAAATAATATTAAAAAAAAATTATCAAGCCGAGCTGAGCCGGGCTCGAGCCGAGCTCGAGCTCAATAAACGAGCTCGATAAGTAAACGAGCCGAGCAAAGCTAAGCTCGGCTTGGCTCAGTTCATTTGCAACCCTAGTTGGCACCAGCTCTAAAAGGATTGCGATGCTAGTTGGTCTCACTTGGTGAATCAAACTTAAAAATTTAGCTTGTTTGATCATTTTTTTTTTCTTTTCTTTTCTTTTTTGGGTTTGTTTTTGTGATATTGTTTTGAAATTGGAAACACAGCCAAAACATATCACTCCAAATCAGATTAAATTCTAAAAATGAATTTCCAGCAAATTATATTGTCTCTGAAAAGTTCCTTTTCAATGTAGTTCCCTGTTCTCTTGTTCATTCTTTATAGTTGATAAAGTAATCAATCTCATCTAATGCATTAAGGCCATGTTTGGGGAGTTTTTATTTGCACAATAGCACTTATCTGAAGTTTTACTAATTTCGACATGTATTATCAAATCTTCGGGAGTGTCCAAAAAAAAAAAAAACTTTCCTGTAATCAAATACAGTATATGATCTTTACACCATATGTCTCATCTCCTGTCCATTCCAAACAAACATATTATTTAATAGAATTGCTAAAACAAAAAATTTCTCATAACCTTAGTACAAAACACAAATAAAAAAGATTAACAAATCTTAAAAAAACCTAATCCAATCTAATCCAGTACCCAATATACACCTACTATTGTTCATGACTCTGCAAATGTGAATGAAGGACAATCATGGAGGACATTGAAAGAGAGAGAGAGAGAGAGAGAGAGAGAGAGAGAGAGAGGGTCCTCTGTGGGAAATAATCAATCAAGAGCAACCAAATCTCCGTACATTCTTTGAACAAACCAACCAATCAACCCAGGATGAAATCGGAATTTTATCACCCTATATATAAACACGTGTATAAATATGATACGTAAATTATATATATACACATGCAAAAAAAATTAATATTATAGAAACAATCTCTAATAGAATAAATAATTTTTTTTGATAAAAAAAAAATGCAAGATGAAAAAAGAATCATATATATATCTTTTATATTAAGAGATTATTTCATTTATGAAATAGGATAAATTACAAATACACCCCCTAGGTTTCCTTAAAATAGAGATTGCCTGATTTGAAAAATTACGAATACCCCATTGTTATAATTTTTTATTTAACAGAATTAACTGAAAAAATATAATTCATAATTGTTCTTCCTATACAATAATAAAATTACTTAAATTATTAATTGAAATATATTTCTAACATCATTAAAAACTGTTAATTGACTTAATAATTTATTAATAAAAGGAACGATTTGTTATGAAATTAGAAATCTTGGAGGTGGAATGTAATTTTCAAAACTTTAGAAAACGATTCGTATTTTAATCAAACGTTAAAGGGTGTATTTGTAATTTACCCTATGAAATAAGATATATATTTTTAAAAATTTTATAACAAACAAATTTTTTCACAAAAATAAAGACATCATGACACCTATAATCTTTTCCTAATTCCACATTACGAACAACCAACCAACCAACCAGACAGCATTTTCATTTCAACAATGCTCTCTGCTCCCGACATTCGATACCACCTAAGTAAGAAAGAATCATTCATATACAACTTGCACTTCTTCTGCATCTTATCCACTCAACTTTCCCTTACATAAAATAATTTATTAATAAATTTTAGGATTAATTACAAAAAAAAAATTCAAAATTTTGTGTGTTTTTTTTTAATTTAAACACCAGAATTTTAATTTCGACAAATTAAACTCTAGAATTTTATGCATATTTCAATCTGACCCCTCCGTCCATTTCCGTCATATTAAACTAGCAGAAATTTAAGCAAAATTTCATATGCAAACCCACATGTTCAAACACTTGTATCTCCCTCGTCGTAATTCTGTTTTGCCTCATTTTTACGTCATTGGATTCACCTTATAGCCTAGTTTTCATTCTACTCTTCATACACCTTGTTCCACATCTTTTTATTTGCCGTCGGAGCTCCGAAAGTTAGCCAAAAAAAAGATTTTTTTCTCTCTTTGAGTAAAATTTTTAAATTCAAATCCATATATTCAAGCACTTGTACTTCCCTCGTCGTAACTCCATTTCACCTCATTTTTGCATCGTTAGATTCAACTCATGGCCTAATTTTTATTCTACTCTTCATATGCCTTATTTTACCTCTTTTTGCATGCTGTTGGACCTCTGAAAGTTGGTCAAAAATAAGCTATTGCTCTCTTTTTTCCTTTTTATTTTCTTTTCCTTTCCTTTCCTTTCTTTCTTTCTTCTTCCTCCTCCTCTATGATTCTTCCTCTTGGCTTGCTGCTACTACTGCTGTTGCTTCATCATCATTATTTGCAAGATGAGGTGGTGGTGGTAATGATGGCAGTGTCGTTGAGTAGTGATAGGTATACAATTACACATAAAAATCAAAAACCAAATGGGTTGGTGAGTATGTGTCACGACCCAAACCTGCCCCTATAGGTTTAGCATCGTAACCGGCCAGTAATCCTTGGATTACCAAAGGCCTCTTGGCATAATGACATGTAGCAGGGGCTGCGGAAGCAATTAATTAAGACATACATAGTCCATAAAGCTGTGCAGACATACGTGGAGCAGATAACTTAAATCTTTTTATAACAGTAATACAAACTTTACACGTCACTTCCAGATACACATTACTAGATGTCTTGTCCAAACACAACATAGTGTAAACATAGCCTAACATGATTACAAAAACAGCCATGAAACTAGACTTCAATCGGAACCTCCTCGGGAGGCACAATGGTTGGCTGACAAAACTGAAGTGTAGGCCATCAACTCTGGGCCTGATCTCGTGCTTGCTCACCTATATACATAATATAAATAGTAAGCTAAAGCCTAGTGAATAATAACAGAGTAAAGACTATAATGAATGATGCCCATAACATATCTCAAATCTCATAGCAAATCATAATCATAATCAGGTAGTAGAAACAGAGTCATAGTCTTATTCATATTCAAATCATAGGCGGTACATCCATTAGCATAAACATGTCTCTTTGGTCAAGCATGTCAAGTTCCATAAAGGAACCTCCGGTACCGGGTACCATATCTCATACATCAGCCACAGTATTATTTTCTCGGGTGAGGGCTTGGGCCACGGTATTGTTTCCCCCGGGCGAGGGCCTGGGCCACAGTATTATTTCCTCCAGGCGAGGGCCTGGGCTACGGTATTATTTCCTCCGAGCGAGGGCCTGGGCCACGGTAATAATCCCGGGCTAGGGCCTCATGACCATAAGCCATAGTATTATGTCCCCTGGGCGAGGGCCTCTGCTAAGGATAGCACAATTATGTTTTAAGAAAATTAGACAATCATTCATTTATACAAAACATAGCATTTCATAAACTTATCATCTCATATCATCATAAAATAATTAAAGTTGAACATAACTTTACGGAGTTATTACTCACAGATAATAGGCGTCATAAGTAGGCAATTTAGCTTCCTCGTGGCGCTAGACCTACATAGTTACAAAACGAACATAATCCGAATTACACACCCATAGATGATGACTTAGCCCTTACTTGATTTGGTGTGCTTCTACTTCATTACTCTCATTATGGGGTCTTAATCATGGCCTAGAAATGCCTAGGTTGGAAAGAGGATGCAAAAATGCACTTGGAAACATTTCTCAAATTTTGCTGAAAATAGGGTCCACGCTCGAGCATGGCTTTCCCCGCTCGAGCGGCGTGCAAGATGTGAAGGCTCGCTTGAGCGTGGCTTTCCCCGCTCGAGCGGACTGCAAAACTTGACAAAAGTACTGGATGCATGATTTCCACGCTCGACGGACGCTCGACCCCCGCTCGAGCGTGAGACTCAGACCTTCGCTCAAGCGTGAATTCCTTCGCTCGAGCGGACTGCAAAACATATGAGCTTCTGGGTATATGTATTTCACGCTCGAGCGTGATTCATGCCGCTCGAGAGGAAGTGCATGTACTCAGAGCGCACGCTCAAGCGTGAAATTCTCCCGCTCGAGCGTGGATCAAATTTCTGGAATTTCCAAATTTGATCCACAGGTTCAAATCCAACCTTCAAGCTTTCAAACTCTGTTTTTCTGGGCCAAAATTTTGGAAAACTCATAGAGACTCATAAAATAACATGTTTCAAGGATCAGTTCAAGAAATCATGGCCCAAAAGTTTGCCAATTGAACAAAATTTAACATGAACTCAAGGATGTTTTATGAACATGACATGCATGGACTTCCTTGGAGCCCAACACTTCAAAACATGATCAAACATGATGAATTGATGAAAAACATGGTAAACTCTCAAAATGTAAATGAGATGAGCACATGCATGGAAGCTTTCTTGAAAATTAAACTCAAAACATGGGAATTCATGCATGCATGTATGTAAACATTTGACTTCCTTCAATCCTAGCCCAAACCTTACATGAATTCATTTAATTTGTTGAAATCTTGCAAAATCTAGTTCAATTACACAACCAAGAGCTTGATATCTTACCTAGTGACGTGAATTCTCAAGGCTTGAAGTTAAAGTTCTCTAATTCTTCTTAATTCACCAACAATCCTAGAAATTCCAAGGTTTGAATCCAATTTCCTTCTCACTCTCCTCTCTCCCACGTTTGTGTATGTGTGAGGAGCTCAAATGTGATTAACCATCAAGAAAAGAGTTGAGTGGGGTCTAAATGGAGCCTTATATAGGCTTCATTAGAGTTGATTTAATAAAACTAATCAAATGGGTATTAAATTGATCCAATTTAATCGTTCCAAATCGAATTTCAATTGGACCTACTACAAAATTCTAAAAATTGTAAATAGCAAGTAAATCAAGTCAATTTCTGTATCGGATGCCGATAAGGCCTTCAATTCACAAACCGAAACTAAAACATGAACAGATCTTTCTACAGCAAATAGATATAAACACAATAACGCAAAGCACACATGCAAATTAATTCAGAATTCCTCTTTAATTGCTGATTAGGCATAATTAAGTATGGATTTACGTTAATCAGGGATTGGGGTTGTTACAGCATGTTAGGGCGCCTTGGTTTCCAATGAAGCATCATCCATTGCATCTCTACTGCCAAGAATATTGTTGTGATAGCAGCAAGAGAGAGAGAGAGAGAGAGAAATCTTTTTTTGACCAACTTTTGGAGATCCGATGGCATGCAAAAAGAGGTTAAACAAGACATATGAGAGGTGAAATAAAAATTAGACCATGAGTTGAATCTAACGATGCCAAAATGAGGTGAAATGAGTTACGACGAGGGAGATACAAGTGTTTAAATATGTGGATTTGAATCTGAAAATTTTGCCCAAAGAAAAAAAAAATATTTTTTGGCCTACTTTCGTAGCTCTGACGGCAAGTAAAAATATGTGGAACAAGGCGAATGAAGAGTGGAATGAAAACTAGGTCATGAGGTGAATCTAACAACGCAAAAATGAGGCGAAACAGAGTTACGAAGAGAGAGATACAAATATTTGAACATGTGGGTTTGAATCTGAAATTTTGCTCAGATTTTCGTTATTTTAATATAACGAAGATGGGCGGAGGGGTCAGATTGAAACACGGATATAACTCTGGGGTTTAATTTATCGAAATTGAAAAACATACAAAACCCTGAGTTTTTTTTTTTTTTTTTGTAATTAACCCTGAATTTTAATCATTTCTAAACTCATAAACTTTTTTAGATATAATTTTTTTTTTTTAAAAACAGTTGCCAAAACTTACTTAGGGGTATTTTGGAAAGTGGATTAAAAATCACTTCTTAACTTTTAACCTATTTCCTCTCTCCAAAAAAAGAGTCAAAAATTCAAAAAGAAATAAATTAAAAAGTCAACTCTTGACCAACTTTCCAAAATACCCCTTAATAATTTTCCTTAATTGTGTTAAATTACTAGTAAAAAATCGGTAATGCCAAATTTATGTTCAAGTTTGACATTAGGTAATCAGCCCGGTGTAATTTTGAGTATTTATAATTACAAAAATAAAATAAAATTTATATAATTTTACTTCAGTCCTTTGAAAATTTAAGTGATTTTATCTCGACATTTTACATAATTTCTACAACCTCACTTTTCACTATAATAACCTGCTAAGAAAATTTGTAAAGAGAGGAATTACACTGATATTATGTCAGTGGAAATTACTTATCAAAAAATAAAAATTATAATTATAATTATATTTATAATATTTTTTATTATTTTATAAATATCTTTCACTAACACAATTCCTTGTAAATGTCTGCATCAATGACAAGCACTTTCAATACTGCCTGCATCCATCAAAATTATCTCTCCTAATCAAAATAATCATATCATTATTAGTCTTGCTTCCCTTTAAAATATACACTTGTGCAACACGTTGCTTTATTCAAACCCTTTTCCAAAACTAAAAAAGTAAATTAAAATAAATTTTATGCCACAAGCAGTGGTGACTCGTGTAACACTCATACTATACTCGTGATTTTTTTATAATTAATGTAAAATTCATTAATCAAGTGAAAGCACTTTTGTTTTGGAGTTCTGTTTTCTGTGTTTTTTTTTTTTTTTTCATTAAAAGACATGCTTTTTTGAAAAGACCAAACAGAAGGGATTGGTTGGGTAAAAGTCAATCAAGAAAACAAAACAAAAAGGAGGGGCTGCTGGTTTTCTGTAAACAATAATATTTGACATTAATCAAGTGAAAACACATTTGTTTTAGAGTTCTGTTTTGTCTCTTTTTTTTATTATTAAAAAACATGCTTTTTTGAAAAGACCAAAAATTGCATAGAAGTCAATCAAGAAAACAAAACAAAAAGGAAAATGTCTCGTAGCTCAAATTTTGTGGCTCAAAAGTGGTTCAAATGGCCAAAACAACGTCGTTTTGGCCATTTTTATGTTGTTCTGTACTCAAAACGACGTCGTTTTGGCCATTTGAGCCACTTTTGAACCACAAAATTTGAGTTACGTAGCATTGTCGAAACAAAAAGAAGTGGCTGCTGGTTTTAAACAATAATATTTGACATTTGAGCTCACGTGACACCCGAGTTACATTTATCACATTAATTCTTTTGGAGTATTTTTTTAAAGATTTTTAATATTAAAATTTTATAAAATAAATGATATATAATATTTTTATATTAATAATTTAACATTTTTATAGAAAAAATTCGATTCAAAATTTTTTTACCCGATTAAGAGAAATTCCGCATGATTCAAAGAAATTTCAGTTTGGACATAGAGAAATTTCATTGAGGAACCTTAATTAATAGAAAAAAATATTTTAAACATATTTTACTACACAAAGTTAAAGAGATGTTTTACTAATTTTTCTATTCTTTCTCTCCACAAATGATAAGCACATTAAAAACTTAACAAATGAACAAAACAAATTCTCAATGCAAAACTTGTAAGTGAGCCCATAAAGTCTGATTGGGTGGTCTAATAGTAATGATTCATCGCCTTAAAACTAGAATTCTAATTGAGCTTTAGTGATGTGAAAAATTTAAAAAAAAAACACACACACACAAGACTAAGATACCATATCAAATGAGACTTACACACACATTAAAATTATTAGAGCTCATTTTCTAGAGCGCTCAAACATTTTTCGATGGTCTAATCATATAAAGAGGAGCTCGGTTCTTCTCAAAATATTATATTAGTTATGTAACTGTCTAATAATAGATAACAATACACTTACATAATTCAAAAAATAATTAATTTATTTTACAAAATAAGGTATATGTATAATTCAAAATAATGTATCTTTTTTTTGGGTACATTCCGGGCCGAAGCCAAAACTACAGAAAAACTCTATGAGGAGATATATAATTATCAATATTTATTTATAGATTACGTGTTTGGTGCTTTGTACGTGTAAACTTTTTGAATAAATTTTGCAAGGGAAGAATATACTCCCTTAATGGGACCCACAAACTCTTCTGCATGCGTGACACATTCAATGCCTATGGAAGAAAACGACACCACATAGCGCTTCACGAGTTGTTCGACAATCCTAATTCGGGAATTCGGAGTGCTGCTATGCCTTCTAGTGGGTCTTTTTGTGAGATTTCGTTTAGAATATTTTTTAATAATTTGAATTGTTCATATTGTAAGATTTGTAAAAAATCAAATTAATCGGATATACATAACCTCATGATCAATTCTTAATTATTTTAAAAAATTTATGAGAGTTATATTAACCGTTAATTTTTATAAAAATAAATATGTTTTGGTTATAGGACTGCAGATATTCAACCAACTTAATTTTTTTCATAAATAATTTACTTGACGAACTTTATAATATGAAAAGTTTAAATTATCAAATGAAGGTCGAAACTACACTGCACCAGGAAGCACAGCAACCACACTTGTGACCATTGAAATATTGCGTTAAAGACTCGCCACCACTTCGGCTTTATTTGATTGAGAAAAGAAAAGCTTGTATCGCATGCTTGTCCTCTTCACTTTCTTTTTGGCCCATTTTTCCTTTTGTTGGGAAAATTAAATTTTAGTGGAGTAGCTTGTCGTGGTGATGCAAGTTTCTTATGTGCATGATGTAAGCTTATTTAAGTTTGTTTGGGTTTGGTGTAAATTCTGTGTGTGTCAAAAATGCACATAATTTTTTTTGAAAAATATTTGGGAGTTTTAAACTATGAGCTCTAAAAGAACTCTAAAAGGTGAGTTCCACCCAATAATGTAATGTTTTGACCTTAGATTTTTTTTTTTTTTTTTTTTTTTTTTCTGAATTTCTACATCATTAGTGCTCAATTAGAGTTCCAAAATTTGAGAGATGAATCATTGTTGTGCTATATGCACTAATTAATACACTAACTAATATATCAATTGATGATGTGACATAATTTAAGAAATTTTTGATATTTATAATTTGTACAAAGAGTGGGATCAATAATAATATCATAATTAATATTAATACACTAATTAATAAACTAATTGATATATGTAATACTACCGTTTATTATTAGTCCCATTTGTTGAATTCATTTTCATTACCTTCTTTCTATTCTTTGCTTTTTCGACATCACAGGTAACTCAATTATTAAACCATTTAAACAGTAGAAAGTATTTGGGATCCCCACAAATAAGGACTCTCGTGACCCTCACTACTGTATTAATTATTGATGTGTTTGAATTTCTTTTAGAAGTTGTGTTTGATAGTGACATGAATGGTTCAGATTATTTTGGGAGTTGTGAGAGTGTTTTGTGGGGGTGTTTTGTGAGGGTCTCTATCATTACTGTTAAACAGTCACCTTAATTTTTTTTGTAAGATTTCTCGTTTGGCAACAAGTTATTTTAATAACTTTTTACAAAAAGATCTACAGAAAAGTAGAGAGTGATGACAACTTATAATTACTTTTTAATTTTTTAACTAAAACACATTGTTCCCAAATAAGACCAGTTAAATTAAATTTTATTTTAACGTTTAACTTAGGCCTTGTTTGGGAATAGGCTATTTTAATAATTTTTTGATTTTTTGACTAAAATATGAGGTAAAAAAATTTGTATGTTTGGAATGATTTTTTGATTTTTTTACGAAAAGATGTACAAAAAGTAGAGAGAAAATGAAATCTTTGACTTTTTGGTATAAGTTATAGACTTTTTGATTTTTTAAGTAACT
The DNA here is from genome assembly GCA_030407325.1 of Camellia japonica. NCBI lineage: Eukaryota > Viridiplantae > Streptophyta > Magnoliopsida > Ericales > Theaceae > Camellia > Camellia japonica. Next base: position 27,173,485 of record JAPPVO010000032.1, read on the forward strand.
TTTTGACTTTTATGCTAAAACTTCTCAAGGCCATAGGGTCACATTTGTATTTTCAAAAATAAATGATATTGTGATTTAACGTATTAAAATGAATACAAATGTGAGTGGATGAAAGGATTAACGATATCTGATTAACTTAATTTTTTACAGGTATGTTCTACTCGATGTACTCTGAAATGTGAACAATTTAGATTATCAAAACGGATTTCAAAATAAGCCCATAAGACCGCACAACAGTACCTGCTGTGCTAGGTGCACAGCAGACACCCCAACTCCTGGTCGTATATATTGGCCTAAAGGAAAAAACAAAATTTGAGTCCAAAGGTGATATTATATCGGAGTGCACAACAGGCACCCAACTCCTGGTCGTATATATTGGCCTAAAGGAAAAAACAAAATTTGAATTTAAAGGTGATATTATATCGAAAAATGCTATAGATTTTAAATAATTTATTAAATATTTTACTAAACCTCCCACATAAGTATGAGATCCACACAAATCACACCCATATAAAAAATTTGATAAAAAATTTAGAAACTCTAATATAATTCTATTATATCAATAACTTTTGTTATAGAAATGGTAGAGTTCATCATCCCAATAATGATTTTATTATTTAATAATAATATTGTTAATACATTGTGGGTTATTTTTATTAACAAATAAAAAATTACAATACACTATGTAGGTTATTTTTTATTTTTATTTTTTTGATAACTCGATATCTAATCTTAAAGGCCGATTAATTTAGGAGACTAATTCCACCTTCTTATTGCAGAGGGCTAATTAAAATTAGGACAAAGCTTTGTATGAATTGATTTCAAAAAATTGTTCGCACCTAAAATATTTCGAATCTAAAATCTTGGAGAGAGCATATCTTATACCTCAGTGTTTGACTACTAAGACAATCCCTTGGGATTAAGTAGGTTATTTTTTATTTCTCAACTACTTAATAAATATGAGTCAATTGTTTTGGGAATATAGTTAAAAGTTGATTTTTGACTTTTTATTAAGTTTTTTGGTATTTTTAGAAAGTCATTTGAGAAGTTGGTAAAAAATTACTTTTTAATTTTTTTTGTTAATATTTGTTTATATTGTCACATCACATTTAAATGACCAAAATACTTCTACCCAAAAGATTTTGCACTAGTCCACAAATGTAAACATGGAGGGTATAACTGTAATTTCATAGGTAACTTTTGGCTACCTTCCCAAATAGTTTTGATGTCAAAAAAGCCGAAACGCAGCTTTTATTTTTCTTCCTAAAGGGCACCAATATGTCTGACTCGTAAATTTTTTTATTACATAATATTCTATGATATTTTGAAACTATTGAATAATTAGCGACTTGATTGGTTCAGTTATGATTTTGGATTTGGTCTAGCTCGTGGTTTTGTCGCATGATGCAATTACGGTCAAGCTCCTAGAAGAGATTAAGGAGGCATTGGTTAAGCAATTTAAGGCTGTTTTTCGGACGTGCTTCTAATAATCAAAGCTTGACAAATTATGACCTATGTGACACTTCTTATTAATTAATTTCACAGGGGATAAGAGCATGAGAAAAAATGAGGGAGAGGTACCACATTCAAATCTAAATAGATACATCCTTGACTGGTGTTAGTTGACCAACTATTGATGGAAATGATATTGTACAAAATCCAAAAAGATAATTTAGAAGGTGTTTGGTATTATCCAAATAAATATATTTTTTAATTTTTTATGAAAAGTTATGAAAAAAAATAAAAATAAAAAGATGATGTGACCCAAAAAAAAAAAAAAGATAAAAAAAGATACTTTTGTAAAGGATGACAAATAGTGCCTTAATATTTACTTAAAATTTCAATTATAATGATTTGCAATAAAGAATCTTAGAATCCCTAACACATCACGTTTAAAATAACCTCAATGTGAATTGTTGTTGCATATCAGTTATCTATTTGTGTAAGAAGCCAATTAAGAACCAACTCTGTATCACATTACTGTGAGTAAAGGTATCTAGTGTTACTTCACTTTTTTATTATTGATCAATTTGATGTCACAAAAGTTTCACAAACAATGGCATATTGATTCATAACCAATCAACCCTACAAAATCTCATAATGAAAGTTACAGCAATGCATAATCAACTTTCACAAAGTCTCATAATCAAGATCAAGTTGGTGTATGACAAAGCACACTACAAAATATGATAACGAATACAAAACCTTATAATCAAGTTCATAACCAACCATCACAAATTTAACAAAATAAAGAATTAAAATGCGTGATACACTTTTTATTACTATTATTAGACATACGTTCTTAAGGGTGTCTACTATAAAATTAGTCAATTATGTGGAGTATTTGACGGGATTAGGGAGAGTGTTGCGCACCATGTACAGCAGTTACTGTTGCACAGTTAATGGAGCCTTTTTTGGCTTTCATTTTAACGATTCGAACCATTCACTCTTTAAAAGGCATTGAGTAGAATATACCTGTAAAAATTTAATTTAATTGGAGATTGATATCATTTTCATCCAGACATATTTGTATCTAAAAAATTGAATGGTAAATCTAATTTTAAGTATAAATATAGATACAAATATGTCTTAATGAAAGGGATACCAAAGTTCGATTAACTTAAATTTTCAAGTGCATATTCTACTCAATATCTTTTAAAAATTGAATGACTTAAGGCGTACAAATAAAATCTAAAAAAGATTTCATTAACTACACAACAGTTACTATTGCACATGGTGCGTATCAGCCTCTCCAAACTGGTATCTGACACTACCACTTGACTCCAAATCAGAGTTTGGGTTGGCTCCTTCTGTCCTCCATTACACAAATCCCCTAATTTCCTTATTAGTATCTTAAGTGAGCAGGCGATGGTAGAAAAAGAAAATTTGAAGAAAAAGTGAACATTGATTAGTAGTTTATCACATCACATGCATGCCATGAACCATTGTTTCAACAGGTGGAGTCAGCTTTTATCTATGGACTTGTGAACCTTTGTTAAGTTTTTTATTTTTTAGTACCTTTTTTGTGGAAAAGGGTTGTGAAATTTTTTCCATTTGATGGGTTACATAATAGTAAGGATTTTATTTATTTTGAATTTATTTAAAAAAAATCATTTTTTAACCAACTTCTCAAAACAACCCTTAATTAGCCTTTCCTACTCAATATTTTAAATTTGTATGAAAATGAGATTTGATTTAGTAATGGGTTAGGCTTGTGAGTTCCTCTACCTATATAACCTTTTCAACCTAAATTAAGGCTAGAAAGGAAAAATCATGCACCTTACCAGCAATGATAGTTACACAAAAGAAGTAGGCATTTGTTTTTGAGAGTTTTTTTTTTTTTTTTCCCCATATTAGTTGAATTTGAAATTGAGTTCAATTTCATGCTTAAAATATTATTTTAAGGGATGCAACTTAGCCTTTGTTTGAGATGTGGGTTGACTTTTTGACTTTTGACTATTTTAGTCTGGGGTTAAAAAGTCTCGTTTGGGATGCGCTTATTGGACTTTTTGACTTTTGTGAGAGAAAAAATAAAAAGATTATGGTTTGAATGTGACATTTTATCTTATTAACTCTTTAGCATATTTTATCTTTTTATGACTAAAATAATAAAAAAAAACCCATACCAAACATAACCTTAGGTGACACCATTATTTATTTAATTTGGATGGCAGGAATAAAAAGAATGAATACATCAAGAAGTGCATTGCTAATAATAAAAGATTTGTCAATGTTATTGAAATATCTTTTCATTTAAAATTCTTGGTGAGAAAAAAAATACTACATATAAATAATTTTTTCTATAGTTAGACATAAAGATGATGGATCCATATATATTTATTAATGTGCATCCCTTATCATGTTTCAACAAAAGATTGACATCAAGTCAGACTATTCCTAAAATAAAAATGATACATTTCTCTAATTTAGAAGCTCTAAAAGAGCACAGGTCGTGATTAAGTCCAATATTTTTTAATCTTTTTTTTTTATTGTTTCCCTATTTTTTCATTTTTTTTTTAGGCTCGGAGGCTTTCCGACCACCTATCATGAGCAAACATACAAGACAGATTTTCCAAGTCCAAGCAAGTTCAAATTTAAATTTAAAAGAATATGAGGCTCTTGCAAGACCCCGACAATGAGTTTTATTTTGATTATTCAAACTGTTTATTTTGTAAGACTTTCAGTATATATCATTTATGAAAAAAATTTATTAATTGATTAATTTAACCTTTTCATTTTATTGTGTTTATTTTTGAAAAAATTAATCACAAATATGTTTTTTAAAATAAACTATTTATTTTTTAAAAAATAAATATTATAATTATCAATTTAACTTAATTTTTTTTATACACCTAAAAGACTCTATAAATTGAAAAAATCAGACTAGTAGTGAGCCATAAAGACCCCTCAAATCCAAATAGAGCGACACTAGAAATACAAAAAAACAAAAACAAAAAATAAAAGACAAAAAATTTACTAAATACTCAAATATAAAATTTGAGAAAAATAAAATATATATATATAAAATTTGAGAAATATAAATTTAGTCTTCGTTTGGAAAAAGTTAAAATAGTTTGACTTTTTGAGTTTTTGATTATTTTAACTTGACTTTTTTAATCTCGTTTAGTTTTTATTTTTGATTTTTTTGATTTTTGTGATAAAAATTTTTAGTAATTATAATTTGAATGTGATATTTTATCTTCTTAACGGTTGTTAATTTTATTGTTTTTGTTTGGTGGGGTTTTTTTAAGCCAAAAATTCATTGCAAAACATAGCTTTAGAAAAAAGACTAACCCTATAAATAAAATATATATCTACCTTTTTCAGCAAATCTTTGGTGTCACCCACCTGCATGGCGGTAATGCTTTAGCCTTTTATGTCCAGCTTACACTAAAGATTCCCCTGCTCTCTCTCTCTCTCTCACTCTCTCTGAATCTGCAGATTGACTCACTCTCTCTCTCTCTCTCTCTCTCTCTCTCGCTACCCATAAATCGCACAAGGTTTGTAATTGTAAGGCTTGTTTCTAAATTCTAATGCAGTGGCTGAGTTTTGATTGAAAACCCATCCAAGAGATCGACATTTGGATCAAATTAGGTGAAACCCATATTGGCCGTGTTGTTTCCCCTGTCCGTACCGATTCTTGATTTCTTAACTCTGCTGTTGTTTCTTGAGAATGGATTTTTTTTTTTGGATTCATTCCTGGTTTAGAAATTTGAGATGCATCTGGTGTTTCTGGGGGTTATGGTGATCCAAATTTTTCCCGACAGTGTCTTGTTACTTCTGCTGAATCAAATTCTTCAAAATTTCCCCTCATGCAATGTAGTTTTTTTGTCATCTGAGAGTTGTCAATTCTGTAAATGGAAGAACAAAGAGAGTCTTTCTGTGTAACCCATTATCTCATATTCTGTTTTTCTGTATATGCATTTGTGAATATAATTGTATAATTCTTGTCTCTTCTGCTCATCTATTGTTCTGTTTCTTTATCTTGTTTTGTTAAATTCTTGAGGATGCTGGTAATATTCCATATCTGGATGCATAGAATGTGGGCTTTTTTTATTTATTTTATTTTTTATTCTTCAAAATTATGGAACTCAAATAACCAGGACTCAATGGTAGATCCCATTCTTCTTTCTTTTTTCTTTTTTTTTTTTCCTCCTAAATTCTGTGGATATCCCATTATCTATGTTATCTCTTTCTCTACACCCATCTGTCCTTCTCTTGTTTTCATGTGTTTTCTGAGGATGATAATGCTTTTTTATTTTAATTTTACAAGAATTATAACACTGCCGTAGAATTGCGTGTTTACTGAGGATGATGATGCCTTTTTATGTTAATTTTAGAAGACTTATTACATTGCTGCAGAATTACGTATTTACTGTCTGCCTGAAACTGTTTTGTTTATTTTTATTTTAGCAATAAATAAACCTTGTGGTGGGATTTGTTGTTTGATGACATCTTAATTTGGTTAACCAAAATGTAGGAAACTTGATTATCCTGAGGAGAACTGGAACTCATACTAAAAAAATTGGTGTTAGAGGTTTGGTTGTAGACTGAGCGTATGCCTGTGACCAAGTACAACGGCAATTCAGGCATCCCTACGAGTAGATTAGAAAGGCTCTTGAGAGAAAGAGAGCAAAGAAGGAGCAATAGGGCTTCTCATTCAAATGAGGCTACTGACACTAACAATGGAAAAGAGCTCTCTGAGCATGAATTGCGCTTAAGAGAAGGCAATAACTTGGGGGTTAACCATGTGGAACAATATTTGGAAGGGGCCTTGGCTGCACATGCACATGGTGAGGGATGGGAGACACCAGATGGGAAACCCTTCAGGCAAAGACTGTTAGTGGTGGCCAACAGGCTGCCGGTCTCTGCAGTTAGGAGAGGTAAGGAGTCCTGGTCATTGGAGATAAGCGCTGGGGGTCTAGTCAGTGCTCTTCTGGGTAAGTTTTATGTAGAATTCTTAACTTATTTTTTCTGTTCATCTTAATATCTTTGTGCATTATTGGGTTACATTTGGTTTGTTAGATGAGCATCTCCAATCCTTCACCAATTCTTTCATCAAATTCAAAGTTGATGAATAAAGAGCTAAATGTGAGCTCCAATCATTTCACCAAACTTGTGTCAAACCAAGGGAGTGGTTTGGTTTGGTTTATTTGATGAAAAAAAAGAGTATGGATTGGAGTGGTCCATACCAGATCAAGCTTTTAACCAAATTTTCACTCAAATTTAATGAATAAAAAAGAGAGTAAGGATTGGATTTCTACCCACATAGAGAAACCTAATAATGCGTGGTAATTATTTTTGAAGGTGTGAAGGAGTTTGAGGCAAGATGGATTGGGTGGGCTGGTGTTAATGTGCCAGATGAGGCCGGACAGAGGGCACTTACTAAAGCTTTGGCTGAAAAGGTTCAGAGTTTCAGCTACAATCTTTTCACCCTTGTTTAGTCTTGGGACATTGATAGTTGATATTTTATTTTGAATCATGAAGAATTCTTGTGAGAATCATTAAATTCCTGTTTTTATTTATTTATATATTTATTCACTGCAGAGATGTATTCCTGTATTCCTTGATGAAGAAATTGTTCACCAATATTATAATGGCTATTGCAACAACATATTATGGCCTCTTTTTCATTATCTTGGACTTCCGCAAGAGGATCGTCTCGCCACTACCAGAAGTTTTCAGTCTCAGTTCGCTGCATATGTGAAAGCAAATGAAATGTTTGCTGCAGTGGTAAACCAGCATTACCAAGAGGGTGATGTTGTTTGGTGCCATGACTACCACCTCATGTTCCTTCCAAAATGCCTGAAGGAGTACAACAGTGATATGAAAGTTGGTTGGTTTCTCCACACACCCTTTCCTTCTTCAGAAATCCACAGGACACTGCCATCTCGATCAAAGCTGCTGCATGCTGTTCTTGCTGCTGACTTGGTTGGGTAAGTTGTAATATTTAATCCTGTGCCATGCCATTTTTGCCTCACTTAACAGGTCAATTCCTTTAAACTTGCAATATTGATACTGATCAATTGGCATGTCTTGCAAACTTTTAAACTTGAAACCTATGTACTACTCAATCATATGATTACATTTCTTGTTTAAACTGTCAATCATATGGCATGTCTTGGCAGAATTTGCATGAATTAACCTTTATCTGGATCAACAGCTATTCTTCTTCCTTGTTCAGATACATGGCTCTGTTTTCCTAAATTTACCTACTTAGTGCATGGCTGCTGATTACTCTCTGTCTCTCTCTACGCCTCTACACCATTGTTTTGTTGCTTATTTTGGTTGCAGCAATCAATTTTTCCCCCAGAGTAATCATATGTTAAACTAACATGTTGATTTTTGTATTTCAGTTTCCACACCTATGACTATGCAAGGCATTTTGTTAGTGCTTGCACTCGTATACTTGGCCTTGAAGGTACACCTGAGGGGGTGGAGGACCAAGGAAGGCTGACTCGTGTGGCTGCTGTACGTTTTCGGTTAACTTGTTCATTTCTCTTGTTCTTACCTTGTTATTGGATTTGATTCTTTGAATCACTTCTTATATATTGGCTTGCTAGCATATTTAAGTGTTTAAATTATTTCATTTTGAAACTACTTTGATGTCAATTTTGTTAATCTTATTCTGTTTCCCATGTTTGTGGAACTCCAGTTTCCTATTGGAATAGATTCAGATCGATTTATCCGTGCACTTGAGTTTCCTCAAGTCCGGGAACACATCAGAGAACTAAAAGAAACATTTGCTGACAGAAAGGTTGGTGCTATGTACCTTTGGTGATGTTTCATTCTTGTAAACTTTTAGTTGATTTTAGGTAAAAATTTGAGAGTTAATCATTACATTAACTTGTAAAAAACTCAGTTTTAAGTTTTAATTGTAAAACTTATGATTAGTTTTCCTCATCAAAAATTCAAAAATCTGAATGTTACTGACTGGTCCTTGTTAGTTTTAATTAAAGGATTTGACTTATTATTTGTTGGTGTCTACTTATAAGAGCAAATTACTGGATTGGGTGGGATTGAGTTTTTGTGCTATGCTTTTGTAGTTGAGAGAAATGTCTCCCTGCAATCTGTCTACACGGGCATGATAAAAGAATTATTAACTGTTGTTGCTAGTTGCAACATTTGACAATATCTCTAGGTACAAGCAACACCTCATATTTTGACTCTTAGAGCATAATTTTATCTTTTGAGCAAACATGTATCTTATGTATTTTAAGGCTAGTTTACTAGTGTTTATTTTACACTTTTTTTTTGCAACTTTCTTCGTCAAACCAAATTAAATTTAATTTAATTGCAATAGTTGCTTGACACCTATGTTTGAGTTGGAAATGAGCCTCCCTTGCAACCAAATTTTGAAGCAAGAGCCACCCTTGGGAACTCTTGATGAAATATTGCAAAATGTCTATGAAATCATTGGGAAATTTCTCTCTCTCTCTCTCTCTCTCTCTCTCTCCACTTATACAATTTATATATACATATATGTTTGTGCGTGTGTATGTGAATATGTTGCCACAACATTCAGTTCTGTTTGAGTTTCGTATTCTTTAATTTTCTTATTGGGTGGAATATATAGTTATGTAGTCCAGTTTTGCTCAGTACTTGGCTATTTCCTACTCGGTGACTTAAGATTCAACAATCTTCAACAAATATATGCAGTCCTTGGCTTAAAAAAAATTGCAAAATAAAATAATAATTAAAAAAAAAAAAAAGAGGAAAGGAGATAATTCTATTGATTTTTTGTAATTTGATTATTTCCCCTTAATCTTTTACTAATTTAAATGTGTTTTTTTTTTTTTTCATTGATGGGGGGACTTGTATGCGTAACATGTTTTTTTGCGAAACAATTTTGAATCTATTTATACCTTTGTTTAAAAATTCTCAGCCTCAAGCAGTTTTATATTCTGGTGGTAAATATTTTGTGGTTAAACTTCGACTTTGTTGACTCTTTTTCTTATTGTCATACAGGTAATGTTAGGTGTCGACCGCCTTGATATGATTAAAGGAATTCCCCAAAAGATACTGGCATTTGAAAAGTTTCTAGAGGAAAACCCAACTTGGCACGATAAAGTGGTTTTATTGCAAATTGCAGTGCCAACAAGAACAGATGTTCCTGAATGTACACTCTTTCCTTAACATGCTTAATGTTATTGTTTCTATGGATTTGCTTGTATCATTGGAATTATTATTTGTCAAATGGGTTATTTTTTGCAGCTACTCTTTTTTCAGTTTTAAAGATTTGATGTGTGTAAGCTGTTATTTGTTTTGTAATAAAAAGAAGATTCTTATAACTAAACCAAACTAAAAGTCCTGTGTCCCAATCAGGTGGGTTGAATCATTTTTCTCCATTCCAATAAAATTCTTATGACTGAGCCAAAAAAAAAAAAAAACAGAAGAAGAAGATTCTTATAAGAAGTTAGGAATTTATTCATGAAAGTTGGGAGTTCTATTAGCATTCGCAACATGTTGACAAGAATACATTTAGACAAGAACAATCAAGTATTATCTATCGTTTACAGATACTATCAACCGTTGATCTTCGTAGCATATAGCTCTTATCTCTTTCATATCCCCTGGGCTGCCTTTGGGTACATTCACCCGATGCCCTAAATGCTTGCATTGGTTGAAAGTAGGGCTCATGGAGGTTCTTTGACTCAGTGACTGTTTTAGGCGTGATTTTATTTGCATTGTGTCAGTGATCTATAGCCTCGTCAAAGTCTTATCTAGTGTCCTTGGTGTTGGTGGTTTTGAGAGTAGACGGCTAGTTGAGCACTAGCTAATGTGTGGTAGCAAGCTGTGCGAAGAACAAATATCTTTTTATGCTGATGATTTGAACTCTTGGAGACCTTTGTTCCAATGCCATTATCCATTGTTCCTTAATCTCTAGTATTCTAATGATCTTCCGATGACATTATGCATTGTTCCTTGTTGCATGTGAATCTCATTGTTCCTTAATGCATATCTCTAGTAGTCTAGAGATCTTCCGATGCCATTATGCATTGTTCCTTATTACATGTGAATCTCTTGAACTTTGTTGTAAAAATGGGCATTTCACTTTGTTTTTTATATGTACTATCACAGATCAGAAACTTACAAGCCAGGTTCATGAAATTGTTGGGCGCATTAATGGCAGATTTGGGACCTTGACTGCTGTTCCTATACATCATTTGGTGAATCTTTTACTTTATCACTCATTGCTTAATTCGCAAGATGCCTAATATATGTTTGATACAGTATTTCTCTGCTCAATTGACAATTTTTATGAAGGCTCAAGTCTGTTGTACTTTTCTTTTTTTTTTTGGTGTTGTCCCCGACTTGCATTACCCTTTCTCAAAAGCATATATACTTACCAAAAATCATTTTGGAACTACAGATTTGCAGTTGTGAGTGGTGCCTGCCTGAAACTATTTCTTATGCTTATGTTTAAGTTGGTAAAGAGGAGAATTTTATCTTAATAAAAAACATTTTAAGCTGTGATAAATAGATTAATCAAATTGATGTCTTTCTTAGTTTGTACACGAATTCTCCACGTAGGCACTGTTTCCAAAGAAGTTATAAATGTTGGAAACATGTTTGGCTACTATCCTATCAAAAAGTTCTAAACCTATGATGTTTTGAAGAAATGCTAAGTATGTAGTTTTATTGATTCTCTAATTTATTACACTATGGAGTATTCATTTCCAGTTCATAAGCTCCAACTGTCAAGGTTGAAACATTATTCTGGATGTACTTTGAAAGTGGCATGCAAATTAGATTGAGTTGATTAAATGCTTTATATTTGGATTATTAAGTTCTTTTCAGTTTCATGCACAACAAAATTTATCATAGAACAAAATACACGATGCAAAATTGTTGAATCTTATGCCTCTTTTTTTTTTTGTGTGTGTGTGTGTGTTGTGCACACGCGTGCTGAATGTGCTCTGACGCAAGCCCTTTTTTTTATATATTTTATTTGGAATAACATACCTTTGGCTGTCATTTATGTCATGCAAAATGTCCTGTTATATATAGAGTTGCTGCTTTGTCATTCATGTATGCTGGTGTTCAGATCAATATTAGATATCTTGAGATGTTCTGTTTCTTTGCTTGAATTGCTTCTATCCCAAAACCAAGCATAAACCATCAGGTTAATTATGAACTGTGATGACATTTACAGCTTACCTCTTATGTTTGTGGCATGTGATCACCTATTTCATATTCTCTCTCTCTTCAATTATTCTCAAATTCTCTATTGTATAGTACATTGGGACTCTTTTCTGACGCAATTTTTTTTAATGTCTACAGGACGTTCTCTTGACTTTTATGCATTATGTGCACTCTATGCTGTTACTGGTACTAGTTCTTTTCTTAAACTTTTTAATTTTACTTGACCAAACATCTCGGGAATTACGAGTTTGAAATGAGTCCCACTTGGCCTTTAGTTACGCAATATGAAGTAGCCCGTGCATTACAATTGAGATAAGATAATTGAATTGGGAGAGATTTCTTACTGCATGCTATATATATGACTTGTACTTGAATATGTGAATTACTCCTAGATTTACAAGGTGGCCTTAACTTTCTGATTTCTGTTTCATAATTTTCATATACATTGTCCAAAATTATAAAATTTTCATTATTAAGTTCCTGGCATTGTTGTACTTATCTAAGAAAAAAAGTTACTGGCATGATTGTAATTAAGTGGTAATGTGGTGCTTCATGTTTCTCCAACTCATAGAGTAAGGAAAATCCACACAAGCTCAATCTCACATTCACATAACTCAAATAGATACCTTTACTATTGCTTAACTACTCTTGATTCTACAACTAATGTAGATAAGTGAGAGTAAAAGGATTTTTGAGGGAAAGAAAAGTCTATTTTGAAAATCAAGAGTAAAATTTTGTCTGTTGTACAATTGGTTTTCTGGGATGTTTAACCTGTCCTACCACCAATTTTTGGGTTTGTAGAGAATTTTGAATAGATTTGAATGTATAGTTGATTTCGTATGCAGGTTGCACTCCCTTGGTGGCTCATTTTGATAATACTTTGTTATACTCATCAAATAAAATATGGCCAAAGTTAGGAAATTAAAAAACTTTGACTAATTAGAATAATTGAGACATAATATAAACCACATATAAGACCCAAAAAATAATTTGACCCATATTACCAACAAAACAAAATGTCTATAACACCTTGACTACCAAAACCTAACGAGTTGGAAAATAAATAATTTTGTAGCATATTGCATTTAAATTAACATTTTTAAGACTCCAGCTACCACAGATACTTTATTTGGATAAAAAAGGATTCACTATTGTGGGACTCATAGCCATCATTTCGTGCTTCCAAAGCCTATTATATTTGTTTAGTTGTTTAATGGCTTCCCACTGTGGTTCAGTCACACTGAAAGTGGAATAAAATTACCAAAATTCGTGAATATGTTTACAATATAAGCTAGTTGTGTAAAGTTCGCTTTAATATTAGAGGCTCATAAATGGAGATGATTCTTCAAATATTATTGATGATTTTGGGACCTCAAAATGCAAAATCTTCCTAATTATAGCTGTATTGATGTTTTTCAGGTCGTTGAAATTTTATTATACTTGAGTTGCATTCTCTAATTGCCAATTTTACGAAATAGCAAGGATTTGTGTAGGACATTTTAGACTGATAATTTTGTATCCTCTTTTCCTGCTTAGATGTAGCACTTGTCACATCTTTGCGGGATGGAATGAATCTCGTCAGCTATGAGTTTGTGGCCTGCCAAGATGCAAAGAAAGGGGTTCTCATTCTTAGTGAAGTAATTACCAAAACCTTGTACTTGTTTCCTATTTCTGTTACTTTTGTGGTGCACATTTTTCTTTTCTAAAATGGCAGCAATCTTTTGGCTGATTCCATATTTGCACCAATCTTGAAGGGCTTGTGGTTGGTGTTATTTTAGACAGTATACGGCAAGATTAAATGGAGATCTATGGTTCCATTGGAGTTTTAGAATTTTTTATGCATATAATCTTTGACTGAATTCTTCCATTCTGTATTCCACTAGCAAGTAATGCAATTACAAGTTTACTCGTATTTCTCATTTTGTACTTTTTTTAAAAATCAATTTGTCTCAAATGGTGTACTGTCTTTTTCCCTTAATTAAGGTTCCTATTCTCACATATTATCATTCTTTTCGCATACTTGTAGTTTGCTGGTGCTGCACAGTCTTTGGGCGCTGGAGCAATTCTTGTCAACCCCTGGAACATAACTGAAGTTGCCACTTCAATTGGCACTGCTTTGAATATGTCAGCTGAAGAAAGAGAGAAGCGACATCGACATAACTTTGCGCACGTGACAACTCATACTGCTCAAGAATGGGCTGAAACTTTCGTGAGGTAATAGTGTCGTGATATGAATTTGAGATATATCTTTTACGTACAGCTTGAACTAATGTTATCTTTTATGTACAAGCTTCTTCTTACCTCAGTATTACCTAAATTTTGGGCTACATTTTGTTGCTGTTTGCAGTGAATTGAATGATACCGTTGTTGAAGCTCAGCAAAGGACAAAACAAGCTCCACCTCCACTTCCAGTCAATGATACAATCAAACATTACTTGCAATCTAACAATAGATTGCTTATACTGGTACGTATTACTTCATATTTAGACTAAATGATTTTCAGAAATTTTATGTAGCCAAGAAATGATGTTTGATGTTTCTGCAGTAACTACTTGATTAAGATTTAATATGCAAATAACAACATCTGCTAGTTACTTGCATGGCATTTAGGAGTATCACATTGATCATGGCTACTTTCTGGAACAATTAAATTAAACCGTCAATGGCTAGTAACTTGCTCTAGTAACTGTAATTCAAAAATTTTTGGTAGGTCAGCAAGTTGTTAACCCTGAAATTTTTATTGTGTTTTTTTATTACTTGATATCAACTATTCTCCAGTATTCAGAAAATATGCCTACAAGTATGTTATGAACCTTCTTGTAGAACAAAATAAAAATGGAAGAGAGGGGAGAAAAGTCCCACTTCAATGATCTCTTTTTAGTTTTGTGAATGCTAGTTGTCAGGCATTGCCACATGTGCTATTTGAGATTTCCAAGCTCTTATTTATTGAGTTGCTGTAGAATGTTGCTTGCTCAACTTCATGATTTTGTGTCTTGAAGCTTGAAAGGAACAAGGCGCTTACACTCTTTCAATCATCTGGCTTAACATGGGCTTTTAATTATTTTGTTTTTTGTTATCTGGTCTGCCTTCAGGGATTCAATGCAACTTTAACTGAAGCCGTGGATACTCCAGGAAGAAGACGAGGAGATCAAATTAAAGAAATGGAACCTAAATTGCGTCCAGAGCTAAAAGGACCTCTAATGGCACTGTGCAATGATCCAAACACAACTATTGTTGTCCTCAGTGGAAGTGCCAGAAGTGTCTTAGATGAAGTAATTCATCTAGTTCCATTTCTGTCTTCTTTTCTATCCCTACCCTACTATTTCCAATTCTGAAGTGAGTGCTTTCACAGAACTTTGGTGAGTACAACATGTGGCTGGCAGCAGAAAATGGGATGTTTCTTCGCTTTACTAAGGGAGAATGGATGACAACAATGCCGGAGCATTTAAATATGGAATGGGTTGATAGTGTTAAGGTACATGTTTCTCTTTCCATTTCTATTCCCGCTTCCACAATTCTGATGCTTTCCACACGTTTTCAGCATGTTTTTGAGTACTTTACGGATAGAACACCTCGATCTCATTTCGACCCCCGTGAAACATCACTTATATGGAACTATAAATATGCAGGTACTTTTTATTTTTTATTTTTTTTAATAAAGTTTCTTCTTTCAATAATGTTTTTAGGCTTTACTTTTTCTAATTCTCTATCATTGTTTATTGCACTTCTAGATGTTGAATTTGGAAAACTGCAAGCCAGGGATATGCTGCAACATCTCTGGACAGGCCCAATTTCTAGTGCATCTGTTGATGTTGTCCAAGGTAGCCGTTCTGTTGAGGTGCGAGCAGTTGGTGTTACGAAGGTGATTCAATTTTCAGTTTATATCAGAAATTATTAAATTATCTGAATTCATGAACTGTATAAGCAGCTGATGTATATATGTCACCTATTTTATGGTTTCTGCTTCATGTAGGGTGCTGCAATTGATCGTATATTGGGAGAGATAGTTCACAATAAATCCATTTCAACACCAATTGACTACGTCCTGTGCATTGGACATTTTCTAGGGAAGGTATACTTTTTTCTTCCCTTTAAATCTCTAGCTTTTTTAAATAGGTCAGATGGCATCCTAGAGCATTGTAACAATACAAAGAGTGTCTTATAATTAACACATGACACAAATCTTTAGTACTTAAAATTGCTACAAAAAAAGTGTTACATTAAATGCTATGCAAGTAATAAATTTCTAGAGAGGAAGGTTTTTTTTAAACACACTACAAACCCATACTACTTAGAAGATGGGGCATTCAGGATGCGACTTGATGAACTACATCTGAGACATTGGAGGTGTTATTGTGAAGTGAAGTCTCACATCGTCTGCATACTATATTGATATGAAGAATATATAAGTATTTATAATTTTGTTCTTTTCTCTTTCCTCATATGACTGAATGGATGGACTTCGTAAAAGATAATGTAGATCTTTAAGCTATGTTACCTGGAATGTGGATCGTTCCGGTACATGGAACAAGAACTAGAACGTGGTATGTCACATACTCTAAAATATCGTAGACTTGTTTATACTACACTATTAGAATTTAAAGTACTTTTACAACACATTTTGATGAGTATTATGACCCATCTTTTACCTTTTATCTAGTCAAAACTCCACTCTCCATTATACTTGATTTTTTCCTCACTTAAAAAAATTAGGATCACTTTGGATTGCTAAATTAATCGTTTTGGAACGAAGTGTACCATGTTCTCAAATGTACATTCCAAAACGTAAATTGTTAGGGTATTATTGTTTTATGGTAACCCTGATCCTAAGTTTGTGTTCTCGCTGGTTCTAGCTGTGATCAAGAGCAATATAAAGTAGCTCTTACTCTCTTACTCAAATTTGTTATATGTTGCTTCAGGATGAGGATGTGTACACATTTTTTGAGCCAGAGCTCCCGTCCGACACAATAGGTATTCCAAGAACCAAGGTACCTGATGCATTAAAGCTACCGGGGGAGAGAAAGCCACCTTTGAAGCTTCCAGCAAGCAAAAGTGGCTCTAAATCATCTCACAGCAAAACTCAACGACCCCTGCCAAACGTGGACAAGAAAACCAACAACCATAACTGTGGGAGCGGGAGGCGGTCATCGGCAGAAAAGATTTCGTGGAATGTGCTCGATCTCAAGGGGGAGAATTACTTCTCTTGTGCTGTTGGGCGCAAACGTACCAATGCTCGGTATGTCCTTGGATCATCAGATGATGTTGTCTTGTTTCTGGAGTTACTGGCTGGGGCATCTGTCTCAAGCTCGGTATCATCAGGTTGACATATATCATCATGCTCTTGTATATTGTGATGCATCTTATTTCGGATTTTAGGGATGGTGGTCTATGGGAATCTTTGTAGCAAAGCTTTAATGGGGGCAAATTTGGTGTAGCAAACTGAAAGCATCCAAACGGTCACTTTTTTTTTTTTTTTTAGGAACCTAAGTAATGTTAAAAAGATAGGATATGCATATAGGATCACAGTTTTTTTAAGTGTCATTGCTCTCTCTCTGCCTTTTTTCTTTGGATGGAGGTGTGTATTTCTTTTGAAATGATGACTGTGTAAATAAATGTATAAATAAAATAAACAAAGGAAATTAAATAATTCAGAAATTAATTTAACGAATTAAATTTTGAATTAAATGCTTACAGAAACTTTAAATGTCGGACACAATCTCCTTAAAGTCGATTTCACCTTCGCTCCGGTGCTTCGAGATTTATCGGCGTCTACTTCCTAGGATGCAATGACTACTACTACTTGGTTTGCAACACTACAAACTCAAGTCTGGCGAACCAAAATTTTGTTGTGACTTTTTCTTCCTAAAATTAAATGATAGACATGCAAAAAACAGGAAGATGGAAAGGAAAGAAGAAAGATGAAATGTTCAAGAAAAATTGGATAGATTGAATTGCTAGAATGACAAGCTATATATAGGAGAACTGGTGGCTTTTCAAAATAGGTGTCAACAAATAGAAAACCTGTTCGAATAGATTCAACAGGTAGAAAACCTGTTTGGACAGATTTGAACAGAAACAAATCTGTTTGGGTGGAATTTCAACAGGTATGAACCTCACGCTCGCGCCCAAGCCCAGCCCTGACCGCGGCACGTGTTTTTGTTTTGAGTTCAATGGGTCTAGTGCACTTTACCCATAACTTCACCCTTTCACAAAACTTGGGTACCTCTTGGGGTCCATTCCAAGCATGGCAAGCTAGAGTTTATATACCCATATAAATCCTTAAGCCTTTCTAACGTGGGACAAGCACACTTCACAAATGTATAGGAAACTCACCTAAAGCCATATCCATGAATCCGAAAATGCGTATTGAATTTTCATTCATCCGGAAATGATTTTGAGCAATCAAATACACAATATTATTCACTACACGACATTAAACACGAATCCAATTAAAAACATTAAAAATAACGCTTAAATCCTACCTTAATTAATGCTCAAAATAAGATTTTACAAAGCTATTTTTCAACATGTAATTCAACTAGTGTTAATGGTCAGAAGGGCAAAAATTTTGGTAATGTTCTTGGATGTTGATTTCTTAAATGTCTACTAATTTTCTTCCATACCTCCCTCATTTGCACCAGTCTCTTTTTCTTTCTTTATCTTTTTTATCTTTTTTTTTTTAGTTTAAAAAAATAATAAATTAGAGAAGAGTGAATTACACTAATGGTCCCCATAGTTTGGGACTTGTGTCATTTTGGTCCATAACTTTTCAATTATGATACATTTGACCCTGAATTTTAAATCTTGTTCCAAATAAGGACAATAGAAGATACTATTATTTTTTAAGGGCAAAATCGTCAATTTGATAAAATATAAATTAATTTGATAAAAATAAATGTCAAAAAATTATTTTTGAATTTTTAAAAATTATTTTTACCTACTAAAGATAAAATTATATAAAATTGATAAATCTTTTAGACATTTATTTATTTTTTTACTAAATTAATTTTTATTATGTATTTGGATGATGATCATGTAAAATTAATTTTTAAAAATTAATCATGTAATTTTTATTAATTTTTATCAAATTTATATAATTTTATTTTTGGTACATAGAAATAATTTTAAAAAATTTTAAAATATTTTTTTGACATTTATTTTTGTCAAATTAGTTTATATTTTATCAAATTGACGATTTTGTCCTTGAAATTAAGCAAGGGTATGTTCAATTGTCCTTATTTGGAACAAGATTCAAAATTCAGGATCAAATGGTCACAATTGAAAAGTCAGAGACTAAAGTGATACAAGCCTTAAACTATAGGGACTGTTAGTGTAATTTGCCCATTAGAGAAATATATTCACGAAAATAAGGAGATTACTAAACACAATACAGAGAAATTAGTTCTTCAAAAACTTCTCAATGATTGATCTTGATGTCAAACTGAGACGGGCAAATTACAAACACCCCCCTCGAGATTTGGTGAAAATACAGATTTCCCCTTGAGTTTGAGAAATTACATCCCGTGTAACGCCCTCAAAATAAACCCATAATATATACAATATTAACATGCATTGATTAAGAAAACAAAACCTTATTCCATTCATCAGAGTAATCTTATTAAAAGACATTACATGTAATAACGAAAGTAAATGCTCTACGAGCTTACATCTTTCCAAGCCAACACTTGGACACAAAAGTCTGAGTACTAACTCAATTACACATTAAGCCATTGGCTTCAGTTTACATGTAATATCAAAACAAAACAAAATAACAACTAATCTAAACAGAGTCTTCAACTCCAAATCCTCCCAAGCTAATTTCTTGGAGGTAGCATATCACCTGAACCTGAAAATGATGTTCCCATATAGGGTGAACCACAGCCCAGCAGAAATATACTAAACCAAATATAAGAATTGACTAAAGCAATAGCATTCAATAGATGGTTAACACTATTAAATCCATTATATCACTATACAGTTTCATGACAATAATGTTCATGACGTGTTTCACTTTACGTTATTATTCAACTTTCCAATTATATAAACATGGCTCAGAACCTGGCCAAACTATAAAATGAGACTGCATCTCACATCAACATTACTTCCAAAATCAATAATTCAAATGAGACTAAGACTCATACTAAAACACTTCCATAAGTCAATAAGTACACATATTTGCTGTACTAAAACACTTCCAAGAATCAATAAGTGCACACATTTGCTGTACTAGTGGAGTCTATCCCCTTTCTCCTCCTAAACAGGTTTGAGAGTCCATCCCCTATCTTCCCTCAAACCATGGAGTACATCCCCTATCTCCTCCCAAACAATATACAATCAATACACATATTTGCTGTATTAATTCAACTGTCATATTCATGACTTATTCAACGTGATTAGTTTTAGTTTTCCCCAATCAACATGCAATGTCTACAACAATCACGACTATCCTCCACCGATAGCCCAAAACAGTTATTTCTAAACAGGAAATAAAAGTAACAACAAATGTAAACTCAACATTTTCATAGGTGAGTGATTAGACTATTCAACTACACCATTTATCTCATAATTCCCCAATTTCATGAATTAAACTCAATTCCACATTTTTCCAAAATTAATTATACAAATTAATTTATTACAACAATTAGGGCTTTTCTCC
This sequence comes from Camellia japonica, assembly GCA_030407325.1. Taxonomy (NCBI): domain Eukaryota; kingdom Viridiplantae; phylum Streptophyta; class Magnoliopsida; order Ericales; family Theaceae; genus Camellia; species Camellia japonica. The sequence goes on from JAPPVO010000032.1 coordinate 27,193,787, forward strand.
CTTTCCTCAAAATTAACCCTAAGGTTCAATTTTATCAACTTGACACTACCAATGCCAATTTCATGACTTACAAACATATGATGTTTAACAGATGAAAAACCCCCTTTTTAAAATTATAAATCAAATCCTAAATTTTCAAACAACACCAACATATCAAAATGACTAAAACTTAGGACAAAGCCTATAAGATGAAGTAGGATATCCCTACCTCGAAGCGAAGAACTCAAATGGAGAAGATGGCGGAAACCCAAGGTGCTCCAAATCCACTATTGCTCAGATTAAAACGAAGCCCAAGTCACCCTCTATCTTTTATACAAAGAGCTTAGGGTAGAAACACACTAAAAGGAGATGAAACCTAAGAGAGAAGGTGAGTGGAGGGAGAGAAAACACGGACCTAGGGTTCTGAAATCAAAAAGAGGATGAAAAAGTGTATTTAAAACCGCTGCTGCGTATTTAAATAAAACAGGCTCGCTCGAGCGAAGACTTGGTCACTCGAGCGACCAGACACAGAAAACCCTCGCTCGAGCGAAGAAAGTCTCGCTCGAGCCAAAAACTCGAAGCTTCAGGTCTGCAACCCAGAAGCACGCTCGAGCGACAGAATGCTCGCTCGAGCGAAGAACACGAAAACATACACCTCACTCGCTCGAGCGAAGGAAAGCTCGCTCGAGCCAAGAAACACAGCTCTCAGGTCTATACCTAGACGCAATCGCTCGCTCGAGCGAAGAAACCCTGGCTCGAGCGACGGACCAAAAACAAAGAGCTCGCTCGAGCGACGAACTGCTCACTCGAGCGAAGGGTCAAAATTCTGGGCAGCAACCCTTTGCTCCCAAACACTACCAACCTGTAACAAACCTGCTTAATGCATCCCATAACTCAGAATTAAAGGACGACAACAACAATTATATAACAACAGGATCTACGGAACCTAAGTCCGGATGCAACAACCAAATGGGAAAAGACCGGGGTCGCTATATCCCGCCCCCTGTGGTTTATACTTCCATAACAAATTGCCCCCTGAGGTTTTTATTTTCATACAGATTCCTCCCTAATTTGTTATGCAAATTTGACCTTCATGGGGCAATTTGTAATTTCTCAAACCTCAGGGAGAAATCTGTATTTTCACCAAATCTCGAGAGGGGTGTTTGTAATTTGCCCAACTAAGAAATAGTAGGGTCTATTATTATTTTATAGTTTATAACTCCAGGGACTAAACTGAAAACAATAAAAAATTAGAGGGCTAAGTTACCAATATTATTTTTCTTTACTCGCGGGTACACAGTACCACCAGTGGCCCTTTGTGGCAGCCACGTTGTCCGGAACATTTTTGTAAGTTTTTGTTATGAGTATTTTATTTCAAAAATTGTTAAAACAAATAAAAAAGCACACAAAATTCCATTTTTGGAACAGATAATACGAAAGCTTTTATTTTCTAATTGCTATTTCGTGTACTATGAAAAATCTATTCCATGGTCCTGGGGCAGGGATAGAGGGAGCATAGAACGAAGGGGTCATGTGTCCCTCCTAAATTTTTAATATTTATATTATTGAGAGGGAGGTTTATGACCTAGTATTAGGCCGAGCTGGTTTGGGCCGGAGTCAAGAGTCTTTGCTCGGCCAGACGTTGGGTACACGCTAGACCGAGGATTTAGTTTGGTTGGGTTGGAACAACTTTGGATTGTCAGTCCGGAGGGGATGCACGCTCTAGATGGTTAGACGAGATTAGTCCTTCCAACATCAGGATGGACCGAGAAAGAGCTCGGTCGTGACTAAGAAGCTCGGTCAAGCCACAGTGTGGAATCATCAACTGGACAAGTAGCACGATTGTGAAGCGACGGCGTGGCGCCGTGTGGGGAGTGTTACGCGGTTGCACGGAGAAGATTCCGCTGTTCGTATGCACCAACCGTTTGACGGTTTCGTTAGGTGGCATTTAGCTGTATTAGCGCTGACACGTGAGAAAATGTGAGATGCGAACAGGTCCACACATCCCGAGATGAATGGGAGCAAAAGCACGCGTTGAAACTATATAAACAAGGCTGCGCCTCCATACTCAGGTCTGGACATCCTCAGATCAGAACTCACCAACCACTTTGTCTCCTCTCTTCTCTCTCTCTCTTAGTGTGCTAACTTGACCATCGGATGGGTTTTCCGGCAACACACCGCCGGGTAGTTCACCTTCATTGTGTTCTCAGGTAGATCGGAGTGAAATGTAGCTTGGACACGAGGAGGACGGACAACGTCGGATATTATTTCCCCATACAATTGGGCCGTTTGTGGAAAACTCCGACAGACAAAATCTTGTCCTCCAAGCTCTTCCGATCACCTTTCATGGCGAATAACGACGAAGTCCCACTATCCACCATCGACGACATCACTCCGGAGTCCGTTCGGAGAATAGATGGTCCTCCCGCCATCCCTACCATGGCTTGCCCAGAGACCTCTTCTAGAAGGCTCCTCAGAGATGCACGAGACAAGTGCGCAAGAAGCATTGACCACTCGTGGAGTCCTGACGGGCACCGGCGGTGAAGAGAGTCGCACGCTCAACGTCTGGAGCATAGGCTAAGAGACCAAGATGCTATCATTTGATGGATGGCGGCAGAGATGGAGGCGCTGAAGAGGCAGGTCAAAAGGAAGGGTGTTGCTGGAGTGGGTAACCACAGTGAGCGTACCTAACCCCGTTGCTCCGGCTGCCAGAACCAGCTGCGGACACCCTCCTTCTCCATCACCAGAAGATATGGGGTTAGTGACTCTGGTCCGCTAACAGAGAAGTCTTGTGCGCAAGATAGTAGTTATCGTTCCTCACGTCCGTCGACGACGTCGAGATATTCCTATTCCGCCTGTTCGAAGGACCTGAGGGACGTCTTAGAAGAGCGAGCGCGCCAGCGGGAGGCTCAAAGGATACCGGTGCTGCAGTGGTTATCCCATGGAGGTCGCGCCAGTGAGGAAGTCGTAATGTCGCCACCACGTCCAGCTGCACATGCCCCTTTGGACAAAGACTTGGCGAGGTTAAGCGCCAACCCCTTTTCCCTTAAGACAGAGACTGCAGGCTTCCACCAACCCAAGTTTACGTTCCACGATGGAAAAATCGATCCATACATGCATGTGAGCCACTTCCGGCAAGTTATGGCTGGATATAGGCGTAATAACACTCTCATGTGCCTTATTTTCCCGTCAAGTTTGGGCGAGTTGGGCCTGAAGTGGTTCGAGAGGCTGCCGGAGGAAAGTATCGAAATGTGGCAGTAGTTGGCAGAAGCATTCGTAACCTGATTCAAAACCAACACTAAAATGCCAAAGGAAGTTGACCACCTTCTAAGCATCAAGATGGAACTGAACGACTCCCTCAAAGCGTAAAACGCCAAGTATTAGGAAACCTTCAACGAAATCCTTGATTACCCCACCAACCTGGCAATCACCCAATACAAACGCGGTCTCCCGGTCGGACATAGACTGAGAGACTCGTTTACCATGAACCAGTAGGCGACCATGGAGTTACTAATGCAGCACATTAACGAACACATTCAAGTAGAGGATGATGCTACTGCGGCCATTGCGAAGGCGAATCCAGTGGCAATGGACAAAAGAGTGGCTGGAAAGGTGCACACAGTCAAACATGAGGCAAAACGTCCGAGTGAACGCACAAGAGAGTAGAACCGCGGTGCAAACCGTAGCAACCGGGGTCAAGACCACCACTCTAACCGAGCTGATTACTCTCGTGACGCCGCGGCAGGTGCCAAGAGAAAGTTGAACACCCGAACAGGTATTACCACGGTTTCCAAGATCCCAATCTACCGCATCTTTAGCGAAATTAGCGATGAAATGTACGTTCGATTTCCGGCTAAGTTGGGCAACGCGCAGAGGGGCTTCAACCCGCAGTATCTCTGCACCTTTCATGGCGAGCGAGGGCACTGTACTGAGGACTATTTTCCTCTAAAACAACATTTGGAGGAATTAGTGAACGCCGGTCACTTGGACCGTTACATTGACCGAGGCGTCAAGGCCGCGCCCCACGCTCCGGCTGAGCCAAATGGTTTGGCCGCCTAGAAGCACCCCTACAAAGCGTGATCAATGTGATTCACGGTATCATCGAGCCAACACGGGTATGCGAGCTCCGTGGGATGATCAAAAAAATAGAGCATACAAGGAAAGTCCTGTTTGTCCAGCCTGCGGTCAAAAAGGGCAAAACCGAAGTGAAAGATGTGCTGTAAGTCGGGATCTTGAACGAATTTAAACACCACACAATGACGCGTTGGTAGCCACCTTGCGCGTCAAGGACTTTGACGTTAGGCGCATTCTGATCGACCAGGATAGCTCGATCGAAATAATGTACCACGATGCCTTCAAGCAACTCAAGCTAAATGATAAAGATTTGGCCCCAACAACCTCGCCATTGGTCGGTTTCAGCTTGCAACCGGAGTGGCCCATGAAAAAGATTATCTTACTGGTCAAAGCCAGATCCATGGTCAAGCAGATAGAATTCTAGGTGTTGAAGGTGCATTCCATATACAATCTAATCCTAGGCAGGGGATGGCTTCACGCCATGCAAGCGGTGGCCTCGATCTACCACCAAGTTATGAGGTTCCTCTCTGCTGCAGGAGTGGTAGAAGAGATTTGGGGCGATCAAGTCATGGCCAAATAGTGTTTCGTGGTCGTAAATGGGAGCCGAGCAGCCAAAGGATTCGTGCAAATGATTGAGGCACTGGAGAATCAAAGCATCATGGATGATGTGGGTACCAAGGCCGAAGAAAAGGCGGTTGAAAACTTGGTGGAGGTAAGGATCAACAAAGCTAATCCTGAGAAGTTCTTTTTATTGGGATCCAGCCTGACCACCCAAGAACGGCTGGAGATGGTAGAGTTTTTGGTGGCAAATATCGAAGTGTTTACATGGACGCCTTACGACATGCCTGGCATCGATCTAAACTTTATTTGCTACCAACTCAACGTCTTCCCAGATACCCGGCCTGTCATTCAAAGAACGCAGAGATCTGTGCTTCATTATGTCGAGGTAGTGGCAGAGGAGGTCAAAAAGTTGCTTGAAGCAAGGGCGATCCAGGAAATGCACTACCCTCGGTGGATTTCTAACACGGTCGTGGTGCCAAAGAAGAACGGCAAGTGGCGAGTTTGTGTTGATTACAAGATGGTCAACCGCGCTTGCCCTAAAAATAGTTTTCCCTTGCCCAGAATTGACCAACTGGTGGACTTTATTGCCGGCCATGATCGCCTCAGCTTCTTGGAAACCTATCGCGATTATCATCAGATCGCCATGCATGAGCCTGACCGGGAGGTTACTTCCTTTACCACTGCAAGGGAGTTGTTCTACTACCGAGTTATGCCCTTCACGTTGAAGAACGCTGGGGCAACCTTTCAAAGGATGGTCACGAAGATGTTCGCTCCCTTGCTCGGCCGAACAATGAAGGCATATATCAATGACATGGTTGTAAAGAGAAAACATGAGGCTGACCATCTGTCTGACTTGGCAGAGATGTTCGCCATTCTCAAACAACACAAATTACGTCTAAATGCGTCAAAGTGTGCCTTTAGCATGGGGTCGGGAAAATTCTTGGGCTTTTTGGTCAGCAACCGTGGCATCGAGGCAGACCCCTCCCAAATCAAGGCCATACAAGAATTGAAGCAACCCAACTCGACAAAGGACATGTAGCATCTCGCCGGGATGGCAGCCACGCTTAACCGAGCCTTGAAGTCCAAGTTTTCATGGGATGAAGAATGTGACAAAGCTTCAGTCGAGCTAAAGACATACATATCTTCTGCTCTGCTCTTAGCCACACCGAAGCACGACGAAGAACTCTATTTTTCTCTGGCTATTTCTCAACATGCCATAAGTGTGGTACTTGTTCGGGCAGAAGGCATCCAGCATTTACCGATCTTCTACGTGAGCAAAACCTTGTTCCCGGCGAAGTTGAGATACTTGCCGTTGGAGAAACTCGCCTTGGTACTGATGATGGCCTCAAGGAAATTTGCGCACTACTTCCATGCTCACACGATTGTGGTGTTGACCGAATTCCCTCTGAAAGCCTTGTTTGAGTGAGCAGACTTCTCCGGTCGAATCTTGAAGTGGACAATTGAGTTGGGGCAGTTCGACGTCAAGTTTCAACCCCAGACTGCCATCAAAGCCCAAGCATTAGTCGACTTCGTTCCTGAGTTCTCGCCCGAAATTCATCCAGTCTGCCTGGTGGATCTTACCGGTGCAACCGAGTTGCAGAGGATAGGCACGGCGGAAATTGCACAGCCTCCCACCCAACTGAATGTTGAAGACGACGCGGAAGTTGTGCGCCCATCTACAGACCTATCATTCAAAAGCCCACTTCAACCTGGCAATGCACCGTTGGATTTGGGAATAACAGGGTAACCTATGGGATCCAATGCCGCATCACCACGGGAGGATGAAGGCATTCTTGTTGCAATCGTCAATGACGTGCTCGCCGTGGAACTAGCCGAGCAGCCGAGCAATTCTAATCACCTGGACCTTCAGACATCTCAGGACCCCGCTGAATGTTGGAAGCTTTTCATCGGCGAAATGTGGAAACTTTTTGTCGATGGTGCCTCAAATCGGCATGGAGCCGGACTGGGAGTGGTCTTGATATCCTCGGACGGACTAACCATTGAACATTCCATCACGCTAGGATTTCCTGCGTCAAACATTGAAGCTAAGTACGAAGCGCTGCTCGTCGGGCTGAAAAGCGAGCTCTAAATACAAGCATCCGAACTGATGGTCTACAGTGATTCCCAACTCTTTGTAAACCAAGTTTCTGGAGAATACGAAGCCAAAGATGACAGAATGGCCAAGTACCAAACTTTGGTAAGAGAGCAAACAAGAAATTCCAAGCCATAAGGGTCCAACAAATTGGCCAAGAAGATAACTGCTGGGTAGATGAGTTGGCCGATTTAGCTTCCATGGTTGATAAATCTACCCCCAACCCTCTCCTGATTGAATTCCTCCCAAGACCTAGCATTGAAGACTTAGAGCAGACGAAAGTTCTCTGCGCCGGGCTAGGCCCTTCTTGGATGGACCCTATCATCATTTTCCTTCAAGAAAGGATCCTGCTGACTGACAAGAAAGATGCACATAAAATCCAGGTAAAGTCTAAGTAGTTTTGGATCTCTCCATCCGGTGCTTTATATAAAAAGTCATTCACCGGTCCATACCTCAAGTGCGTTCACCCAAACAGAGTTGATGCTTTCCTTTACAAGATCCACGAAGGCATGTGTGGAAGCCACATTGGTGGGAGATCGTTAGTCTACCGCACTATTTCGCAAGGATACTGGTGGCTGTGTATGCAGGCAGATGCACAGAAATATATGAGGAAATGCGAGAAGTGCCAGAAGTTCGCCTACCAAAGTCATCAACCGGCCAAAGAACTCCTTCTTCTCACAAGTCCTTGGTTTTTTGCCATGTAGGGGCTTGACATAGTGGGACCGTTCCCAACCGCGTTGGGCAACCGCAAGTTCTTCATCGCGGCGAAAGACTACTTCACCAAATGGGTCGAAGCTGAGCCCTTAGCTACAATTAAAGAAAAGAATATAAAGAAGTTTGTCCAGCAAAATGTGATACCGCAGTTTGGAGTCCCCAAAGCTTTGATCTCCGACAATGGCACCCAATTTGATGGGCGATTGTTCAGAGAATTTTGTGCGGAACTAAAGATAGAATTCTATAATTCCACACCGGCCTACCCTCAATGCAACGGCCAAGCTGAAGCATCAAACAAGACCATTTTAGATGGGCTGAAGAAAAGATTAGAGAAAGCCAAAGGAAAGTGGGTCGAGGAACTTTCAAATATTCTTTGGGCTTACCGAACAACACCAAGACGCTCGACCGGGGAGACACCTTTCGCCTTGGCATATGGCATAGAGGCAGTCATCCCATTAGAGATCGGTATGCCCACCATCCGTAGCGAAAATTTTGAGCCCGACTTGAATGCCGAAACCATTGCCTTAGAATTGGACCTAGCAGAAGAACGCCGAGAAAAGGCCCTAATCCATGTCGCAACGTATCAACAAGAACTCTCCATAAAGTATAACAAAACGATTCACCCCAGACCGTTCAAGGTCAAGGATTAGGTCTTAAAGAAGGTGATGGACAATACTCTTGTGCCGTGCGAAGGGAAGCTAGGGGCAAACTGGAAAGGGCCCTACAAGATAACCGGTCTGGCTGGCAAAAGGGTATACCATCTAGAAGACTTGGATGGCAACGCTATACCCCGGCCATGGAACGCAGCTAATCTAAAGTTGTATTATTTTTAGTTACAATCTTTGAGGGTAATTTTTTGTAAGGGACAAGTATTCCCCTCTGTTTACCAATGTAATTCTTTGCGTCACCAGATGACTTCATGAAAGTAATAGAAATGAATTACTGTATATAGCCAATTTGTTGTGGTTAGTGGATTGCAATGAATAAGGGGCAACTGCCCCCCCACCAGCCGAGATGATTTTGCTCAGCCATTAGAGTTGATGAATTGTTCAACTCTAAGCTTTTAGACTAGATGATTTTGCTCGGTCATTAGAGTTGATGAATTGTTCAACTCTAGGCTCTTAGCCGAGGTGATTTTGCTTGGCCATTAGAGTTGATGAATTGTTCAACTCTAAGCTATTAGCCGAGATAATTTTGCTCGGCCATTACTTGGCTATTACAATTGATGAATTGTTCAACTCTAAGCTTTTTGCCAAGATGATTTTGCTCGGCCATTAGAGTTGATGAATTGTTCAACTCTAAGTTTTTAGCCGAGATGATTTTGCTCAGTCATTAGAGTTGATGAATTGTTCAACTCTAGGCTTTTAGCCGAGGTGATTTTGCTCGGCCATTAGAGTTAATGAATTGCTTAACTCTAAGCTATAGCCGAGATGATTTTGCTCGACCATTACAGTTGATGGATTGTTCAACTCTAAGCTTTTAGTCGAGATGATTTTGCTCGGTTATTAGAGTTGATGAATTGTTCAACCCTAAGTTTTTAGCCAAAATGATTTTGCTCGGCTATTGAAGTTGATGAATTGTTCAACTTTAAGCTTTTAGCCGAGATAATTTTGCTCGGCCATTAGAGTTGGTGAATTGTTCAAATCTAAGCTTTCAGCCGAGATGATGTTGCCCGGTTAATTTAACGAGTGCTTCTCTGGTATGTGTTACATGGTTGCAAGGAAGAAACACAACAGATAACTTGGAAAAACTTTCATTAATTACGAATTTCAATACAAAATGAGGGGCTAGTAGCCTGGTTACAAGAGTTTACAGCAAAAAGATGGAGAATTCATGACTAAACTACGTGGGAGAGGTCGGCGAATTCATCTACGCCCTCTGTAGCGGCTTCAGATCGACCACGGTAGCTTGTTCTTTATCGCCGATCTCCTTCTGGTCGGCCTCCCCCTTGGCTTCTTCCTCGACTTCCTTCTCGGCCTCCTCCTGTAGAGAGTTGAAGACTTCATTGGCATAAGGCACCATATAGACCAACAGGAAGGCGGAGAGAGGAGAGGTGAACACCTCGGTTTCAGATCCTTGGCCTAGCTTTTCAAAAGCAGCCTTCCAACCGAACTTGAAGAAAATGTCCTTGGTGGCTTCCACTTGTTTGGTATAGTTATTTTCGGCCTCCTTGAAGCCGAGGTTGTTGGCCTCGTCCACGGCCTTCTGCCTTGCTTTCTTCTCATCCTCAAGCTCGGTTTTCAGAGCGTCTCTCTCTTGCTTGGCCTTACCGAGCTAGCCAAGAAGCTGGGCATTGTCAGCATTTGCGATCTCGAGAGAGGTCTTAGCTCGGCCAACTCGGCCGAGACGTTCTTGCCGGCATTATTTAGCTCGGACACTTTATGGCGCAAATTGATGATGCGGTCCATGACGAGATGTTGTTTTTGGATGGCCTGCAAGAAGTAAAATGAAAGTTAGACCGAGCAAAGAAATAAACCGAGCAGAGACTTGATGAAGTTTTGAGTCATACCCTAGTCAGGGACTTGATTGCCGATTTTACGAGCCAGGTGTCAGGGACATGATCGCTCCCGGTCACGTCGCTCGGTAGAAACAGCGCTTTTGATAAATCAAATACCAAGAGGTGCTCCTTATCCACCTTGACTGATGCGTTGACCGGGATCTCTCTACCTCGGTGTTTGAACTCCGGCCTCCACGTAGGGGTGGGCTCAACATCCTACACTGGCTGCTCAATGCTTAGCTCGGCCACGAGCTCGGTAGAGGGGTCAACCGACCAGGCCCGCTTACCAGCATGGCGAGACTTAGCAGGAGCAACGGCCGTGGAAGCCAGGCAATGATGGTCCCCGAAATCTAGCCAACGGCTGGAGCAGGAGGGATGCTTGGTAGCTCGGTCGATGTGGCGGTGATGAAATTCTTGATTCTACTCCTCTTGGCCATTTCTTGCTCCTCGGTCAAGCGAATGAGGGGAATGTCTGGAAGTGTCGGATCAGGAGGCGGAGAAGGCGCCCACAGAAAATCTGTGACCTTGCTCTTCCAGGGAGTGGAATAACGGTAGGTCGGTACGTAACCGAGAAGCTCGTGGCAATCTTGATGCCTATATTCAGCGCGGCCCTCAATGCCTCTTCGTTCGGATACTGATAGTTGGTTTGTAATTCTTCAATGGCTGCAAAAGGGAGACAATTAGCTCAGCACAATTAATATTGAAAGAATAAATCAGTCAAAAAGATGGGCTTACAAGAAGAACTGAAGTTCTTGTTGATGTACCAACCGAGCACGTCAGCTGTTTCGTAGTTACGGACACCCAGAAGAAATCATCATCATGTATGTCCTTGTCCAGCGTGTCGGTCACTAATCGCTCTCTGCCGATCTTATTTTCAAATAATAGTTGAAACCATCTTTTGTTCGATCGAACGTGCATTGACGCAAGATCTCAGCCAGGCCCAGATTTAAACCAAACCGGTGGTTTAACTCGGCCACGCCGTTTATGATTCTGAAAGTGTTGGTGGATACTTGTGTTGGAGCGAGCCCGGTACGTCTCAAGAACTCGTATATCAAGGGCTGCACAAGGAAGCGTAACCCTCCTTCGACTATGCTTAGAACAGTGAAGGGGCAGATTCAAGCCTACCCCATGGGTTTATATCCTCATCGCCGAGCTCCAGATGCACATCGGCCGGAATATTGTACTCTTCTCAGAACGCGGCCAACGCACCCGGTGTATTAACGAGGAAACAATAGCGCTCCATGGGAGGCTGGCTTGTTCAGCACGGCAGTATTAATTTTGCAAATTTTTGCACGTGGCTACTAGGTCTTTGAGAGCCCTTGTGTTGGTGTGTCTAGTCTCCTAGGACTCTGCAGTTAAAAACCAAGTGTAAGTGATAGCGCAGTTGCGCAGATAGCGCAGTTGCGCAAACGAGCTCGACTTCAGCCCAGTCACTTTAGGCGCAATAGCACCTCAGTCTCAATGGTTATCATAGCTCGGTCGCTCAAGCGGACCAAACATTAGCACGGTTGAGCGGCCCGAATTCTCACCTAAGTTTTATAAACATGGATCTTGCTCAGTTCACTTATGGTTTTGGATCAAACGAAGGTTTCTAGCCTGGTCTGTTCCAGATTCTGGCATGTTTATCACAGAAGATGATGAACAATGTCAAAAAGCTTTTATGATCACATTGGTAATGAACCCTAGCCTAACTTCATACGAAGCCCTGAGACCTACTGTTATCATGCCCTAAACTCGTCTATGGGAGCTGAATTTAAGAACATGGCAAGCCCAAGAACATGAAGAACAGTAAGAACGACAGAGGGAATTCGAAGGACTTACGGGTTTAGAGGCGAGAATCAGATAGGGAGATGCTTCTGCACGACAATGGCAATGCCAAATCCACCAGAGGGATCCTGCGATGTGGGCGAGAATTGGAAAAAATAAGGGTAGTTGCGTTGTAGCTCTGGATTACGGGGTTGTCTAATAAAGGAGATGAACGGTAGTGGGAGAAATGAGATGGAGGAATGCCATGTGTGTATAGGAGAAGAAGAGGCACCAAAATTTGAAACTGAAGAGACAGCGTAGGGCGGCTGGGTTGGCTGCACGAGGCCAATGAACAGAGGACACATGTCTGAGATAAGACCGGTGTTAGTCTTGAAAAGACAGTTGAAAAATCAAAGTGCCAACTGAGCAAGTCATGAGGCCAAGCGTGAAAGTTAGCTCGACGAATGATTTGAGGTGGATGACTGAGTAGATGAGTGACCTCGGCCAGAGAAGGTAATCTCGGTTACGATTTTGAAGTGGATGACCGAGCGAATGGATGACCTCAGCCAGAGAAGGTAATACCAGTCACGGTAGCACGAATGGAATTAAGGAACAATTGAGAGGGAGGTTTATAACCTAGAATTGGGCCAAGCTGGTTCGGGCAGAGTCAAGAGCCCTTGCTCGGTCAGACGTTGGGTTGGAACAAAGATTTAGTCTAGTTGGGTTGGAACAACTTTGGATTGCCAGTCCGGAGGGGATGTGTGCTCTACATGGTTAGACGGGATTAGTCCTCCTAACATCAGGATGGACCGAGAAAGAGCTCGGTCGTGACTAAGAAGCTCGATCAAGCCACGGTGCAGAATCATTAACTGGACAAGTAGCACGATTGTGAGGCGACGACGTGGCGCCAAGCTAAGCGTAGCTCGGTAGGGAGTATTACGCTGTTGTACAGAGGAGATTTTATTGTCCGTACACACCAACCGTTTGACGATTTTGTTAGGTGGCGTTTAGCTGTATTAGCGGTGACACGTGGGAAAATGTAAGAGGAGAGCAAGTCCACGTGTCCCGAGAGGAATGGGTGCAAAAGCGCGCTTGAAACTGTATAAACGAGGCTGCGCCTCCATATCAGGTCTGGACATCCTCAGATCAGAACTCACCAACCACTTTGTCTCCTCTCTTCTCTCTCTCTCTTAGTGTGCTAACTTGACCGTCGGAGGGATTTTCTGGCAACACACCGTCGGGTAGCTCACCTTCATTGTGTTCTCAGGTAGATCAAAGTGAAGTGCAGCTTGGACACGAGGAGAACAGACAATGTCGGATATTATTTCCCCGTACAATTATTATTTTTATATATAGTTTACATCTTATTTATTTTTTATAAAATTATAATAGTGCCTCTTCTTAAATCTTCTTTGTATTTTTAAAATTTTAAAAGTGTTCTATTATATTTTTTTTGCCATTATTGTATACTCTTAACTGGGAAATTAATGGTAAAAATTGAATCAATTGATCATTTCTTTCTCATTAAGTGGTTTGTTTAATTGATTCTTTCTCTCCATTGTGGGCTCTTTATTGAGTTGATATTGTTAAACTTGTTAATCATATATTCAGCTAGGTTGTTGATTGTAGATTTTATAAGTCACGTTGATATAATTCTCATCATAATTGTATTATTGAATCTCATCAATTACCCACACACAAAAATGTATATATTTAATAATATCTCATTATCGCTTATTGTAGGGTTTTTTTTCTTCAATGTTGTGTGACTAACATGTTCCCTATCTGTCTTAAATTTTTAACTCTGTCAGTGTTGGGAGGCATTTTTATTTTTATTTTTGGCAAAATTGGGTAGGCATATTCTGATTTGATTGGCATGTTCTTTACAATGCTTCAAAATGCCAGTAGAATTGCAAATTAGTAAGGATAAGTGAAAATAATTATGAATACACCCTCAAAGTTTACTTAATATCAGAGTGTAATTGGTCTACGAAATGGTGCAAGTGAAATTTTATCTTTATATTAGAGTACAAATCCCGATAACACCTCCACATTTTTGCAATTACTTTTTCCTTACAAGTTTCCCAAATGTGTTCCCTTCCATGTTCAACCCCATTCTCATCCATAAGTTTGTTCAACATAAAGCCAAGTACTTCCCCACCATTTCAACCCCCATCTTTCATCTGATTATTCAAATCTATCAATCTTCAAACATTCCGACGATTTGAAACTCTGAGAGAGAGAGAGAGAGAGAGAGAGAGAGAGAAGAATGCCTCCTCAAAACAATTTATGGTATGAATTAAACAAGAAACAAATTTATATATATAATAGAATTCAAAAGTTACACCTCTGCAAGCTTGCGGATGACAAAAAAATATAATCTAACTAGAAACAGAACCGAAGACATGTTCTAGAGCAATGGCAATAACTATCTAAGTTCACCAATGCAATGAAGCTAAGAACGAATAGTTGCTTAAAATGGATAGGTAATCCAAAACCATTTTGTCGAATGAAAAATGCATAGCCATTCCAAAGGTTTTGCAGGTCTAAATTGCTTACTTCTTGTTGGGTTCAAACACATACTTGATCAAGGACTCCTTGATAGGTAGCAACTCTGGGAATTCCTTCTTCAACTTGGATGCATCCAACTCATTATTGCTTCGAGGGGCAACTATCACCTTGGCTTGCTCTTCCAGATTGAAGTTGACCCACTTGAAGTCGGGATCTATATATTTCTTGTACATCTCTAGAATCTCATTATGACTCACCACACCAGGGTTTGTGAAATTCCATATCCCCCTGAGGTTCCGCTTTGCCATCTCAACTGAAATGGGCAGAAGCTCATCCAAGATGGTCATGCTGTTTGGAATGTTTACCACTTTATTGTAACGACTGATTTTAGTAATGAAGTTGCGCGGGTTGTTGAGGTCTGAAGATATAGGCATTCGAACTCTGAGGGTACAGACATTGTCATATTCTTTCAAGAGCCCTTCAACCTGGTTGGAAAATAATAAAATCTTCATGAGCAATCATTCTTAAATATGATGTTCCAAAAGAAATTAACGTATCTTAATAATCGTATATGAATGAAAGCCAGAAATGCTAAAATTTACCATAGCCTTGGTCTTTGAATAGAAAGAACCGATAAAATTGGGTTTGTCTTCCTCCTTAAACCCAATGCCAGACCCTTCTGGATGAGCTGCGTCATATTCAAATATACATCCAGTAGCGAAATTCATCATCAGAAGTCCATGCTCTCTGCACACATCAGCTAAGTTTAGTGTACCAGCAACATTGGTACGTATTGTTTCCGTTTTGTGACTTTCACACCAATCAACATTTGGCCTGCCAGTCACACCAGCAGCATTGAAAACATGGGTGGGCTTAACATTCTGAATATCTGCCAAGATTAGTGACTGATCCTCTAAACGCCCCCTTCCATACTCATACGGAATTCCTTGTTTCTCACATATCTTCCCAAGTAGGCCACCAATCCACCCAGTCCTACCATAAATCAAGAATTTGAAGGCTGGTTTTACAGTAGAGCCGCTGCTTTTGGAAACTGGTACCAGCATCTGGTTCTGATTTGAAGTACTCAAAAAATGGGAGGACCCATCATTACACTTTTCACCCTCATCAAAATGTCTCTCAATTCCACCAGGCATCATAAGCATTCTAGGATGAGGAAGCAATGCTCCAGAGACATCGCCCCACCAATCAGGGTTACTTTTATACCATTCCATTGTCTTCTTCAACCCTTCTTCCCATATAGTCCGCTCTGCCCATCCCAAGTTCTTCAACTTCTGATCATCAAGAAAGTACCTCTGGTCATTAAATGGCCTGTTGTCCACGAATTTTATGCTTTTTTCTGGATCCATTGAGAAGAGTTTGCATATATCTGTAGCGACGTCAATTACTCTCCTTTCTCTCTTTGTCCCAATATTATAGACATGACCAACTTCGCCCTTGTGAAGAATGACTTCAAATGCCTCAGCAACATCCTCGCAATAAAGATAGCTCCTCACATTAGCACCATCCCCGTGAATCGGAAGAGGCTTCCCTTGCATAGCTAAGAGGATAAACTTAGGGATTAGTTTTTCGGGAAATTGATTGGGGCCATAAACATTGTTTCCTCGAGTGGTGATCACAGGTAACCCGTATGATCTCCCATAAGCCATAACAAGCATTTCTGCCCCGGCTTTTGTTGCAGAGTACGGATTTGTAGGAAGAAGTTGAGAAGCTTCGTGGTTTCCCACCACAGCATCCTCATCGGTCTCTCCATAGACCTCGTCTGTGCTTACATGAATGAACCTTCTGATCTGGCCGGTGACTTTGCATGCCTCTAGAAGGACATGGGTGCCATAAATGTTGTTTTTGGTGAACTCAAAACTGTTACCAAAGGAATTATCAACATGAGTCTGGGCTGCAAAGTGCATTATTGTGTCAATGGATTCGGTGACGAGAAGGAAATTGACAAGATCGGCACTGCCAATGTCCCCTTTAACAAACTTGAAGTTTGGGGATGATCGAGACGGAAGTAGATTCTTAAAATTTGAACAGTAATCAAGCTTGTCAAGCACGACAATCTTGTATTCAGGGTAACTCCGGATAATCCGGTTACAAACATGAGATGCAATGAATCCAGCAGCCCCAGTTATGAGGATGTTCTTGGGGGTATAAGTAGCCATGTTAGAGCAGCCTCTATGCAAGACAAATAACAGAACTAAAGTCAGAACCACAAACTAAACAATACATAATCTGAAAAATATGATACAAATCAAAAACTAATTTGCTATGGGAAAAATTAAAAGAAAAGAAAAACAAAACTTGTACAAAATCCATGAACAATTACATGGCCATTAGTTTTCTAATTCACCTCAGAGCGATATGGCAGTGTAATCCCAATAGCAAATAGTATAGTTGTGGCACAAACCTCACATGACAATACATTTTATTTTTAAATGATTCCCCTAACAACATCAAGTAGAATCCGACCCCAAAATAAAAATACAAAAGAAACTAGATCAATCATGCTTGCACAGCTCTTGTTTAAAATAAACAAAAGAAAGGCATAAGAGAATTGAAGGTCTCTCATTACCAAACAATTTGAAATAGTTAGTCTCACATATTCCATCAGGATTTTTGTGATTACTGTATCCACATACACCAAATAAAAAACACACACATTTACATGATTTGGCATAAACCTAGCTATGTCTAACAACAAGAATTGCATCAACTAGAACAGAATAAGGAGTGCCCATATTCAAATTCAATGCTAATACTCGAAATTATCAAATCCCCACATTTAAATGTAGTAAAAATGAAAACCCATGATGAATCAAATATTGAAAATTTGCAAAAACCCACACGAATCTATATGGAAGTAAGCATTATCTTTTAATGAATTCCATTTCAGCAGCAGAGTAAGGAAATGGAACGCACTTATTACTTGCCCAATAAATCTACACTTATTGAAGAATACCCAGATCATAAACAACTTTAATCAATACACAAAATTAAGTTTGGTACTTGGAAAACATGATTAACAAAAAGATGGAGAGAGTTTGAATCAACTTACGAATTGGGTTGAGACCAGGATCAATTAGGATGGAGAGGAAGAGACAACGAGACTTGGGAAAGAAAACCAGAAGACTAGAGAGAGAGAGTGTGTTTCGGAGGAACAATGATTTATTGAAGAACAAAGTACAAACGTTCGCGAGATCAAAGGAGAATTAAGAGGAGGCTATATATAGACACACACAGACTGACAGAGAAGTAATTGGTTGGTTAACGGGCAGGGGCACGTGGTGCTACAATGGGTTGCGATTGGATAGACAAATAATCACGTGGTACTCTTGGATTAATTAATGTGTGTGCTTGGTTTTAGTTTTTTAAATTAAGTTTTTTAAAAATTAAATTTTTTTTTTTGTATTTTTTTTTTTGTTTTTAGTAAATATTTTTAAAATTTTAAATATTTTTTTTAGATTCATTTTATTTAGATATATCTAAGAAGTAAAAAATTTGTGAAAAAATATTTTAAAAATTTTAATAAATATATAAAAATATAAAAAAATATACTGAATTTTCGTACTTTTTTTTTATATATATTTTTGGTATGTAATGAATTTTTAAACGATTTTTTTCACAAAAATTATATTTTTTATGTGTATTTATGTTAAGTGTATCCAAAAATTAAAAAAATTGCTTAAAATATTTTTAAAAATTCAGTAAAAACAAAAAAATATGGAAAATAAAAAAATAAAACTTTCTGAAAAGTATTTTTAGAAAACAAAAAACAAGCAATATAGACAATCGTGTATTACATGGCTTTGTTTGAGAAGTTGATTATTTGATTATTTTAGTTTGACTAAAATAATTATATTTGAAAAAATAATTAATTTTTTTAATTGATTTGATAATTGTGAAAGAAAAAATAAAATGATTATAAATTTTATATAATATTTTATCTTATTAATTATTATATCTTTATTAATTATTTTAACTACAATAATAATAATAATAAGGCCAAGTTTGGCTACTACAAAATAATCTATCTTTTTATCTTTTTTCCATCACATTACCTCTCTACTTTTTTGCACATCTTTTCGTAAAAAGATAAAAAGTGCACTTATTTAGGTCATTCCAAACAACCCCTAAGTTGCCAAACAGGGGCATATATACACGTAACAATAATGATAGATTTCTCTAAAATTAGAGCTCTAATTGAACTCTGATGAAATGAAAAATCAAAATAAAAAAATACAAAAGATCAAAACATCACATCAAATAAGTTCTACATACACATTAAAACTATTAAAAATCCCAAATTAAAGTTTCAAAACATTTTTGATACACCTAATTCACCTTGGCAGGAGAGGAGAGAGAATGTGAGACAATCGGGGAGATCCCATGGTGGAGTTGGAAAGACGGAAATGCCCCAGGTGGTCGGGATTATTTACTTTGTTATTTATACATATATTTATTTTTATAAAAAGTATAGAAAAGTGTAACAATTTTCTTTAGAAAAATATTTGGTAGCCCGAATTTTTATGACTCGAATGGTTCGAATGTGTCAAAATAACGTCTTTTTACACCCAAAACAATCTCGTTTTCGGTGTTTTGAGTCATTCGAACCATGATTTTTCGGGCCACCTATCATTGTTGTTTTCTTTAAGGTTCACATAATTGTAACACTATTAAATGGGTGTTTGAGGTTTACGTTTTTGGTATTTTTTTAAACTTATTTTCGTTTGAACTTTTTAAAAAAAAATTTATAAAATGTTTTAGATTTCCATTTCTACTTGATTAGATGAATTGAAAATTGAAATTTTAAAAAAAAGTTCCTAGTATATAAAAATAAGTCAAAAATAGTTAACATTTTACTTATTCTGATTTTCTTTTGTTAATTTAGAATTTTTTAACTTAAATTTTTTACTTTTTAGATTTGTTTATATACGACGGACTGGAAAAAGTTTTTTTAAAAAAATTTGACTTAATTTTAAAATTATGTCACTAAAAAAAATTCAGAGAATGATGTGACTTATTTATAGGAATGGCAATTTGAACCCAGTCCGACGGGGACCCACCCCTCCAACCCCAATTAGAGCAGTTTTTTTCCGAAAAAACCTCCAACGGGTCGGGAATGGTATTCAAAAATGAATCCCCGATGAGTTTTGGCCCGGGGACAGTGATACATTTCCTAGCCTCGTACCAAGCCCCGACCCCCCACCCCGTTTCCCCCGAAATAAAATTACCATTATACCCTTGTCTATATATATGTGTCTATTTGTTTTGTTGACTCATTTTAGGGTTTGGTTGCACTCTCACAAACACATCGCCTCTCTTTATTTGCTCTATTCACACACGGCGATGTTGCTCTCTCACCGTTCGCCTCACACACATACGGCCGTCGGCTGCTACTCCTTCACACACGGCCATCGCCTCTCTCCTTCTCTGCAACCCCTATCTTATTTGCTTTATTCAAACTCAGATCTCGGCCATCAACGCCAAACTCAGCGAGGCCATCAAGTCTTCGATCTGCCTTATGTGGGTAACTCTGTTCCATGAGTTATCAACACTCACAAATTTACAGATCTATTACTCTATCACACTCTATTATAATTATATATATGTTTTGGTTTGGATTTTGATTTAGTGATCTTTGATATGTTGTGTTAATTATTATTCTCTTTGATTTAAGACATTTCTGTTGTAGATTAACTACCATTGATGCCTTATTTGGAGCTTTCTTCTTAGAGCTTTCTTCTCTGATCTGCCTCACAGATACTGTATTTTTTTTTGGAGGGGGGGATATGGCTTCTTCTTGTATATATATATATATATATTTTTTGTAGTTGTTAATGATTGTTGTTGTTGATAACAATTGTTGTTGCCTTTGTACGAAGATTTTTCGGAGTTGGAGAAACCCTATCTGTCATGACCCAAACCCACCCCTATGGGTTTAGCGTCGTAATCGGCCAGTAATCCTTAGATTACCAAAGGCCTCTGAACAGGATAACATAAGATAGGGGTTGCGGAAGCAGATATATAAAATTAAAATAGTCAATAGAGCTGTGTAGACATACATGGGACAGAAAATTTCAAAACAAACTTATATATATATACATAGATGTGACGTCAAAAACACATTAGTCTTACGTCACTCAATTATACAGATAGGGTCAAAGGGTACTTAGCCCAAGTACAGATATACAAAACAAGCTTAACTAAAGCCTTGACATAATCCTCTCAAAAGGAACCTCCTCAGGAGGCACGGTAGTTGGCTGACAAAACAGAAACATAGGCCATCAACTCTGGGCCTGGTCACGTGCCTGCTCATCTACATACATAATATAAATAGTGAGCTGGAGTCCAGTGAATAATAACAGAGTAAAGAACTTTAATGAATGTTGTCCATAACAGTTAGCGAAAACAGAATTCAATAGTTGTCAGAAATGAATTCGTAACTATGTTTAGAAATTGTAGTGCATAGCAGATACAGTTTCAGAGTCGTTTTCATAATTAGAACTTGCAGTTAATCATACGTGGCACATTCATTAGCACTGACAGAAACAATTGACCCATAAGGGACGGCCATAAAGGTATACAGTTGACTCACGTATACAAAGACGGTATAGTTTGCTCATAAGACGTACAGTTGGCCCATTAAGGGACGTAGATATAAGGATCCATAACAGTTGGCTCATGAGATGTACAGTTGACCCATAATTGGGATGTAATAGAACAGATAACAGATGTCATTTGAAACTAAGAATGCCACGCATACATTTCAGAAACATTGGACAACCATTCATTGATACAGAAAATAATATTTCGGAAACAGATCATCTTATAATTGAACATAGCTTTACAAATTTATTACTCACAGATAACAGAGGCTCCAAGGTAAACAAACAGGATAAGCAATTTAGATGTCTTACGGCGCGTGACCTACATAATATAACAGATACAAAAATTGAAACACACGCCCGGAGTGTACATAACTTATTTCATTGTTCTTAGTGTGCTTCTAGCCTTATCCTCATTATGGTGTCTTAATTTTGGCCTAAGAAGGCCTATGATGGAATGAGAATGCAAAAATGTTCTTGAAAATATTTTTCAAAACTTGCTGAAAACAGGATCCACGCTCGAGCGTGGCTTTCCTCACTAGAGCGAATATGCAAAATGTAAGGGTACGCTAGAGCGTAACTTTCTTCGTTCGAGCGGTCTGCAAACTTTGTCAAAAGTACTGGTTGCTTGATTTTCACGCTCAACGGACGCTCGATCCTTGCTCGAGCGTGAGACTCAGACCTTCGCTCGAGCGTGACTTTTGTCACTCGAGCGATCTGCAAAACATATAACTTCTGGAAGCATGCAATTCACGCTCGAGCGGACTTCTGGTCGCTTGAGCGGAGGTGCACGCACTTAGAGTGGTCGCTTGAGCGTGAATTCCTACGCTCGAGCGTAGGTGCAAATTATGGAATTTCCAGATGTGATCTCTAAGTTCAAACTTCAATCTTTAAGCATCAAAACTTGGTTTTTCTGGGCCAAAACTTGAGGAACACTTAGAAACTCATAATACATCATGAATTTATGATCATTTCAAGAAATCATGGCCCAAATAGCTTGCCAATTGTGTAAAAATTCAACTTGAAATTTATAGATGTTTCATGAACATGACATGCATGAATTCCTTTAAACTCAATCTTCTCAAAACAAGATCAAATGCTACAAAACAACATGAAACTTGATGATTTCCCAAAATTAAGGTGAATTCAAGACATGCATGAGGGAATTCTTGGAAATCATGCTCAATTTGTGAAGAAATGGACATGCATGCATGGTATGGACTAAGTAGTTAAATTCAAGCTCAACTCTAGCATTACATAGCTTAATTCTTTGGTTTCTTGGACTAAGTAGTTTAATCTCAAGTTCGCAAGGTTGAATTCTTACCTAGAAGCCTTAATCCACTTGATTCATAGAGGGTCTTGCTCAACACCACCAATTCCCTAAGTTTCCAAGCCAAATTCTTCTTTGAACTCAACTCTCTCTCCCCCTCTCTTGGTCCCTTCCTCTCTCACATGTTTGTGTGTGTGTGATAGCTCAAATATGTTTGACAATAAAGAAGAAAAGTTGAGTGGAGGCTTATATGGAGCCTTATATAGGCTTCATTAGTGTTGGTTTATTAAAGCTAATCAAACGGGCATTAAATTAATCCAATTTAATCATTCTAAATTGGATTTCAGTTAAACCTACCATAAAATTCTAAAAATTCTAATTAACATATAAATCAAATCAATTTCTGAATCGGATGCCGATAAGGCCTTCAATTCACAAACCGAAATGGAAACATGAATAGATCTTTCTATGTTAAACAGATATAAGCACACATAAGGCAACATATGATGCAACATTTCACTTCAATTATTTATTAGGCGTAATTAAGCATGAGTTAACGTTAATCATGGGTCAGGGTTGTTACATGATCCCAGTTAAAGGGCAGAGGTGGGAGGTGCTGGTCCCCGCCGGGGATCGGGAATTTTATACCTTTGGGGATCGGGGATCGAGAGTGTAATCCCCGGCCCCGCCCCGTTGCCATTCCTACTTATTTAGCCTATCTCTTATGACCAAGTTGGCTTTTTTAGCCTCATCCATTGCATTTGTAAGCCCGTATATTAGACCATTGTGGGCTTGCATTGAACTTTTGGGACAGTTCTAGAGTTATTGGAATAGTGGATCTGGCTATATAAGCTTGGCACCATGTAATGACCAAAATTTTTTTTTTTTTTAAATAGCTAGTGCATAATTTAATTGAGAAAATTTTCGAATTTGATTGCTGTGTAAATTCTATGCAAAAACAGTTCGGTTTTGTATTTTTTAAAAATAGTTTCCAATTTCAAAAAATTATAAAATTTTTATATGTTGTTTCCATATGAGTCTAGCACGTTGGATAAATATTTCAGAATTAAATGATGAGTAGTTATTTTATGAAAATTCACGGACTAATTGGTGTTCAGTTTAATTTATAGCAGAATTTGAAATTTAGTTTTGGGTGTTCGGACTAGAATTTGAGATAAATTTGTTGGGACTATTTTGGTATATAATTGGACCATGTTTGACTTATGGGTGAGACCCATGATTTAGATTTAATTTAATTTGAGTTTGTTTAATAAATTCATGTTTAACTGTTTGATCCTTTTTAATTAGGTGATTGATAGTAACCACCTTAGGAGTTGTTATTATTTATTATATAGGATTACAATAAATATTTGATAGTTGATTTTATAGTGTGTACCATATGGTGAAAAATTATATATTTTATAAAAAATGAAATTGGGTATATTTTTGGTAGTGAACAAAATATTATATTTTATGATGTACAAAAAATATTATATTTTATGGTGAGAAAAATTATATCATTTTATAATTTATATTATAAAATTTTTAGATATTTTATAATGTATTATATATTAATTTTTGGTGTTGAATGGTGTGAGGAGCCATGTGAATTGTCCCCCACCCCCTCCCTTCCATTTTCCCCATCAAACTTTTCCTTTCTCTTCCTTGCTTTTCCACCTATTTTTCCTTTGTTTTCTTTTGAGCAGAGAGCTTCGTCTCTCTCTCTCTCTCTCTCTCTCTCGGCCTCCATTGTTGGCTTAGCATTTGAGTTTCAAATGGGAGTCCTTAGAGTGAGATTTTGTTAAAATGTTGTAAATGAAAGTCGGAGCGCTTGTCGTGATCTTCGCGGTGGTAGTCTCGAATTCATGATCGGGTAAGATTTGCCTTCCAGATCTGTTTTTCTTCATTATTTGAGGTAGGGACTTTCTTCATATTTGTACATTAAAGCTATATTAGGGTTATTTTGAAAAAATATATCATTATAAGAGGTATTGTATATAGATATATTTTCAGATTTTTGTTTGGTAATTTTTGAAAGAAAAATTATGTTGAAATGTTAAGAATGTTGGTATTTTGAGATTGATTTTGGGAAAATCATTTTGTGTTGTTAATTTTGTAAAAGAAATTTGAAAATAGAATTTAATAGTTGTATGGATTGTATTTACATCATATTATGATTAGATGATTTATTTTGAGAAATATTTGAATTTTTTTTTTAATCTTTGATTTGGAATTTAGTTTTGAGAAAAATAAATTAATATTGAGGAATATGGAGTAAATGCTTAAGTAGGAATTATAGACTTGTTTTGGGATTAAAAACTCTAAAAGTGTTATATTCATGATATTTTATAAAAGATGATATGTTAATGATTAAGTTGTGTTCATTTTATGAAAATAAAAATGTGAAATGTGGACTTTCAAACTTATAACCTTGAAAATGTTACTATTGGGCATATTTCATAATTTTTGATGTAAATATCATGTTGATTAAATAATTTTAGAAAAAGTTGTGAAATTGTTATTGGTCGAGAATTTGGTAAAAATATTACCTCTTTAAATAGCTTGGCATGGAAAAATGGTATGTTAAAATATAGTTATGTTTAAGGGATGAGACATGTGAAGTTAGCTTTTGTATTATTAATTTGAAATTTTTTGAATATAATAAACTTACTAATTTAGTGGATTAAATTAGTTTTGGTTAAAAGGTTATATCCGTTATGGTTAAAAATGTGTTATTAAGATTATACCATAATTTTTGACATGGTCGGATGGAAATGGTAATATTTAATAAGTAGGGATTTTCTTTGAGTTATATATATGTTTTTTTGCAAGATCTAGATGATTTTCGAAATCATCATTTGATTTGTTTTGAAAATTGATTGTTGATTCAAGAAGATGAGAGATTTTTTTGAAAGTGGGTTTACTTTCTTGTTTCTTTTAAAAATAGAAATTTAGGGTTTTGAACTATGAGGATTGAAGAGAGATATTTTTGGTGACTTTTTTTCAATAAATGAAAATGAGTGGTTTTGGTGAGAAAATCTAGAAATTGGGGGTTTTTAAGAAAGATGTTGACAATCTTTGAAGATGTTGTTATATTTATTTTGTGTGCCAAAATAAATGATGTTTAAAAAATTGTTTATTTGCTTACATATAAATGATGGTTTTCATGAAATATGAGAATTGTTGAAATTTTGGAAATTGTTGTTCAAAATGTTGATATAGTCTTGAAGTGACTAAATAGTTGAGATTACTCTAAGTGTGAGAATTTTGTTGTCCTATAGATGAATTGTAATAAAAGTATTTATATTCATCTTAAGAAATTATATTGAAATGAGAAATGAGAATTTGGATCACAATGAGAATATTGTGTGGAAATATTGAAAGTGGAAGAAATATTGCATTGGCATATCAATTCATTTAATAATGATGAGCTTTGAAATTTGATTTGAAAACTTTGCACTAAGAAAGGAATGTTGGGAAACAAGTTTTCATGAAATGATTTTGGGGTAAATACGGTGGTAAGTCTTGAAAGGTGGTGTAAATGATAGGTGTCGAGCATTCCAGTTAATACTGGTAAAAATGACAGATTACAAGTGTCGAGCCTTCCAATTACTAATGGTAAAAATGACAGATTACAGGTGTCGAGCCTTCCAGTTAATACTGGTAAAAATGACAAATTTGTAGTACTTGTATAGTCTACTTGCAAACACTAGCCTAGGGATTACCTGAGTCGTATTTACTATCTTGGAATTTTATTGAAATTGTTGGATTAATGTGTTTTCAAATTGGTATTGCGCGTAAGATTTTTAAAAGATGAGAAAAATATTTTGAGCATGACATGGCATATGCATTCATCTCATAAGACTGTATAAAATGGATTTCACGAATTGTTTAATTATTTGATTCAATTGATAATAAGATAATTGAATGAATTGAAAAGGATGTCCTGTTGCTATTGAAACATGTTTATTTATTTAAGTTAACTTGTTGTAGTTAATTACATAAATTGCATTTAAGAGATTATGTAATAAAATCATATAGTTTTGGCATGATATGATTTCACGTATATGTATGAGTATTTTGGTATCCGCAAATCTTCTAATATTTTAATATGAGATTGATTGGTGAGCTAGTGGTTGCTCATCTCCTGTCTGTACATGTGTACAGGGAATGCTTTTCGGATTTGAAAATCAAACAATGGGTTTTACCATTTCATAAGTATAATGTAGTGATGGATTGTACTACTTCATTTGTTTGTTTGGCTGAGTGTTATTTTTTTTTGTAAAGAGTAGTGTCCTCTTGTAACGATCCCACCACGTATAATGATTAACACTTAGTTAATTAAGGAGATTCAGATTTTAATTAGTCATTATGAGAAGTATTGAGAATTATGAGATTTAGAACCTATGAGAATTATTGGGCCTAATTCGAATATGGTTTTGTCAAGTATTTAGTTTGAAAGTCTAATGGCTAAAGGAGGTAAAATGAATGAGCTTAATTAAATATTCGATTCAGTTTAGTAAAATTGGGATTTGATTAATTGGATTCGAATTGAAGTTAATTAAATTAATTAAATTATGAGGATTGAGAATTGTGATCATTATGAATTAAATTTGTTTATAGGGTGTCCAATATGAATAAGTAATTTATTGACGGAAATTTAAAGTCTGATTAGGAATTGAAAGCCTAAATAGTTTGAGAAATCAAAATTGATGATGACAATGGATTTAATTTAATATTTGGAGCCTCTTGAGAGTTTGATTAAAAATCTTATTCAGATTAATAAATTTAAATATAATAAATTTGACTCTAAAGGAAGTCAAATTAGACTAATTAAATTAAGTGAGATTTGTACTTAATCATGATTAATTGGGTTAGAATTTTACATAACTAATTAAAATTTACAGATGGTTAATTAAGCTAGATATAATCAAAGTTCAATCTCAATTAAGTATTTTAGGCAAGATTAATTAGTTAAAGAATTAATTAATACACCACGTGGGTGTATATAATAAGGCCAAGTGTCCCACTAAATGAAAAGAATAAAATAATAATAGATGAAATCAAGAAGAGTTAGAGCCTTAAAGCTATCATCAATCTGTTCGACTGGAAAGAAAAGAATCCGAGAGAGATATATATATATGAAGCCTATTCGATGTTTTGGCTGGAAGGAATTTGATGGAAAGCTAGGGATTAAATATAAAGGAAGATCTTGAAGACTAATAGGTATGAAATTCTAACCCAATGTTTATAGGCAATCTCTTCAACACCTAAATTTATGAGGTAATTGAGTTTAAATACATAATATGAGGGAATCAAGGAAAAGAATGAAGAAAATTAAGTTAAGTTCAAGAATTAAGGAATTGATTTAGAAACTCATATTTGAGTATGATTTTTAGTCACCTTTGATGAATTTGAGTTCTAATTTCACATGCATCATTATTTTCCAAGGGTTTTGGTGCTTCAATTTCATACAATTAGAACAAAATTGGCAAGAAGATGATGAAAATTAAATTAGATTCATAATTATGGAAATTAATTTAGAAATCAATTATGTTGAGTTTGATTTTTGTACTCTTGCATGAATTTGAGTTCCATTTCTACATGCATGAACAAATTTTGTAAGTTTTAATACTCTAATTGTACATGCATCATGGATTTTGAAGAATTTGAACTAATTCAATCTCATATTTTGAAGAGAAAAAGGAAAAGTTTTGAAAATTAGGAATTTGTGTGATTTTGATCTTTAATCCATGCATGTAATTTAATTTAAAAGTTTTATTCAATTTGAGAGGGTAATTTGTGTAGCCAAATTGGGCCGAGCTAGGTTGGAGTGGCGGTCAAAGATGTTTTTAGGACCTAGTTACGAGACCTAGCTATGGGACCTAGCTATAGGACCTAGCTACGGGACCTAGCTATAGGACCTAGCTACAAAACCAAGTTATTGGACCTAGCTACAGGACCTAGCTACGAGACCGAGCTACCAGACCTAGCTACGGGACCAAGTTATTGGACCTAGCTACGCGGCCTAGCTATGAGAACTAGCCACGGGACCTAGCTACGGGACTTAGCTACTTCCTAGTGGCGGTCAACACTATGGCCGAGCTACCAAGCAAGGTAGTCAAACGGAGAGAAGAGCTGAAGTAACTTGGTTGACCGCAATGTTAGCCGAGGTAAAGATATCAGCCGAGGTAAAGGTGTCAGCCGAGGTAAAGGTGTCAGCCGCGGTAAAAAGAGCTTAGCAAGTGGATCGCAAGTGTTAGCTCGGTCCAAGTGTAATGACGGTCACCGCGGTCGTAGCGCGCCATAGTTAGCTTGGTCGTAGTATTTGGAGCCAAGGTATAATGGCTTCTCATGGTGGACCTCGCTTTGGTTAGCGCAGTCTTAACGCGCCATAGTTAGTTCGGTCCAAGTATGAAAAGGGATTAGCAAGTGTTACCACGGTCCAAGTGTGATTAAAGTCACCAGACGGAGTAAAGGTAGTTATCTCGGTCATGGTATTCAGAACCAAGGTATTTGGGCTTCTTGCGGTGGACCTAGCTATCGTTAGCTTGGTCGGGGGTTTACTACGGTTAGCACGGTACTAAGTAAACACCACAGTTGGAGTATGTCAAACCGAGGTACACGTAGTGAAAGGAAGAACCAAGCTAGCTGGAACTCGGTCGAGTCTGCGGCTTTAGCATGGTCATGTTAGCTCGGTCGTATTGGAATCCGACCATGGTAAAACCATCTCACTTGGTTTAAGCAGTGAAGGGGGTGTTGAAGGATAAGCATTATCTTTCAGGAATGTGATTTCTAGGAGGACTCTACATGGAGGAGTAAGAGTCCTACTAAGATTGTGCCACGCTGTAGACGTCCCCGAACGCATCCCGGGCGAGGAGTGCGAGTCCCCCCCGTTACGGTTCGATATTGGGTCACTACAGTTCGAAGGACTCAAAATGTCACGGTTCTTAATCTTGAACCAAAGAGTCCAAATCCGGCAAATCATTTGGAAAACAGATTTTTTTGAAAGAAGTGCCAAACATGGACTGCTTTGCCAAATACAGAGTCGCCACCTAAATATTTTTTTATGGGAAATTTAGGAAACCCTGACTCGGTGCCAAAGGCCACGTGTCCGTCATCACCAAAGTTGCCTCGGCTCGGGAACTTGGGTACGATTGGGGAAGGTCACTTCGTGAGCACCCCCGCTCGCCCGGTCAAAGACCGGCCTCTACTAACCATGACATCTATTTTTGAAAACATTGTGTATTCTTATTCCGGTTATTAGCCTAGTTTTACTATGTGATGCGCACAGCATACAAGTATAGACTGGATCACCTGAATTGGAACAAAACATTTCATGTTTGTTTGTTTGAAAATGGTTTGATGGTGCTACCCGCAGGTAGGCTAAGACGTGGATTTTCCACCCTCAGGTGGGCTTAGAAAGCATGATTTTGCCACTATCTAGTGGGCTTAAAACAAACAGTCAATGATTTGTTCCACTCCAAGTAACTCAACCTCCACCCACAGGCATTTAAGGCAGTTATATCACATAAGCACATAGCCTCATGGTAAGCATGCTATTCATGGCAGTCACTCACACGCATGCAAGGATGCTAAAGCATAAAACTCACCGAGTACTCCAAGTCAAAACAGAAAACCGATTAGAAATCATGCATGATCCTAGTTATACAGAAATGCCTAATGCAACACATGCAAAGATGCAACTATAGCAGGCTCGGCTATTCTAAACATGGCATATGGAATGCTACAACTAACACGTATTCAATTTGGAATTGAAATACAAATGCAGTTTGTATGATGCGCCGAGCCCGGTGCGTGCAAAACAGATGAATGATGCAAACATGCTGTCATACTGTATGCTAATTGAAATATGCCCTAATCTAACCATCATAAGCGGATAAATAAAAGGGAAGAAAGACGTGGGGTTGGAAGACATACATCACACTCACCCACACTTATTACAACATTGCCCTCGCGCAGAGGGTCCGAATAAATAATACAGTCTGAAATGAAAGAATAATACAATCCGAAATATACAGTCCGAATAATATACAAATTCCTAGTTAATTAACAAATTAACTAAGAAAAACTGTAAACTGGCATGCAAGCCAGGGGGTTGCCTCACTTCCGCTGAATGATGTATGCTGGGCTGCCTTTTCGGAAATCCACTGGGATGCCCCAATTAGCCTCTGTTTGCAATGTTCCTCAAAATGCGTGCCAAGCCTCGGAAGACTGCTGATTCTTGATATGCTGCAACAGAGAGCAGGAAAGGGGCATAGCAATGTATTTCACAAATATATGCATGCCTCGATCCTCGTGCCACCAATCACGCACCTCGATGCATGATGGCCGAGGAGCCGAATTGCACAACTCAATATAAGATGAATGCATATGAATGCTACAACAAAACCTAACTCCATCATGGATAATCCGGAGTGTCGGTGACTTGGGAATTGAGACCCGTTCCGTCACTCGGAGTACGAAACGTGCCTCGTTTCCCGTGCCCGGGCTAACTCCTATCCCGAACACGATGCAATATGCATGATATGCATGAATGCGACTAAAATACAATCCTAGCATGCACAATGCTATTAAAATGAGATGCCTCGAAATACGTGCACACGGGCACGCAAACCGAGGCGATGATCCTAAGGCATGAAATGGCATACGCAATGTAAATTGGACTTACACTAACACGGGTGGACCTCAGCCACACTCACATAAGAGGCCGATAGATGAAAATGAGATGCCTCGAAATGCGTGCACACGGGCACGCAAACCGAGGCAGTGGCATACGCAATGCGATGAGACTAAAATGACATACAGAATGCAAAATGGACTTACACTAACATGAGAGAGCCTCAGCTACACTCACATAAGAGGCCGTTGGATGAAAATGAGATGCCTCGAAATGCGTGCACACGGGCACGCAAACCGAGGCAATGGTACTAAAGCATGAAATGGCACTCCAAATGCAAATTGGACTTATACTAACATGAGAGAGCCTCAGCACACACTCACATAAGGGGCCATGAGATGAAAATGAGATGCCTCGAAATGCGTGCACACGGGCACACAAACCGAGGCAATGGCCCTAAGGCATGAAATGGCATGGAATATGATATGTAAACATGCAAATATAGTTTCAGCACTGAAATGTGGGGGAAAACAGTCCCGAAACATGGCCAAAGTGCACCCGAAGCATGGAATGATCCCGAAATGCAATATTAGGCGCCCGAAATGGCCTATAGCTATGCAATGCATGCACAATATGGACATGGAATGAAAATACAGTAGCAAGACAGCCCCAAGACAAGCATTTTTCAGTCATAAAAAGGGTTAAACAGCAAACACACATAGGATTAGGCAAGTATGCAAAAATGGCTCCGCAAGAGGGGTATTGAAGCAAGTGATACATGCGATGCCCAAATGGAAAAGTACCCTTCTACAACACTGATGAGGGACTAAAATATGAACATTTATAGTAGATGACATCCCCCAAATCAGTATGAAAACATGCTAAAAATGTCATGCAAGAACTAGGATACATAAGGCTATAACATGAGGTACCCCAAACATTCATCAAACCAGCAAAGACCCTTAATGAACTATGTCAAGAAGATCAAAATATGACTCTTTCCAGTTCTGATGATGGCCGAAAACAGAATCTAGATAAGCTTAAAAAAGCATGCAAAAATGGGGGTCAAAGAGGGGTATAATGACAAGTATAACATGGAGACCCCCAACAAGGTTGATCCCTTCTACAATGTTGTAGAGGGACACAAGATAAGCCTACTCAAAGTTCATGACATGCTCCGAAACAGACTACATGTAGGCCAAACAAATCATGCAAATTTACGGTAAATTGGAGGAATTATGAAGCAAGTGCATCATGGGTGGCTCAAACAGTGTTGAGACCTTCTTCAATGTTGAAGAGGGGCTCAAAATAGGCCCACTTACAGTTTACATTGTGCTCGAAAACAGATCACACATAGGCTAGAAATTTCATGCAAAAATGTGACATACCAAGGGGTATTGAAGCAAGTACAAAATGGAGGGCTCAAACAGGGTTGAGCCCTTAATGAAAGGTGAAGAAGAGCTCAAAAAAACACTACTTTTAGTTTTGGTCGGAGCTCAAAACAGCAAGCAAAGAGGGCTAAGAAATGTTGCAAAAATGAGACCAAAAAGAGGGGAAATGGACTTACCCTTGTAGATCAACCCTTTTGCTGCCTCTTGGACCAAAAATGTTGCCTCCTAGCCTTTGAAAAACTGCCCAAGCTTCTGGAAATGGAAGTGGTGGTGTGGTGCTAGGTGGTGGTGTGAAAAAGGGGTGTAGAACTTGAGAAATTTAGAGAGTTAAAGTGTAGAGAGAGAGAGATATAATACAAGAGGCTTATACAAAAATCTCTAACCCTTCAACACAGATCTGGGGTGCTGTATTTATAGGCAAAAGAGGCTGGAAAAGAGGGGGAAAAAGGGGGGGGGAAATATTTCAAGTTTCCCTCCAAAAATTGGCCTAAAGTGAGACAAAGAGGCAAGTGGTAGCTGTGGTTCTCAAACTGAAGAGAGTCCTTCAACAAAGTTGAAGAGGGGCTCAAAAAAAGACACTTTGTAATTTACGACCAAGTCCAACACAGCCCACAAGTACGCCTAAAATACCGTGCAAAATAGGCCTAAAAAGAGGTAAAGAGGCAAGTGACAGATGGAGATCTCAAACAATAAAAGGTCCTTAATCAAACATGAAAAAGACCTCAAAATATGACTATCTCAAGTTCGGGTCGGAGCCCAAAAATGCAAAATGAAGGTTCGGGAGCCGAAACACGCAATTCGGGGCCCCGAAAGTGGGCTGTTAGGCACCGGAAGTGGTGTCCAACCATGAAGTTGGTCTCTCGGACCACAGTGTCCCTCGAAAGGGAGGAAATAAGGTGTGTGCCAAAAACTGGAGCAAACAGAGGTGGTTAGGCGGTCCCGAATCGAGGCACACAGCCTGACGGCTTCGAAAGCCGGGAACCGGGCTCCGAAATGGGAAAAATGGCCTGCGACCACGAAACGTAGCCTACGGCCACTGAGAGATGATCTACAAGACCTCTCCCTCCTTTGGGAAGAGAAAACAGAGAAAACAGAGCTTGGTTCGCAAACCGAGGCAAAGCACGAAAGAGTCCGGAAGTCCGGAGGTAAGGCTCGCAGCTGAGACTCTGAAACCTCTGGACGAGCACGATATGCAACATCACCAAGCACTCAATCGGTGACGTCTGAGTCTTAGGGTCGGTCAAAAATGGGGTGTCTACAGTTGCCCCTCTTTGACAGAACTCGAAAGTCATAAGAATGACGGGAGTGAATGTCAAAGCCCAGAGACGACCCATTTTTGACAAGGCCGAAGACTTAGACAAAGCAGACAAGATAGACAAAGATGTGCCCGCAGGCATGCCCGCAGGCAGGGGCAAAATGCAAAATGATAAGCAGGAAGATTTTGATAATTGGACTTATACGCTATGCGAAGCCGGTTTGAAGATTGGACTTACACGCTACGCGAAGCCGGTTTGTATGCAAAACAATGTAATGTACTAACAAGTACAGGTGAGGTGCGCAAGACAGCGCGAATGAAATGCTGAGGAAGGA
Organism: Camellia japonica; assembly: GCA_030407325.1. Taxonomy (NCBI): domain Eukaryota; kingdom Viridiplantae; phylum Streptophyta; class Magnoliopsida; order Ericales; family Theaceae; genus Camellia; species Camellia japonica. The sequence continues at coordinate 27,227,473 of JAPPVO010000032.1, forward strand.
ACAAAGAGAGAAACCTAGGGACTTATCCCAGTGTTTCGGAGTGGTTTAAGCATTGGAACGTATTCCAAATGCTCTTAACCAAAGAGGGGGGAACAAAGGGACGTATCCCGGAGGTTAGGGACGTATCCCAAAGGTTAGGGACATATCCCAAGGATTAGGGACGCATCCCGAAGGTTAGGGACGTATCCCTGAGGATTAGGGACGTATCTCAAAGGTTAGGGACGCATCCCGAAGGTTAGGGACGTATCCCAGAGATTAGGGACGTATCCCAAAGATTAAGGACGTATCCCAAAGGTTAGAAAAGAAGGAGAAACATAGGGACGTATCCCAGTGTTCTGCAAGTAATGTGAAACATAGGGACGTATCCCGGTGTTCCGCAAAGAGAGGAGAAACGTAGGGACGTATCCTGGTGTTCTGCAAGGAATGTAAAATATAGGGACGTATCCCGGTGTTTCAGAATGGTGTGAGCATTGGAACGTATTCCGAACGCTTTTAACCGAAGAGGGAGAAACATTGGGACGTATCCCGGTGTTTCAAAATGGTGTAAGCATTGGAACGTATTCCGAACGCTTTTAACCAAAGGGGGAGAAACATAGGGACATATCCCGGTGTTTCAGAATGGTGTAAGCATTGGAACGTATTCCGAACGCTTTTAACCGAAGGGGGAGAAACATAGGGACATATCCCGGTGTTTCAGAATGGTGTAAGCATTGGAACGTATTCCAAACGCTTTTAACCGAAGAGGGAGAAACATAGAGACGTATCTCGGTGTTTCAGAATGGTGTAAGCATTGGAACGTATTCCGAATGCTTTTAACCGAAGAGGTCTAACCCGTCGCACGCGCGAGGAGAAAGAGTGATAATTGCAAGTGAAAAGGTGCATAACAATGCAGATGAAGTGTGCATAACAATGCTAGACAGATGTGCATAACAATGCAACGAATGAGCATAGTGTGATTGATACACAAAGTGAGTGGAGTATGATAGACATACTAAAGGTGAACACAAAGTGTGATAGATGCACTATGTGAACAAGTGTGATTGATACACTAAAGGTGTGTGATGGATACATAAAAGGTGAACACAAAGTGTGATAGATGCACTGAGTGAACAAGTGTGTTTGATACACTAAAGGTGTGAATGTGTGCGTGATAGATACACAAAGTGAGAATGTGTGTGATAGATACACAAAATGAATGAAGTGTGATTGATACACTAAATGAATGAAGTGTGATTGATACACTAATAAATGATCTCAAACGGAACTTCTTTGGATGAACCGTACATACAATATTGTGCATGACTGAGAAAGAAACTTGATAGGTACAATGCATTATAATGCATGATGCTTAAGGAAAGCAATAAATGGACAAAGCGGCGCTTTAGAAAGCACCTCCTGAGGTGAGTGGCGGTGAACCGCTCTACTCTGACGGGGATCTCCCCTCGTGCTCTTCGAACACTTTACCTTGAACTCACAGTACAAAGGCTCTGAAATGCTGACAAGTAACAACATCTGTATGTAGGAGTTACGGCTGCTGCTTGTTTTCCTGATCATATTCACAACTTTCCCTATTCTCCAACGGGGTGACAGACTAGGTTGGTCCAGTATCCAGAATTGAGGTGCATACACGCTATCTCAACCTATGGGGCTTCCATACGGATTTCAAGCCGAGGACATGCCTCTGGGTATTTAAACCAGACTTTAGTCTCGGAAATCCCGAACCTTTGCGTTCTAGGCAACAGCCATTCGAACTCTAGTTTCCACCGTCGCAGTTGGTCTCCTAGGAACTCATTGCGAACACAGCCAAGATGACCCCGGCAAGGAACTGGTACTCAGAGAAAGCACTTCTGATCGCCATTCTGGCTTGAGGTAGACTTGATCTTGAGCTTGAGGTAGAGGCACACTCATACTTCGGAGCATTGGCAAGACCTGAAGAGGTACACACGGAATACAATCTCGAAGCCTACTAAAGTTGGAACAAACTCAGATGCCCGACATTTTCCTCTTTTGCTTTCGCTTTGTAGTCCGGAACCATTATAGCTTCAGATAGGTCCTGGTTCTACTGTTCTCACATGACCTGAGTTGAATCCTGCGGTTTTATGAAAGAACAAATTTTGTTTTGCACAAATGTGGAGAACGGCACGGCACTCGGAGCACAAAACAATTTTATTTTTGAAATTGAGAGATGAGTTTTTCGACCAGGTATTGAGCCTACGACTGAACACAGCAAAACGACTCAACAAGGAAATAAAAGGCACACAACCTAGACACATCGAGTAACACTCGAAATGACTCAAAACAAGAAACGAGATAAAACAAAAAGACACAACACTCAGACGTGCACAGGGAGCCTGTTTCACCGGGTAGTGTTTCCCATCCTCTTCTTATTTGTGGTTTTCACATCACTCGGCCCTCAAGCTCTGTTTTTCTGAAAAAGCCATTTTCTCACTTTTCCTCTCATCGCACATCTCTCTATTCTTCAATCTCTCATTTTTCAATCCCTCCCCTGGGTGTTTGATGGATAAACAGCAAGTTGAAGGCTCTCGCCCCTAGCACTCAGCTAGATTCTTTTCTTTTGCATGCAGCTAGTGAGTTTCTCCCCACAGAGGGGCTGTGCTACAACTGGGTGTGTAGCAAATCTGTAGCTGACATCGATTGATGATGCCCTACTTGGAGTTCGGACGTGATCAGATCTGTCCAGATGGGGAGTGGAATCTCTGGTCTCATTCCAGTTCGTGCTTCGCACTTGGCTTGATACCTCGTTGCTCGGAGGATGTGAGAGCTTTCAGCTTTTTGTTGTGCCCTTCAGTTGTGCATTTTCTGGTAGGTAGAGTGCCATTCTTGGCAAGTATTTTGACAAAGGGGAAAAGACAGAACTCCTGACTCGACTGCGCCCCTAGTTCATCATTTTGACCATTTTTTGTTTTTGCTTTCCACTAAAACAGTTTTGACCAAAATGAGAGTTAGATCAACATGCTTGTTCGATTTTTGATTTAAAATCATGCAAGTTAGGCTATGAGCACTGAAAATTTTCCTTTTTTTGGGTCCAAGAAATGGTCCAGTTTTTGGAAAAGATGAAACAATTTTCGAGAAAATTAGTCAACCTCAGTAAAAATTCTCAAAAGCTATTTTTGCAAACGGCCACTGCTCAACGAGCATAGAACCCACTCTCGAGATGCACAACCTCAGATTCGAAGGAAAATTGCCCCTTGCTGGAGGGGAGCTGCATGGCAACGGAAAGTTGCCCCTTGTTTGAACAGCACCGCAGTGTATTGAATGGCAACGGAAAGTTGCCCCTTGTTTGAATGGCACCGCAGCGCATTGTAGTCAGTCCTCAGAGTGACGAACACAACCAAATCCTCAGATACAGAGAGACGAAGATGATCAAAACATTACAGGGCACAATCAAATTGAAGTGTTTTACGGCTGGACTTCAGGATGAAGTTGCCTACGTATCCCAAGATGGGAATCAAGCCTTTCGTAGTTCGGGGTTAAGGTACACTCGGGTATTTAACCTCTCCTTTTTATGCTCTAACTTTTGCCAAGGCGCCTGTTGCAGGTTTTCAACCTTGCGAGCTTTGTTCTTTCTTTCTTTTTCATTTCTTTTCTTTTCTTTTTTTCTCTTTTTTTTCTTTCTTCTTTTTTTTCTTTTTTTTCTTTTTCTCTTTCTCTTTTTTTTTTTTGCTTTTTGTATATTTTTTTCGTCTCGCTCTAACTTTTGCCTGGGTCGCCCTTCCGGGTTTTCGGCCCAGCGAGCCTCTCAAAGGGTGAAAGTGTAACAGGTCCATGCCAAATGGTTGTAGGGTTTTGAAGCCATCCGTATCCAGGAGAGTGGCTGTTGATTTGCAAGAGGACTCATCTTCGGCTCTTCGAGCACATCTGACATCTTTGCCCCTAGTTCGAAGGGTACTTCTGTTTTAGCTTTGCAAGCTTCTTCTGATCTTCTGATCTTCTTGATCCGACTTTCCTGGCCTCTTATTCGAGGGCTGCTTCAAATCTGGCCACACAGGCCTCACGTCGTAGTTGACCGTTGAACCTTCTGAATTCAAGTTCAAGGTTTGGAAGCGAAGGGGTTGAGTCTCGAGGCTGAGAGCGATCCTAGGCTGCACAATCTCAAGAGCGATTCCACACAGGTCTTCGCAGGACCGCGCAAAACATTTTGTTTTTGAAAATTTTTAAGAAAGCGACAAATCGCTCGCGCTGAAGATAGTGTGAAACCAGTCTGGATCAAGCCAGGGTCCTTCTCAGTACTCACGTTAACAAGCATGATTTCATTCATTAAGGGTTTAGCACGCCTCTCTTTCTCTCAGTTGATCAAATTTTTGCAAAACCCGAGGAATTCCTTCCTCTTCGTTTTCACCGCAGTGTTCAAAAGGTTTTGAAAAACTTAGGTCAATGCAATGAGTTCGAGGCACAGAAAAGTAGGCAAAAAGTATTGTCGTTTCGTTCAAACTCTCTGGCACAACTGGCACAAGGCAGAAGCAAGCACAAAAGCGTGAAAAACCACTGCTGTTTCATTCAGAATCTGATGGTGTAACTGGCTCCACGGCAGAAACAGACTCAAGACAAAACGAAAAGACAAACGCGAAACAAAATGGTGACGCCCGAGGTAACACCCCCGGAATCACCCGACCTTTGTACAACAGGACTGACTCGATACAACAAGACAGACCCTACTGACTCAGTATGAAAAGACTGACTCAAAACAAAAGGACGGACTCAAAACAAAACAACAAGACTGACTCAATACCCAAGTCAGAATGTAGCAAAACTGGTATTTGCATGTTGCTCAGAACAGTGCATGCCATTCCTGCGTCTGGAGTTAATCGAGCGCTGCCCGCAGGTGGTTCATCCCTCGATCACATCACATTATCCCCCACAAGTTCACTGATCAAGTGCCGATAGACTTTGCAGGACCTGGTGCGGGGATGACCCCGTTGTCAATCAAATTTTGTATCTCGTGGCGAAGACGGACGCAACTGTCGGTGTCATGACCGGTTTGTTGATGGAAAGCACAGTACTTAGTCGGGTCATGCTTTGGAGGGAGAGGATCGGGTAGAGGCCGTTGCTCTAACGGTTTCAGATGTCCTTTCCTGAGTAGGACCCCCAGGGCTTTAGACAAAGACATATAGAGTGGGGTGAAAACCCTCTTGCCTCGGGGTAGATAGTCTGAAGTTCGGGGGTTTGAAGTGGATGCACCAACAAAGGGGGTGGCTGCTCTTGGTGTGGTGGTGGCGACCATGCCCACTTCGGAAGATCTTGCAGCTGCGTCACCGCTGGTGGTCGCATTCGAACTGCGGGTAAACGCCCTCCTGGGCTGCTCCTTCTCCTGGTCAATGAGGCCCTGCTTCATAGCATCCTCGATCTGTACTCCCATCTCATGCAAATCTGAAAAGGTAGGGAAGGGGAGCACGATCATTTTCTGCATTAGTTTGGGCTGGAGGTTGCGCACAACCATTCGTATTTGATCCTTATCCGTTGGCCTAATGGTCATCATTGAGGCTTTGGCCCTCCAGCGGGCCACGAATTCTGAGAAGCTCTCCTTAGGCTCCTGCCTCGTCGTCTCAAGATCACGGGTCGTAATCTCGATTTGGGTATTGTATGAATATTGTGCGACGAAGGCCTCGGCCATCTCCTCCCAGCTTCGTTTCACTGAATCCTCCAATTTGGCATACCAGATGGCCGCAATACCCGACAGGGTCCTGCCAAAAAGGGAAAGCTTCTGTAATCTTGTCAAGCCCATCGGGCGCAGAACATCTGAAAACAAACTCAGGTGGACCATGGGATCTCCTGACCCGTCAAAACGGTCGATGTGAGGCATCTTGAACCTGTCCGGCAGTGTCACAGCTGCGTCGGTGTACCCGTCCTCAATGTCCGGGATGGACTTTACCCCCTGGGATTTCTTGAACAACTTTTCAAGCTTGCTCAACTTCAACGCTGTGGGGTCGACCTCGAACTCGAAGGGAGAGTCCGGTAGATTGGTAGGTGTTTTGGATAGTTGGGGTAAAATTGGGGGCGGAGCCGGCCCTACCGGAATGTCCGTACCTTCCTGGACATTTGGCGTCTCCCCAGGTGCTGGAGCTCCTGCTGGGGAAGGAACTTGTTGTGAAGCGGACGCGCCGCTTTGCTGTTGCAGCCTGGTGATGAGCTCGGCCTGCTGAGCCATGATTGCAGCCTGCTGCTTGGAGAATTCCGCTTGGCGGACAGCGTCTTGCTGCATGAGTTTCATAGTTTCCTGCATCTGACGCATCATTGCCTCCACCCCTGACGTATTCTGTTGATCCATCTAACTGACTGGTATCTATCCCTGCAGTAGAAACTGAGACCTCAGCCTGACTGTTCACTAGTGGGGTGGATAAGGGCCCCTGATCTGGTAACTGCTGAACTGCTGATTTGTGCCTGACTGGCCTCTTCACTCACCCTGCCTTTGGTAAAGGAACACTGATTGCCCTTGAACTGAATCTCTGACCCGACAAAGTCTATCAGCACAAGTTCGGTGTACCCCGGAGATATCGAAGCCTTCTGAAGCTATAGTTCCCAGACTACCTAGCAAAAGAGAAAATGGACAGCATCTCAGCCTAATTTCACCTGAACAGATACGAGCATAGTTTGGATAAGTGTGCCCTCTACTGAATTTTGCCCAAATCTCTGTCCTGCAAACTGATACCCTCAGGTAAACTGAATCCCAAAATACTGAACTGGCGCCCGCAGGCCTGATGCCCAAACTTGCAAACTGATACATGCATTCCTGTAGAGACGCACTCTAAAGCACATAACAAACAAGTGAGAGCCAAAACACCCCTATGTTGGGGTAGGGTTTCCCTGTCCTATTTTGTCAGGAACTAGGGTTTCACTACGCACACAGCGATTTCAAACAACCTATATCGGGTAAGCGACCTGTCCTAGTTTGGAATGGTCACTATGGATTTCGATATGCACTAGGTCGAATGGTCAAAAAGGGTGCCCCGGTAAAACCGGGGTTTGTGTTCCCATACTGGCAGAGCCCGTAACCGGTCAGCCTTATGGACATGCCTTGACAAGACAAGCCTCCGGCAAACCGCTCAGGAATAGCAGATGGCAAACACGGTGTCCTAGGCGCACCAATGCAAATGCAACGCAAAGAAACACACAAGTGTAGTCAAAACCAGATATCATGAGTTCGAGTCAAGTTCTCTAAATCCCCAGTGGAGTCGCCAAAAACTGTAGACGTCCCCGAACGCATCCCGGGCGAGGAGTGCGAGTCCCCCCCGTTACGGTTCGATATTGGTTCACTACAGTTCGAAGGACTCAAAATGTCACGGTTCTTAATCTTGAACCAAAGAGTCCAAATCCGGCAAATCGTTTGGAAAACAGATTTTTTTGAAAGAAGTGCCAAACATGGACTGCTTTGCCAGATACAGAGTCGCCACCTAAATATTTTTTTATGGGAAATTTAGGAAACCCTGACTCGGTGCCAAAGGCCACGTGTCCGTCATCACCAAAGTTGCCTCGGCTCTCGGGAACTTGGGTACGATTGGGGAAGGTCACTTCGTGAGCACCCCCGCTCGCCCGGTCAAAGACTGGCCTCTACTAACCATGACATCTATTTTTGAAAACATTGTGTGTTCTTATTCCGTTATTAGCCTAGTTTTACTATGTGATGCGCACAGCATACAAGTATAGACTGGATCACCTGAATTGGAACAAAACATTTCATGTTTGTTTGTTTGAAAATGGTTTGATGGTGCTACCCGCAGGTAGGCTAAGACGTGGATTTTCCACCCTCAGGTGGGCTTAGAAAGCATGATTTTGCCACTATCTAGTGGGCTTAAAACAAACAGTCAATGATTTGTTCCACTCCAAGTAACTCAACCTCCACCACAGGCATTTAAGGCAGTTATATCACATAAGCACATAGCCACATGGTAAGCATGCTATTCATGGCAGTCACTCACACGCATGCAAGGATGCTAAAGCATAAAACTCACCGAGTACTCCAAGCCAAAACAGAAAACCGATTAGAAATCATGCATGATCCTAGTTATACAGAAATGCCTAATGCAACACACATGCAAAGATGCAACTATAGCAGGCTCGGCTATTCTAAACATGGCATATGGAATGCTACAACTAACACGTATTCAATTTGGAATTGAAATACAAATGCAGTTTGTATGATGCGCCGAGCCCGGTGCGTGCAAAACAGATGAATGATGCAAACATGCTGTCATACTGTATGCTAATTGAAATATGCCCTAATCTAACCATCATAAGCGGATAAATAAAAGGGAAGAAAGACGTGGGGTGGAAGACATACATCACACTCACCCACACTTATTACAACATTGCCCTCGCGCAGAGGGTCCGAATAAATAATACAGTCTGAAATGAAAGAATAATACAGTCCGAAATATACAGTCCGAATAATATACAAATTCCTAGTTAATTAACAAATAACTAAGAAAAACTGTAAACTGGCATGCAAGCCAGGGGGTTGCCTCACTTCCGCTGAATGATGTATGCTGGGCTGCCTTTTCGGAAATCCACTGGGATGCCCCAATTAGCCTCTGTTTGCAATGTTCCTCGAAATGCGTGCCAAGCCTCGGAAGACTGCTGATTCTTGATATGCTGCAACAGAGAGCAGGAAAGGGGCATAGCAATGTATTTCACAAATATATGCATGCCTCGATCCTCGTGCCACCAATCACGCATCTCGATGCATGATGGCCGATGAGCTGAATTGCACAACTCAATATAGGATGAATGCATATGATTGCTACAACAAAACCTAACTCCATCATGGATAATCCGGAGTGTCGGTGACTTGGGAATTGAGACCCGTTCCGTCACTCGGAGTACAAAACGTGCCTCGTTTCCCGTGCCCGGGCTAACTCCTATCCCGAACACGATGCAATATGCATGATATGCATGAATGCGACTAAAATACAATCCTAGCATGCACAATGCTATTAAAATGAGATGCCTCGAAATACGTGCACGCGGGTACGCAAACCGAGGCGATGATCCTAAGGCATGAAATGGCATACGCAATGCAAATTGGACTTACACTAACACGAGTGGACCTCAGCCACACTCACATAAGAGGCCGATAGATGAAAATGAGATGCCTCGAAATGCGTGCACACGGGCACGCAAACCGAGGCAATGGCATATGCAATGCGATGAGACTAAAATGACATACAGAAATGCATGAATGGACTTACACTAACATGAGAGAGCCTCAGCTACACTCACATAAGAGGCTGTTGGATGAAAATGAGATGCCTCGAAATGCGTGCACACGGGCACGCAAACCGAGGCAATGGTACTAAAGCATGAAATGGCACTCCAAATGCAAATTGGACTTATACTAACATGAGAGAGCCTCAGCCACACTCACATAAGGGGCCATGAGATGAAAATGAGATGCCTCGAAATGCGTGCACACGGGCACGCAAACCGAGCAATGGCCCTAAGGCATGAAATGGCATGGAATATAATATGTAAACATGCAAATATAGTTTCAGCACTGAAATGTGGGGGAAAACAGTCCCGAAACATGGCCAAAGTGCACCCGAAGCATGGAATGATCCCGAAATGCGATATTAGGCGCCCGAAATGGCCTATAGCTATGCAATGCATGCACAATATGGACATGGAATGAAAATACAGTAGCAAGACAGCCCCAAGACAAGCATTTTTCAGTCATAAAAAGGGTTAAACAGCAAACACACATAGGATTAGGCAAGTATGCAAAAATGGCTCCGCAAGAGGGGTATTGAAGCAAGTGATACATGCGATGCCCAAATGGAAAAGTACCCTTCTACAACACTGATGAGGGACTAAAAATATGAACATTTACAGTAGATGACATCCCCCAACTCAGTATGAAAACATGCTAAAAATGTCATGCAAGAACTAGGATACATAAGGCTATAACATGAGGTACCCCAAACATTCATCAAACCAGAAAAGACCCTTAATGAACTATGTCAAGAAGATCAAAATATGACTCTTTCCAGTTCTGATGATGGCCGAAAACAGAAGCTAGATAAGCTTAAAAAAGCATGCAAAAATGGGGGTCAAAGAGGGGTATAATGACAAGTATAACATGGAGACCCCCAACAAGGTTGATCCCTTCTACAATGTTGTAGAGGGACACAAGATAAGCCTACTCACAGTTCATGACATGCTCCGAAACAGACTACATGTAGGCCAAACAAATCATGCAAATTTACGGTAAATTGGAGGAATTATGAAGCAAGTGCATCATGGGTGGCTCAAACAGTGTTGAGCCCTTCTTCAATGTTGAAAGGGGCTCAAAATAGGCCCACTTACAGTTTACATTGTGCTCGAAAACAGATCACACACAGGCTAGAAATTTCATGCAAAAATGTGACATACCAAGGGGTATTGAAGCAAGTACCAAATGGAGGGCTCAAACAGGGTTGAGCCCTTAATGAAAGGTGAAGAAGAGCTCAAAAAAACACTACTTTTAGTTTTGGTCGGAGCTCAAAACAGCAAGCAAAGAGGGCTAAGAAATGTTGCAAAAATGAGACCAAAAAGAGGGGAAATGGACTTACCCTTGTAGATCAACCCTTTTGCTGCCTCTTGGACCAAAAATGTTGCCTCCTAGCCTCTGAAAAACTCCCCAAGCTGCTGGAAATGGAAGTGGTGGTGTGGTGCTAGGTGGTGGTGTGAAAAAGGGGTGTAGAACTTGAGAAATTTAGAGAGTTAAAGTGTAGAGAGAGAGAGATATAATACAAGAGGCTTATACAAAAATCTCTAACCCTTCAACACAGATCTGGGGTGCTGTATTTATAGGCAAAAGAGGCTGGAAAAGAGGGGGAAAAAAAGGGGGGAAATATTTCAAGTTTCCCTCCAAAAATTGGCCTAAAGTGAGACAAAGAGGCAAGTGGTAGCTGCGGTTCTCAAACCGAAGAGAGCCCTTCAACAAAGTTGAAGAGGGGTCAAAAAAAGACACTTTGTAGTTTACGACCAAGTCCAACACAGCCCACAAGTACGCCTAAAATACCGTGCAAAATAGGCCTAAAAAGAGGTAAAGAGGCAAGTGACAGATGGAGATCTCAAACAATAAAAGGTCCTTAATCAAACATGAAAAGGACCTCAAAATATGACTATCTCAAGTTCGGGTCGGAGCCCAAAAATGCAAAATGAAGGTTCGGGAGCCGAAACACGCAATTCGGGGCCCCGAAAGTGGGCTGTTAGGCACCGGAAGTGGTGTCCAACCACGAAGTTGGTCTCTCGGACCACAGTGTCCCTCGAAAGGGAGGAAATAAGGTGTGTGCCAAAAACTGGAGCAAACGGAGGTGGTTAGGCGGTCCCGAATCGAGGCACACGGCCTGACGGCTCCGAAAACCGGCAACCGGGCTCCGAAATGGGAAAAATGGCCTGCGACCACGAAACGTAGCCTACGGCCACTGAGAGATGATCTACAAGACCTCTCCCTCCCTTTGGGAAGAGAAAACAGAGAAAACAGAGCTTGGTTCACAAACCAAGGCAAAGCACGAAAGAGTCCGGAAGTCCGGAGGTAAGGCTCGCAGCTGAGACTCTAAAACCTCTGGACGAGCACGATATGCAACATCACCAAGCGCTCAATCGGTGACGTCTGAGTCTTAAGGTCGGTCAAAAATGGGGTGTCTACACACGCAGAACCTATAAAAGCTCACAACATCACCTATGGAGAGGTAACACAACCTTGATTCCCGAATACACAGAGCTTTTGTCTATTTGTCTATTTTTGCTGACTTAGGCATCGGAGAGGTATCCGGCACACACCCACCGGCTAGCTCACGTTTGTGTTTTCAGGGAGTAAAGCGACGTCATACGGAGGAGCGCAATCTTGATCAATAGGATTATACGAGAACAATATTTCGTGCTCGTACACAATTTAAACACATTTTAGAACATCTATGATTATAAATTAAGTTTTTGGTTAAAAGTTGAGTTAAGTGGAATTTCTAAGAAATTGATTTGTGTAATTCATAGTTAAGTTGATTTTTGTTAATAATAAAATTGGGTTCTATTTTTACATACATCATGAAATTTCAAGAGTTTGGAAAGTCTAATTCATGTTTTAAAATTGTGGGTTTGATATAAAGAAAATGAGTTAAATATAAATTTGGGCAATTGGAGTATGATTTTGAATAAATGATTTCTAAATGTGAGTGTTTATTAAATTATACAATGGTTCTCCATATTTGTGTACCCAAAAATACAAGTTTTAAGGCTTTGAATATCAAATTTGAACTTTAATTACAATTCTGGAAATTCTAGAATTTACATTGTCCACTCGAGCGAGGAAAGTCTCGCTCGAGCGTGAAAATCGAGCTCCCATAAGTTTTGTAAAATTTTACAGTCCGTTCGAGCGACCAAAGTGGCGCTCTAGTGAAGATCCTATTTTCAGCATATTTTGAAAAATTGCATTTAATTCACATTTTTATTCTTATCTCTTTCCAAATCATTCTAGACATGTTTTATGGCTCAATAAGGATTAATAAACTAACAATCAACATTAATTAGTTGGTTAAAGAATAAGTCATTAACTTGGTGATACTTGATTAAGAAGCCAAGTGAGGAATTGGTTTGTTTAGAAAAGAATGATTTAGTAATAAAAGGAGTTTGTGAAATGAGAACTTGATTCATTTGACTAAAGAAAGAATAAACGTAGTGGACCTTCGAATTATTTAGACAGAAAACAAGAAAGTCAAGTTTGATCAAGGAAGTAATATTGTGTTTCAATATGTATGTTATGTGTTTGTGTAGGTCACGCGTTATTGTCTGCTTGATCTGTCTGATTTGCTTCTGCTACTATCTGTGAGTAATAACTTTGTAAAGTTATGTTCAACGTTAAAAATTTTCTGAACATTATGATATGAAATGATTAGTTTCTGAAATGCTACGCTATGTTTTGAATGAATGAATGATTGTCCAAGATTCTGAAAGTTATTTGTGGCATCTTTAGCATCATATGATATGCGTCCCTTTATGGGTTATCAGGTCCCTTTATGGGTAATCGGAAACGTCTATGTGCACATGAGTCATCAGAATGCCTCCAAGGCCGTCCCTTTATGGGTCATCGGATTTGTTAGCGCTAATAGATGTACCACGTATGATTATATGCAAAATCTGAATATGAAAATGATCATAAATATGTATATGAATCTGTTTCTGATTTGGGAATCTGAATATGCATAAGACTCTATTTCTGATAAGAATCTGATTTCTAACTCTGTGATGGACATCATTCATAGAAACCCTTTACTTTGTTATTATTCACTGGGCGTCAGCTCACTGTTTATATATATGTATGTAGGTGATCAGAGCGTGACCAAGCTTAGAGGCGTCTGCCTGGAATCAGTTTTTGACAGCCAACCTATGTGCCTCTCATGGAGGTTCCGGACATGTCTAGTGGTTATGGCTTAGTGCATAAGTTGAAGTCTTGTTTTCCTGTTCAGTCAGACAAGTCTTTGTGTATGTTGTAAATAGGGCTAAGTCCCTTTTTGTCTAACTTATATATATATATGATGATGATGTGTATATGTATGTATATAAAGTTTAAATTTTTTTTGTCTCATATTAGTCTGCACAGTTCAATGGACGTTGTATAATTGTTATTTGCTTCCACAGCCCCTACTTATATGTTAGTCTGTTAAGAGGCCTTTGGTAATCCAAGAATTACTGGCCGGTTACGACGTTAAACCTATAGAGGCAAGTTTGGGTCGTGACACCTCTCCCTTGTTGTAAGTCTCAGGACATTCCTTTTATTCATATGTAAATGTCTTTATTGTATCACGAGAGGGAATATGTATATTTAATTATTCATCATTTCATCCAAGGATGAATTGTCATTTATAAACGAACTTAATTAATGAATATTGGTAATGTTATTCAAATAATAAAAATTGAGGCATGACACACCATATGAAAATGATACGATAGTGATTTTTGGTTGAGTGGCCTTCGGGTGCTTTTGGATTGAGCTTAAGCAGGAAGCTAAAAATTGGTGGGCAAAATTACTTAAATGCCCCTAGTCAATCTTAACTATTACCAAAAACACAACTATATAAACCCCATATTCTCAAACACTGTTCACTTGAGAGAGAAAGGAGAAGCGATTTCCGGCGATGAGGCAATTTTCGGCGGCAGATTTTCGGCAAACAAACCAGAGCTCTCTCTTTCTCTCTCACAAACTAGAGGCGGTGGTTACGGCACGATCTACTCTGTCGCCGCCTTCCGTCACCATAGCCATTGACGGCGTGATTGTGATTTGAAAACCAAACCATCAACAGCATGATCGCGATCTAAAAACCTAACCTTCCATGATCTTGCCGGCTTCGCGAGATAGCCTGGCGATGACGAACCAGAGCTCTCTCTCTTTTTCTTAGCGATCTGGTCGGACAACCAGGCTAGGGTTTTGGTCACGATTTGGTAGAACCAGAGCGCTCTCTCTCTCTCTTCTCTTCTCCTCTTCTCTCTTCGCGATCTCCCTCTCTCTTGTGCATCTTCGGCGTTGTTTCGATGATGGCTAAGTCATCGATGGCAACAGTGAGCCATCTCCGACTTGTACCCAACATTAATATAAAAATATATATAAAATAATAATTTTTATATTAAATCACACGAAAATAATTTTTATGTTAAATAACAAATAATATGTAATGAAATATAATGTAAAATATGTAATGAAATATATAGTAATTGGTATTAATTTTAATGAATTAATAAATTAAACAAAATTAACAAAGAAAGAAGAGAAGAAAAAAAAATGAATTGGTATATTTTGTAACAATTTTTAATAAATTACAAAAATATCAATTTTAATAATTAAAACTGAAAATTAATTAGTATAAAAAATATCAATTTTTAATAAATTACAAAAATATCAATTTTAATATCAATTTATACTAATCAATAATTTTAGTATTAATTGATGCTAATTAAGCCATTAATTGACACTAATTAATTTATGATGAAAAAATGAAATAATTTTATACTAGTTGATATATTAATGAAAATAATAATTTTTGTAATACTAATTATATTAATTTTTATTAATGAAATAATTTTTTAAAAATTAAAACTGAAAAAAATAACAAAATAATCATTTTTATATCATATAAGGGCAAAAATGACAATTATATAACAAAAAGTTATTTTATAGTTTATCAACCAAACACTACTCTGCTGCTTAAATCCATAATCTCATATCTGTACCAAACAAGTTAACAGCATATACTCACAGCTATAAGTTATAATCTGTTAAGTTATAATCTATAATCACTTTTCCACAATTCTACCAAATGGGACTCATATATAGGCCTCATTTTGATTGTTCTCTTATTTAATTTGTTTTTTTTTAGATAGGTATTTAACTTATTTCTTTAAAAGAATTAACTAATAGTTGCTTGATTGTAATTTTAAATTATAGTTTATTTAACATAAAAATTTGAAATTTTGATAAGTTATAGTTTGTATTTATTTATTTTTTTGTGTTGTTTATTTGAAACCATTAGATATATAAGAACAAATGAGCTTTTAACTTTCGTTTGGCAATGACTTTTTTAGTTGGTTTTTTTATTTTTTTGACTTTTTTAGCCTGTGACTTTTTTGTTCATTTGGTATTCTTGATTTGCTTTTTAGTTTTGGAATAGTGGATTTTTTTTTGTCTTTTTATGATTTTTTGATTTTTTTTTTTTTTGTTTGTTGTCTTTTTGTAATTATTTAGCCAAAAATGAAAACCAAACGCCACCTAATTATTGGTGTAAAAAGACTTCATATTCGTACAATAAAAAGTTATGTAGCAATTTTTATCCAAATAAAGATAAGAAATGTTATGAGTTCAATCAATTTACGGGAATGGACTACAAAAATCAAGCACATAAATATAGATAAGCAATCAGAGTGAAACTGCATATTTATGATAGACTCTACCATTTAATATATGATCAAAATTATTTTGTATAAAGTATAATTGATTCTATATTGATATTCTTATTGCAGTCATTGTGTGGTGTCGGCCACGTTTCTTGAAAGAATATTTAATTTTTGGCTTAGGCTAAAATTCACGGTCTTTGGTAGAAATATAACAAAAGTCAAGTCTTCTATTAAGTAGAATGATCGAGCAAAGACTGGGCCATGACCAGACACGAATCCAGGATTGGGACTTTGGAGGGACTGTTCTATAATTTGAAAAATTAAGGGGGTTACTCTATATAATTTTGAAAGTATTTAAAAAAAATTTAGGGATGCGAATTCCTATAATTTTAAATCATTTTAAAATTTCTAATATAATATATAATATTTTTCAAATTTTTATGAGTGGGGCTCCCCCTCCCCCAAGATCCATCATTGGCCATGATGCTTGGTATTAAGGGATTTGGGAATCCTGCCACAGCGGGCTGTTGTACTTCTTTGTGTAGTGCAGTCCAGGATTTCTTTTGATAATTTGAATCGTTAAATTATAAAGTTCGTCAAGTAGATCATTTATGTAAAAAATTAAATTAATTGAAAATCTGCAATCCTATAATCAAAACACATTTATTTTTAAAAATTAACGTTTAACAAAACTCTCATAAATTTTTAGAAATAATTAGGACCTAATAGTGAGATTATAAATATCCGATTAACTTCATTTGTTAGAAGACAATATTCTTGACAAACCTTACAATATGAACCATTCAGATTATTGAAAAATACTTGGGACGACCTACAACAAAAAGGCCCAGCGAGCTATTGTGCTTTGAAGGCACGGGTACCCCAAGTCCGGTATTAAGACGTTTCAAGTTTGCTTAATTTAAATCCAAAGGAAACCTAAAATCATGTATTAGCTTATTTATCATTTACTTTTTTAAAATTTAATCAACAACATGGTTTCGAGGAATTGTTTTTCAGTTTCAGCCATGTTTCATTTTTTTTTTTTTTATGTGTGTGTTTTTTCAAAAACATAAAACAATAAAAAGTTTAACAACACCGATGATTTTAATATGAGTTTTATTTTGGGGCAATTTTTTTTTCAATAATTCATAAAATAATTTTAAAAAAAATTCTACAAAAAAAGTATGTCCCAAAACTTTCCGGAAACTGTTCGTTAAATAAATTTTCTGTATCAATTTTTTTTTTCATTTTCTATTTTTATATGAATAAAATTCTGGACCCCGTGTATAATGAAAAAAACTACTTCTCTCAAGCTTAGGAAAAACAATATTAGCCTCATTTGGTAACTTTTAGTATTTGTCAAAAAGTCACTATTGTCATACTACTCTCTCTATTTTTTTATGTATATTTTTTTTTATAAAAAATTAAAAAATTATTAAAATAACGTGTTCCTAATAAAAAATAATACTTGGTGAAACATGTGTTGCCTCCTAATTTTAATTACAAATAAATTTTCAGAGTTTTTAACAGCAAAAATAAGAAAAATGAAAGCCAAATCAAACACGTACATTATTAAGTAATTACAATGACATTTCTCAGCTTTTTGAACCAAAACTAAAGTATTAATGAAGAGTCGTACCGAAATAAATAAATAAAATTAATTGAGGAAGAGTCGCACAAACACGTTTTTATTGCATAGTCGTACGGCTTAGCTACATACAGCCTGGCTTGGCAAAACTGTAATAATATTCAAACTAATGAAATTGCCAAGCTTATCCAATCCATCACGACCTTGATTTTGACATTGCACTTGTGCCTTTAAAGCCTCACTTTCAATATTTATAGTACGATTATATGTCAAACAAATTAACCACTTCTCAATGATTAAATCTTTTAATCATTGAAAATTTAAAAATTCATAAAATTAAAGAACTTTTTTTTTTGATAAAATAAAATTAAAGAAACTTATTAGAGACAAAATCATTTTATATGATGTGAGTTTTTTCTTTTCTTTTCTTTTCTTTTCTTTTTTGGGGGGAGACCATTAGAGAATTTGATTTAGTTTTATAATTAATTTTATAAATAGAAATTATGGGGACATATTTTCAAGATTGTCCACGTGACCGAGGTGGTTGTCGAGATGTCAAATGGATTAGTTGAGATGTTGAGATATTGTGCGATAATATCGGAATCCGAGATTGTCAGACAGAAGACAAGAGTCCTAGGTACATGAGGTTCTTTGAATAAAGATGAGACTCTTAAGTGAGATCATTCTTATCTGGCTAGGGGTGTGTGTTGTGCGGTTTGGACGGTTTAAGAGTAAAATTAAAAATCGAATGGCAGATTGACAGATTAGCTGATTGACAAATTACAATTTGGGTGATTTTTGACATATTGACGGATTGAAGAATATTCTAACTAATTATCATACATTTACATAATATATAACACTAATTTATATATAATATAATTATATATATATATATATATATATAACATAAAGTAATTTTACATAATATATTTCATATATATAACTATTAATTGTAATAAATTTCATATCTTAAATTTTTGTCACACTCATCTTTACTTTGATATGCCATTGGAGGTTAACAAATATATATATATTAATTATAACGGAGCGGAGTGGTTTGGAAGGTGGAATATAAATTTTAAAGTTTAAACCGCGGTTAGCAATTAGAGCGGTGCGGATCGGTGCGGTTTTAGCGAATTTGGCAATATTTTGCACAGCCCTTTATCTGGCTGAGAGTCCAAGATAAGTATTATGCTAAGTGATACTTTTAGGGGACGAGAGTAATGTTGACTATAAAAGTAAGTCACTCCGTGAATCTAAGATATGTTTTTTTTTTCTTGTGAGTTGTTACTTGAGTTAATATCTTGTGAGATTGTTGACTGACTTAATCGTTGAAGTGCTTCCAGATGGATGAGTTATCTTCGTATTTCTTACTCTCTTATATGCAAGTGTTTGACTTAATCTACTTTTTCACATTATCTCCAACTAAGTTTTCTAAATCTCAATAAAAAAATCTGTTTGATTATGAAATTGAAAATCAACACCCACACAGATGCAATTTAACAAATTGTGTCAACTCATTAGCCAACGAGACTCTATCACAAAAATAATAAGTCACAAGTTCAGTCTTTACATTTGTAAGAGTAAATCCAAAATCACCCATTAGAGAAAAAGTTCATCGTTTAGTTTTATTTGGTAGAGTTTTGATAATTTCTTTTAAAAAATTAAAATTAATTTAACAAAAATAAGAATAAAATAAATATTTTTGAATATTCAAAAACTATTCCCAACCCCCACCACCAAAAAAAAAAAAAAAAAAAAATTATATATGAAAAATAATGAGTTTTTAAAATTTTGTCCACTAAACTATTTTTTAAATTTTAAAAAAATAAAATAAATTTTAAAAACTCAATAAAATAAATTTTATAAAAAAAAAAAAATTCAAAATCATGGAAATTGGCTTCCACATAATTATATGACATGGACATGGTGTAGTAGAAGTAGGGCAGGGAGGGCACACAGCAATAAGTATTGTTTACATAGCAATCAGTATTGTTTGTGCTATTTATAATTTATATTAATTTTAAAATTTTATATTAATCATTTAATTTATAATAAATTATACCAAAACAAGACAATGGGGGTATTGATTTTTATTTTCTCTCTCTTTTTCTAATATTAATTTCTATTAATATGACCTGGCATAGTTTTTCTCAGCATTGACCAGGTTTAGAAATGTCAGACAACCTCTTGCAATTAAAGAAGAAGCGACAAGAGATCTTAATTCTATATATAATCTTAGAGCTCATCTAACAAAAAAACATAAGAATTTAGAGAGAGAGAGAGAGAGAGAGAGAGAGAGAGAGAGGTGTTTGTTTGGATGGTATTAGATACATCTGCTTAATCAAATTGACACTGAGGTTGTTGGGTTCACGAATATGAATTTTGCTGCTTCGGCTTCTGTACTTTCCATTTGCAAGGATGCAGCTGGAGTTGCAGGTACACCTCTCCTCTCTCTCTCTCTCTGGCATTGATTTTTGGGTACACCCTTCATAGATTCATGTTAAAGGTGTATGTACTTTTACATGTATATTTGTTGTAGAGGATCATACACGTCACATAAGATTCACATAAGTGGCTCATAATCATATCAAACTCTAGCCAGTTATGTTGGTCCCTGGAAACTCCCGTTCTCTCCCTCTTGTGAGAAGTTACCAGGTGAATTGTAATCGGTAAAAATAGTGAGATTTATAATTTTATATTGGGTAATTATGATCTCTTTTAGAAATTACAAAAAAAAAAAAAACTCGGTTTATTGAATTTTTAACTTCTTTAAGTGACATTATTATATTTTTTTTACACTTATTTTCATAATAATAAAATTAAAAAAAAAAATTGTGAAAAACTATCAACTAGGGTGTAGGCAAGGTTGATCTGCATGTTACC
Source organism: Camellia japonica (assembly GCA_030407325.1). NCBI lineage: Eukaryota > Viridiplantae > Streptophyta > Magnoliopsida > Ericales > Theaceae > Camellia > Camellia japonica. The sequence goes on from JAPPVO010000032.1 coordinate 27,247,826, forward strand.
ATACGGTTTTGTCAAATTTTCAATTTAGTGCAAACTAAAGTTCACATAAGACTTCAATTTTATAAAAATCTATGAAATATCGGGAATAAATAAAAATAGAGGGAGGATGTTCTATAAATATATTCTTTCATAATCTTTAGAAAAAAACTTGGTGGTCCGAATTTGTATAGTTTGAATGATTCGAATATGTCAAAATGATATCGTTTTATACCCAAAATAACGTCGTTTTAAGACATTCGAGTCAAGAAAATTTGGACCATCTAACATTATTGTAACCTTTATTATATATGTGTAATTCTTTCATAATCTTTATTATATATGTGTAATGTTAATCATTGTTGATATGGGTCAAAGTCAACGAAATGTGACATTAATTATTGAAGTCGTTATTTGCAACCTATTTGGTTTTAAATATAATTTTTTTTCTTTATCTTTATTATACATAGTTATATTAATATTATTTCACACAAAATATATTTTCTAAAAAATTTAATGTAACTATATATAATAAGGGTAAAAAAAAAAGAATATATTTTGAGTAAAGTGGAGTGGAAATGACTCTCCCTTAATTATTGAGTAAATTTTTTTTTGCTACCGTCTTATTAAATATTATATAAATTAATAAATTAAAATAAATTTTTATTAATAGATGTTTATAATTAAATTTTAAAAATTAAAATAAAATTAATTTTAATTATATGATAAATATTATATTAGTAAGTGAAAAAATTATAAAAATTTATGCATTACTTATTAATTTCAAAGGCTAGATAGATCTGTGCCATTATAAAGGGTTGAGAAGAGCCCACAGGCTTGGATTCTATTTGCAAGTGCAAAATGTGGAGAGTCAACCTATTAGTCAATGCCAAAAACTAGCACCAATATTTAAATTCTGAAACAATTTTCATTTATTTTTCTAGAGTATTTATAATCTCTGAATTAGAAATATATATTGAAAAAATTAAATTTTGATTTGGTTTGCCAAAGAAAAAATTTAAAAAATAAAATAAAATTCACATAAAGCAGGTGTAAAATCCACCCAATTTCCCAAATTACTAGGCGCGTTTAGAGAGTTGAATTTATAATAAAATAAAAAATAAAAAGACATTATAAATTATTATATTTTATTTTTGATGCTTTTTTATAAAATTTAAAAATTAACTAACAATAATATTAAAAATGCATAAACAAAACACAAAATTAGACATAATTCTCTTCCAAGAGTTATTCTGTGTGTTCGGTTTTACTCATTAACTAAGGAAAAGTGGATAATTAGTCCTTTTGTTTGTTTTGTTATTGAAAAATTCTATTATACACATCTCATATCATATTTACATTTAGTTATGCTATTTTTTTAATTATGATATTATTTTAAAAATTAAATTATGATTTTTTATATTTAATTATATATATTTTTATTTTTTTAATTATGACTTTAAAATGAATAAATTATAAATACACCATTGAGATTTGATTAAATACGAATCGTCCGCCTGTGATTTTGAAAATTACATTTCACCCTGAGATTTTTAATTTTAAAACAAATTATCCTTTATTAATAAATTATTAAGTCAATTAACAATTTTTAATGATGTTATAAATATATTTTAATTAATAAATTTAAATAATTTTATTATAATATGTGAGAGCAATTATAATATTTTTTTAATTAATTTTGTTACATAAATTTTTTTAACAAAAAAACATTTATAATTTCCTAAATTATAAAAAATAATATGTACTTTACAAATATAAAAAAAAAAAAAAAAAAAAAATTCTGTACGCACGGTTGAGAGATGTGTACCAGTCTTTCGCTTTGTTATTATCGGCATGTGTTTTTTGAAGTTTGAAAAAGCATGTAAGGATGGTATCTTTCCTCACCTTCTCTCTCTCACCTGTGAAAAAGATTGAAATACTCTCTTTAGAGAGAGAGAGAGAGAGAGAGAGAGAGGAGTGGTCTGTGTGACAAAAGTTCGATTCTTTGATAGTTCACTTTTGAATCGACTAATGGTTTCTTTGGCTTTGTCCCAAATATCTACAATTTATAAAGATGCAGCTGGAATCGCCGGTACCCTTCTCTCTCTCTCTCTCTCTCTCTCTCATTCACCCCCCTCTATTGATTTTTGTTTTGTTTTTTTCCTTTTCCCTTACATTTTCTTCTTAAATGAAGACGACCCATGATTAAACTCCAAGACAAATATATGTGATTGTTAGTGACTTGGGCTGTTTTGAGTGTTCTTGATACTTTCTTGATGAATCAACAAGTAATTATATTTGGTCCATTGCTAAAAAAATGTGTATCTTTTTAATAAAACAATTGGGGCATCTTTGTTGTTTATAAGGTCGGAGAATAAGTGGAAATTTAGTATAAAAATGTTGGTTATTGTTACTGGAAAAAAGCCCTTTGCTGCTGCTGGTAAAGTTTGAAGGTCAACTGGCCTCATAAGCACTAAAAAAAAGAGTGAGATAAATAAAGCACAAGATGTTTAATTTGTTTCTACATTCATAATTTTTGGGCGTATCTAAACCTATATATGAATTTTGTGTATTTTGATAACTATGGATAGATTTTTTGGTGGTTAACATTATTTTAGGAATATAAAAAATAAAAAATAAACATATTCTGTATTTTCTCTAAATTTTGATTGATGTTTTATGAAACTATTGTGTTACATTTTAATATGTATAAGAAGTTTTAGCCCATTTCTTTAGTTTCAATAAGTTTTAATGGGGTTAATTTTTTTTTTTTTTTTTAAAAATATTTTAAATTATGAACAATATTGAACTAAGAGTATAATTATTATTATTTTTATAATTTTGTTTTTTGGATGGGGTCAATTGACCCCTCCAAGATGTAGTATGTGGCTCCACCCTTTGTGTGTGTCGGTGTGAGTATATACGGTTTTTCTATGTATGGAATTGTTTGCCATCTCAAAGTTTAGCTGCAAAGATTTATGGTAATAATTTCCAGAAAATCCAAAAACTGATTCCAGCTTGTGAAAATAAATTCATGAGAGAAAGGGAGAAGAAGAGGAGGAGGACCAGAATATATTTTGAAAATAGTTTCTAGAATAGTTCTCAAATTTGTAACATGTGAAGTTGTACAAGCTTAATTTTAGCTTTATTTGCTTTACTAAGAGGTGGATATTTCAAGCATATTATTCAAGAAATTGTCAAAAGGCTTATTCTTGTGTGCCTATTGCAGGGAACATCTTTGCTTTTGGACTGTTTGTATCACCAATGTAAGTTCACCCCTTTTATTATTTCATTTTCTTTAGTATATATGCCCACTGAACTAGTGAGGATGAACAATGAATTTGAGATATGCCCTCAATTTCTGACATCTTTTTCCCCCCTTCTATTTTCAGACCAACATTTAGGAGAATTATCAGAAACAAGTCGACAGAACAGTTCTCAGGGTTGCCATACATATATGCCCTATTAAATTGCATTTTAAGTGCCTGGTACGGCACGCCACTCATATCTTCTGATAATGTATTGGTCATGACAGTCAATTTAATCGGTGCAGTTTTCCAACTTACTTACATAACCCTGTTCATAACATTCACCGAGAAAGCAAAAAAGGTTCATACCTCTGTATTTTCCTACCTTGGTTTCTGAAACCATTAGTGTTGTGTACGCTTTTCATTCATTTGTCTCTTGGAATTTTCTGACAGCTGAGCATGTTTGGGTTGCTGCTGGCAGTTTTTGGACTATTTGCAATTGTGGTAGCCGGGAGCTTGCATATAAGTGATCATTCTGCACGACGCATCTGCATTGGGTTTCTAAGTGGTGCTGCTCTTATATCAATGTTTGCTTCACCGTTGTTGATAATCGTACGTTTATCTAATGCATCATTTTCTATACTTTTTTTCTATGGAGGGTTCACATCTTTTCGTTGCTCAAATTTTCACAGCAATTTACTCATCTTGATTATGTATGTTTGCCAGAAATTGGTGATCCGGACAAGGAGTGTTGAATTCATGCCATTTTATCTTTCCCTTTCGACCTTCTTGATGAGCACAGCTTTCTTCTTGTATGGAATTTTTAATTTCGATCCCTTCATATATGTAAGCTTCCTTCTTTCAGTGTACTTTTGTTCTCTCGTCTCATGTACTTATGACACTTGTAAATCATGGCTAGTTTATTTGAATTTCAGGTCCCAAATGGAATAGGAGCCATTCTAGGGATAGTACAGTTGGCGTTGTTCTTTTACTACAAAAATACATCTGGAGAAGCCTCCAGAGAACCCTTGATAGTAACTTACACTTGAAATGGAATGTTTGCTTGGCAAAGGTGCATATGTGTTTTCTGTTGTAGTCTTCTGTTAGAAATGATTGATTCTTTTGTTGCTATGCCGCAAAGTTGTTCCCTTCTTTTGTAAAAAAAACTCAGATGCTGAATTTATCGATTCAAAACCATGTCCCATCCATTTTCTCAAATGGAATAATATGTCCTGGGAATTGCTTCTTCTTTTTTCGGCTGTGTGTTCACATTTTCACTTTGTTTATTTATTAATTATAAAATATAAGACGGATGCATTCCTAATGCTGGAACGGCTGTCCTCTTGATATTTTAGGTGTACTCGTCAATATGCTGGTGAATTTACTTGATATGTGTACATTTGTTCAGACATTCATTGTCTGAGTGAAGCTCCTACTTGCTGGAAAATGGCATTCCATATACAATAGAGGTGGATGATTTACATTATTTTGACAAAAGGACATAATTATTGTTAACTAGTTCTTGAAAACTTCTCAAATCTCTCTCCCGAAGAAGAGGGCAAAAGCAACATCCGTTTGGTTACCCAGAAAATGGAGGAAAGGCAAATAACTCAGAACCATACAGCTTTCATAGTTTTGGCTGCTGAGAATATGAACATCAAACTTCCCTGAGCTTTGTACAATTAATGGGATGCATTGAGTTGAAGTATTTATATTTCTTCTTGTTGCATTTCTGTTGAAGATATTGCACAGTAATGTCAGGGCAAAAGGGGGTTAAAGTTCATCCAGTAATGATAGAGATCCCCACAAAACATAACCCTTACAACCCCAAAATAATCTGAACCATTCATGTCACTGTCAGACACAACTCTCAAAAAAATTCAAACACATCAATGATCAAAATATCAGTGGGGTCATGGGAGTCCTTTTTCGTGGGGTCCCGTGTGGTCCCAAACATTTTCCAAGTTCATCTTTTGACAGATCCAATTCCTAGATCTTCTCTTTGCTCTTTTTCTCAACTAGTCAATGGAAATGTATAGCCTAATTTGGAAACTTGGTTAAAAATCAAATTTATTTTGAATTATATCTTTACTTTTTTACATGTTTTTCAAAAATAAAATAAAAAAAAAAAAAAATCAAAAAGCCAACTCTTAACTAATTTCCTAAAATTCATTTCTTACACTATTCATTCTTGAAATCTCTAATACACGCAACGTATTGAAACTCTGATATGTCAAAACACACGCACACGGTCAAAAATAATAATAAAAAAATAAAAAGAAAGACAAGATATTGATAACATTTGCATGAATCTTAAGACAATTTTTTGGACAAACAAGGGCTCCATTTCGTTTTAATTTTAGAATCATGATTTAAGTGTAAAATTATATTTTGAAAGATAAGTTTTTTAAATGAGTTTTGAAAAGAGAAACTTATTTGGTTATTGTAGACCGCCCGAGAACTTCCGGCTCCGCGCGCGAGGGCGTGAATCGTTTGTTCTTAGCTACTACAGTTCGGACTCGTGTCATGGTTCTGAATCTAATCTCACAAAGTGCAATGTGAGACTGATAAATTACCAAAAAGTCAAATCTGGCAAATCGTTTTGGAAAACTGATTTTTATAAAGAAGTGCCAAACATGGACTGCTTTGCCAGATACAGAGTCGCTACCTAAATGTTTTATTTTGGAGAAATTTAGGAAACCCTGACTCGTGCCTAAGGCCACGTGTCCGTCATCACCAAAGTTGCCTCGGCTCGGGAACTTGGGTACGAGAGGGGAAGGTCATGCAATGAGCACCCCCGCTCGCCCGATCAAAGATCGGCCTTTACTAACATGATATTTTGTTTTTGAAAACACATGTGTTCTTATTCCGGTTATTAACCTAGAATTTACTATGTGATGCGCACAACATACAAGTATAGACTAGATCGCCTAAGTTGGAATAAAACATTTCATATTCGTTTGTTTGAAAATAGTTTAGAGGTGCTACTCGCAAGTAGGCTAAGTCATAGATTTTGCCACCCTCAAGTGGGCTTAAAACTTGCATTTCAATAAATTGTTCCAATTCAAGCAATCCAACCTTCATCCACAGGCATTCACGCAGTTAAACACTTAAGCAGTTAGCCTCATAGCAAGCATGCTAATATGGCAACATACACATCTCATGCAGTATGCTAAAGCGTAAACACTCACAGTGTACTCCGAGGCAAAACAGAGAACTAGTTAGAAATCATGCATGATCCTAGTTCATGTTAAGATAGCTAATGTAACACATGCAAAAATGCAACTAAAATAGGCTCGGCTATTCTAAAATGTCATATGAATACAACTTGATAACATGTTGTTGAACACGCATTCAAGTAAATGTATTGAAATACAATGCAGTTAGTATGATGCGCCGAACCCGGTGCATGCAAAACAGATGAATGATGCACGCATGCATAGCATAAAGATGCTAATTGAAATATGCCCTAAAACTAACCACTGAAAGCAGGTAAGTAAAAGAGAGAAAGAAATGGGGGTTGGAAGACATGCATCATACAAACGCACGCTTATTACAACAGTTGTGCCCTCTCGACGGAGGGTCCGAATAATAAGCTAACTATGACAACCCTCACCTCTGATTAGTGCTAATCTATGATTAAGCATGATAAGTAACTGATTAGAATGAAATCCTGAATTGATTATAGAGTGTATTGTTTTAAATGTATTTCTATCTGTTTGATTTCTGAATGAATTTGTTCGTGTTTTAATTTCGAACTGCGAATTGAAGGTCTTATCGGCGACCGAATCTAAAATTGATTAGTGTTATATTCTAATTAGGATTTATGTGATTTTATGGTAGATTTAATTAAAATTTGATTTGGAACGATTAAATTAGATTAAATAATGTTAAATTATTGAATCAAAGTTTATTACACTTTTGCCATACTAGTGGGCCACTTTGTTAATACATGTTTGGAGCTTAATTCTTCTTTGTTACACTATTTCTTCATCCACTTAGAGACCCAAACCGTGAGAGAGAAGAGGGTAAGAGAAGAATTGAGTTCAACAAGAATTTGACTTGGGGAATTAAGAGAAATTGAAGAAGACTTGCAAAATTGGGCTTCCATACTTTGAAATTCAAGACCTAGGTAGGATATTCATCCTTTGGTTTATATTTAAGTTGTTACTTGCATGGTCCATGGTGTAATTGGTGATTAGAGTCTAGAATTGGCTCAAAATGTTGTATTGAGTAGCTATGGTTGCATGCATGTCCATGTCATTGAAGTGTTGAGGTCTTTCCTATGAAAATTTCTACATGCATGTTCATGTTTTTGTTATAGTCCATGAATTCACCATGTTTTGGAGTTCAAACTTGCATTTGATTATGTTTTGGAGCATTGGAATTTATTAGAACACATACAAGTTATGTTTTCGCATAATTCATGAAAGTTTCTTTGAAATTGTGTTCAATTGGCTTACCTTTGGACTTGATTTTACAAAATTGATCTTCAAAATATGTTGTAGTATGAGTTTTCAAGTGTTTTCCAAAAAATGAGCCCAAAAGATTGAGTTTTGAAGTGTTGAATGCTTGGTTTGAGTTTGGGAGGCAAATCTGGAAATTCCAGATTTTGGCTTCCATGCTCGAGCGAAGGATTCCATGCTCGAGCGACCATCTTTTGTTCAGAGCTCCGCTCGAGTGAAGGAATGCTGGCTCGAGCGTAGATTGCAAGCTCTCAGGTTTTCTGCATGTGCAGACGCACGCTCGAGCGAAGGAACCTACACTTGAGCGAGGACTGTGTCTCACGCTCAAGCGAGCGTCGAGTGGAGATTTTCAACATCCAGCACTTTTTGCATTTTTACAGACCGCTCGAGTGAGGAAGTCCACGCTCGAGCAACCCCTCTATTTTGGCACACTCGCTCGAGCGTAGAAAGCCACGCTCAAGCGAGACCCCTGTTTTCTAAAAAATTCTGAAAAGTGTTTTAAAGTGCATTTTCTCATCATCATTCCATCCTAGGCATTCCTAGGCCATGTTTAAGGCATCTTAATAAGGATAATGTTATAGAACCACACCAAGTATAGTTAGGGGCTAAGTTATTAATCCCGAGTGTGTGTTCGTTCTGTTACTCTGTAGGGTTGGCATCCGAGGACGCTCGTTAGCTTGTCTATAGCCCAGTGCTCTTGTAGACACCCCATTTTTGACCGACCTTAAGACTCAGACGTCACCGATTGAGCGCTTGGTGATGTTGCATATTGTGCTCGTTCAGAAGTCTCAGAGTCTCGGCCGCGAGCCCTGCCTCCGGCTTCCGAACCCTTTCTGTACTTTGCCTCGGTTTGCGAACCAGGCTCAGTTTTCTCTGTTTCCTTCCGAAGGGAGGAAGAGGTCTAGTAGATCATCTCTCAGTGGCTGTAGGCTACGTTTCGCGGTCGTAGGCCATTTTTCCCATTTTGGAGCCCAGTTCCCGGTTTTCGGAGCCGTCAGGCCGTGTGCCTCGGTTCGGGACCGCCTAACCATCTCCGATTGCCCTGGTTTTTGGCATGCATCCTATTTACTCCCTTTCGAGGGACACTGGGGTCCGAGAGACCAATTTCGTGGTCGAACACCACTCCCGGTGCCTAACAGCCCACTTTCGGGGCCCCAAACTGCGTGTTTCGGCTCCCGAACCTTCATTCTACATTTTTGGGCTCCGACCCGAACTTGAGATAGTCATATTTTGAGGTCCTTTTCATGTTTGATTAAGGACCTTTTGTTGTTTGACATCTCCATATACCACTTGCTTCTTTACCCTCGTTTTTCCCCTTTTCTTGCACGGTATTTAGGCGTACTTGTGGGCTGTGTTGGACTTGGTCGTAAACTACAAAGTGTCTTATTTTGAGCCCCTCTTCAACTTTGTTGAAGGGATCTCAGCCATTTGGGACCCGCAGCTATCACTTGCCCCTTTACCTCACCCTTTTGGCCTTTTTGGGGGGAATTTTGAATCCGAAATTCCCCCCTTTTTTCCCCCCTCTTTTTCACCTCATTTGCCTATATATACAGCCCCTCCCCAGCTGGTTTAAGGGTTACAAAATATCTGATTTGGGAGCCTCCATACAATCTCTCTCTCTATATTCTAACCTTAAAACTCCAAGTTCCTACACCCATTTCTTCACCACCACCAAGCACCACCACCACTACTCCATTCCGGCAGATAGGAGTGGCTTTCCAGCAGCTAAGAGGCAACATTTTTCAGTCCTAGAGGCAGCAAAGGTTGGGTCTTCAAGGGTGAACACTCTTCTCCCTCTTTTTAGTTCATTTTTGCCTCATTTTTTTAGCCTCTTTACTTGCTGTTTTGAGCTCCGACCAAAACAGAAAATGTCATTTTTTTGAGCTATATTCCATGTTTCATTAAGGGCTATTACAGTTTGAAGCTTATTTTTGACACTTTCTTCATTACCCTTTGTATGCCATTTTTTGCATGATTCTTTTAGCCTATGTGTGATCTGTTTTCGAGCATGATGTAAACTGTGATTAGGCTTATTTTGAGCTCTTCTTCAACATTGAAGAAGGGCTCAACACTGTTGGGGACCTCCATGTATGACTTGCTTCATTACCCCTCTTTGGTCCCCATTTTTGCATTTTTTTTTAGCCTATCATGCTTCTGTTTTTCGGCCATGATCAGAACTGAAAGTGGCCATATTTTGACCCCTTGACATGTTTCATTAAGGGTTTGTCTGTTTGATGCATTTTTTGTATACTTCATGTTATAGCCCTTGGTTGGCCTTAATCTTGCATTGCATCTTTAGCATGTTTGTATACTGTTTTGGGACTTGTCATCTACTGTGAGTAGTATTTTTGGTCCCTATTCAGTGTTGTAGAAGGGTCTTTTTCTGTTTGGTCTTGCATCTACCACTTGCTTCATTGCCTCCCTTGCGGAGCCATTTTTGTATGCCATTTTAGCCCTACCTGCGCTTGCTTGACCATGCTTTGTACTGTAAAATGTTTTTATCGGGGTTGTCTTGCTTCTGTATTCACACTTCGTGTGCAAATAATGCATGTATTGCATAGTTGTAGGCCATTTCATATGCCTAATTTTGAGTTTCGGGATGCGTCTCATGTATCGGGTGCCATATTCCCATGATTCGGGGCTGTTAAGCACCATATTTCAGTGATTGAAATTCATATGTTTGTATGCCATGATCCATGCCTTGCCATACCTTGTTAGAGTGGCATTCGTGCCTTAGGTCCGGTCCTCGGTTTGCGTGCATACGTGCACGTATTTCGAGCGTCCCATTTTCATTTTATGGCCTCTTATGTGAGTGTGGCTGAGGTCCACTCACATTGGTGTAAGTCCACCTTGCATTGTGTGTGCCATGTAGTTGCATTGTATGTTCATATGTTTGCATGCCCATGTTGCATACTAGATCACATGCCTAGGTTGCATTGCATTGGCATGCATGCCTTGCCTCTTGATCAAGTGATAGAGGTTGGGCTTTATGTGTTTGTTCGATTTGCATGACATTTGAAATCAAAGTGCATACTTGTTTCTTGGGCCATCACGCATCGAAATGCGCAATTGGTGGTCCGAGTATCAAGGAACATACCCCTTTGAGTCAAAATCATGATAAGGGATGTGTTGGTGCACACATTTGTTGGAAATTTCACGCCATACACTGTCTGTCTGCTGTTGTTGTCAAAATTGTCCTCTGTAGGAATTTTCTGCCGACCGGCAGTATAGAGTGCCGACCGGCACTTTATGGGTAGCCGATAACCTCTCAAGCAGCCGGTGGTCATTTTAAATGGCCGGTGGCCATTCCATCCAGCCGGTGGTGTACAGCAGCATGCAAGGAAGGTGTTCTGGGACTTTGGCAATTTTTGGAGAGACAGGGCAGTAAGAACAGAGACAGCAGTGGTATAGTGCGGATTTTCCGGGCAAGTCAGATTCGAGCATGCATCATTCGCGCATCCCGAGGCAGGGCTGAGGCCCCCTTCTTTTTACATTCGAATTTAATTTGATAATTAGAAATTTTGTAATAATTCATTTATTATGTATTTGGACTGTACTATTTGGGACTGTATATTCTTTTGGTCCCTCCGTGTGAGGGCATATTTGTAATAAGTGTGGGTGAGTGTGTGTATGTCTTCCAATCCCCATTTCTTTCCTCCCTTTTATTTACCTGCTTATGATGGTAGATTAGGGCATATTTAAAATTAGCATACCTTATGCAATGCATGCGTGCATCCATGCATTTGTTGACATGCATCGGGTTCGGTACATCATACAAACTGCATTGTATTTCAATTCCAAATTGAATACGTGTTATTTGTAGCATCCCACATGCCATGTTTAGGATAGCCGAGCCTGCCTAGATTACATCTTTGCATGTGTTGCATTAGACATTTCAGTATGCTTAGGTCCATGCATGGATTTCTAATGAGCTTCTGTTTTGGCTTGGAGTACCAGGTGAGTTTTATGCTTTAGCATCCTTGCACGTGTGTGAGTGTTGCCATAATAGCATGACTACCATGAGGCTAAGTGCTTATGTGATATAACTGTTTGAATGCCTGTGGATGGAGGTCAAATTACCTAGATTGGAATAACGCATTAAAACTGTGAGTTTTAAGCCCACCAGATAGTGGCAAAACCATCTTTTTCTAAAGCCCACTTGAGGGTGGCAAAACCTGCATTTTAGCCTACTTGCGAGTAGCAAATCATTTTCAAAACAAACTTACAATGTTTTGTTCCAATTTAGGCGATTTGGTCTATACTTGTTTGCTGTGCGCATAACATAGTAATTCTAGGCTAATAACCGGAATAAGAACACATAACGTTTTCAAAATTGGGTATCACGGTTAGTAGAGGCCGGTCTTCGGACCGGGCGAGAGGGGGTGCTCATAGTTGACCTTCCCCGATCGTACCCAAGTTCCCGAGCCGAGGCAACTTTGGTGATGACGGACACGTGGCCTTTGGCACCGAGTCAGGGTTTCCTAAATTTCCCAAAAATAAAATATTTAGGTGGCGACTCTGTATCTGGCGAAGCAATCCATGTTTGGCACTTCTTTTCAAAAAATCTGTTTTTCTCAAAAAACGATTTGCCGGATTTGGACTCTTTAGTTCAAGATTAAGAACCGTGACATTTGAGTCCTTGAACTGTAGTGACCCCAATATCGAACCGGAACGGGGGGGACTCGCACTCCCTCTCCGGGATGCGTTCGGGGACGTCTACAGCTCTGTGAGTAACAATGTTGTAAAGATATGTTCAATTATGATTATTTTCTGAATGATCAACTGTTCTGCTTACTGAAACGTTATTGTTTAATGAATGAATGTTTGTCCTATTTGTAAACTGTATTCGTGGCATCCATAGCAATTTACTATTACTGTACTGTTACTACTACTATCATAGAGATCTCTGTTGGTTCCCATGTTTGGAACTACTACTGTTTACTGTTATGATGGCCATCAACTGACTGTTCGGTCTGTTAAGACCTACTGTACTGTTTTACTATTGGATGTACCACATATGACTACTATGGTTCTAAATGACTGATTTATTGATGCAATTGACTGCTTTAATTACTGAAAGGACATTCATTCTTAACCCCTTTATGCATATGTTATTCACTGGGCTTTAGCTCACTGTTTATATTTATATGTAGGTGTCCAAGCACCGAACCGATGCTAGGAGCGTCAAGTTAAGCTCTTGTTTTGTCAAGCCAACCACCGTGCCTCACTTCGAGGTTCCAAGTTCGTTCAAGTTAAGGCTGTTTTGGGGTGTCTCAGTTTTACCCTTTTACCTCTGATCTGTAATAAATGTTAAGACTTGACTATACAGTTCTAGTTAGGGATTTGGTCCCTGACATGGATGTTTGTGTATATGACGCATGTACATATGTTTTGGTTATTAACGTGGCATGTTTATAAAAAGTCTTTTGCATTCAGATTGTCACAGCTCATTGGACACCTTTTATTTACTGTTTTGGCTTCCGCCAGCGCCTTTACTCTGTATTACTGTCATTACTGTTAAGCAGGCCTTCGGTAATCACGGATTAGTGGCCGGTTACGATGCTAAACCCATAGGGGCGGGTTCGAGTCGTGACACTAACTAGCTAATCTAAGCTAATTAAACTAATTATTATACCACAAAACTAATTAAGTACAAAACAGAGCTAATTAACTAACAAGTTAACTAACTAGTTATTACAACACAAATAAGCAGCTAAATGTATTAACTACTTAAGTACAGAACCAAAGCATAACTAGCTAAGGAAAGCAGTAAAAAGAGGTCCTCGGGATGAGGAGTGCATGCATGCTCGTTCGCTTCGTTCGGAAATCCATCGCAATGCCCCAATTTGCCTCTGTTTTCAATTGCTCTCAGAACTTTGCACAAAGCTCCAGATAGCTTCTACTCCATCCAAAAGACCTCTAGGGATGCTGCCGACTAGTTATTGGTGTTGCCAACCAGCTGCCGCCCACCTACCATTGCTGCAGACCAGATAAAGTGGTCGGCCGGCCACTTTTACTGGTCTGTCGACCAGTTTTTGCTGCCAAACTCCAATTTGCTGCAATAGAGGACAAGAGGGGGCATGGCATTGTATTTGCAACATATGTGTGCACAACCACCCTCCCTATCATTTCATGAGCTCAAGGGAGTGCGGTTCTCGACCTTCGAGCCACCAATCACATATCTCGATGCATGATGGCCAAAAAGGCAAATTGCACATTTCAATGTAAATGAATGCACAAATAACATATAAATGCCTTAAACTCTATCATGTGTGATCAAGAGTGTCGACGACTGAGAATTGAGGCACGTTTCATCACTTCAAGTATGAAACGTCCCTCGCTTCTCGTGTTCGGATTAACACCTAATCCTAACAAATGCAAAGCAACTCAAGCATGCAAACATGTAATGCAACTCAAGCATGCTAAACACAATGTAATGCATGCATTCAGAATGCAATGCAATATAAGGAACCTAATGGCATGCATACACAATGCAATGCAACAACATGGCATACTCAATGCAATGTAACATGGCATACACAATGCAAATAACAACATGGCATACATAATGCAAACAACAACATAGCATACACAATGCAATGCAATGCAATGTAACATGAGCATGCTATCAATGCTAATGGCATGCATACTCAATGCAAAGCAACATAAGCAACCTATCGATACTAATGGCATGCATACACAATGCAATGCAACATAAGCAACCTATCAATGCTAACGTCATGCATACTCAATGCAAAGCAACATAAGCAACCTATCAATGCTAATGTCATGCATACTCAATGCAAAGCAACATAAGCATGCAAATAACATGAAAACAAACATGCTCAATGGACTTAAACCAAAAATGGATAGACCTCAATCATGCCCAAATTAGTGGCCATAATGCTATGAAAAAGATGGCACAAGAAGGCAAGACATGCATGCACATGCATTGACTCATCAACTAGGCCTAAGAGCACAACCCTCAAACACATTGAAGAAGTGATAAACATGGAAGTATGACAACACTACATGCTCTCAAATTAGGTATGAAATGATGCCAAATCACTCAAACAATATAAGCATAGCATGCTAGAGTCCTTAAGCATTAAAGCTAGCAAAGAGGACTATACAAGGGATATGCAATACATGGCACAAATGCAAGGACCAACCATGGACAGAGCTCAAATAGGTCTAAACAAAGACCAAATTATACTGAGATGGGGGCTCAAATGCTCTAGGCATGCATGCATATACCACTACAAGAAATCAACTTTTTAGGGACAAATTTATTTCGTCCCTAAAAGTATAATATTTGTTGGGAAAAACTTAAGTCAACCAATTTTCTCCGTTGCGAGTCGCGAAATTTGTCCCAAATGGCCCGTCCCGAAAAGTCAAAAAATGACTTTTAGAGACAAAATTTTACATTTGTCACTATAAATAGACTTTTAGAGACAAAAATATGTGGTTGCAAAAACTTTTGATTTTGAGACAACCAAAATTTATCTCTAAAATTCTAATTATAGTCCAGCAGGCAGAGTGGTTATGGAGACAAAAATTAATTTTTGAGACAACAGAAATTGGTCTCTAAAAGTTTAGAGACCAATTTCCTTCCCAAAAGAATTAAAGAAATAGCTATTTTCCTTTTTTTTTTTTTTTTTTTTTTTTTTTTAATGTTTTGGGAAGAGGGGATCACTATTGTTCCAAATTCACATTTGAATTAATTTTTGTCTCCATAACTACTCTGCTTATTGTACTATAATTAGACTTTTAGAGACAAATTTTGGTTGTCTCAAAATCAAAAGTTTTTGCAACCACATATTTTTGTCTCTAAAACTCTATTTATAGTGACAAATGCAAAATTTTGTCTCTAAAAGTCATTTTTTGACTTTTCCGGACGGACCATTTGGGACAAATTTCGTGATTCGCAATGGAGAAAATTGGTTGACTTAAGTTTTTCCCAACAAATATTATACTTTTAGGAACGAAATAAATTTGTCCCTAAAAAGCTTATTTCTTGTAGTGTACACTAGGCCATAAGCAAGGCAATAATGCACAACCCTTAGAGGCACTCAAAGGGTGAAACAAGTGGGAACATGGCAGTGCTACATTGTCACGACCCAAACCCGCCCCTATGGGTTTAGCACCATAACCGGCTAGTAATCCGTGATTACCGAAGGCCTGTTTAACAGTAATAACAGTAATACAGAGTACAGGGGCTGGCGGAAACCAAAACAGTAATAAAAGATGTCCAATGAGCTGTGACAGTCTGTATGCAAAAAGACTTTTCATATATATTCACATTCAGAACAAAAGCAGTATGTACATACATCATTTACAAGCATTCCGGTTAGGGACCAAATTCCTACCATAACAGTACAGTACCAGTCTATACAGTATTATAAAACAGAGACAAAAGGGTGGACTGAGACACCCCAAAAAGCCTAAGCTTGGACACACTTGGAACCTCGCGGTGAGGCACGTTAGTTGGCTTGACAAAAAGGGAGTTTCACCCAACGCTCCTAGTTTCGGTCCGGTGCCTGGACCCCTACATATATATATATATATATAAACAGTGAGCTAAAGTCTAGTGAATAACATATGCGTAAAGAGGTTAAGAATGAATGTCCTTTCAGTATTTAAAACAGTCATTTGTACAGTATATCAGTTATTCGATCATAGCAATCATAAGTGGTACATCCAATAGCAAACAGTACAGTAGGTCATATCAGACCGAACAGTCAGTTGATGACCATCATATCAGTAAACAGTAGTGGTTCCAAACTTGGGAACCGACAGAGATCTCTGTGACAGTAGCAGTACAGTACAGTAACAGTAAATTGCTATGGATGCCATGAATACAGTTCGCAAATAGGACAAGCATTCCTTCAGTAAGAAATATCATTTCAGAAAGCAGTACAGTTGATCATTCAGAAACTATTCATGATTGAATATATCTTTACAACATTGTTACTCACAGAGCACTGGGCTACAGTTAGGCTAGAGCGTCTTCGGATGCCAACCCTACAGTTACAGAATGAACACACACTAAGTTATACACTTGGGAATCAATGATTTAGTCCCTATCTTGACTCGGTGTGGTTCTACATCAATATCCTCCTTAAGATGCCTTAAACATGTCCTAGGAATGCCTAGGATGGAAAGAGGATGCAAAGATGCACTTTAAAACACTTTTCAAAATTTGCTGAAACAAGGGTCCACGCTCGAGCGTGGCTTTCTACGCTCGAGCGGACATGCAGAACAAAGGAGCTCCGCTCGAGCGTGGATTGCCCCGCTCGAGCGGACTGTAAAATCATGCAAAAGTATTGGATGCATGCAATTTACGCTCGATGGACGCTCGATCCCCGCTCGAGCGTGAGACACAAGTCCTCACTCGAGCGTGCATTCCCTCGCTCGAGCGGACTGTAAACACATGCAAAGTACTAGATACACGCATTTCACGCTCGAGCGTTACTTTCCCCGCTAGAGCGGACTGCATGAACTCAGAGTGTACGCTCGAGCGTGAAGTCCTACGCTCGAGCGTGGATCCAAATTCTGGAATTCCCAGATTGAACCTTCAAGCTCAAAATCAACTTTTAAAGCATTAAATTCGATCATTTTGGGCTAATTTTCTGGAAAACACCTTAAAACCCATATTACAACATGTTTTAAAGATCAATTTGCAAAATCAAAGCCTAAAGGAAGTTCAATTAAACACAATTTCAAGGAAAATTTCAAGAACATGATGAACATATGACATGCATGTGTTCTAATGAGTTCAAAACGTCTAATACATGCTCCAAAGAGCCAATTCTCTCAAAAACATGATGGATTCATGGACTTTAACCAAAATATAAACATGCATGTAGGAATACCCATGAAAACAACCTCAAAACTGCAATATAAGAACATGCATGCATGATTTAAGCTTCAATTCAACAATCTTAACCAATTTTAGACTTTAAAACTCTAAACTTCCATGAACCATGCAACACATGACTTAATTTAACAATCAAGAAGATGATTCTCCTACCTTATACCTTGAATTCAAGATGTAGAAGTTCAAATATGCAATCCTCCCTTCAAAGCTTTTAATTCCAAGCAAGAATTCTAGATGAATTCAGTGTCTCCAACTCTCTAGCTCTCTCTCACGTTTGGTCTTGGAGGGAATGAAGAATGATACAAGACTAAGCTTCAAACAACATTTGGTGAAGTGGCCCACTAGATGGCAAAAGAGTAATAAACATAACTAGTGTAGCTTAACATTATTTAATCTAATTGAATCATACCAAATCAAATTTCAATTAAACATACCATAAAATCATATAAATTCTAATTAACATGAAACACTAATCAATTTCAGATTCGGTCGCCGATAAGGCCTTTAATTTGCAATTTAAAACATAAAACATGAACAGATCAATTAACAGTCAAACAGATAGAAATGTGTTTAACTAATACACTTCAATCAATCAGTCAGAATTTCAGTCAACCAGTCACTTAACATGCTTAATCATAGATTAGCACTAATCAGTGGTATTATCAGTAAATAGTGGTGAGGGTTGTCATATATATGCTCTGAAATGTCATGTTAAGTGATGCCAAATTATATACATGATACAAATGAAGCATGCTATGGTGCCCAAAGCTTGAAGCTAGCAAGGCCAATTGCACTACAACTATGTAATACATGAAGCATATGGCAAATACAACCCAAAACAGTCTTAGAACATGCCAAAATGAGTCTAAAACATGTATGGAAGGAAGCCAAAATAAGCTAGCATGGTGAGCATGAAGTATGAAATATGCAAGGCCAAAAGGGAGGATTACACTACACCTATCAAGACCAAGCATGAGATGGCTTCGCCAACAAAAATCAGAGTTATGTCATGGCAAAATAACCCCGAAAACATACTGAAATGATAGCTCGCAAGCTTAGGCATGAAGGCATACGCAATGACTCATGTTTACGGCATAAAGAACCAACCTTCCAAAGCATGGAAAGAGTGACAAATGCAAGTGTATGACCACACTACATGTACTGAAATCACATTTGAAATGATGCCAAATCATGAAAATAGTCCAAGTAATGCATGCTAATGGACTCAATACACAAAGCTAATGAGCAAGATTGAACCATGACTATACAAAGCAATGCATGCATGACCAAAACAACACAAATAAGAGCTTAAGCATGCTAAAACATGGACAAAAGCTTCTTAGAGTTGTGCCTAAAGCATGCTAGAATGATGATCAAAAGCATGATACACATTAGGCTAGTGAATGGAAATGCACTACAAGTGTATGGAGCATGCATGGGGCCATCAAACCAACCCAAAACAGATCTAAGGCATGTTAAAACAACACTATAAACCTATTGAGATGGACTCAAAACATGCTAGAAAGACATGTTACTTCATGAGGCACACAAAGCTAGTTTGCAAGATTTACACTACAAGTGTATAAGGCATGCAAGGGATGACAAAACCAAATCAAAACAGTGGTATGCCATGTCAAAATAACCCCAAATACATGCTAATATGGAGCCACCATAAGCTTAACAAACATGCTCAAACATAAGGCAAATGAAGCAAGCATCCAAGATACAAGGAGAGGGGATGACCCTCTCCTATTTGGGACCTTAAAACACCATTTCCACCACTGAAATTCCTCTGAGTTTCAGTGGTGAGAAGGCCAAAAAGAGGTGGTCCCAATAGCTTAAAATGATGGCACAAAAACAAGGCCAAACAAGGCCTAAAGGGGGATAGACTACCCCCAACACAAAAGAGACCTTAAACAAATATTACAAGCATGCAAAACCAGACCTTTTTGCAGTAGAAAGTCAAACCAAAATAAGCATGCAAATAGCTCCAAAAGCTTAAACCAAAGCCAAGGTTTAAAAGGTTAGAAGCTTACCTTTGAAGAACACCTTCAAAGCTGCAACTCCAGTACTCTTTTTGAACCAAAACCATTCCAAAGACTTCAAAACCAACCTCAAAGTGCCTCAGCAACAAGAGTTTGGTGTTTGAGTGTGTGTTTGTGTGCAATAGTATGGAAAAACTACACTTTCAAGCACAAATATAGAGCAAGCAAGAAGATATAAAGACAAGGATGTATGTATAGCTTAAACACAATTTTCTGAACCTAGAGAAGGGAGGGAGGGCCTCCCTCTTATAGAAAATCAAGCAAGAAGCTTGTTGAACACACTTGAGGCTCTAAGTCATCCCTCCATACACGTGTATGGAGGATGGTTCATGTGCCTTCCAGCTGTTATAGCTAGCTAGAAAATATCTCCAAAAAGGTGATGGAAAGCTGCTGACCATTTGAAGTGGTCGGCCAGCTACTTACACTGGTCGGGTGACCAGTGAAAGTGGTCGGCCAGGGAGGCAAGTGGTCGGCCATGGTGGAAAGGTGGTCTGCACACTGAAATCAAGGTGGTGGTGTGGTGGCCGACCACTATTGATGGTCCAAAGACCAAGAAAACCAGTTGGCCGACCAGAAAACTGGCTGGCGGGAAGAAAAGTGGTCTCCAAGGGGAAGAACTAGTCTCCCACCCTTATTCCACCCTCCAAGCAAGGAAAACAAGATTTTTGCCAAAAACAAACCAAAAGGGATGCAAGACCAGAGTCCGGGAGGCAAGGCGCGCAGCCGAAAGTCTCGAAAACTAGTTTACGGGAACCGAAAGCGATCAACGAGGGAAAAGTGGTCTATGACCACAAAAAGTGGTCTCCTAGACCATAGTGTCCCTCTAGGCAAGGTCAATAAGGCATGGTTCAAAAACCAAGCCAAACGGAGAGCGTTAAGCGGTCCCGAGACAAGGCGCGCGACTGAAGGCTCCGAAAACCGAAAACTAATCTCCAAGGAGGAAAAGTGGTCTACGACCACAAAAAGGTGGTCTACAGACCTCCTTCTCCTCCAAGGAAGGTCAACAGGGCTTGGTCCATAAACCGAGCCAAAAACACAAAGAGTCCAGAGGCCCAGAGGCAAGGCATTCAGCCGAAAATTCCGGAAACTCGAAACGAGCACAGCATGCACTATCACCGAGCGCTCAATCGATGACGTCTGAGTCTTAAAGTCGGTCAAAAATGGAGTGTCTACAGTTATGAATTTTAAAAAGAATTTTGAGTTTTGAATTGTATTTTGAAATTGTTTTGGGTTTTTTTTAATATTTAAAAGTTTTCTTAATTTTATTTTTTTAGGATAAATATTTTTTATTGTAAATATTTTTTTTAATGTGCGCTATATTTACTATATTTATGCGTTGTCTTTTTTTTTTAAACATTTTACATATTTTTCTAAAATATATAAAAAATCTAAAAAGTTCTATAATTTTTATTTTAAATATTTTCCCTTTTTATTTTAAATATTTAATTTTTTAAAATTTTAAAAAATTTGAATCACCCATATATATCTAAATCATAAGAAATTATTTGGTCAGTACTTAAAAAAATAACAAAATACTTTTCGAAAGAATAAAAAATAAAAGAATTTTTTGCAAAAAAATAAAAAATAATTTTAAAGAACAAAATAACAAAATATTTTTTTTAAATTTTTTTGTTTTAAAAAAAGTTTTGATTATAAGTTTTTGAATTGAGTGTTTGGTGGTGAGTTTTTAAAAAAATTTGAAATTTTTTTATTGGAATCATAATTTTAAAATAAAATCAAACGCTACCAAGTATTTTGAAAACCTTTTTACCAACAAAATAGAATAAAAAATATTTGTAATATCTGGATAATGTTAAACCATTGATATATAAGGTGATGTTTGTTTGGATGGACTGAATAATGAGGGATTGTAATTCATCAGATTGTTAATGTTGGAATACATAGTCCCTAGACTATTTGGTTGAAAATGATGTGTATCCAAGATTTGTTTAGTCATGAGATTAGATGTTAGAATGTAATTATTCTATTGAATTTTATGTTTGTTTGAGATATTATAAAAAAAGATAAATACTCAAAAGACTATGTTATCATTTTAAATACTAAATTTGAGTTACAAATTTTATTTTATTTTATTTTTTAACTATAACTTTTACAAAATAAATAAAACATTAATAAAAGTTAAATAAATTTAATTTACTTTTTAGTTGAGATTTTTAAATTTTATTTTACTTTACTAAATATAATTAAAAATAGTATAAATACAAATTACAGGAGAAAAAAACAAACAAACCATCCAATAGAAAAAAAGACACCAATACAAAACAAAGCAAAACCACCGTCGACGAATGTAGCCTCTACCTTTTCTTTTTTCCTTTTTTAGTTACAGGAAAATCTTCCCTACCCTCCCGCAGATTCAAAGCAGCGCCCCTTGCAGAGATCACCAAGGTGTCCTGTTAGCCGTTCCGAGCGAGGAGACTATAATCTGGGAACTTGCCCTGACCTCCCAAGACAAGTTCCGCTTAAGTCAGGATTCGCACAGCGAGGGAGTATTGAACCCACACCAAGTGCTGATTAGACAACTTGAGGTCCAACCTCCTAACCAACTATGCTTCGCCCAGGAGATTGGCCCAAGGGAGAGGGGAATTGAACATGTGGCCTTGGGGCTTAAACCCAAGCCTTAACCACAATGCCACCCACCCATGGGTTTGCAGCCTCTAGTTTAGCACAATCAGAGCACGAACATAAATACTTGAGATTAAAAGTGTCATTTTACCCTCCAATCTGGAGGTGGAGTTATCCTATCATTTTGTATTCTATACTCCTCATGAGACACAATAATCTCACAATTAAAAGATTGATAGTTCGCTTTGACTATTAGTTTGGCTTATATTTTTGAACAGAATGTTAGGTTATCTGTAACACCCTGTAACAAGCCCGCGGGGGACCTCGCTACAGCTCGGACTCGATTTCGTGTCACGGTTCTTAATCTTGAACCAAAGAGTCCAAATCCGGCAAATCGTTTTGGAAAACAGATTTTTTTGAAAGAAGTGCCAAACATGGACTGCTTTGCCAGATACAGAGTCGCCACCTAAATATTTTATTTTTGGGAAATTTAGGAAACCCTAACTCGTTGCCAAAGGCCACGTGTCCGTCATCACCAAAGTTGCCTCGGCTCGGGAACTTGGGTACGATTGGGGAAGGTCACTTCGTGAGCACCCCCGCTCGCCCGGTCAAAGACCGGCCTCTACTAACCATGATATCTGATTTTGAAAACATTGTGAGTTCTTATTCCGGTTATTAGCCTAGGTTACTATGTGATGCTCGCAGCAAACAAGTATAGACTGGGCCGCCTGAATTGGAACAAAACATTTCATGTTTGTTTGTTTGAAAATGGTTTGATGGTGCTACCCGCAGGTAGGCTAAGACGCGGATTTGCCACCCTCGGGCAGGCTTAGAAAAATATGATTTTGCCACTATTGGTGGGCTTAAAACAAACATTTGATGAATTGTTCCACTTCAAGTAACCCAACCTCCACCCACAGGCATTCAAGGCAGTTATATCACATAAGCACATAGCCTCATGGTAAGGCATGCTATTCATGGCAACACTCACACGCATGCAAGGATGCTAAAGCATAAAACTCACCGAGTACTCCAAGCCAAAAACAGAAACTTGTTAGAAATCATGCATGATCCTAATTTATACAGAATTGCCTAATGCAACACATGCAAAGATGCAACTATAGCAGGCTCGGCTATTCTAAACATGGCATATGGAATGCTACAGCTAACATGTACTCAGTTTGGAATTGAAATACGAATGCAGTTTGTATGATGCGCCGAGCCCGGTGCATGCAAAACAGATGAATGATGCAAACATGCTGTCATACTGTATGCTAATTGAAATATGCCCTATATCTAACCATCATAAGCGGGTAAATAAAAGGGAAGAAAGACGTGGGGTTGGAAGACATACATCACACTCACCCACACTTATTACAACATTGCCCTCGCGCAGAGGGTCCAAATAAATAATACAGTCCCAAATGAAAGAATAATACAGTCCGAATATACAGTCCGAATATTATACAAATTCCTAATTAATTAACAAATTAAACTAAGAAAGCTGTAAAATTGGCATGCAAGCCAGGGGCTGCCTCGACTCTGACGAATGATGTATGCTGGGCTGCCTTGCGCGGAAATCCACTGGGATGCCCAATTTAGCCTCTGTTTGCACCTTTCCTCGAAATGCGTGCCAGCCTCCGGAAAGTTGCTGATTCTCTATTTTGCTGCAACAGAGAGCAGGAAAGGGGCATAGCAATGTATTTCACAAATATATGCATGCCTCGATCCTCGTGCCACCAATCACGCATCTCGATGCATGATGGCCGAGGAGTCGGATTGCACAACTCGATATAGGATGAATGTATATGAATGCTACAACAAAACCTAACTCCATCATGGGTAATCCGGAGTGTCGGTGACTTGGGAATTGAGACCCGTTCCGTCACTCGGAGTACGAAACGTGCCTCGTTTCCCGTGCCCGGGCTAACTCCTATCCCGAACACGATGCAATATGCATGATATGCATGAAATGCAACTAATATGCAATCCTAGTATGCACAATGCTATGAAAATGAGATGCCTCGAAATGCGTGCACACGGGTGTGCAAACCGAGGCGATGATCCTAAGGCATGAAATGGCATACGCAATGCAAATGGACTTACACTAACACGAGTGGACCTCAGCCACACTCACATAAGAGGCCGATGGATAAAAAAGAAGTGTCTCGAAATGCGTGCCCACGGGCGCGCAAACCGAGGCGATGCATACGGAATGCAAAATGACATGGAAATGATATGTAATGAGGCTAAATGAGATGTCTCGAAGTGCGTGCCCGCAGGCACGCAAACTGAGAAAATGGCATACGGAATGCAATGAGACTAAGATAAGATATGCGATGCAATATGGGCTTACACCAACATGAGAGAGCCTCAGCTACACTCACACGGGAGGCCGATGGATGAAAATGAGGTGCCTCGAAATGCGTGCATACGGGCACGCAAACCGAGGCAATGACATACGCAATGCGATGAGACTAAAATAAGATATGCAGAATGCAAAATGGACTTACACTAACATGAGTGAGCCTCAGCCACACTCACATAAGAGGCCGTCGGATAAAAATGAAGTGCCTCGAAATGCGTGCACACGGGCGCGCAAACCGAGGCAAGGGCCGTAAGGCATGAAATGACATGAAAACGATATGCAAACATGCAAATGAATTTTGGCACTGAAATGTGGGGGAAAACAGCCCCGAAACATGGCCGAAGTGCACCCGAAGCATAAAATGATCCCGAAATGCAATATTAGGCGCCCGAAATGGCCTATAGCTATGCAATGCATGCATAATATGGACATGGAATGAAAATAAAGTATCAAGGCAGCCCCAAGACAAGCATTTTTCAGTCATAAAAAGGGCTAAACAGCAAGCACACATAGGATTAAGCAAGGATGCAAAAATGGCCCCGCAAGAGGGGTATTGAAGCAAGTGATACATGCGATGCCCAAATGGAAAAGTACCCTTCTACAACACTGATGAGGGACTAAAAATATGAACATTTACAGTAGATGACATCCCCCAAATCAGTATGCAAACATGCTAAAAATGTCATGCAAGAACTAGGATATACAAGGCTATAACATGAGGTACCCCAAAAATCCATCAAACCAGCAAATACCCTTAATTAAATATGTCAAGAAGATCAAAATATGGATATTTTCAGTACTGATGATGGCCGAAAACAAAAGCTAGATAAGCCTAAAAAAGCATGCAAGAATGGGGGCCAAAGAGGGATATAAAGACAAGTATAACATGGAGACCCCAAACAAGGTTGATACCTTCTACAATGTTGTAGAGGGACACAAAATAAGCTTACTCAGAGTTCATGACATGCTCCAAAACAGACTAAATGTAGGTCAAACAAATCATGCAAATTTACGGTAAATTGGAGGAATTGTGAAGCAAGTGCATGATATAGAGGCCAAACAGGGTTGAGCCCTTCTTCAATGTTGAAGAGGGGCTCAAAATAGGCCCACTTACAGTTTACATTATGCTCGAAAACAGATCACTCCTAGGCCAAAGAAATCATGCAAGATTAAGGAATACCAAGGGGTATTGAAGCAAGTACCAAATGGAGGGCTCAAACAGGGTTGAGCCCTTAATGAAAGGTGAAGAAGAGCTCAAAAAAACACTACTTTTAGTTTTGGTCGGAGCTCAAAACAGCAAGCAAAGAGGGCTAAGAAATGTTGCAAAAATGAGACCAAAAAGAGGGGAAATGGACTTACCCTTGTAGACCAATACTTGGCTGCCTTCTTGGACCAAATTTTCTGCCTCTTAGCTGCTGGAAATCAGCTCCAAGTGTTGGAATGGAGTGTGGGGGTCTTGTGCTAGGGGTTGATGTAGAAATGGTGCAAGAAAATGGCTTTGGAGCTTGGAAATGGAGAGAAATGGAAGGTGGAAGGTATGGAACTCTCCCAAAATGTGTCTAACAATGTCCAACCTCCATCCAAGAAGCCAAGCCTCTCCTTTATAGAGGAGAGGCATCAAAAATATCTCCAAGACCTCTCTAATGCTCCATACACGTGTATGGAGGATGGTCCAATTGGAAATCAGCTAGCACAGCTGGAATACACTGAGGGAGAGGAAAATGGCCGGCTAGAAAAGAAAAAGTCACTTTTTTGGTAAGTGGCCGGCCGGCTGGAAAATGTGGCCGGCCAGCTAGGGTCAAAAGGGTCAATTGGATTTTCTGGCCGGGCATAGCATATTGGTGTCCTCCCATGTTCCCTCATCACAACCATGTGGTTCAAAATTGGAAATTGTAAAACAGGAGAGAGAAAAGGCCATTTTTCAAAGAGGTTCAAAAATGAAAGGAAGAATTACTGGCCGGCCATAGCATATTAGGGTCCTCCCATGTGTGTACAACACAAATATGTGGTTTTGGCTCGAAGAAAATGGCCCTAGGGTGGTCAACATTGGCCCGGAAGTGAGAAAAACGGGCGCCGGAAGAGCATAACAGGTTGCTGAGACAATTGTTGGCCTCCCACCCTCCAGTGATCTTCCTGGGGATAAAACAGAGGTACCTGCCAAAAATGAACAAAAACCGATGCAAAACGAATGCTCGGGGGCCAAAACACGCAGTTCGAGGTCCCGAAAATCGGCCGTTAAGCACCGAAAGTGGTGTTTGGCCACGAAGTGGGTATCTAAGACCCCAGTGTCCCTCGTTATGATAAAACAGAGGTACCTGCCAAAAATGAACAAAAATCGATGCAAAACGAATGCTCGGGGGCCAAAACACGCAGTTCAAGGTCCCGAAAACCGGCCGTTAAGCACCGAAAGTGGTGTTTGGCCACGAAGTGGGTATCTAAGACCCCAGTGTTCCTCGAAAGGGAGTAAATGAGATGCATGCCAAAAACCGGAGGAATCGGAGATGGTTGGGTGGTCCCGAACCGAGGCACACGGCCTGACGGCTCCGAAAACCGGGAACCGGGCTCCGAAATGGGCAAAATGGCCTACGGCCACGAAAAGTAGCCCACGGCCACTGAGAGATGATCTGCTAGACCTCTCCCTTCCCTCAGGAAGAAAAACAGAGAAAACCGAGTCTGGTTCGCAAACCGAGGCAAGACACAGAAGAGGGTTCGGAAGTCCGGAGGCAGGGCGCACGGCCGCGACTCTGAAACTTCTGAACGAGTACGATATGCAACATCACCGAGCACTCAACCGGTGACGTCTGAGTCTTAAGGTCGGTCAAAAATGGGGTGTCTACACACCCCAAAAAATGTAAATTATAATTATATGAATTATCCATGTGTGCGAATTATATGATTTAATTCGTGTATATTTGTCCAAATTGGGAAATTATTTGTTGAGAATACAACTTTGGAATTGAAATTGATGACATAAATAGGTTCAGAAATCAAAATTGAGTATAAGGATATGTCAATTTGAATTTTTAGAGTTATCTGGGAAGTTTAATTAAAAATTAAACTTGTCTAATTCACTAATTTTAATAAGTTAAAATTAAATAATTGGATATGAAATTAGAACCTAATTTACATTAGGCAAATTGAAACTAACTTGATTTAAGTCATAAATATTAGAGGTTAATTTAATTTAATTTATTTGAGCTAGTTAACTACAATTTTAACTAGAAATTTAAATATTATTATATTAGTTATTCTACTCATCTCATAAATATAGACTAAGAGAGAGAGTGCTTGGTTGCCTTAAGTTAATCATCTTTTTACACACCAATAGACCACGTAGAAAGAGAAAATGAGAGATCCTGGAACTCAACCAAACAAGGAAAGAAGAAAAGAATAGAGAGAAGAAGAACATTGAAGAAAACTAATTAACTCTTCACAATTCATCAAGTTGAGGTAAGATTTTCATTTAATTTCTTGAAATTTAACTTCCCACACTCATCATCTTCTAAGACAAAGGGTCAATTAGGATGAATTCTTAATTAATTGGGAGCTTTAATGTTGGAATTGACAAAGTAGAACATGCAAGCTCAGTTAGGAAAGAATTGAAGGAAATTGGACTTAAATTCAACATGCATGGCATGAATTCATGATATCTTTGTTTACATATACGTTTTCTTGCATAAACTTCATGAATTCTCTAAGTTTTAAAGAGCTTTCATCATAAAGTTTGGACCACATGGTTCATAGTTTATGATAGTTTTGGAGTCTTTGATTAACCAATTGGAAGAATTAATTCTAGTTTGAGCATGCATGATTTTATTGTGTTCATACTCATTTCTTTTTGCATGGGTTTTCAATTTGCAAGGAAATTCCATGGGATGTAAAGTTTTAAAGATCAAATATGTATATCTATGTCTATATATTTTATTTCAGAAGTTTATTTGATTTTTATTGGAAAACTTGAGTTGAATTTATAATTAATTAGAGGATTTACTCATGTAATTAAGAGCTTAGGACATGCATGTTAGAAAATGGAAGAATTGTTCAAATTAATTCCTAATCTTTACTTGCATGGCATATTCTTAAGAGAACTTGGGTTCTAAACTTGTTTTTAATCATGATTCATGGAGTTTAAGAAGATATTAAGCATGAATTAGAGCTTGGGTTCAAGAAAATGGATGTTTCATGAAATTGAGTTTCAAAAATGGAAAATGGGTTTAATTTGATATTTAGAGCCTTATAAGAATTCAATTAAGCATCTAATTTAGGTTCATAGAATTAGATGTAGTCAAATTAAGCCTTAATTGACAATTAATTAAATTTAATTGAAATTGAGTTAGGCTTAAAATTATGGAAATAAATGTGAAGATTAATTATTTGGGCCTTGATTTGCTTGAAAATAGAGTTGAAATTGCAAAATGTGCATATTTATGAGTTTCTGATTCAGTAATTTAAATATGACTGAATAATTGTAATTTAATGTGTATGAACCTAATTTAAGTTTAATTGTGAAATTAGTGAACTTAATAAGAGTTGGTATATGATTAGATTATTTATATTTAATTAGTTTGGTTAATACATGACTAAACATGTTTTAATTAGAGGTTAAAGGAAATTAACGATCTAATTAATTCCTAATTCTAGTCATCTATATTTAAAAGCTTAAGTGAACTAAATATGTTTAAGATGATTGTGTATCGTGCTATGCATATTTGTGATTGTAGGTCATAAGTCAAGGACTGGTTGACCAACTGTTCTGGAAGCCCACTGTGAGTAATATTTCTGTAAAGATATGTTGATATAAATTATGTTTTAATTGTTATCGATAAGCTATGTGTCACGACCCAAACCCGCCCCTATGGGTTTAGTACCGTAACCGGCCAGTAATCCGAGATTACCGAAGGCCTGCTTAATAGTAGTACAGTAATACAGAGTACAGGGGCTGGCGGAAGCCAAAACAGTAATTAAAATATGTCCAATGAGCTGTGACAGTCTGTATGCAAAAAGACTTTTCATTCATATGCACATTCATAACAGAACAGTCTATACAGTAATACAAAACCGGTATAGAGACAGATGGGGGAAGATTAAAACACCCCAAAAGCCGTAGCTTGACAGGCTCGGAACCTCGCAGTGAGGCACAGTGGTTGGCTTTGACAAAAGGGAGTCTAGCCCACGCTCCTAGCTCCGGTCTGGTGCCTGAACACCTACATATATATATAAACAGTGAGCTAAAGCCTAGTGAATAACATAATGCGTAAAGAGGTTAAGAATGCATGTCCTTTCAGTATTGAAAACAGTAATTTCAATCAGTATATCAGTTATTCAGTCATTGCAGTCATATGTGGTACATCCAATAGCAAAACAGTACAGTACGTCTTAACAGACCGAACAGTCAGTTGATGGCCATCATACCAGTAAACAGTAGTGGTTCCAACATGGGAACCGACAGAGATCTCTGTGACAGTAGCAGTACAGTACAGTAACAGTAGGTTGCTAAGGATGCCACAATACAATTCACAATTAGGACATCATTCATTCAGTACCAGTATCATTTCAGAAAACAGTACAGTTCACTTGTTCAGAAGATAATCATTATTGAACATATCTTTACAACATTGTTACTCACAGAGTTCTGGGCTACAGATAAGCTAGAGCGTCCTCGGATGCCAACCCTACACAGTTACAGAACGAACACACGCTAAGCTACACAATTGGAAAAGTAATAACTTAATCCTTAATATGCCTCGGTGTGGTTCTACATCAATATCCTCACTAAGATGCCTTAAACTAGGCCTAAGAATGCCTAGGATGGAATGAGGATGCAAGGATGTACTTTTAAACACTTTACAAAATTTTCAGAAAACAGGGGTCACGCTCGAGCGTGGCTTTATACGCTTGAGCGGACATGCAGACAAAGGTTCCCCGCTCGAGCGTCACTTCCCACGCTCGAGCGGACTGCAAAACATGGCAAAAAGTGCTAGATGTGTGAAAATCACGCTCGATGGGCGCTCGACATCCGCTCGAGCGCGTGATTCAGGTCCCCGCTCGAGCGGACTATAAAACAATGCAAAGTGCTGGAAGCACGAATTTCACGCTCGAGCGCCACTTTCCCCGCTCGAGCGTGAGTCCAAATTTTGGAAATTCCAGATTTGAACCTCAAGCTCAAAACCAAGTTTCAATGCACCAAATTCGATCCTCTTGGGCTAATTTTCTGGAAAACTCTTGTAAACTCATAGTATAACATGTTTCAAAACTCAATTTGAGAAATCAAAGCCCAAGGGTAGTTCAATTAAACACAATTTCAAACCAATCTCGTGAACATGATGTAAAACATAACATGCATGTGTTTAAACCAATTCAAAGCTTTAATCACTTGCTCAAATGAGCCAATCCTTTCAAAAACATGAGGAATTCATGAACTAGAACTATAATATGAACATGCATGTACAATTTCATGGACAAAAATCCTCAAAACTTAAGAATGGCAACATGCATGCATGGATTAAGCTCTTAATTCAACATATGAAGCTAATTCATGTCTTAATCTCTAGACTTCCATAAACCATGCAACATATAACTTGAATACATGAACAAGAAGGTATAATCTCTACCTTAAGTCTCCAATTTTAGTTGTAGGAGTCCAAACATGCAACCAACCTTCAATTTCCTCAAATCAACAGGCTAAAATTGTTGAACTCAAGTTTCATCACTCGCTCTATCTCTAGTCGGCTAAGGACTCAAGGAATGGCTAAGGAAATGATGCTAAACAATGTATAATTCAAGTCTTAACATATGGTATGAAGTGGGGCCACTAAGTGGCAAAGTTGTAAATAATGCAATTTGTGTAATTTAACTTATTTTAATCTATTTAATCATACCAAATCACATTTCAAATAAATATGCTATAAAATCACATAAATTATGATTAACACATATCACTAATCAATTTCAGATTCGGCCGCCGATAAGGCCTTTAGTTTGCAGTTTAAAACATAAAACATGAACAGATAGTTTAACAGTCGAACAGATAGAGATGCACTTAAACAGATACAGCCAATCAATCAGTTCTAGATTTCAGTCAGTCAGTCAATTAACATGTTTAGTCTTAGTTTAGCAGTAATCAGTGGTTATTCAGTAAACAGTGGTGAGGGTTGTCACACTATGGTTTCTTGAAATGCTATCTTGATTATGTGAATGAATGTCCTATTTGTGAATCTATTATGGCATCCATGGATAGTCCCAAGTCATGGGGGACGGCATGTAAATGCGGGTCCATGACATATGTGTGATACGAGATCTCGTTAGTCACTTCATTGTGGTGATATGTGTTTAATCGGTATCTAGAACCGATTACTCTAGTCGGAAGACGATATGTGATATGTTCTGTGAGATGTACCATTACATTATGTTTTGATATGAGACTGATATGATTGATTGTGATATGATTTGTTTTACGAATATTGTATTTGGAATTCGTTCACTAACCCTTTTACGTTAATGTTATTTACTGGGTTTTAACTCACTGTTTTATATATATGTATTTATAGGTGAGCGCCCCGAAAGTCAAGCCTAGGCGGAGTCTTAAACCGAGCCACCGTTTTGAAGCCTACCAAGTGTTTTGGGTGCCTCTGAGTTGGGGCTAGGCCTGGGAGGCCGTTAGCAAGCTTTTGATTTTGTTATACACTTTTGACTCGTACTTATGTTTGTATAAGATATTATGTCATATGTTATGTAATGTAAGTGGATAAATTAACGTTTTTGTATGTAAATATTTGTTCATATAGATGCACAGCTCATTGGACTATTGGTGTTTTTTAATATTACTTTCGCTAGCCCTAATTATTTTTGATTGTACAGGAAGGCCTTTGGTAATTTCAGATTACTGGCCGGTTACGATACTAAACTTATAGGGGCGGGTTTGGGTCGCGACACTATCATATAAAATAGGTATAGAGTTTTATCTCACACTCTAATCCCCCAAACAAACACCCCCTAAGAGTATTTGAGTAAATTTCGTCGTTTTAATGATAGTATTGCTATAAATTTTAAAAACAAAAACTTATTTTCTTTTTAGTATGGTATAATTTTTTGAATAATTGTATTTTTTTAATTGTCATATTAGATGCAGTAATTAACTAAGAGCTGATTTGAGAATTGTATTTTCCAATAATTTTTTATGAAAAGATTAAAAAAAAAAAAAAGATTAAATGATTTAACAATTTATAACACTGTAAAAAAATGTATGGTTCTCAACATTTCCTAACTATCCTCAAGTGGGCCATAGTTAAAAAATGGATAAAAAAAAAAAATACTTTTATAATTTTAATAAAATTATAGTGATCTACAAATGGTATAAATATTTAAAGATAAATAAATAAAAATGATACTTTAATAAAAAAATAATAATATATATATTTTTATTTATATTACTAATTATTGATCAAAATAGAGTTTTTATTTAGAGGAACTATGCATGTGAGAGAAGAAAAAAATAATTATTAATTTATAAAGGGTGTAAGTGACATTTGCATCCCCATAGTTTTTTCATTTACACTCTATCACATATACATTTATATCTCTTAGGGTTGGGCTTCCCTCCAGTTTATGATCGGACTAGAAGATATTGTTGGGTCTGTGCAGGCTCACCACGGGTTCCATTTCAATAATTTGAATCTTTAATGTGTAGAACTCGTAGAGTATTATATGTTTGTAAAAAATCACGTTGATCGAATATCGTTAGCTATCTCATCGGATTAGATTTCTATCAACCGTTTATTTTTTCACTGTCTATTTTTTTTGTACAAAACTGATTTGATCACGTAGCTATTAATATTCAATTAATATGATTTTTTACAGACATATAATATTCAACAAATTTTACACATTGAATAATTAAATTATCAAAATAAGATTCATAATAAATCCTCACAAACCTAATAGTACTCTCTAATTCGATGATGGACTGTAGGCAACCTACTACGTATACCTGATATGTTAATAATTGTTTTTTTTCTTCTCTCACTGCAATTGCACTTTTTATTTTCTCTATTGCTCATATAAGTCGGTGCAACACACACACACACAAATATATACATATCGTAATGTTACGTATATTAATTAGTATATTAATTAATGTATCAATACATGACGTTATTATTGACTTCACTCATTCACATTATAAATATCTTTAAATGATGTCACATTATTAATTAATATATTAATTGGTGCATATTGTTTTATATATATAAGAAAATTTATAAGAAAAGCAATTAAATATATATCTATATTAATTGGTGCTAGGGCATACACGAGGGGTAATATCCATGGATGTAAGAAAATTTACCGAAATTTAGAGTCTTCTTTTGGTGATGATTTTTGCCCATATTTATTTTAACTCTATAATTATTTATTTATTTTGATAAATACTTCAACAATTTTAAGGAGATTCAAAGATGGAGTCAAAAACATGAGAATTCCAAAAAAAAAAAAAAAAAAAAAAATAGAGAAATAAAAGTGATTCCTATTAGATGATAGACTACTAGCCACATGAGATTGTGGAGATTTCAGCTAGCCTTTCTAATGCAGCAAGAGAGAATTTGTGATCATTTGCTTCTAAATGGTGGAGGAAGCTTAATGGCAAATTTGTGTCCTTTCTACATGGAGATATCCATCACTGAGGTATGAATTTATTTTTATGTTTATCTCATTTACCTAAAAATTATTTTTGATAAAATTTGAGAATTATTTTGTGATAAATCTCACAGTAAGGGAAACCCAAGTTAAATGAGTTATAGAACTAATAACCTCCTCATATTGTTTGCGGCAAGAGTGGACATATTGCTCGAATTTGTAAATATTAGAAACGTGAGTCTTTAATCAAGATTAATATTACCGAGGAGTCTTTTTAAGAATATAATTTTTAGACATTTATTGGTAGAATGGTGGTATGTAGAAATTGATGTTTTTAAGCACATTTACTACTAAAATTGGTTTAAGTATTATACTCTTATAAAATTTGAAAACGTTTTTATAGTTGGTGGCTTTTGATGTTACCAAGATTTATTGGGTGTTATGAGGTTTAATTGATATGAATCTCTAGATGGATGTATTTTTTAAAAATCTGTAAGTCCATCTAAGAGAATTTATTTGAATTTGAGGTTTTACTTAACAAAATTGGCTTTAAATAGAATTGTGGGCATGAGATGTGTAAGTGTTGGAATGTGACAAATTTATTTTTTATTTTTTTATCTTTTTAAATTAGATGATGTTGTGCAAAAAACTATTTTTAAATTTGAAAAAAGTGGGGGGAAATTAAATTGTTATTTTTAAATTTAAAACTATTCCTCTCCCGAACAAAAAATATTTTCAACCCTAATTTATAATTGTATAGTCTCGTGGGAAATTAATTTTACGTCATGAATTTCTTGTGGGTTTTTCGAATAATGAAATTGTAACTTTTGAAATTCATATTTGTGTAAGTATTCGGTTATTCGATTCATGAATATTATATGGAATTCAATGACTTGCAGGGTATTGAAATTTTAAAAGGTTATATGATTTTTGAATTAGTGGGGGTGTTCAAGTTTTTGTGATAGCTTTCGCTATATATGTATATTTTTAACATGACTTTTGTTATGGAGAATTGAGTATCTTGAAAGATTATAACCAAACAAAATTATGTTTTTTTGGCATATCTTGAAGTGGTATGGAATTTTTATTTGGATCGGACAATAAAGAATGTCCATATATATATATATATATGTTTTTAAGAGTATCATGCTATACTTTAAAGTCGTGATACCGTATCGGTATATTTTGTCAAGATAATTTTTATCTATCGCTAATTATATTTTATGAGATTGTGCTATATTTAATTACTAATGTATGTCCGTGCTTAAAGGCATGATGTAAATAATATTAGGTTTAGAATATAATTGTAATCCCAACACTATTTAAATTTATTTTTTAATTTGATAAAATCACAAATTTATTATTAAATTTTGGAGTTCTCACAAAACTCCTCATGAAAACTCGTTTTTGCTTATATAATATATAGCTAGATAGATAGATGTGCCTAACATACATACAATTTTCACGGGCATACATGCAATACTGCTTTTGCTTATATAATTATATAGAAATTATATGTATGCCTGTAATGTCCTAGTGTAATACGGGCATACATTGATTGTATGGAAATATGTGTAAAATATATTGAACAAAAAGAAGAAAATAATAAAAAAAAAACAAATAGAGAGAAAAATAAAAACAAGAGAAAATAAAAAAAAATAAAAAGAAAAGAGAGAAGAAGGCGGGATCATAGGATCATGGAATGAGGGGTGTGAGAAAAGGAAGAAGTAAGAGAAAGAAGCAGGAAAATAGAAAATGTATATGCAGAACGTCTTTTGGAAATATATGTCTGTTATTGTTTTATAATTTGAATAGATCTGAGTTGTCCAAATATCTTAGTAGGACAAATGTGTGTAGGATAAATTCAAAAACCATCCTGTTTATTATATATATATATATATATATATAGATATATCTAGGAAACTGGGCAACATCAAGTCAGCTTCATGCTCCACAATTCGCAACGGTACGGTCACTGATTCGAGCGCTTCTTATAGGGTTTCTGTTGGATTTTGTGACGGTGATAAGAGCGATGGTCCGTTAAGGTATTCATTCTAAACATATGTAGATTATCATGATCTTCTCTTCAAGTTCAATTTTTTAATTCGTTCTTCTTTTATTGGGGTTTTTCATTGTTTACTCGAAATCTTATTTTTCCATTGTTTTAGGGTTTGTTCTTCGATTAGTCCTCTCATACATTGATTGTATATATTTATGCCGCACCTATCCGCTTATTGAATTTTTTTTTTTTTGTGTCGTTGGAAAGAAACGAAATTAAATAAAAAGTAACTTGTCAGTATGTGAATGTATATGCATGTGTATATATTGTGTGTGTATGTGTGTAGATAAATTGATCGATTACTTAGGAAAGACAATTTATCTACCGTTCTTGTTAATTCAATTGTTTATTGAGGCTTTTTTCAGGTAAATTCTTTATTTTGATTGGATATTAATGTTTTTTGAGGGAAAGTTTTTGACTTTCTATGCTGATTCTCGAGAATTGCAATTTTATTGTATTGGGTCTCTGTTTCTAGGTTATTTTGAGGATTTGATTATTTTGGTCTTTTGGTTTGTTGTCCATGTCTTCTTGTTGATTCAACTTGCATGCTTTTCATGGACTGCACAAGTTTGAGGGTTGATCAATTTTGTGCATAGTACCACATTGTACCTTTTCACGTTTAATTCAATTATTGTTCTAGTTAGGTTTTGTGGTTAAATTTTCTAATTCTTTTTTTTTTTCCTATTTTCTTCAGCTGTGGTGATTAGGAAGCTTTATCATCCACAACTACAAATTACACCCTTTACTGTTTTTGAAATTTGAAAGAAAAATGTCTGGAAGGAATCGTGGACCTCCTCTTCCAATGAAAGGTGTTCCACATGGTGGACTACCCTCCATTCATGAACCTCCCTTTGGCAGAGCCATCGGCCTAATGCCCCAACCTGCAGTTCTTGAGGAGATGAGAGAATCCCAGTTTGGTAGGGGCCCCAGAGAACTCCATCCTCACCCAGCTATCATCGAGGAGCGGCTTGCAGCTCAACATCAAGATATTCAAGTGCTTTTGGTTGATAATCAGAGACTAGCTGCCACCCATGTGGCACTTAAGCAGGAATTAGAATCAGCCCAGCATAAGCTTCAACAAACGGCCCACTATGCGAGTTCTTTGCATGCAGATAAGGATATGCAGATGAGGGAATTGTATGAGAAGTCTATTAAGATGGAAATGGATCTTGGTGGGGCGAAGGCTATGAGGGATGAGCTTCTGCAAGTTCAGGCTGATGTCAAGGAGTTAACTGCTGCAAGGCAAGAGCTTACAGCTCAGGTCCAAACAATGACTCAGGATTTATCCAGGGTTACTGCAGATTTAAAACAGTGCCCAACTCTGAAGGCTGAAATCGAGGGTCTGAAACAGGAGTTGCAGCGTGCAAGGTAATGCTGTGCATAGCCTTGTTGCTTGAAGCTTTATTTTCTAAATTTGGTGACTATTTTGTTTTCCTTTGTTGGCATACAGGGCTGCCATTGAGTATGAGAAGAAGGGATATGCAGAGAATTATGAACATGGTCAGGTGCTGGAGAAGAAATTGATCTCAATGGCTCGAGAGTTGGAAAAACTTCGTGCTGAGATGGCTAATGCAGAAAAGAGAGCACATGCTGCTGCTGCTGTTGGTAATCCAGGTATGTGTTCTCAAGGTTTGTAGACTTGCAAATGGTTAACAACCAATTTGCAGTAGTTTATCCATTGGTTTTTGACAACTTATTTAATGACTTGACCGTTCAGAGTTTACTTCAATCTGCGTTGTGGTTCAGTTTAGTTTGGGAAGGATAGGGTGGTTGCAGAGCTGGGTTTTTTCTTTTAACACTATCCTTCCTGTCTTTAGAGCATGAAGCAGAATAGTTGTTTCCTTGCCTGTGTTTTATAAGACTCCGTATTTTGTTTCTACAAATGCAGGTTATAATGGAAATTATCCTGAAGCTGGATATGCTGGAAATCCTTATCCTGCCAATTATGGCATGAATCCTATGAATCCTGTAAGTTTTCTTTTTCTTTCTACCTTGTGTTTGTTAACACACACAAAACACACCTTTTTATTTTATTTGTATATATTAGCTTCTTCTTTCAGAGACATTTTGACTGTTTTAAACATTTCAGGTACATGCTGGTGCAGAAAACTATCCTCAATATGGACCTGGTCCTGGTTCTTGGGGTGCCTATGACATGCATCGAGCTCAAGGACACAGATAGACTAGTATGCCTATCATGCTAAACTGTGGACTGTTATTTGCTTTTGAATTATTGGAATTTAAGGTGGAACTAGGTAGATACTTCGATTTGGTTCTGAAATATTGTCTTATGATAGATATTTTGGAAGGTGTGCCTAATTATTAAGGGGAATTGTAGTCTTGCTGCATATGTTGACAATTCATATTAGCTTGATGCTACGGCATATTATTGTTTGTTTGAATATTGCCTAATTCAAGTATTTGCACCAAATGCTCCTATTATCTAGTGTATTTCCATGTGACATTTGGTTTAACTTATATAGTTGCAGGATGTTTATTTTGATTCAACCTTTGTCTCCTGAATAGTACAGCAGATGTGTGATAATTGATACTTAGATCACATATTTTGCTAAAATTTCCATGTTGATGAGCAAGTTAAGTGTTGTTGCCTACCACTTGGGAGCTTAGTAGCAGGAATCGCTGAAGTTGCTCACGAATCAGCCAAAGAAGTGCGATTCTGCACTTCTGAGGAAGAATCGGAGAAGAATTGCGAGTCTAATGCTAGAGAAATGCGAATCTGAGAAGAGAAGGAACTTATCTAGATTTGTCATCCTCACTCTCGGCCTCAATTTCTCTGCCGATCGTATCTGTCCTCTCGATCTTGTTATCTCTCTCTGTCTCGATCGATGTCATCGTCTCTCTCTCTCTCGGTCGATCTTGTCTCCTCTCTCTTTCTCTCTCGATATCGTCTCCTCTCGAGATCGATCTCCTGCACCTCCTCTTCTCTCTATCTTCTTTTCTCCCTATCTCTCTTTCCACATCTTCTATTCCATTCATCTGTCTTCTTCTTCTCCTCTCCCTCTTTTATTTTATTTTGTAAGAAAATAAATAAAACAAATAATTTTTAACAATAACATTTTAAAATAAATAGATAAAAAAAATAATATAAATATTTTAGAATAAATGAAAAAAATCTAATAAAAGTATATAATTATAATAGTTTAACATATGATTTTTCATACTTCCTCCGTCCCAAAATATTAGTCCCTTATTCTATTTTTTATTGTCCCAAAATATTAGTCCGTTTTCAAAAATTAAGGAATAAAATAATATGAATATACTATTTTGCCATTCTTTTAAATTCATTAATAACACAAAAAGTACAATTATGACAATTGATATTCCCAAAAAAATGTACTATCAAAGGGTAATTTTGAAAAATTAATATTTTTAAACTATAAAAAAAAGTTGGATTATCCAAAAGGGACCATTATTTTGGGACGAAGGGAGTACTTTTTTTTTATTATTTAAATTTGTAACATATATTTTCATCATCATTAGAGTAAAAAAATACATAATCTTACAATATATTTTATATATTATATTATTTAAATATATATATACAAACGCTCCCCACCAACAATTCTTGAAATGTCTACGATTCCCTGCTCCTGCTCCCGCTCCCGTTCCCGCTTCCCGCTTCGTGCAACTAAGCTTGGGAGTTTGTCTAACATCAAGTGGGGAATGAGTCTTGCAATTGTATGACAATGTGGTGTTCACCTTTGAACACCTTAAGATGTTGATTTTAGTTTAACACTACTCAAGATTGTATTTGGGATGCCAAGTGTCGTTTCTATCAGCACTCACTTTTGAGGTTGATCTTCTGCCTCTGCTTACTTACACTGTTAATAAATCTAGCATCATGGATTTTATAGCAGAAGAGTCTTCCTCATTTATAAATTTGTGAATTTGGTGCCCTTATTATTCTTTCTCAATTTTCCATTGAGTAACATTCTTGCATATCTTTTACTTGAGTTTGGTCTTGTCTTCTGTGCAATTATATAATATAAGTCACTTTTTTGTTGTAGGGCTAACTGTTACCTTTTTTATATATAAAATAAGTGTCTGGCTGGGGTTAGATTATCTTATGGATTTCCCCACCTATAAGTCATGGAGGAGATTAGGGATTCTAAATTCATTAAAACACAAGTAGCAGTGGCACAAAAATTATGAAAAAATTTAAGGATGGTGTTCGAGATATGATTTGGCACCTCAAAGATTTTTGGTTGTAACTGGATTATTAAATTTTTTATCTTTCAATGGGAAGTTAACCTTTTTTATTTTGATTTTGAAATTCTTATTATTTAGGTTGAGGCTATGATATATGTTTGTCCTCATTCAGAGAGCATCACAGGATATTCATTAGCCTACATGAAAGGTGGGCAGCTGGCAGTCATAGGAGGAAAATATATGTTATTAATTTAAATTCTTCTTCTTCTTTTTTTTTTTTTAATTAATTTTTTATAACAATATGTTAATTAAATTCAGCAAGGATTAGATGGTTTGCCAAGATTATCTTAGAGATTCACATGGGCTAGGTTTGTGGATGGGCATTAGAAAGGTTAGCAGGAGTGTTCCAAGCTAGTTGGTTAAAAAGGTATTAGTTAACAGATTCGATGGATAGTTCTAAATAAAACACCTTTATAGCATATGGGAACAATGAAGAATTGGGTTGTTGAGGAGGTGGATCATTTTGTTTTGTTTTGTTTTATTTTTCCCCCTTAACTTTGTGTGTGTCTTACTGTTGGACTGTGGATGGTATTGGACCGTTTGGCTTTCAATCTTCTGATAGGATGATTTCTTGTGAGTTGGCATGGGTTTTCCGAGGAGGATGGCCAACATATCTTTTAAGGATTCCCACTTCATTTTGACTGCAGTGTTGGTAGCAATTCTAAGTGTTGATGACATGGCAGGGCCTTGGGCAGTGTTTCCAAATTTTGTTGTACTTGCAAGGTGGAGGAGGAGATGTTGAGCCATCTGCTATTGCATTGTGAGATTGCTAGGGAAATCTGAATCATGGTCTCTATACCATTTTTCGGTTCAAGTGGATTATGATGAATTCGGTTGTCCAGCTGCTTGGATCCTAGCATGCCGGTTGTCCATTAAAACCTTCTGGTTAGCTTGGCAAGTTGCCCTTTTTCTCTTATTTGAGTATTTAAGAGGAAGGGAAATGGTTCCATACATTTGATGAGGCCAAAAGGTTGGCATGTTAATTGAAGAAGACCATATTCAGCACCTTCCAACGTTGAATGTTGGGAAAGTTATTTGGATCTATTCTGTTGTGTATTGCAAAGACTGCAAAGTCTTGTGGTTCTAGTACGCTTTGTGTATGCTTGAGCTGTTCCCCTGTTGGCTTCTTTTGCTTAATAAAATTTATTTATCAAAAAAGAAGGGGGAAAAAATACACAAGGCTTTTATCACAATTCTAGATTCAGCTTCTTAATCTCGTTCCTGTCATCAGCTTTATTTGAAGTCGTGTTATCTATTAAAACACTGTAAGTTAGATGTTTCCACTTTTCATATAAATCAAGAAGCCAATATTTTTCATATTACATGTATATTCTAAAAACATATTCAGGATCATTGACCATAATCATGTTTATGCTATGAACTTCATTTCCCCCTCTTGTTTCCTGCATTTTTGCCCTCAAAAGTTATATCTTGGAAAAATCTGCACCAAGTACTTTAATAGGGTTTTAGGTGACCACTGCAGTTCGAGTGTGTTTTTGTCTAGGTTTTTTTTATGCATATTATATGTGTAGAATATTCATCATCTTTCAACAAGAAGAGATGATATCATGGACAGTCCTTTTGATTTCACATCACATGCTTTCTAATAATATAATTACTATGACTAGGCTAAAAAAAAGGCAAGCTGACTTTAGAAACTAGTATGTATATTTATTATTACCAAAATAATTATTAGTTTTAATACTGTTTGCCAGTTGCACCAAATATTTTGCTCATTTGGTGCATCGAGGACATTTGTGTGGAAGTAGTACCATTTCATCATGGTGAAGGTATTCTTCTGGTGAAGACACTACTGGGTTTGTGGTTACCTTTTTAGCATTATCATGGTCCTTGTGACTAGTGTTGACGTTGAGGCTTTCGGCTTGGGTTAGGCATATAAGCTTTTGTACACCGGTTTCATTACTTGGAAGCTGATGGTGAACTCCTTTTTTACTCTTTTGATTGGCTGTTTTAAGTGGCATGTAGCTTTGTAAGTGTTTTTGAGCAGGAAGTGAACAAATATGTTTGGTGGATAAGTTGTATTCTGTTGTAGGTGCAAGGAGTTCCAAAAATGGCCTAGTTGTCTCCACTTAATGTCATCCTTTCTTTACTCAAATGGAAGCCCCTGACTAAATTTCTAAATAGTTGTTATTCATGCGGTTTAACCATCAACCAACCTTTGACTCGGTATATATCCTCGAACTTAGCTTACTGAAGTACCATGTCTATGGCAAGGTTTTACGAACTCCCGGGACAATGAGTTCGTTAAGTAGCTGGAAATCTTTATTTAATGGAGTGAGTATGCCCCTTCCTTGAATACAAGATTTCCTTCATTGACTCTTTCCATGAAAGGGTTCTAGGGCAAGTTAGTAGTAGCACCTTTTTTTCACTGCATTAGGTACTGTGGTCATTTGAAGTTCCCAGTAGGGATATGTACGTTAGGGCAAGTGGATTATTATTGGTGCTGCTTTTAGTGTATGGGTTGGAAAATGCCCTTTCCTTCTTTCTAGTTTGTTATTTTTGAGGTTCAGCTTGAAGGAAGAGGCTTTTTTATGAAAGCAATTCAATCATAGTCTCATTCCGTTTAAAAGTATGGCTGTCAAGTACTGGGAGAATCTTGCTGGTTGGATGGAAAACACTGGCTGTTGCAAGACACTTTCGACAGTTGAGATGCAAGATGAGTTCATGGAGTCAAGTAAGTGATATAACTTTCCGTGCAAATCACTCTGCTTCAATTTTTCCTCTGCTGGTTGTGCCTATTTAAGAATCTTTTGAATTTTGTGTATGTTTCAGTTTGTTGGGCGGGTGTCAACTTCTCTTGTTCATTATGGTTGCTAGATAGTTTTTTTTTTTTTCCCTGTTAGTGTTGTGATTATGGTTTGGGTCACAATTTTAGTTTCTTTTTAATAGACATCCCTGGAATCCAAATCAAGTTGCATAGAGGACCTGTTTCAAAGATTGCAGCCATTCTTTATGTTTGTCAACATTGCTATATTGTTTCGGTGGACTTCTAATATTAAGATACATTCACCTACAAATGGTAATTTATAGGTATTTTGGTGTGCTAGCTTTTGCAACTCAGTTTGTTTGTTGGCTGATGTATCACTAGTTGTATCTTTCCTCCATTGTCCAGTGCAATATTTCTCAAACAACCAGCTGAAGGAAAACAGTTATTGTGTCTGCCTAGCATTGTGGTGGTCTGAAAGTAGTCTTGATGGCTTTCTAGTGGAAGTCGTAGTGTGATAGTGATGGTATCAATGGTGATAGAACTAGAAATCTTGTTGAAACTACAATTGGACAAGATTAACCTATAGCAGTGCATCCTGAATGAAAGTAAGTTTGGATTCACATGTTTGTCTTGCAAAATGTCAGATGTTTTATAAGACTTATCATTAGAGCAAGGGCCTATGAAATGTGTTGTATTTACACACATATCTGGGATTATTACTACTTTGATCACTTTTTGGAGTCCATTCATATAATTTGAATGGGAATTTAGATTTTGTTATGTGGTGGCACTTGATATTTATCTGTTACATGGAGATAATGATGGTTTAATTTTGTTATTGGTTATTGTGCCATTGTATAACTGCTATCTGTTTTGAGAATCTTTTTACATGATTGCATGCCACTTGCAGCTGATGAAGCATATGACTACTTTTTTGTATGGCTGGCGAGATGATTTATTGGAGCAACAATGTCACACTTGATGGTTATGTGCTGGCATCTTAAGTCGAAGTATCTAAATTTTAGTTGTGGGTTGAAATTTTATTACATATAATTTGATTTGATGGCTTAACTAAATGTTATACCTTACCTTTATGTAATTACCAGCTTGTTTCATTAGGCTAGTTTCTTTCCTCACTTCATGCCAATTTTCCCCCATTATTGGGTGCCAACTAATAAATATTTGCATTTACATACTGAAGGTGACTTGGAAACCTTTAATGGAAGAAACGGACAGTAGACTTTGAAAACTTTGTTCTGGTAGATGTTTACCTGCTATAATGTCTAAAGC
Organism: Camellia japonica; assembly: GCA_030407325.1. Taxonomy (NCBI): domain Eukaryota; kingdom Viridiplantae; phylum Streptophyta; class Magnoliopsida; order Ericales; family Theaceae; genus Camellia; species Camellia japonica. Next base: position 27,292,329 of record JAPPVO010000032.1, read on the forward strand.
CTCTGCTGCACATTTCTGCTCATATGAGTGAATTGTAAATACTTCATATGTCAAGTTTTTCTATTAGTGCAGCAAGCCCTTCTCCCCTTGTGTGCATATTGTATCTAGGTGATGAGTGTCATGGCTAACTTGTAAACATGTATGATTAGAAGGCTATTTTGGAGCTATTTTAGCGTCTATCAAAAACTTATGTTCGATTGCTTTCTAGAGATGAATATTTGTTACATATGTCTAAGACTCGAGTATTTTAGTTTTGGCTTATATGGATGTGCTTTATCATATCTTGATTGTTGGCTTACCTCATGATATTTCTTGCCATTTATCTTATATTCTAATTGAATGGAAATTGAATAGAGTTATATTGCACTCGTATCCTGTCATTTCTGTCTGTTGTGTATTTAGTCTCCTTGTCTGGTATCAATGTATGATTGACATTTTGCTGTTATGGTTTCTAGGTTTTAATGGAGAGCTTCAAAACATAATGATTCTGCCACTATCCAAAATTTCACAAGGTTTGTGCATTTGTCATTCATTTTTGACATTCAGTTTGTTTCTTTTTTGTTGGTGTGGTACTGTTGTCATATTGTGCATCTCTTGCGCACGCTCCGACTTCCAATGTTGCTCTACACTTCGGTATTCCTTTGGTCATAACGGTCATAATTTCAATTGTTATTTGGATGTGTGATTAGTGTGTCATCCTCAGGAAGCTAACCTCCATAATTTTTGATTTTCTTGGACTACGCATTTACCTCGGTTGATATCCTTGCCATATGGTCGGGTTGGTTCTTAAAATGTATTCCTTGGCTAGGTTTTGGAGGGACCATAAATGTCATTATTGCCTTGATATTAGCTGATTTAGTATGCAATCAGTTTCATGTCTTCTGTGTTGATAGAGTTCAGTTTGATCATCATTTGACTATGTTTCTCCTTTTTATTAATCTATTTAAGCAATAAATTGTTGTCTGTTTTCTTTCTTGCAGCAGGCAAGTCCCCTCCGAGGGACATAAACTGAAACCTATGAGGCATTCATTCATTGTGCCCTCTCATAGGGAATTAGCCACCTGGTATGTACTGAAAACTTGTACCCAGTAATTAAGCTTGTTTCTATGTGAATCTTATTTTTGGCTAAATGAGAGCCTTTCTAGTTCAGGGTATTAAAATGTATTCCTTGGCTAGGTTTTGGAGGACCAGTTGGTTGGCAAATGGTGGAAGTCTTTGAAGGTCTGCGGTCACTGGCAGAGCTATGCATGATGTAGTGGGTTCAATTGAACCTGCTCTGAACTTTGAATTTTTTTTTTTGGGGAGGTTTTCATAGACTGACACCATTAAAATTGTTCATAAAAATAGATTTATCAACAAAAAAATTTTATTTAAAAAAATATATAATTACATGTTTTATCATATTTTTATATCATTTTTTTGTTTAGAATGCATAACTATTAATGGTTGAATATGATTATGGATGAGACTAGTATGGATTCCATTGCGAGCAGCATTATGTCACACATTAGATATTGTGTAAAAATATGGTGAGTATAACTTTATTAACATAATATATATTATGATATCATTTTTTTAGAGACATTTACTAATAAATCTTATTTTCATGATTTACGGACCATTTAGTCTCATAAATATTCTTATGAATACATAAAGTTCTATTTCACATTAAAATCTCTTAAATGAAGTGTACTCACATTTGGAAATGCAATAAGATAATAGTGCACACCTGAGACTAATATTTCAATGTCACATTTTAAGAATGATATATTTGGTAAAAATTTAATAAGATAATAATACACAAATTTCTCGTTATCACATTTTGAAAAAAATGACACATTTGAAAAAAAGTTTAATAAGACGATAGTAAATACATTAGAATGATATTTAATTGTCATATTTTAAGAATAATATATTTAATAAAAGTTTAATAAAGTAATAGTATACAAATGTTTCATTGTTATATCTTAAGAAGAATGACACATTTGACAAAAGTTTAATAAGACAATAGTGTACACATAGAATAACGTCACATTTTAAACATATTTGACAAAAATTTAATAAGACAATAGTGCAGAAAAAAGCTTATTCACCTTTGAAATCTTCAAAAAAATAGTAAAATGGCCTCATGGTGTACCTTTTCAAATTCAATAGGATTAATAATTTACAAGAAAATTCATGAAATTTTCAGATACATACTTTTTTTGGGATGAAATTTATGAGTCAATTTTCTTTTCTTTTAATAATAGTAATAAAAAAAAAATTGGGCAAATTATATATACCCCCCTCGAGATTTAACAAAATTACAGATATCCTCCTGAGGTTTGAGAAATTACAGATACCCCCTGAAGGTACTATTTGCATAACAAATTAGGGGGTAAATTGTTATGAAAATATAAACCTCAAGGGGCAATTTGTTATGAAAATATAAACCTCGGGGGTATCTGTAATTTCTCAAACCTCAGGGGTATCTGTAATTTAGCTAATCTTGAGGGAGGTATATGTAATTTGCCCTAAAAAATTTATTCTAACCAAACCTAGCTGATGCAATGGTTAAAGGTTTTTGAATTTTACTCAAAAGGCCAAGTTTTGGCAAGCTGTCTTTATCTCAATTTAAGTGATACACCAAACACATACTTATCAAACACAGTGAAGATCAGTTAGTTAAGGGAAGTTCTAATATATATCCTCTGAAAGATGTACTATATGCACCATTATTATATATTATATATTATATATAGAATTTTATATTATTATTTTAAACATGAGTGAAATGCTTCACACATTTATAATTTTTGTCTAAATTATTATTTTTTTGCAAGTGACATCATAATTTTTTTTTAATATAATACCCAAGTTTGATGGCTAGAAAAATTTGAATTTTACAATTTCTTTTTATTGCATCAATGTCGAATATTATGTACCAAAATTGCCCCCCCCAAAAAAAAAAAAATGTGTAAGGAAATTATTTGTGTATCATTTTCTTAAAGAATTTCCCACCAAACTAAAAAAATTCTCTCTTATTTGAGAATTTCATATTAATTTAATTTGGCCATTGAGTGTTCACTATATTTTTGTGGTTAAAATTTTATCTTTTGAAGATATTTTAGTGATGGGTTCACATAATTTTGGGATTTGTATGTTTTATGTAACATTTAATTTTGTATTTCTTTATGCAATTCTAATGCGTTTTCATCTTCTACATTTGGTATTGATTTTTTTTTTTTTTCGATAAGAAACTTTAGTAATTGAGTCTTTTATTTTGTTTTGTTTATGGGTTGGCAACAAAAGTTTTTATTTAATTTTTTTTTCTTCATTGCAAAACATAGTTCTCAATTAGATATACTGATATTTAAGTGTAACTTTTTTCCCCATGTAAAAAAAAATATATATTGTAACTTTTTTTGTGTGGCTTATTTATTTGTTTAATTGAATTAATTTATTTGTTTTGTTTTGTTTTGGTTTGTTTTGTTTTGTTTTTCTTATCATCAAAAGCCCATGAAAATAAATGAAAAACGAGTGTGGGAAAGTGTTTGTCATGCAGAAGAATTGGATATCTTGTGACTTATCCAAAAAGAAATAGAAAACTTTTGATAAACATAATTGTGGATAACAATAACATTCTTTACTGTAGATAACAATAACATACTGTGGATAATAACATTCTTTACTGTGGATAACAATAACATACTGTGGATAACAACATTCTTTATTGTGGATAACAATAACATGCTGTAGATAACAATAACATTCTTTATAAATGCTAATTGCTAAGTATTCTTTTTTTAACAATGGACCTAACCTATTTGTTTTCAACCCATTCCAAAGTTGTTATCATGAAGACCTATGTAACGGTTACTATGCTAACATGGTGGTTTTATTGTCTATTTTTTTTGTCGTTTCCGTTTGTTAGGTTGTTTGTGTTGGCTGAGGAACCATACAAATCAGCCATTGGTGATCCTGGGATGAGAAGAGATGGCCTTAGAGTTGCAATTGAGGCATGGAATCAATGCAATGAGGTAGGCGAAGAAGCTCCTAATATGGGCAGTCCAAGGATGGCAGATTGCTTTGATGTTATTCACTCATCACCCAGTGAGTTTTTAATCATTTATGATTCTTCTTACTTTATTATGACACAGGGTCTAAGACATATCGATGAAGGGATTTTTATTGTTAACTCAGTGTTCTAACCGTGAGAAATTGTGACATATAAATCTGGTCAGTCTTGTTGTTAGTATTATCGAATAAACAACTGTGGATCTTATTGATGTCTCAAATTTAGTTATTGTCATTCAATACCAAACAGACTTTATGACCAAGTTTAAAATAGCTACATCTTTAAGCTTTTAACTTTGTTTAATTTAATACTCTTTTCTTCTTCTTTTTCTTTTTTTGGTAGTCAAGTTAGTTCACAAGGTGAATGAGGAAGACAACAGACTTGGCGTATCGAATGCCCTATTCAAACGGTCAAGTATCATGAATGTCAACCAATATGCACCATGGAAGGAGATTTATTTGGGTAAAAAATGCCAAGTAGAAGACCAGCCAAGGCCGTGGCAATTTTGGATGATAATGCTCAAGAGTGGCAACATGGACACACAAGCTGCTGTATGCCCTGAAAACGGAAAAAAGACAGAACCCTTTTCACCACAGCCTAGGTTTCCATGCTTCGGACAAGGGTGCATGAACATGCCATTGATATACCATAACTACACGACACCACAAGGAGAAGAAGGAAACAATTCTCTTAGGGGAAGTTTCTATGGGACATGGGATTTGGATGCTGATGTTACAAAAGCAGCAACTGAAAATGACCGTTCCTATTATTCAGTGACTTGGGAGAAGGAGGTTGGAACGGGAAGTTGGCTTTTTCATCATGTCTTGAAGACGTCATCAAAATACCCTTGGTTGATGCTATACTTAAGGTCAGATGCAACATCAGGGCTATCCAGCGGGTATCATTATCAGACAA